>JAZHEH010000904.1:3600000-4200000 GCA_036589455.1 Ateles fusciceps
GATGTATATTTTTGAACATATATGTACTTAACAGCATAGACTAAAAATATATAAAGAAATTCAGAGGTGGTGGCAGCCTATCTAAGGTGCTACGTCTTCCATGAGTTGCATTTTCATAAGGCTTACTACCTCATATACACATACAAAGATTAGATTTAAGACAGTGGTGATTGGATTGATGTAATCCTAAGTATTCAGAAGTAAGGTTAATTTATAAATACTTTCTGGGAAGTGATTAAATAGATTCTTTTTCATCTCATTAAGTTTGTTTGCCAAGTACAGCTGTGTTTATGAAGTTGAATTTTTGCTTACTGATTCTAGGAAGTAAATTCAGTAAATGAATTGTGGAATCAAGCTGAACTTTCATAAAGAAATATAAAACCTGACCAATTGTCAAAGATTCATGCACCATGGTAGACTTTCCAGGTAAGTTTCTTGTAAAACTAAAATAAGTTTTGAGAACTTCGGATTGGCTGACAGCTCTGTAACAAAGCCAAATTCTGGAAATAGAGAGAAATTGGTTTTTTTTATGTTTCGTCTTTTGGGGAAGTGTGGGGGTTATATACATATTTTTTTACTTGGCTAAAACTTTTTCTTTAAAATAAATCTCAGTGGCATGGCTTATACAATCACAATCTCAATTTTTAAAGTCCCTCCCATGGACTCAAATTGTAAGAGAACCACATACCTCTGGTTTTCAATACCTATTTACCAAGTCAGATAATCTCTTCTCTCTTAAATGCAGGTTCTTCCTTTCCCCTTCTTTAGATCTCTGTGATTTTCTCACAGATTCTTGCTTGTGTTTTCTAAAATAAAGGTAAAAATGAATAGATTAATCAGGGCTTAAATCAAGCAGGATTTTGTAACTGGCAATGCTGTGACAGGATAAGGGGGGTAGAGAAAGAGGAGAGGGAGGGGGAGAGATGAAGAGAGAGAGAGAGAGAGACTGAGAGACAGGGAGAGTGACAGAGAACACTGAGGCTTTTTGCAGGGGAATAGATCTTGAGAGGGGGTGGTGATAGACATGCTCTTGATGGCCTCGCTAAAAGGGAGATTTGGCTGCTAAATTTGACCTTGCTCCCAAGTAATTGATGAGACGTAACATTATCATCAGAATGATGGTAATGAGCTATAGATGCAGACTCTCTGCCTGTGGAGATTGCAGACAAAATAGACTTTAAGGCAAAACGCATTATTCAGGCTAAAAAGACTCATTACGTGAATTTGTGTTAGGAAAGCTTTGGTGGGGTTATTTGATGATAGTGGGCTCAGTTCTTCCACATCTGAAAAGCAGGAAAATTCAATGGAGAAAAGAAGGTGTCCTAAACTGGACTTGGTGATGATGTCTGTGCCTCAATTTCCTTGTTCTTGTCATCATGAAGAGCTGAATTTCAGTAGTCCCTCAAAATCAGGTTCAACATCGAGTTCATCATTAGGCTCTGTCTTATTACACTTTCGGTGCTGCATCTCTTGACACTTGAAAATGCCAATTATTCTTTTTGTTGTGGATTTAGAATGAATTAACTTCATTTCTGCTTTCTTTACATTCTTTCTTGAGGATTTTCCTTTGAAAAAGATGTTTATGTTTTTATCCACAGTGATCTCACTAGACATTTTTAAGTTAAGGCATCTCATTTCTGATCTATAGTTTGTCTTCTTAAATGAGATTTCAGTCATGCATTTTTGACAAGCCCTATCTCTGGAATTCTGGTTCACCTTGGCAAATGTTCTCGCTGAATCTGGAAGCAATTCCTCATTGTTCCTCTCTTTCTTGCTCTGTCTTTCATGTTCCCTCCCACTCTCTCTTTCTCTGTTTGGCGGCAGCCTTTCTACTGGTGTCTATGTTTTACTGATTTATGGTCATAGATGACCAGCCCCCTCTGTCATTTACAGGTTGACCCCCTTTGTTGAGGTTTTTCTAATACCAGCACCAACACAAAAGCTATAAACACAGATAATCTTGTAAATTCAAAGGCTGGTTCCAAGTTAAAATTCTATAACATGCACATGCTGCAACTTGACACTAATGGAAACAGCTCAGTGCTTGACAACTCACAACATGAACGGTTGCCACAAATCTAGGTTTGTGAACCTGGGTTGATGATGTCTCTATTTTAGACCAGTGGCCTTCAAACTCTGCTGTGCATCAGAACGCTTCAGCGTGCTGATTAAAATACAGACTCTGGGCCCCACCCCTAGAGACTGGTGCAGTGATTATAGGGGCAGGGTCTTGGGCGTCTATATTTTGAAAAGCTCTGTGGGTGATTCTAATGCAGGTCATACTTCAATCTCCATGAAAGGAGTTGAGAAAGAGAAAAGCAGCTCCTGACACCCAGCTGGACCTTGGTGTTGATAGATGCTGGCCTGGCACTGACAGGTAGGCCTTGGTGAACTAGACAATTTCATAGGACAAGGCCATCAGACAAGGCCACTCTGAACTTGGTGAATCAAGACAAAAACAAGAGCACTTATAACCATATCTGAACTCAGACAAAAATAAGAACAATGCCCAAAGCACAAAACACCAAACATCCCCCTCTCCCAGCTAACATGAGTGACTGATGCTACTTTACTGATGATAGATCTATCCTTGTTCTACTCTGGCCTGCCTATAGATTTATTGAAATGCATAATCATAGAGTTATTCATGCTTCATCACAGTATCCAATCCAGAGCAAAGCCCTACTTCCTGAATCCTCCTCAAAATCACTGAACCCAAGCCCGAATCCTGCACTAAGTCTTTTCTAACACTCTCACAGAGATGCCCCCATAGTTTCTGTGGTTGCTTTCTCCCTCACTGTAACAAGTAATTTACCCAACTAGTTTAGCTACAGGTATGCTCCTGGTTACCACTGGCTGGAAGACACTGACAAGGCTCACGAGGTAGACCAGTGCTTTCCATGTCCGTCTGTGCTCAAGGTGTGCTGACCATTCTTGGCTACCAAGCCACTTAAGCGCCTTATAGTATCCCCCAGGCATTTCTGAGCCCTGCCATGGACATGTATGTGTTCTTACAGCACCCATCATGATCCACACAGGACAGAACACACCATGGGGGTAACTGAGGAAGACAATTCAGTGCATTTGCAAAGGCATTGTCAATAAAGGATGATGAAGTACCAGCGACTAGCAACAGCAGGGAACTGTTACCACTTCCAGGCCTGAGGGAGCAAGAGCAGGGAGAGGTTACCAGAGACTAGTGGGGAGCCACTCAGTAAGAGGGCCACTCCACAGGAGCTATGGCCTTATGCACACTCAGGGCCCCACCTCTGGAGACTGATGCAGGGATTCTCAGGCCAGGGCCTTGGGGGTCTGCATTTTTAAAAGCTCTGTGGGTGATTCTAATGCAGATCACACTTCAACCTCCATGAAAGGGGCATGAAAGAGACTTCCCTATGGCATGGCTAGAAGAAGAACACAGCCACTATGGCCAGGAGAGTGGGGCTGGAGACAAACATCTGACTTCTCTCTCCTTCCTCCCTTGATCTCCTGTCCAGCATCTCACTGAAGCCAGAGGCTGCAGTGCATCCCATTTTATTTTGAATCTAGGTTTAACTTTCTCACACTGAAGGCAGGGCTTGGACACAGTTCTCCACCTCCTCTCTGTTTCTCCATGTGGTGGGTCCGGATACCTCTCTTATACTACCATCTCTTGGGGGACCTCCTTCCTATGGCACAGTTAGATATGACCCACTTGACTTGTTCCACGGTCCGCCACACCCTGCATGAACTGTGCAGATATGCCGCAGTGACAGCCTCTCAATCACTGTGTGACTCCCCACGGAACCCATGCCTGCTTGCTCTAAATTCACTAATTAGAACTTGCTAGCATAACGCCCTGGACCCCAAGAAAAGTTTCAGCCTATAAGTTCCTCTCTGTCTCCCTCTGTCTCTCTTGCTTCCCACTTGCTGGTTGAACACTCTTGTCCTGGTGGCTCCCCACTTCCCCTTGGCCCTGAAAAGCATGCTGCCCTCTTCTCTCTGAGAACTGCAAGTAACGAAAATACTTCTGATATGTCATGCATTTTGCTGTGCTGCCTCCTCTGCGTCTCACCTGACCGACACACGAGAACATGATGTCTTCCGGGTCGGGGCTCTCCTGCAGAGTGGCCATCTTGGTAGAAACAAACCGGACACAGGCCAGAGAAGAGCCACAAGGGCGTCTGCCAGAATAAACATATTTCCTGTGAGAGGGCCACCTGGGGCCAGGCGCTTAGGCATCACACTGACTACCAAGATAAAGTATCCCATGAAAGGCACACTGTAAACATCCACAACCACCTCCCCTGAAGACCTGTCAGGACAGGGACTGAGCTCCTAGTCACTCTCCTAAGAGGGATCCTAGAACCACATTGGAGGGACTGCAACAGAGGGCAAGAAGGCCCATTACACAGTCCATCCGGTCACCCTCGAAAGATACAGCGCAGAGTAGAACCAGAAGGGAGAGGCAGAATTGGCCGTTCACTTACCAAGAGTCTACTTTGTTTAATCATAAGCTAGGCCACCTACATTGTAGATACGTAATGTTATAAAATATTATGTCAATCAACAAGTGCAAAAGCAAAGAGTCCTTGTTACTATGAAAACTAAATTGGATGCTTTAAAAAAAACTGAATAACAGCAACAATAATAATGGTAAACCAATGTTTATGCTAATCAAGTGCCAACTACTGTTCTAAGTGGCTTTAAAAAACACAAATATGTCCTCCCACTGTTCTGGTGGCCAAAACTCCAAAATGGGTCTTATCGGACTAAAGTTAAGGTGTCAGCAGGGCTGCGTTCTTTCAGGAGGCTGCAGAGGAGCATCTGTTGTTTCTGTTTTCCAGGGTCTAGAGGCAGCCCAGATTCCATGGTTCAGGCCCTGCTCCAGCAACCACATTACTCCAACCTCTGCTTCAATCATCACACCCCCCTCTCTGATTCTGACACTCCCAATTCCCTTGAATAATCCATTACAATCTCTTGTCTCAAATCAGAGATAATGGCATCAGCAAAGTCTCTTTGCCAGATAAGGTAATATAGTCACAGGTTCCAGGGATTCAGATGTATATTTCCTAAAAATAAGGACTCCTATATAACCAGAATATAACCATCTAAGTGAGAAATTCACACTGGTACATTATTACTATATAATCCTCAGGGCCCATTCAAACTTTAAACGTTGCGCCAATATTGTTCTTTATACTAAAAATCCAGTTCCAAATCATAGATTGTAATTAGCTGCCGTGTCTCTTCAACCTTCTTCAATCTGGAATGGATTCTCAATTTCTCTTGACTTTCATGACCTTGACAATTCTGAAGACTACAGGCCAGTTATTTTGCAGAATTTTCCTCAGTTTGCATTTGTCCAGTGCTTCCTCATTCTTTCATTCAGGTAAATCACATGAGTGAAGTGAGCCTGTGCTCCTTTCAATGAAGCTAACCAGGTACCACGCCATTTTTATTTGTCTCCCTCCTGGTGATATTCACTTGGATCACTTGATTAAGGTAGAACCAGAAAGATTTTTCTTGTAGTGCTATTTTTTCCTTCATAGTTAATAAATAATTTGTGAGGAGGTATTTTGAAACTATGTACATACCCTCTTCCTCATCAAACTTTTAATGCCTTCTTTATTATCTCTGTAAGGATTTTATTCATGGGTTATAATCTATTAATAGATTCTATTATGTATATTATATTATAATTTAATAGAATTTAAATATTTATATTATTATATAATATAATCATAATGTAATAGGTAACTACTTATAATTAATGGTTATATTAATTATTTTGATGCTTAAATCACAATCCTTTCTCCTATTGACAATCACGATATCCTTAAATAGGATAAAGAATTTTGATTTAAGCATCAAAATAATTAATATAATGATTAATTATAATACAAAGTTATATATTACAAGTATATTATATAATAATATAATCAAATTATAATTAATATACATAATAGACTCTATTAATATATTATAACCTATTAATAAAATCCTTAAGAGGAATCCCACTGACAATCCTTTATCAGTAGGGTCCCCTTAAGCTGGCTTTGACACATTCTTATGATTCTCTGGGTACTTCCATGCTTTTGGCACAAGATGTTCCAGGTTCATCTTGTGCTTTCCCTGTCCCAGCCCTGAAAACAGCAAGTCCTCCAAGGAGTCTCCTGGCTCCTTTTAGCTTGGAATAGTAATAGAAACCAAGATTTAGGTTCTAGGCATACTTATCACTATGGGTGCTTATAGGCAACGAAGCTAAGAAATGTATATTACATATACATTTGCTTCCATTGCTATTTATATTGAAAATTGTGGGTCACATTGATAGCTCCAATTCCAAACCAATACCTCAAAGTTCATTCTAGTTTTCTCTGTTTCCATAGTGGGTGTAGGGGAGGGATTATTTTGCCTGCCACATTTATTAAATCCTTTAATCCTTACAACATCCTCGTAATTTAGATTAAAAAAAAATTGTGGACCCTCCCTAAACACTGTAGTGTATACTTCAAATGGTTCAAAAGGAAAAAAAGTTCTTTGAAGTTCTTTGTATTCTACTGCAACTTTTCTATAAGTTGGGGATTATTTTAAAATTTTAGTAAGTTTATGCCTACAAAAACCTCTTTTGGATCAATAGACTATGAGATACCATAGTGTTTATAGTATTCCTGGTCATCTGAATGAGACAAAGGCATTAACCATTTCTGTAATCAGTGATAAGCAGGTAAGAGCTGGCTACTTGGTATATTTTTGAGTTATGAGAAAAGATAGAACATCTGTTTGTTAATAATAATCACCTGTGCAGAAGGAATAAATACATAGATCGGAATCTGCTCAGGGCCTTCAGCTTGGAATGCTGTCAGCCCCTGAGGCTCTCAGCTTGGTAGGCTGCTGGCCCTCCAGATAGACCCACTTTGCTGTTCTATCTGGGTGTCTGCCTCTCATTTCCTTCAGTGCCACCTGGGTAGGGGTCTCCTGGCTGAGATGGTACTCAATAATTTGGTGCCTCACATCTTGACCTGTAGTATGTAGGGAAACTTGTTTCCAGAATTATTTATTCCCAAAAGGGTGTTGTCACCAAAAGACACTGTGTCTGCACTCAGAGCACTCTCAGTATTCAAATATTCAATTGCCATAATTGCCAAGATCACTAATTGATAGATATTGTCCTTTATTTCTTTTTCACTTCATTTTCACATTAGCATGAAGGCCTTACCTACTCGTGCTATTTAGCTCTTTGGGTATTTTTGATAGACTCTTGAAGGGCTAACACACATCGGTATGCTATAATCACTGTGGGCTTAGAAGTTAGACAGATGCATTCAAATAATTCTAATTTATCAGCTATCTGAATTTGAGCAAGTTATTCACCTTTGTATGTCTTGATTTCTTTAACTTTAAAATGGGTGGCAATATCTATCCTTTGTTATAAGAAAAAAGATGTATATATGTATGCAATGTAGTAAAGCATCCTCTAAATGTCCATTCCTATCACTTCTAACTCCTTGGAAAAGCCCCATGTGTGATTGTGTGTGTGTGTGTGTGTGTGTGTGTGTGCGTGCATGCGCATCTGTCTGGCTGTCTTCACTCTTTCTTCTTTGAGATCTGAGGCCATGTAAAAAATTTCAGGCATGTAAAACTAATCAATAATATCAGTTCTGAGAACCATAAAGTTAGCCTAATTTCTCATTGAACTTTAAATAAATGTATCACCTGTTTTTCTCAGAAGTCTTTGACTCAATGAGCACTACCTGGACCTCCCTGAGGAGCTTGATTCTTAGCAGTTTCAGGTCTTAGGCCTTTAGCAGCATCCCAGTGGTGCTGTCATTATTGCTAATACAGGGGAAGGTAGAAGCATCGTTCTGTAAATCTGCCTTTTTCTGTGTTCAGTTTACCAAGAGTACGTCCTGCCGCCCACTTGTGTGAAAGTCCTCCCGTGTCCTAGCTTGCCTGCCTCACTCTATCTCTCAACCACTCTGTGTCAAGCTGTGGGGATTCCCTGTTCCCTTCATGTTTCAAAAACCGTTCTTAAAGAAGTCAAACTGGAAAACCTGGGAAGAGTTTATTGGTCCAGTCTGTCCCAGTGAGTTGGAGAAATGTATTTTTGTTGCCACATAAAAATATTCTATGATCTCCTGCATTACATTCTTGTCTTTGAACCACTTCTGTTGAAACAATACTTTTTCTTTGGTTATTTTATTGTAATTTTATAGTATAAAACCCTTCCTCTGATTACACTGGAGCCTTGTGCCGAGTGAAATACAGTGTCTCTCTCATGTGATGAGATGGAAATTATCCTTGCCCCCATGACACCAGAGTAAAACGGGAAACTGCACTTGTGTAATCATCAGAGTACAGACGATATAAGAGGAGTATAGAATTGTTCCCTTTTTAGAGGGTTTAATTAAAATCATTACTTAAAAATAAGCATCATGACAACATCATGATTGGGCTATTTTCAAACCGTGGAACACCTTTGAGAATTCAGGGTTCCATTAGAAAAATGTCTCTTGGTTTATACATGTATGTTTGCTGGATTCAAAAATTTAAAGGAATCTATTAATCTTCCAGGTAATGGCTGCACTGATCATTTTATAGTTGTCTAAAAATGAGAGGCATATCAAAATAATTTAATATTTTATAATATTTTAGAGGGTCATTATAAGACGTTTGCTTTTACTCAGTCAGGATTAAATAACCAAGTCTATGTTTTTTATTGCTGATTTCTACGATTAAAGCAAGTACATATAAGCTGAGCTGATTGCAATATAAAGAATTATTCTCTTGGGTCCTACTTGTATTCATTCTCTTTCTACATTTAAAAAATCCATTCATCAGTGACTCTGCAGCAGCACCAGGACTAGCATGCACATATTATCGTCTCATATTCCATTGCAGTCTTCCAAAATCAGGCGTGTGCATGTGGGTACATATGTACCCATCCAAACTCACAAACACATATATACACATGCAGGCACTTATAATGGCACCCAAACATATTTACCCATAATTACATCCTAGGCACTTTATAGGACACAGATATTTTGCATTCATTTATGGAAACTGCAAAGAAGCCATGCTAATGTTTGGAGTCTTAAAGCAAACTGTAATCTTCTCAACAGTGAGGTGAACCTCAGAGGCAGTACTCTTTTGATATGCAGCATAAGTGAAATGCTGCATAATGTAAAATGATGGTGCTATTAATCCTACGGCACTGGTGGTGCCCAGCACCCCCCCTTCACTATTGATACCAACACCATTGTTTCTGGCTTTAAACTTCATCAGTATGCAAACAGAGTGTCACTATGATGGGTGGTAACTTGGTTGGATGCACTTTCTACATTTCTGGCAAATGAGTATAATTATTTTCAGAGCTGCGGGCAACTCATGCATGTTTTATCCCCCATCTGGACCGGCACAGTACACAATAGTGATAAAAGATGATTTCCCCCTTGGATGTTCACAGGCCATCATCGACACAGTCCTGATGAAATGGCCATGTATCCCCTAGCAGTTCTATATCTGCCACAGCTTGACAACAAAATTATTTCCCCATAGTACTAAAACACTTCAAATATTCAAGCCCTCTGTGCATATATTTGTGTTTTGAAGCATTCAGCGTTAACATAATGTGGTAATTTATAAACTGACAAATTAACTATGCAGAAATCACAGAGAGGCCTTATGAGGTCTGCAAAGCAGCAGAAAAGAAATCAGAAGCTTTTTGCGCTCTGTAATAATAATAATCCTATCAACTGTCGCAGATTGCCCGGCCTCCCATTGTTAGAGCTGCTCACTCTGGAGCTTGCTTACTGTAGGTGATTCCGCCTGAGATGCCTCACCTCAACGCTAGCCAGGAGGCTCAGCTCAGGACTTCCCAGTGCCACCTCTCTCCAGGTCTGGGGCTAATGGGGAAAGAGCCCTAGTGAAACACATTGATCACTGAGAGGCAGACATGGAGGTGTGGAATGGAATTTGGAAAACAGGAGATGCACCTTCCAGACAGGAAGTGCACGTAGGACTGGCAAAATCAAAAACAGCAAAACTGAGATTATGCATGTGGAAGGCAGATCCGCCTTCTTTGTTTCGTGGTTATAAAATCATGTGAATGATTAAAATCCATCATCTCGCTGCCTGCTCTAGGAAACACTGGCGCTCCTTACAGACCCACTATTGATCCTCAGACAGACGGTTGAAAAGAGGCAGCATTCGTCAAAGGACGCAAAAGAGTGCATTTTCACTTTTATTGTATTAGCTTAATTCTCTTTCAGATGAATTAAAGACTAATTTTGCTAGACTAAGGGGAGAGTCTGTGCATCTTCTGCTGCCCCCATCTGTTTAACACGTAGATTCTTAGAAGGTAGAATTAATTTTCAGAGGCCAAAAAGTATTTACAAATTCCTTGTAAAAATATAGTACATTCCTTCATGACATGCCAAGCCAGCCATGCTTCCTTCCTCCCCTACTGCACCCTGTTCTCCACCCCCCTCCCCCACCCACCCCACCCACTCCCACAAGCATGCTTACTCTTACAGACTCACACATGCATGCTAAACACCACACACACACACACACACACACACACACACACACACACACACACCGTCCTTTAAATGGTATGTACCATGCTATGAGGCCTACCAAACATCAGACACTCTTTATCAGCAGTTGTGCCAGGGTCTCCATGGCAACAGTATAATAGATTTGCCCTTATTCAATCCCAGAGGCCACATTGAAGCGCAATGCAAAATTTGCTGGGGCCTGAATTCCTTTCAAGCCATGGCTCATGTGTCAGGAAACAAGTCAATGCACAGACAGCACTGCACATAAAGATGGAAAGGAACGTTTTCTCTGCACCGCTGTTTGCTCACAGTGACAATCAGAAGCCCAGACCCTTCTAGATCTCATTTCTTTCTCGTTTTCTAGTTATTAATTCACTTGTTTGGGTAGAGAGGCAAGTGGGGGGAGGGGAGCACCAGGCTTTGCAATAATAAACCGCCAATGAAAGTGCAAAGCAAGCTGCATAAAAACGAAGCGTGCATCCCAGCCTCCAAGGTTATACAGGATTCAATATGGCTGAAGCCTACCCACAGCTGCAGACCGCATTCTGGGGTTTGATGCCCCTCAGTGCCGGCAGAGCTGAGCAGCCCAGCCAACCTCCTCGACCCAAACTGGAGTGCTATTCTGTGATACTCAAGAAACCATCCCCAGGGGAGGAGAGGCAGAGGAATGGACACATGCCCTCGTCCTAAAGCCAATCTCGGCAGGCAGGAGGAATTCCCGGGAGCTCGCACCTGACGTACACTGTGGCTAAAACAAGCACAGTTTAAAAGTTAAACAATCATTTCTTTCAGGTTTATTTTAATCATTAGCTTTGGGACTTCCAAGATGATTACTTTGTGGGTTAATTATTTTCTGTGCTGTGGCTTTCCAAACCTAATTGCTCAACTTCATTATTGTACATAGTGATCCATAGCCCGTTCCTAAAATTACCTGTCCAAATATTTTCCCTTTTGATTATCACTGAGAATTTGCTATGTTTCTCTTTGAGTTGGAACTTTGCATAAATAACTTGGTTGGAGATGCTTGTGTGATTTTGAAGATTAAACCAGGGCTATCACTGGTCAGGGGATGAACTCAATTGGTAATACTATTAGGACTTGAAAGAAAATTTTTTGGGGCTTTGCCCACCTGAAGCCTGATTAACTTCAAGCCAGTGGTTCTCATAATTTAAGGTGTATAAAAATCAATCACCTGGAATGTTGTTAAAACATAATTTCTCAAACCCCATTCCCAGAGATTCTGATGCAGTAGGTCGGGCCCGGGACTTGCTTCGCTCATGGGCTCACCAGTGATGTCAATGCAGCGGTCCAAGAATCACACTTTGAGAACCACTGCTTTTGGCAGTGGAAGTTCTCAACCTCTGACTGAAAGTTGATTTTGACCATTTGCCAAAACTTCAACTTCAATGCTCTTCTTGAAGGGCATGACTTGTCATCCTAATATAATTAGCCCCTCCTCCAGCAGGTCAGACCCACAATATCCCCAGCCTCTGGGGGACACAGAGAGAACGGAAGCCAAGCCATGGAGAAGAAAAAAGAAAAGTGTCAGAGGACCAGGATACACCCTGAGGCTGAGCACTGTGCCTGCTGTAGAACGGGACCTGCTCAGTGGTTTTGGGGTGAATACATGAATGAGTAAATATGATAGCATTTCAAGACTCCCTTACTTCAGAAAGAGATCTTAGAAGAGGGTTGTACCATGTTTTGTTTATATTGAAATATAGTCAAATATCTTCTGTTTGATTTTATAAAATGGCATATGAATTTTTGTGGGGGGAGGGGGAGTAAATAATACTTTAATTTCCTAGGAAGCTGGAGCCATAGGGTGAGTCACTGCAGAAAGCAAAATCCCTTTATAATTAAAAACATAACTCTCTAACTTATCTAATTTTGCAAGTTTGGGATTTCTTCAAGTGGAAAACACTGCATTTTCATTTTAAGAATCACCAGCTTTGCTTTTTACTGAACAAAATGTAAGTATGGATTTGTGCCTAATGCTTAAAACCTGAAATCTTAAAATCAGAATCTGCTTCTTTTCATTTCTTCCTCCTGAATATTTGACCCTCAAATCTGGGTCATTTTAATAGGCAATCAGTCTTAACACAGAACACTAAGCTGAGATCACAGAACACTGACTTAGGATGGCTCTGTTGACTTTGAGCCAGAATGTGGTCACCTGTACTAAGTAAGAAAACTCTAGAAACTGACTACGGGATCCCGTGGGAGGAGTGTAACACTGAAGCCCTGTGACCTGCTTAGTGAATTACCTCATCCAAGGTGAATTTGTGATAAGACAACTACCTGGCAGTGCTTTTTCACCACCCTTTACAGTATATCTTCAGTTCTGAGGTTTTTCTTGCCAGAACAGGACAAAGGGCACCAGGCGGGCAGCCTCCCAGGTGGGGGACCACACCGGGTCCTCTGTGCCCTTCCAGCTGGGAAGGCACAGTGAAGACAAGAGCAGAGCTGATTTATCTTCCCCTGTCTTGCCCCTTGCTTCAGCCCTCAGGTAGCGACTGGTGAAAAAGAAAATTCCCTTATAAATCTAAATACACAGTATTGTAGGGTTTTTAAATAGACCTTCGAGAGGGTGGTGTTTGATGCTTCCTTCTGCCAGAGAAGGGCTGGAAGACCTAGATAAGTGGATCCCAAGATCATGCAGCGAGTCTGCGGCAGAGATGGAAAGTGGGTGTGTACTTAGACTCAGGCAGAAGGGACCGTGTGCTGCCCTTTCCTATTCTGCCTCCAGGAAGACAGCCCGTCCCACTGCTGGACTGTGAGATGTCCCCATCGCAGGCTCACCGCCCTGCCACAGGCTACCTAAAGGGGAACATGAATGCAGAGTGCTATCAACAACTTTCAATTTCAACAAGTCTTTATTGAGCACCAGCTATGTGCCTGGCAGTACACTGTGCTCTGACAGCCCTAGAGTGAGTCAGACATGGCATTTCATGACAAGGTGGTTACAACCGGGGAAGTCTACTTTTCCTCACTTCACAATAGCTGTCTCCTTTGTAACGCTTTGCCAATGGGGGTATGCCCCAGTTTGTCTGGAGCCACAGATAAACGCGTTCTTAATTCTGGAAATTTCCATTTCCCCTGATTATAATTACTCCATTTTTTTGCTTTTATGACATAGAATTTCATTTTTCAGATTTTAAGTTTTGTGTATCTGAGATGGAGTCCTCCTCCTCAACTCAAAATATGCATTAAATTGGTAATTGTTCTTTTTTGTCTGATACAGATTGAGCTGAATCTTAGAATGAAATCCTAGAATTGAGGAGCCGAAGGGATTAAAATGGTATCTGTAATGTTAAATTTCAGACTGCTGCACAATACATCCGTTTTAGGTACTTTTTAAAAGATAAACAAGTACAAGACTTCCAAGAAGTCTCTCCCTTGGAAGGGGTCCCTCCCGGCTTCACCTTAGAGTCTCTGCACATTTAGCTCGTCTGCATTCGGGTGCTTAAGGGAGCAGAGAAGCACCGGTTTAGATGATGCAGGATTTTCTGATGCCAAAGTGAGAATGATAAAATGTCTGATGGAAGAACACGAGGCTGTGCATTCCAGGCAGATTCTGGACCTGAAAGCGATGAGGCACACATGCATTTAGGTAAACTGATTCACTTTTAATTTGTACACTTCCTAGAAGAATTCCATTTGCACTGGACCGTTCGAACCACTGCAGAGCTCTTGGTCCTTCTAATTCCCAAGAAAAGCCGATCGATCTATCGTGTTCTGCTACACTGTGTCTTTCCACTTTGCCCCTTTTCTCAATTCTTTGTGATCAGCATAAAGTTTGGACCCTGCCTCTTCTCGCCGTCCTGCCTGGCCACCTGTCCAGCCCTGCGGTCAGCTGTACTGACCACAGACGGTGCCTCCCTTGCCAAGTGGAGCCGATGCTCTGTGACCATTGTCTGTGGGGCCACACTGCCGCCCCCATCGTTGCCCCTTCAGGACACTGATCAACAGCTGTGAGAGGCTTCCATCCCGGCCCATAAGAAAGGAAGGCCTAGAAACACTTCTCGGAGCATCAGTTCATAGGTCACCGCAATGGGCCAAACAATACGCGATTATTCAGCGGGCTCCAATTCATTTTCCTCTGCTCCTCCCCCACCGTTACCCTTGAGAGAGAAAACTAATTTGCAGAAAAATAGCCCCTGCCAGCCAACTTCTCCGCCTAAATGTATGCTGACCCCGAACTCTTGTCTCAGTGGGTCCTTATTCTCATGGTCAATGCACAAGAGTTGTGAAAAGCAGTCTTCTCCTTTAAAACCTCCCCACCCTCCCCCAGCATCTCGGTCCGGGGAGATGCTTGCTTTCTCTTCTATTCTTTGCTTCTCTTTTAACATGTGTGCTGAAATTGGCACTTTCTCTGTTCAGTTCACTCCCTTTCTAGTATTAGCGCAGCGATGGAGAAACGTGCGCAATTTTTCCAGTCTCTGCGCTGGGCGAGCCCATGGGTGATGGATGGAATGCAACATGCTCTACCTTACATATTACTATTTAAGGGAAGCGCCCCGGCCGCTGGTGATGCATGATGCACTCCACAGCGCCCCACGCAAGCAGGGAGCCGGGGCTGCCTGCACCGTTGTCTGAGTAAATAATGGGGCTAATAGCATTTGGCTCAAATGAAACTCCTATAGAAGGCATCGGGCTTGTTTATCGCGTTATGATTTTTCTTTGTCGAGAAGCCTTCTCTCTCTGTCCTCGCCAGAGCTTTCCCAGTGTGGCCTGCCTTGGTTATCCCGGGAGGAGGGAAGGTCTCCGGGAGTTCAAGATTTTGTAACTAACATTGAACGCCAGGGAGAATAGATGCCAAGGTCAGGTTAAGAATAAAGAAAATTGATTTGGAGGTCAGGGTCACGTTGTGAAAGGACCTCAATGCTGCCAAAATATTTTCATTATCGCTGTTTTTGTTATGGAAAAGCTGAAGCCCAGTGTAAGGAGGCTAAGAAGTGGAGGGAGGAGTCTCAAGAGAACCAGGGGAATTAGAATCCTAGCTGTAATTTATTGGGCTTGTGTTTCCCTAGTTTCTTTGCCTGGCATTTGCCTCCCCCTGTAAAAGTATGTGGATGTCTGGAGGGACTCCCATTGATAATGAAACCCTTTTGCACAGAACCTGGTCGGTGTGGGCTTGGACTGAGCTGAACTAACTCTCTCCACCTGCCTGTCTCTCTTCTCTCTCTCTCTCTCTCTCTCCCCTGCCCCATCTCTCTTTCCTCTCTCTTCTCCCTGTGTCCCTCTCTCTCTCTACGTCTCTTTCCCTGTCTCTCCTCTCTCTCTCTCTTCTCTCCATCTTCCTACCTCTCTCTCCTCTCCCTGTTTTCTCTCTCTCCCTCCTTCTCTCCCTCTCCCTCCTTCTCTCCCTCTCCCTCCTTCTCTCTCCTCTTTCCCTGTCTCTCTTTCTCTCTCCTCACTGCCTCTCTCTCCCTTTCTCCTACCTTCTCTCTCCTCTCTCCTTTCTCTCGCTCTCTTGTCTCCCTCTCTCTCCTCTGTCTTTCCCTCTCTCCCATCCTCTCTCTCTCCTCTCCCTCTACCTGTCTCCCTCTCTCTCTGTCTCTCTACCCCTATTCACCCATCTCTCTCCCCCTCCCTCTTTCTTCTCTCCCCACCTTTCTCTCTCCTCTCTCTCTCTCTCTGCAAAGAAGCTGGAGACAAGTCCTTCCACTTCTATTTGCAGTAGTGAGCTATTTCATGCATCACTGTGATTCTACTTTTCACCCATGCCTACAACGTATCTACAACACAGGGCTGTATATTTTAACAAAATCCTGTTATTATTGGAGCTCTGACCTGATTTTGTTTCTATATTCTGAAGCAGAAAAGACTCCAGTGGCATGAAATTAGCAACACATTCTGCTAGTGTGTTAATTGTGTGAGAGTTTTTGGCAGGAGAGTCTCCTAACACAACACAGAATTTATTTTTTATTTAAATTTGGTAGCAATTTCATATTGTGTTTAAGGAGAGGCACCATGGCTTAAACCACTAGGGATTTACTGTACAATCAGGAAAAGGAAAAAAAAACAGCCTGATGCAGTGGTGCAGAAGGAATTATGTAATTTTTTTACTTAGCAGGGAAGCTGCTAGCGTTGATTTCTAATTCATGATGAGAAATTGGCATTCCTAGGCAGTGCTTTGGGACGTCCTTGGGCCCCAATTCAGGATCCAAATGCAGTTTTATCAGGCAAGTAGCAGATTCCCTGCTTTGATAAAAGCAAACACATATGAAAAGAAGAAAGTCCAAAACTCCCAGGCCAGAGGAGTTGCTTTTCTCTAGTGCATAGTCCTTCTGAATCTCCCAGAGACCAAAGGTGGTGATCTAGCTTGGACGTCTAGATGGACAGACATTGATAATGAAGGTCTCATGTGAAAATCTGACCCCAGTCCTGGAGGTGGGGCCTGGTGGGAGGTGTTTGGGTCAGGGGGCGGATCTCTCAGGAATGGCTGGGGCTGTCCCCTTGGTGGTGAGTTCTTGCTCATTAGTTCCCATGACGGCTGGTTACCTGGCACCTCTGCTCTCTCTCTTGCTACTGCTCTTGCCATATAACACGCTTGCTCCCACTTCGCCTTCCACCATGAGTGGAAGCTTCCTGCGGCCTCACCAGCAGCAGACGCTGGTGCCATGCTTCTTGTACAGCCTGCAGAACCATGGGCCAAATTAACCTCTTTCCTTTATAAATTACTAGCCTCAGGTATTTCTTTAGAGCAACACAAAATAGACTAATACAGGCAACAATGTCTGGACATGGCTGTCCCCATCATGTTGATGAAGAACAAGTTCCAGAAAGGGGAAGGATGGACAAACACGCCAACAGGTATATCCTATAGAAGAGGAGGGACTCCTGCCCTTAGGCACAGGAGGCAGCTCTGAAAGAGGAAAAAGGTAAAATAATGTTTGCTGTTTGCTGAACACTTACTGTCTACCAGCCATTGTATTGGCAGGCATATAACATTGCATTTGTTAATCTGACCATACATGAAATATCTGATTCTCAGCTCACCCTGAAATCAGTACTTCTCTGATCCTTTAAACCCCTGTCCTCCCCCATACTTCCCTCCTTGCCCACCCTCACCACTGAGCTCTTGTCTGAGTGGCTCTGAGCTGCGCTGGCCAGCTGTTAGCTGTTCCCCTGCCCTTCACCGTGTGGCTCAGCCCACCAGTTTGAAGCAGGACAGACAAGGGCTCTTCTTCCTGGTAACATCACTTCTTCTCTCCTTCTCTCTTATCCTGTAACAAGTCTTGCTCAATTCCTGGTGTACAGCAGAAGGACACAGAACAGGATTCAAATTCCAGCTCTCTCACTTTGTGCCCTTGGGGGAGATGATTTACTCCCTGTCTGGACCTGGGTTTCAGCATCAGTGAAAGAAACAAGTGCACTTTGGGCAAGGATTACAAAACCAGGTGACAGGTGTAGTGTTCTCACCCCTGGGGCCGGCCCGTAGCCTCACTAAGTTCCTTTGCTTCTCAACCCCGCAGTCACAGCAGTCACATCTATTGAACCCACATGAGGGGCCAGGTACCACACTAAGCTAGGTATGAAAGAGATGTCCCAGAGGTCCTATGGAGTACACATAACACCTCATTTAATCCTCCCACAACCTGG
The DNA here is from genome assembly GCA_036589455.1 of Ateles fusciceps. NCBI lineage: Eukaryota > Metazoa > Chordata > Mammalia > Primates > Atelidae > Ateles > Ateles fusciceps. Next base: position 3,618,159 of record JAZHEH010000904.1, read on the forward strand.
AGCAAGGAGAATTTTGATCCTCTTTCTTCAAATACGAAATCTGAGGCTTAGACAAGTGAAACCACTGTGAAGGGCAGCGCTGGGATGTCACCCTGATTTGTCTGATTCCAAAGACTTCTTTTAACTCAGCGCTTCTCAACCCTGGCTATCTAGCGAGCTTTTAAAACACTGATACCAAGACCCCTATCTTGGACTAACTGAATGGAGGTGGGGTTGAGTATCTGCAGCTTTGAAAAGTTACAGGAGGAACCTAACCTGATACTCAGAAGGTGATGGAGCTTCGGTCTTGATTAAGTTCCAATGCCGACAGCACCCACCCATGTTCACAAACTAGGGCTTCTTAACTAACACAGGAGTTTCAAAGATCACCTGCTCAGTAATAATTATGCCAGTTTTTACCAGAGATGAAGGATCTGCTGTGTGCTGGGCACTTTGTGTAATCTCTGATCCTTGCAGCAGCTATGCAGGGATGAGATGTAGTCAATTTTTTTGGTTCAAAGAACTTATATAAGTAACTGGTGCACACAAACCCTCAGTCAATAGCATTGTTAATATCAGCACTGTCATCATCATCTCCTGAATCCTCACAGCAGCCTCAGATCTGTCAACTTTGTCTCTTTAACATCCCTGGAATGTGTTCATTTCTCGCCATCCCTGCTGCCACCCATTTCATCTGAATGCCTATCATTTTCCACCTAGACAGCTGGCATAGGCTTTTAACAACTTGCTGAAACCAGCCTCATCCTCTCCCAATCTATTTTGTACAAAACAGCCAGGATTATCTATCTGAAACACAAATATTTAACTTCCCCTGGTTAGGAAATGGTGATGACTGTCAGGGTCACTGCATAGGGTGGGTAGGTTGAGCCCTTCATAAAAGCACCAAGTAGAGAAGCAGGCGGTGCTGAAATCCTCTCCCCGCTCTGCTTGCCCTGCCCGGAGCCTGGGAGAGGGCATCAGCCCTGAGGACAGGGTGTCTATTTGTGCTTCATGGGTACAGAGTGTGTGTGTATGGTTTGGTTTGGGGAAGGAGGTGTGTGTTTTCTTTTATTTATTTATTTATGAGATGGCGTCTCACTCTGTCGCCCAGGCTGGAGTGCAGTGGCACAATCTCGGCTCACTGCAAACTTCGCCTCCTGGCTACAAGTGATTCTCCCACCTCAGCCTCCCAAGTAGCTGGGACTACAGGTGCGCACCACCATGCCCAGCTAATTTTTGTATTTTTAATAGAGACAGGGTTTCATCATGTTGACCAGGATGGTCTCGACCTCTTGACCTCATGATCCTCCAGCCTTGGCCTCCCAAAGTGCTGGGATTACAGTCATGAGCCACCACGCCTGGCAGAGCTATGTGTTTTCTAATTCGCACAAAGGTTTGGAAAAGAACAGCACTACCCTGAAATTGAACCAACCTCACTGAGTCATTGTGCTAGATACATGTGAAAATTGGAATAAAATGGAGGCTCCCTCCAGAAGTTGAAATCTGAAATCACCAACTCCTCTCCTAATCCCTGTTATATTCCCTGGAAGGCAGAGAAATTATGCTTTCAGGGGGGATTCCACAGATAGAAAAATCTTTGAGCAGGTCAACTAGAAGAAGCTCCAAGAGGTGAGAGGTGCAGTCCCTCCCTTGAGGACCAAAGGTGGGCCGACAAAAGCCAACTAGCTTGTTTCCCTTGCCCACTTACCTAGTTAAGGCCTCAATTCCTTTGACCTTCAAAAAAAAGTGTAGTAAAACTTTTGATGAAAAAAATCTTTCTTAGGAGAGAGGAGTTTAGATGACAAGGGAAAGGGTTATGTTTGGCATCTGACCTCTGTTTCAAGTAGATTCATTCCCATCTACCTACTTGATAGATGAGGTAGAGATAAGGAAAAGTAGACTTTAATACGATAATCTATCAGTATTCTTCCCTATCACATCATTGCTTTTGCTGACACCAGATTGAATACTTGGCACAGCATTTTAGGACTGGAAGGTCTTGTAGAAATAATCTAGTCCAAATAATCTAGTCCAAATCTAGACCAAATAATCTAATCCCAAAGCCCCTGTAGGATGGGGGTCTTCATGTGACCTTTCAATATTTGCGAGCTTACATGTGTGCTAAGTTGGCACAGACTCACTAAAACGTCATTTCTTTACCTTTGACTAGAACTTTCATAACTTAATATGTTCAAACTTTGGCCATCTCATGCTAAGTTCTGGCTAGCAGCTATATGTCTTTCATTAATAAAAATGAAAATGAAATCACTATGACCAAAAATCACACTGACAGCTCATGGAAGATTCTTGATTCCCAGACCAAGTTTTATTTCCACCATATTACCCTATCATTTTCTTGACATTTAGGCCAATGAAGAATTTTAGTTTGATAATTACTTTCAAATCACCTAGTTTAAATTCCAACATAATAAATTCTTTTTTCAAATTTTATTTTAAAGAAGACTATAGCTACTGTAAATTTCCAACCAGATTATTTGCTATCAATAGAAATAAATATGAAACAAGGCACTGAATTCCAGCTAACCACAGTTTTGCCGACTGGGGTTCTTAAATTGAGGTCTATTCCCTCTTCGTTAAGGAAAGAGGGTGGAGGAGACGAGGAAATGTTGAGAGGTGTTAAAGGAAAATTGGCAGCAAACTGAGGCTCTCTCTAGATTTATTCAGAATATGGAAACGCAATAAAAAAGGGAATACTTTTCTCATAAAATTATCTCATAGTTCCTGCTGCCTTCAACCCATGGGAGAAATCACCATATTACAGAAGTCAGAAACAGAGCCTCTGCCCCAGCCACTATTTTCCCCTTACTGGTTCAGCCAAAACCTCACTCCTTTCTCTCCTTCCCCCTTTCTCTTCTTGGATGGCCACCTCTACTTCTCCTTCTTCTCCATGGTGTTTGGATCCTTTTATCCCCTTTGCTCCCCACTTCCAGAGCCCTGCCTCTATTCTACTGGGTCTCAAGTCCTGGGGTTCACAGCTTGTTGGTGAGAAGGCTTAGGATCTTGGAGATGGAAGAGAGAGTGGTGGGGACAAGGAGGAGGAGGAGGTGGTGATGTACAGAGCCCACTGTTCTCAAGTAAGTCTGAATATTCCCACTCAATGATCCACACTTGTTTCACCCTTTAATTCTTTTTCGTTGTTGTTTTTTTATTATTATTATTATTATTATTTTTTTTTTTTTTTTTAGAGAAAGAGTCTCATTTTGCCATCCAGGCTAGAGTGCAATGGTGCATTCATGACTCTCTGTAACCTGAAACTCCTGGGCTCAAGCGATCCTTCCACCAGTGCCTCCTAAAGTGCTGGGATTACAGGTGTGAGCCACTGTGCCCGGTCAAGCCCTTTAGCTCTCCTTCCCGTTTCCACTGTGCCATGGGAGTGTAAAGGAGCCTGACAGCTTAATTTTTACCCCCTGACCGAGCCTTCAGCCCCTTGCCTCCTTTCTCCTCCTGCCCTTTCCTCTTGCTTCTCCATAACACACAGGATGCTTCAGTCTCATCCTTTGTAGCTTTTATTCTGTCCTGCCTTCCTCTACATTCATAAATCACAACATATTTTCTTACTTAATGATGTGAGCTAGATGATTTAATTACCCTACATTTTCTATCCTGTTCACCATCCTACCCCAGCTGAATTTTTGAAATTTAATAATTTGAAGCCACACAGAATGCAGTTATAGATACCAGGCTTCCTCGTTACTTGAATCTCCTCAATTAGTTCCTCCTGTGTCCAGTATTCTCTGTGTTTGTTTATACTGTAAAGCCCTGATTATCTGAAACTCCTTTATCCAGAAACTCTTGTTATCTGAAATGAGGTTGTATTACTGGAGGTGTTTTATTTACTTTGAAAACTGTCTGGCTCACCTGAACCCTTGCTTATCCCATTTAATTCAACGCTTACTTGGATTCTTCAGATCAGCAGGGCATTGGGGATGCCTACTCCATTTTCTTATTGTTTAACCTCTGCTGCAGAACAACTCCAATTTCAGTCTTACTTTCCATGGCAGAAACGCATGCCACGTTATCTACATCCTACAGTTGCTTTACTCTCTTTGTTCCTGCCTCCTTTCTAAAACTCATGTTAAAAAAAAAAAAAGAAGAAGAATTGAACTTTTTAAACCTCCTATGGTATCGTGAGGCAGCATAGCCAAAGGGAAAGGATGCTGAATGCATCTAGGGACCTGACCTGTGTTCTTGGCTTGGTTCTGTAGTTGACTGTGTGACTTAAAACAAGTCCTCTAAACCACCATGCATTTCTGTTTCCTAATCAGCCAATTAGGGATAACCGTGTCTAGGCTTCCTTGTTACCTGAGATTACCTGAAGCAGGAAGTATAGTTGTAGAAAAGTTTTGAGGGGAATATTCTTTTTATAATTAATCTAGACAGAGCAAGTCATTCATAATTAAGTAATAATTAATCTAGAGAGTCCTTACTGATTCTTTTTATGATAGCTCACATTTGGCAAAGAATAAGATTGAGAAACGTTAAAGAAATATCAGCACCAAACTGAGGCTTTCTCTAGACAATGCAGAAATGCTGATTCCTAGCAAATGAGTATCTGCACTCTGCTTGAGTGCTTCTCATAATGGAAAGATCACTATGTCTTTTCAAAGTGTTCATTACTAAACTCTCAGATATTTCTTTCTTGCATAAGGCAATATCCCTTTGTGAAAATATCCCTTTGTGAAAATTTCACCTGCTTGTTCTACAGCAATTCAATTTACCAACCGTTTGCAAAGGCCTGTGTCAGTTATCTGGAGTTACGAAGATAAATTCAGCTTGGTTTCTGCACTCAAAATCTTTGCACATGGCCAGATAGCTAAGACATGTTCTACAAATGAAAGGTCAGCTGTAGTGTTGGATTTGTTAAAGATAGAGATACTTCTGCTGTTGGCTAACATGGAATAATAGGGACCAGACTTGCCTTCCTTCCTGGAACAACCAAAATAATGAGCAACACTATTCAAGACACCGGATGTCAGGCAATAAAAAAACATTGTGATTCTCAAGTGATAGGAAACAAACAATTGCCCCTACAAAATAAGCCTTCCAAAAACTTACTGCCTTGGGAGAACTTTCCAGCCCTCATGCAGGGAATCCAGACACAGGAGAGGCCGGTGAACTCCCTGAGAAAAGATGGAAATGAGATTCCTGGAGACCAAGACAGCTAGAGTTTTCGGGATAGAGTACTGAAGAGGAGAGAGCTACGCAGAGAAAGAACGCCAGTGACCTAGCAAGGGTCCCTCTTGAATATTCTGCAAAGTACTGATCAACAAATGCATGTGAGGAAACTGTCCAGTGAGGAAAGTCCTACACCTACAAATTACAGGGAACAGGATCATGCCTGTTTCTACCAGCCAGACTGAAAAATCTCATAATTTGTGAAGCATTCGGTTTACTAGTCAGAAGGCTGTTTTCTCAGTAATGAAAAATAATTCACAGTAGACTGAAAACAGCTCTTGGTTTCATGTAACAAATCTTAAAAACAAGACCCAAAAGTAGTAAACTGTTTATAAGCAAAGTAGCTGCATCCCTGAACACAGCTCAAGAATATTTATAGGAATACTACAACAGCCAGTACCCAACAAAGTAAAATTCACAAAGTATGGTACTCAGTAAAAAAATTACCAGGTATGCAAGAAGGTAGGAAAATATGACCAATAATGAGGAGAAATATCAACCAATCAAAACCAACCAAGAGCTGACACAGATGTTAGAATCAGCAGACAAGGACATTCGGAAGATTCTTATAACTGTATTACATGTGGTCAACTAGTGAAGAACAGACATAGAAGATATTTTAATTGAACTTAGAAGATATTTACATTGAACTCCTCATGATGAAAACTACAATTTCTAAGATAAAAATTTCACTGATGAAATCAGTGGTAGATTGGATATTGCAAAAGAAAATTTAAGAAAATTTAAGACATAGTAGTAGACACTATTCTCAAACACAGACAGAAAAAACAATAAAAAAAAAAAAGAGACTCACTGGTTCATGGAACAAATTCAGGTGGATCAATACTCATGTAATTTGTGTCTAGGAGGAGAGTAGGTGGGGGAATGGAAAGAAAACAAGAGCCCAAGCACAGGAACCACAAAGAAAAGGTAATTGGTCTGGTGCGGTGTCTCATGCCTGTAATCCCAGCACTTTGGCAGGCCAAGGCAGGCAAATCACCTGAGGTCAGGGGTCCAAGACCAGCCTGACCAACATAGAGAAACCCCATCTCTACTAAAAATAAAAAAAATAGCCAGGTGTGGTGGCACATGCCTGCAATCCCAGCTACTTGGGAGGCTGAGGCAGGAGAATCACTTGAAGCCAGGAGGCAGAGGTTGCAGTGAGCTGAGAACACGCCATTGCACTCCAGCCTGGGCAACAAGAGTGAAACTCCATCTCAAAAAAAAAGAAAATATAGTTCTCCTTGAAGAGGTCCTTTACATCCTTTGTTAGTTGTATTCCTACTGGCTAGCCATGTGCAGAAAGCAGAAACTGGACCCCTTCCTGACACCTTACACTAAAATTAACTCCAGATGGATTAAAGACAAACATAAGACCTAACACCATAAAAACCCTGTAATAAAACCTAGGCAAAACCATTCAGGACGTAGGCATAGGCAAGGACTTCATGACTAAAACACCAAAAGCTTGGCAACAGAAGCCAAAATAGACAAATGGGATCTAAGTAAACTCCAGAGCTTCTGTACAGCAAAAGAAACAATCATTACAGTGAACTGGCAACCAACAGAATGGGAAAAAGTTTTTGCAATCTACCCATCTGACAAAGGGCTAATACCGAGAATCTACAAAGAACTAAAACAGATTTACAAGAAAAACAAACAAACAAACCCATTCAAAAGTGGGCAAAGGATATGAACAGACACTTTTTAAAAGAAGACATATATGAGGCCAATAAATATAAAAAAAATGTTCATCATCACTGGTCATTAGAGAAATGCAAATCAAAACCATATTGAGATACCATTTCACGTCAGTTAGAATGGCCATCATTAAAAAACCTGGAGACAACAGATGTTGGAGAGGATGTAGAGAAATAGGAACACTTTTACACTGTTGGTAGGAGTATAGTAAATTAGTTCAACTGTTGTGAAAGACAGTGTGGCGATTCCTCAGAGAGTCTAGAAATAGAAATTCCATTTGACCAGGCAATCCCATTACTAGGTATATATCCAAAGGATTATAAATCGTTCTATTATAAAGACACATGCACATGTATGTTCATTGTGGCACTGTTTACAATAGCAAAGACCTAGAACCAACCCAAATGCCAATCAATGATAGACTGGACAAGGAAAATGTGGCACATATGCACCATGGAATACTATGCAGCCATAAAAAAGATGAGTTTGTGTTCTTTGTAGGGACATGGATAAATCTGAAAACCATCATTCTCAGCAAACTGACACAAGAACAGAAAATCAAACACTGCATGTTCTCACTCATAGACACAGGGAGGGGGAGCATCACACATTGGAGTCTGTTGTGGGGGCTAGGGGAGGGACAGCGGCGGGTAGGTAGGAAGGTTGGGGAGGGATAACATGGGAAGAAATGCCAGATATAGGTGATGGGGGGGGATGGAGGCAGCAAACCACTTTGCCATGTATGTACCTATGCAACAATCCTGCATAATCTGCACATGTACCCCAGAACCTAAAGTACAATTTAAAAAAAGAAAAAAGAAAATGTCATCAAGGGACAACATAAACAAATTGTTCAAAATCAGTGTAAAGAAAGAATCTAAAAAGCAGCTTTAGAAAAAAGACAGATTATGTACAGAGAAAAAATAAAAACAGCAGAAGTTCCTCATCAGAAACAATGCAAGTGAGAGCATTGTTTAAAGGTGGAGCAACACCTTTAAATATGAAAAAACTGTCAACCTTGAAGTCTATACCAGTGAATAAATCTTTCAGAAATGAAGACAAAATACTTTTCAGACATACAAAAGAAGAAAGAATTTGTTACCAGCAGATTTATACTGCAAAGCATGTTAAAGGAAGTCCTTAAGTCAGAAGGAAGATGACACAAGTTGGAAATTTGAAATGAAGAGCATGGAAATGGTCATAGCATAGGCAAATATGTAAGGTTTGTTATTATTATCTCCAAAGGGTAATTGACTATTTAAACAAAAATAATAAAATTTATAATATATATAAAGAAAAATCTATGAAGAAAAATAGCACAAAACCTGGAAGGATTATAGACCTGCTGCCATTGTTTTATTGTTCCTATGTACATAATGTGAGGATCATAGATATAATCTGTTATAAGGTTCTTAAGCTATGTGTAAAGTACAGTATAGCAAAACAAAGAGCTTTAGCTAAGAAGACAACAAAAGAGATAAAATAAAATCATAAAAAAATACACAATCTAAACGAAGGCAGAGGAAATAGAGAACAAATAATAGATGGAAAAAATGGAAAACAAATAGCAAGATGATAGATTTAACCTAACCATATCAATAAATCACATTAAATGATCTAAATACCAAAATGAGTAGACAGATATTGGCAGAGCAAATAAATAGATATGCTGCTTATATAAGAAACCCACTTTAGAAGACAAGTGACATCTAAGTAGCATTTAGTTTTTCAGCCCATAAACAGTATATCTCTCTATTTATTTCACTCTTTAAATCTTATCTCAGCAATATTTTGTAATCTTGTCAGATTTGTTCCTAAGTATTTCACATTTCTAAAGTCATTGTAAAGAGTATTTTAGTTTTTAATATCCAATACTTTGTTGTTTGTACATAGAAATACAATTGAGTATTTAGACAGATCTTCTGTCTGCAACATTGCCAAGCTCATTTATTAGTTCTAATCACCTTATTATACATTCCACAGGATTTTCTCCATAGATAATTTGCCAATAAAGACCGTTTACTTTTTCCTTTCCACTTTGAATACTTTTATTTATTTTTCTTGTCTTATTGCTCTAGCTAGAGCTCTACTGCAATGTTGAATAGAGATGATTTCCTTGTCTTGTTCCTTATCTTAAAGGAAAAACATGCCACTTTGTATTACTGAATATCTTGTTAGGTGAATTTTATCCTCTGGACTGATACAAGGTGAGTCTACCTCCTCTATCAATGAGAACATACTTTTGTACCTATGTGCCATGCACTGGTGATATAGCAGTGAACCAAACCTACAGAAGAAACTCCACTCATGGAGTTTAGTTACATTCTAGAGGGGCAGATAAATGATAAACAAGATACACTAGTAAAATAAAGCATGTGTTGATGCTGAGAAGTGCCAATGAGGGAGGGACAGATGAAGTTATCAGTGGGCTGTATATAATGTTAGAGATTGTGGCCTGGAAGGCCTAATGAGAACATCACCGAGTTGTTTCTTTGTCCTGGCCATTCATTCTATCTCTCTTTCCCTATGACTACTGCTTCAGGTTCTCGTGATTTCTCATGTGTAAAACAGCTTCTTACCTAATCTCCTTGGCCCCAGGCTTATCCAGTTCCATGAAGTGCTTCTTTAGTGAATCCCCATTTCTTACAGAATAAAATTCAAATTTCCTTGGAGCTCATAAAGTTCTTTTCATGAGCTTGCCTTTATCTTCCTAGCCTCATCATTCTCCCAGCCCCCTTAGTTCTAATCATTTTATTATAGATTCCATAGGATTTTCTACATTGATAATTTGCAAATAAAGACCATTTACTTTTACTTTTACTATATCCCACCCTTATAAAACCACTTGCTATTTACTAAATGTGCTCCACTGAGCTTTTGTCTAGACTATCCCTATTTTTATATTGCCTTTTTTCATTATATGCACATAATAAATCATTAACTTTAAAAATCATTTAAATGCTACTATAAGCATTACCTCTAGAGAAAATGTCCTGGACCTTTTTAGGAAGAACTGAGTACTCCCTCTTCTAATTCCTTGGCAACCTGTGTGTATATAAATTAGGATGTTGACTTCCAGTATTGAATGGTAATAGTCTATTTACTTGCATGTCAGTCCTACTGGACTGTGAATACCTTGAAACAAAAACTGGCTCTGCAACTTTCCCTAGCATTGTTCTGGCACACAGAGATGATCAATAAATTTTTGTTTGGAGAATAGCTATATGTGTAGAAGAAATGAAATAACCCTGATCTAAGACTTCATTTGAAGACATTTCAGTGTCCTGGATATCTGGCTTGTCATCACTCCCTGAATAACTGCTGAATGCCGTGACATACATACTCAATGTAGTCAGATCAGTACAGTGTCTAGTTGTGACAATGAACTTTCTTCACCTGGGCATTGTTTAAAATGCATGTAGTACAAACTTGATTAAATCCTTTGGGAAAAGTGCCACACTTTGAACCTATATTAAGTTTGTGGTCAACTAACACCTTCAAGTCATTTTTTCTTATGTAAAGCCAAGTCTCTCCCAATTAATCCATGCTGACCAGTCTTTCCCTACATGGCAGATAAAACTCTCATCCCTGCTCAGTTCATCTCATTTTTGTCCTAAGTTATCACTCTTAGAAACATTTTTAAAATACTTTTGTTCTTTTATTACATTAGACTTGTTGCCATTTCAAAGTGTAGTCACTAAAATATTGGGAGAAGACTAGTTAAACAATGAAATGTAAGACTTCTGCAGAGGATATTTAAAGATTGTATCTCAGGAAATCTCAGGGTGTATCTAGCTTTTGCCCTATGGGAGCTGTTTTAGCTTAGACCTAATCTGAAGGTACTCTTCTCAACAAAAGCAACTGATTTTCAAATCTTATTTTAATCACTGGAGTATTAAAAAACACAGAACAATGTAGGATACAAATGCAGCTGATCAGACCATAGAACGCTGAAATTACTGCAAGAAAGAACAAATATGCTGCCAGACACCAACACAGAGAAGCCATACGCAAAATAATTTTAAGTAATTGATGATACATTTTAGCCTAGGAGTAACCTCCTTTAAAGATAATTTAGAAGGTAATACTTAACGTGAACTTCAATAATATCTTAAGCAAAAAATTGAAAATACACAGATGGGATGCAAGAACCATTTATTCAGGATGCTCCAGTTAACGGGTACTGCTGGTGTTCACAGGGAAGAAAGACAGAATACTAGCACATCATCCAGATGTCCAGTCTGCCCAGCACACTCAGACTCACACTTCAGTTCATGCATAACTGGAAGGTGATCTTATCATCTCCTCTTCCTCCTCATGCCTTCTCCCTCTTAAAGTTTTCATTGCTTCCAAGCCTCTGGCCCATAACTTTCTTCCAGATCTCCTAACCAGGCCATCTCCTAGGATGCAGGCCAAACTTCTGAGGGTCAGGTGCAATCCCTAGTCTAAGCCTAGACAGTCTGGACAAAACATGGCAAACTCTAAAATCTATACAAACACTTTGGCTGCTTACTTAGAAGGGAATTCTTAAAATGCTATACTCTGTTCTGGGAACTACTTTATTATGTGCCAAGAGCTTCAAATACATACTATCCCAGGTATCTATTGGTGTGTTACAAACCACCCCAAAATAGAGGGGTATAAAACAACAATTATCGTATTATGCTTATGACACTGGAAGTCTGAAATTTAGTCAGGGCACAAGTAGGGACTATTTTTCTGTCCCAAAAAGTCTGTGGCCTCAGCTGGAGTAGCTCAGATAACTGAAGATGGGTATTCACCACACAAAACAAAAGGCCACTGTCTGGGTCCTCCGTTCTTCTCCATGTGGTTTCTTCTAGAGTAAGTCCTTCACTCACGTATCTGATATCTGAGCCAGGGTAGCTAGAACACTTTGGGTCTGGCTGTCCTCACTGCATCTCCATGTGGCCTCTTCAAGTACTTTGGGATTCTTTACCCAAGTTCCTGAAAACCAAGCCAGAGAACTTCAAGGCTTCTTAAGACCTAGCTACAAAAGACAGGCAGTATCGTTTCGACACAGGAGGAGATTACTTCCTCCTAGGCTAAAATGTGTCATCAGTTACTTAAAATTTTGGTAATGACTTCTCTGTGTGGGTATGTGGCAGCAGCATATGTGTCCTTGGGTGTGAATACCTGGAGGTAAAGCTCACTGGGGAGCCATTATTGGAGAATAGCTGCTTTCTTTGGAAAATGGCCACTACACATACATTCTCTCATTAAGCCCTCACAACAGTCCTATCAGTCAGGTACTCTATTCTTCTATTTTATTTAAAAGAACAAAGATTCTGAAAGGTTAAGCAACTTGTTTAATATCGCACAGTCAATAAGGGTCAGAGACTGGGACCTTCAGTTATCTGTTTCCAAATCTGCGCTCTCTCCACGCATTCATGCTACTATTAACTAGTATCGAGAGCCATACAAGGAAGTGACATTTCAGGTCTCCATCTCCACCTGGGAGGAACTCTTCAATTTCAGACTTGATGAAGACAATAAGCAGATCTCTTGAGCCTGATCACAGTCACGTGATAGAATAAAAGCTGTATACACTACTACACTGTTAATTCACTTTGATGACATACTAAAGTATCATCAATAGTAGTAGCGGTAATAATAATAGATAACGTTAATCAATTCACTTTGATTACATACTAAAGTACTATTAGTAGTAGTGGTAATAACAGATAACGTTAATTGAGTGCTAACTGTGCTCTAGACCTGGACTCAGTTATTTATTTGCTGTCTCAATTTTTAACAAGCACCTTATATGATAAGTACTATTTTTATCCATATCACAGAGAAGTAGTTTATAGAAGTTAAATGACTTACCCAAGGTTACACAACTAATAAGTGACAAAGTTGGGATTTGCACTCAGGGAATTCTTGACTCTAAAACTATTTTGATATCAGCTTTATTGAGGTATAATTTACATATAATAACATGCACCCATTATAAATACATAATTCGATGAGTTTCAACTTCAGAATAAAAAAAAAACACCTTGGCCTTGGCATGTGAAACCTTGTCCAGGGCTTCATTTTTTTGAGAAATCCAGGCTAAGACAATTGGTACCAGATGGCTCGTGAGCATTAGAAGTGGCTCTAGAAATCGATGCTCAGGGTCAAATGCTCAAGCTGGACCACTCACCTGTATGACAGGAAGAAGAAGCCCATTTCTGGTCATAAGTGGGGTAGCACAAGGAAGTATTGCACCAGAGAGTACTGGAAGGAGGAGCAGGGGGAAGGTGGCACCTATGCCAATTAAGTAGTGTAGCACAGTGATAATTACAGGAATCAGGACTTGGCTGGCTTTTGTTAATGGCTTCATAAGCTATTCTGGTTATCTACTGCTCTGTAACAAACTACCCCAAAACTTAGGGCTCAAAACAATGTATTATTCTCTCTGATGATATGGTAAGCTCACTCAGTTGAGTTGGTTGGCTCTCACTCAGGGTAGCTGGGTCTGAAGACAACATAAGGCTTTTCTGGGCTTGAAGTTCAAGACGGCTCATTCACATGGCCGGCGTTGATGCTGACTGTCAGCTGCAAGCTCATCTGGGGCTCTCACGGCATGGAAGGCTCAGGGTAGTCACACTTTGAACATGGTGGCCGGTTTCCCCCAAGCAGGCATTCTAAAAGGCAGGATGTAGAAGAACTAGGCCAGTTAAGGGCGGCTATACTCAGAATTGGCTCTATATCATTTCTACTTTGTTATTTTTGTCAAAGAAGCCACAGGGCTCAGCAGATTTAGGGGGGTGGAAGAGCAAGACTCTATCTCATAATGGGAGTGATAAGTATGTGTTCCATGTGGGATGAAAGGTATTGTTGCACTCATCTTTGGAAAATATTATTTGTCACAAACAGGCTTATGTCAACTAACCACCAGATTATCAAACATGCTTGGCAATGTCCTAACATATCCTTAAATTCTGCAGTTGCAGGATGGACTCTGCTGAAAATCAAGGCTAGAATTCACTTTTTTTTTTTTTAAATCAAGGAAGGAATATGCCAGTTTTATTTAAACACAAAACGTGCACATAAGCTGTCTACTCATTTTCTTCACTGTGCAGCCTGGCATTGGGGTTGGTGACACTGATGGCCAGCTGGGCAGCTCTTTCCATGATGGCTTTGCAGTTCTTGGAGGAAACATTGTGAGCGATCTCAGCACAGTAAGATTTGTTGCACATCAGCAGCACTTCCAGCTCCTTGACATTGTGGACCAGGAACTTCCGGAAGCCACTGGGCAGCATGTGCTTTGTTTTCTTGTTGCTCCCATAACCAATGTTAGGCATCAAGATCTGGCCCTTGAACGTTCTACGAACCCTGTTGTTAATACCTCTGGGTTTCCACCAGTTACGCTTAATTTTGACATATCAGTCTGACCGGTGCCGGATGAACTTCTTGGTTCTCTTTTTGATGATCTTGGGTTTCACAAGGGGTCTAAGGGCGGCCATGATGCCGAGGAGGAGACCGCCGCTACCTCCATAGACAGCGCCGAGAAAGAGAGAAGGGCTAGAAATCACTTTTAAGGGCTGCAGGATTACAAAGACAATTGAATGCACAACCTCAACAGATGTTCTTTGCAAAGTCAAAACTTCTACTATGAAAGGAATAGGATCCTGAGACCTGGGATATGAACATTTGGGTAAACAAGCCTGCAAATAGTAAATCTCAAGCTTTATGAAAACTCTGGACTCAAAGAAAAAGACCATCTCCCTGTTTATAAACAACCCGCCCTTACGCAGAAGTGCAGCAAAGGCCTCAGCTGAGGCAGGTGCTTTGCCGGACAATGCTTGTCCTCAAATTCTGACCTTGCTCTCTTCTCATAACCAATAGCTGGAATCATGTCTCAGCACAGCCTGATCCAGGAAATACAATGCCTGTTCCTTCTATACCAAAAGCCTTGCAAGATCTAGCAAACAGGCACTGGCAGAATCCAGGAAAACACATATGGAAATACATCTTGAGAGAGCTGGACAAGGAAATCCTGAATATAAAGATGGATAGGAAGAATTAATTGATATTCAAGTCTCTTTCTTGACTCAGAATTTAATATCCTGGCAAAAACATCTGGATCTAGTCCTAACACATTGGTAGGATGACTCTTTGAAGCTTGAACACAGTAGACTATAGTGAATAAGCTAGAGTTGCTAGAATAAATTTGGTGGAGTATCAAGGAAGGGTCAGAAGGAGATAGAAATGTTAAAATGGATGTATTAGTGAGATCAGAGAATTCTTCATCTGTCTGTATTCCCCAGGAAGTCCCAGTGGGTGTTCTTTTGACTAAAGCAATAAGAAATGCACTGATGAAGAAAGCACTGGCTTTTTTTGAGCAATGCCAGTGGTGGCTGTCTGTCACAAACTGGGGTTGATAGTATGAGATGCTGCTACAACATGGAGCTTCTTAGCATCCATCAGGATAACAGGATTCTGGAATGTCAGGGGCCAGGCAGCAATTCTTAAGTGACAGTATTAAGGTATAGGTATATGTGAGTACTATAACGGACAAAAAGGTTGGAAGATGCCTCAGTAATCAGGTGTCTGTGGCAGTGGCTAAGAGATCAAGGTATTCCCACTGGTGAGATAGATGAATGGCCAACTAGGGTGGTACTTGACTTGTAGAATTAGGAAAAAAAAAAAAAATGGAAAGCTGCTACAAGCACATTTCAAAGTGGATTCAATTGACCCATGAACTCAACCTGTGGTTATTTCCTCATTGTCCAAGTGCATAATTTGGATGGATAAACAAAGTAGTGGCAGAATCCTCCCACAGGTTCCCTAACCTATTGAGTAAAAACCAGTAGGGTAGGAAAGGACAAGTGGGAGTCTCCTATCCAACCCCAACCCCACCAGCCAAGAGATGGTATCCAAGTCAGCATTATTCCAAAAGAGAATTAGTGCCACCAGCAAAGAGAATTGGTGTCACCATTTCTGCTGGATGATGTTCTCCAGCATTTCTCTATATAATTCACCTGCATGGTGCTTGAAAAATAAACTGACAGATCATGGTGGGTGATAGCGGACTACCATAAACTTAATCAAGTGGTAGCTCCAATCTCAGCTGCTGAGCCAGATGGGATATCTTTACTAAACAGACCAACACAGCCTCTGGCACTCAGTATGTTGCTATTGATCTGGTGAATATGTTCTTTTCAATCCTCATCAATAAACAGGATCAAAAGCAGGTCTCCTCTAAGTGAGAAGGACATCAGTACACATTGATAGTCTTGCCTAAGGCTATGGGAAGCCTCTTGTGCAATGTCATAAAATAGTCTGCAGGGATCTTAGTTGTCTTAATATTCCGTAGGCCTATGGAGTATACTGGCACACTATCTTGATGACATTAGGCAGATTTAACCTGGTAAACAGAAGTAGCAACCTTAGCGTCAGGGGGTAAGAATGAAACTCCACAAAGACTCCCCAACCTGCCCATCAGTGACATTTTTAGGAGTCCAATAATCTGAGGCAAGCTGGCACAGAATCTTTGAAGTAAAGCACAGATGTTAGATCTTGTACCTTATTCCAGCTTTCTATTGCTACAAAACACACCACCCCAAAACTTACTGATGTAAAGCACCACAATATGATTAAACCCATGGATTCTTTGTGTCAGGAATTTGGAGACAGAACAGCAGGAATGTCTTGTCTCTACTTTTAGATTTCTGCCAGCTTTGCTAGAGTGGGCATCCATGACAGAATTCAACCCTAAAGCCTTAAAGCATCCATTTACATGAAATGAACTAATTTGTCTCCTAGGAATCTAGAATGATATAGTGATCTGCCATATTTGGGAGAACTGGGAAAACAGTCATTCAAATGATTTTCTGTCCTCTGTAGCTCAGATATAAAACTCTAGTTGAGAAAGGTTGGCTAGAATCTAAGCTGGGAAAACTCAAATGGCTGGGAGTGACACAAACTGGGCTGAAATCTGGAATCATCTTTGTTTACATTTCTAATACCTGAGCTGGGTCACTTGAAGGCTGGGCTCAGTGAGGACCATTGAGTGGAACACCAACATATGCCCTTTCCATGTGGCTTAGACTCTTCACAATACAGCAGTTTGAAAGCAGTTGGAAGAAGAAGGATCCTACTGAATAAGAAAGAAGTGACCTGGTCTTTTACGAGTCATATAGTATAGTATTGCACTGTATATGTTATATATATATATATATATATATATATATATATATATAAAATACACACGCACATATGTATGCATCAAAGTATAGTATACACACACATAAGTATATACTGTACTATGCTATACTAAAGTTATGTAGTATAGAATTATACTATATAGTATAGTAGCTTCAACTAACACCATCCTCTGTTAGTTGAAGCAGTAAAAGGCCTAGCCAGATTCCAGGGAATGAGGCATAGACCCCATCACTTGATGGAAAGAGTATCAAAGAATTTTGAGGTGTTTTAAAGCCACTTTAAAATCTTTAGAACTCAGAGATAGAAAATACCTCTCTTGGGAATATTGCCCTAACTCATTTTTTGGGTAACTTGCAAGGCTGCCAGTTTTGAATGTCAGAGTGAGATCGGCAGCAGATCCAGGCTGTGATACAAGTGGCCCTGACACTCATGCTACATGGCCAGCAGATTTGAATCTTCTGCACATGGGACATCAAGTGACTATGCAGCCAGAACTACCCCTGTTGAGCTGAGTATTTTCAGATCACAATGTTGGTCACAATGTCAGTCAGGCACAGCAATAATCCATCATACAATGAAATGGGCCAGAGAGATCCGGAGGGTGCAAGTCAATTTCATCTCCCTAGATTTCTGTGTTATCTACCTCTCTTGTTCAGTTCACAAATAGGGGTTTTTTTGTTTGTTTTTTTTTTTGAGACAAAGTCTTACTCTGTCGCCCATGCTGGAGTGCAATGGTGCAATCTCAGCTCACTGCAACCTCCCCCTCCTGGGTTCAAGCGACTCTTGTGCCTCAACCTCACAAGTAGCTGGGATTACAGGTACAAGCCACCACACCCAGCTAGTTTTTGGTTTTTTAGTAGGGACAGGATTTCCCCATGTTGGCCAGTCTGGTCTCAAACTCCTGACCTCAGGTGATCCACCGGCCTCGGCCTCCCAAAGTGCTGGATTATAGGTGTGAGCCAATGTGCCCGGCCCTAAAGTCTTATAGTTCCTTATAACCAACCAATGAGGACAAAAATTTGAACTTAGTTCATAGATGGGCTGCCTTAACAGGTTGGTGGTAGTGAAAAATGGGCTACTACCAGTCCTATGTAGGGGTGGCCCTGAAGGACAGTGAAAGTTACTCCTCCCAGTAAGCAGGGCCGAGAACAATGAACTTGCACATTCTCTTTGTAGGGCAGGAGAAGTGGTCTGAGTTAAGGTTATATCTGGACCCACTGGCAGTGGCGAATGGCTGGCTGGTTGGGTCAGAAGCCTCAAAGAAGATGGACCTATAATACTGGACACATAAGATGTAGATTTCTGTCTCACATCAAGCCCACCAGAGAACCTCCTCTGCAAGTGTGGTACTGAATAACGAGGTGACAGGATATCCTGAGGATACCAGGCAGCCTCTCTCTCTAGCCACTGTATGACAGAGGGAATATAGGACAGGGATAGAGACTCTGTATGGCCCCAATGGCATTAGTGCCATCTCACCAAGACCAGTCTAGCAACTGCTATCCTGAATGTGTGACTTTCACCAGAGAGACTGGTGTGAAACACTCCATGTGGTACACCTCCTGAAGGAGACCAGCCAGTCACTTGGTGATAGGCTTTTTACATCAGATGCCTTCTACCCTGGAAGGATAAGTGATTCATTCTCACCAGAATAGACACTTATCTGGACATGGGATTGCCTTCCTTGCCCCAATGCCTCTGCTAGCACCACCAACAACTTACATTCTGACATGTCTGCACAGGATGTTTGAGGAGTTAGCATTCCAGGGGGAAACCCTTGACCAATAGATGCCAGGAACCAGGAAATGTTCCTCTCTTCTATTCTTTGGGAGGACAGTCCTGAGATATGATCTCTATGGTTCCTCAGAGAACCAAGCAGGATGGAGGCCCACTTACTACAATAGGGACCAGTTCAGTGGAGCACCGTGATCAGCTTTCCCGCCTTCTTTGATATCTCTCAGTCTCCCATTCCTGGTGTGTCTATTTCCCAAAACAAACCACCTGCATTCGTGCACTTTTCCCAGGCTCTGCTTTCTGGAAAACTAAGGCTAAGACACTATCTCTTCTGTGCTTATTCATAAAGCATGCTTTTTCTGTAAAGCGAGAGGTCTGTGTGTTATAGTTCAAGAAATTACTCACATTGGCACCAAAGTGTGTGTGTGTGTGTGTGTGTGTGTGTGTGTGTGTTAGTAGGTTCCTGCCTAGGTACTGTGGAGGCTTTGAAAGGATTCTGCTCATGGCTGTGGCACCCATCCCACTGGTCTTCAGGTAGGTTGTGCAGGTGCTGCCCTACCCAAGAGGGCTTGGCTGAGGAGTGAGTGAGGGCATCATTCACCAAGCAGAGCACTCTGGCACAAGCTGCATCTACACAGAGGAACGGTGTCTGTTCCTAATTTATAAAAGGAACTGTCAGCTCACTAAGCCCTGTGCCCTAGAGGCACTTCCACCCAGAGAGGGTATATTTTCTTTTTTTTTAAATTTTAAGTTTTGGGATACATGTATGGGACATGTAGGACTGTTACACAGGTAAACATGGTGATGTGCTACACCTATCAACCCATCACCTAGGTATTAAGCCCAGCATGCATTACCTATTTATCCTGATGCTCTCCCTCCCCCCTGCCTCCACCTCACAGGCCCCAGTGTGTGTTGTTCCCCTCCCTGTGTCTATGTGTTCACATTGTTCAGCTCCCACTTACAAAAGAGAACCTACGGTGTTTGGTTTTCTGTTCCTGTGTTAATTTGCCAAGGATAATGGCTTCAGTTCCATCTATGTCCCTGCAAAAGACATGATCTCATTCCTTTTTACAGCTGCATAGTATTCCATGGTGTATATGTACCACATTTTCTTTATCCAGCCTGTCATTGGTGGGCATTTGTGTTGATTTCATGCCTTTGCTATTGTGAATAGTACTGCAATAAATGTGCACATGCAGGTGTCTTTATAATAGTAGAATGATTTATATTCCTTTGAGTATATACCAAGTAATGAGTTTGCTGGGTCAAATGGTATTTCTAGTTCCAGGTCTTTGAGGAATCACCACACTGTCTTCCAGGATGGTTGAACTAATTTACATTCCCATCAACAATGTAAAAGCATTCCTATTTCTCCACAGCCTCACCAGCATCTGTTATTTCTTGACTTTTCAATAACCACCATTCTGATGGCCTGAGATGATATCTCACTGTGGTTTTGATTTGCATTTCTCTAGTGATGAGTGATGTTGAGCTTTTTTTCATGTTTGTTGGCCACATAAATGTCTTCTTTTGAGAAGTGTCTGTTTGTGTCCTTTGCCCACTTTTTAATGGGGTTGTTTGCTTTTTTCTTGTAAATCTGCTTAAGTTCTTATAGATTCTGAATATTAGACCTTTATCAAATGGGTAGACTGCAAAAATTTTCTCCCATTCTGTAGGTTATCTGTTCACTCTGATGATAGCCTCTTTTGCTGTGCAGAAGCTCTGCAGAAGATCCCATTTGTCAATTTTTCCTTTTGTTGCGATTGTTTTTGACATTTTTGTCATGAAATCTTTGCCTGTGCCTATATCATGAATGGTACTGCTTAGATTTTCTTCTAGGGTTCTTACAGTTTTGGGTTTTACATTTAAGTCTTTAATACATTTAAGTATTAAGCATGATGCTTAATACCTAGGTGATGGGTTGATAGGTGTAGCAACCCACCATGTTTACCACCTTGAGTTAATTTTTGTAAAAGGTGTAAGGAAGGGTCCAGTTTCAGTTTTCTGCATATGGCTAGCTATTTCTCTCAGCACCATTTATTAAATAGGGGAATCCATTCCCCATTGCTTGTTTTTGTCAGGTTTGTCAAAGATCAGATGGTTTCAGATGTGTGGTCTTATTTCTGAGTTCTCTGTTTTGTTCCATTGGTTTATGTATCTGCTTTTGTACCAGTACCATGCTGTTTTAGTTACCGTAGCCTTGTAGTATAGTTTGAAGTTGGGTAGCATGATGCCTCCAGCTTTGTGCTTTTTGCTTAGGATTGTCTTGACTATTTGGGCTTTTTTTGTTATTGTTCCATATGAATTTTAAAATAGTTTTTTTTCTAATTCTGTGAAGAATGTCAATGGTAGTTTAATGGAAATAGCATTGAATCTGTAAAATACTTTGGGCAGTATGGCCATTTTTGCAATAGTGATTCTTCCTGTCCATGAGCATGGAATGTTTTTCCATTTGTTTGTGTCCTCTCTGATTTCCTTGAGCAGTGGTTTGTAGTCCTCCTTTAAGAGGTCCATCACTTCCCTTGTTAGCTGTATTCCTAGGCATTTTATTCTCTTTGTAGCAATTGTGAATGGGAGTTCATTCATGAATTGGCTCTCTGCTTGTCTGTTGTTGGTGCATAGGAATGCTTGTGATTTTTGCACATGGATTTTGTATCCTGAGAGTTTGCTGAAGTTGCTTATCAGCTTAAAAAGCTTTTGGGTTGAGACAATGGGGTTTTCTAGATATAGAACCATGTCATTTGCAAACAGAGACAATTTTACTTTCTGTCTTCCTATTTGAATACCATTTATTTCTTCCTCTTGCCTGATTGAGGGCACATTTTCTAATTACCAGAAAATCTTCCTATGGGCAGCAAAGATCCAGAATCCACCTACACTCCCATCTCTGCTACTCACATCTTGATGCCCCTACATTTGGTTCAAAGCTAAGAGCACTCCCTGAATTAATTAAAAACTCAGAACATATCTCAGGTCCAGAGCTAGGGAGAAAATCATATTTTTTTATGGTTGAAAGAAACCTTAGATATTATGTAAGGTTAGCCTAACTCCTTCATTTGACAGATAAGAAAACTGAGCCCAGAACCTCTTCTGTATTGCCTCCTACTCTCACCAGGCTAGATGCCAGGCTCCAGCCAGTGCACCACTCAGCATTATGTGAGACCCAGCTTAGTTTCGGTCAAGAACTGCTATAACTGACTAAATGACTCCTTTCCTAAAAGCAACTTTATAAAGATGAGTAAAATGAGAAAATGAAGCACCAACCAACATTTTGCAAACTTACATTATACACTTCACTTGTGCATGATGCTTTTGGAAGAGGTTCTGTTTTCTATGAACACTAGGCAATCTTTTTTGACTTTGGTCACTAGGCACCTGTGAAATTGAGGACATATTGTTGCATTCATATTATTTCAATGTACATTGAATACCAGGCCAGAAAAAAGAAAGAAGGAAAGAATGAAAGGAAAAGAGATTTGTTGATTGTCATGTTTTCAACAAGTCATGGGCATTACATTGGGGCCTTTGACTCACTGGTGACACAACTTTCAGTGTGTTCTGTTGTCATTGGTAATTGATCATATTTCACTCTAAAATGAAAGATGAGACTGACAAAAATCTTGTTATAATGCCCCTGGCTAAGAGGAAGTTAAGAAAGAAATACAGGTAAGCTAGTTTCCAAGAAATGAAATAAAGAGCATGAGAGATCATGCTGTGGCCCAGGCTTAAAGAATTCTTGAATTCTCATCTGAGTTTTATCAGTTACCTTGATGTTTCATGTTGGTTTTTCCTCATTATCTTGCTCAGGTGACTGCTCCTGACTCTCTATAGGTTAGGGGTTTAACTAATGATGGTGATGTGCTTGGCACCCTTCATGCGAGGAAGGAGCTGCCCCATCCCCTATTTTGGCCCAGAGCAGATAGTTGAACTAGAGTATGCTTTAGTCATGACTCTCCAGGGTGCATATTTTGGAAACTGAGGACCCACCTGCTGACCTGGGCCTTGAAAACCTCACAACTCCAGTCTTCATTCTGCCTGATTCCAAGGAAGATGAGGAAAAAAAACTTGCTACACCCCTGCCCCCGTCTGCTGCTGACCACTGCTGGGGATCTGCACTCCTCCTTCTGCCTGCAGGGAGCGGGGAAGTTATCCTGGAGGAGTAAGGTTTGAAGCATGGTTGAGATTTCTGCAGATCGTCATCTGGGCAGTGGGGAGGGTGTTCCAAAATGTGAGGGACTCGTTTAGGCAGTTAGAGAGGGTGATCCCATTCTCTCTGCTCAAAGTAGCAGGGGAGGGACTGAAGAAGGCCCTTTTATGCAATACTGAATAGTGGTTCAGAGTCTGAATGGAGGACCCCACTTCCTGGTCAGAGTCCAGGTCGGCTGCTTATCAACTCTGTGACTTGAGGCAAGTACCTCAACATCGCTATGCCTCAGTTTCCTGGTGTGGGAAACCGGGGACTTAGGCTTGCTATGTGAAGCCCATTTCAGAACACTTTACTAATATTTATCCAATTAATCCTCACAGCTGTCCCAGTAGATAGACACTATTATTATCCCCTTTTAGAGATTAGAAAACCGAGTCACATAGCTGGGAAATGGCAAAGGCAGCATTCAAATCCAAGCAGCCTGGCTTCATTATCAATGTTCTTAGCTGCTCAGTAGAGTTAGGAACAATGTCACTTTCTTTGTAGGGTTGTTGTGAGAATTAAATGAATTAATCATGCTGCGTCCCTATCACAAACAGTGGCTTCCCCCACTGCTTGCTCTAAGCAAGTGCTCACTAGATCCGTGCTGCCTCTTGTTAAGCTATCATGTGGGGCTGGTGACAAGGACGCTGAAGTGGGAGAGGACATGGGAATCAAGATGGGACAGCAGGAAGCAACGAGGTACATCTGAGATGACTTAGGTCTTCCCTTTCCCCGGTAGTCCCCTCTTCAAGCAGCAAGGATGATATTATTGGGATCCAAAGGTACACAATTTTATCTCTGCATAAAATTCCACAAAGAAATTCTGTTCTCAGTTAGCATGAGGTGATCTGTGATCCCATCCCCCACATGTTTGAAGCTCTGAGCACAGACAAAACAATCAAATTACTTAGGCCATACTGCCCCAACAGGCTCTTCCTTTCTGTTTCAGTTTCCTAAGAAACATCCCTTTTCTCCCAGGGACTGACCTGTGTCCTGCTCACTGTGTTTGTTGCACAGAACCCATGGCCAGACCCATTTTTTGCCCTGCTTTACCCCTTGCTATGCACTGGGAGGCTGACTCGAGGAATTCCCTGCCAGCTGGCTTCCTGTAGGCCTTGGTCAGCAGGAGGTACCAGCAGGAAATGCAGGAGGAAAGAGGT
Source organism: Ateles fusciceps (assembly GCA_036589455.1). Lineage (NCBI taxonomy): Eukaryota > Metazoa > Chordata > Mammalia > Primates > Atelidae > Ateles > Ateles fusciceps. Next base: position 3,642,297 of record JAZHEH010000904.1, read on the forward strand.
CAGGATGCTTTTTCCCGGCTTCACTGGTGTTTGACAAAGTCCTCGATGCTTTGCTGTTGCAGCTCCCATGGAATGAGGGAAGTTCCTTCACAACTCCTGTTCCCAGGGCTCTGGTAACTCTATTTCCTCCTCTTGTCCCCTTTGGCCCCAGGAGTGATCGTGGCTTCCCGGTGTTGCTGGTGTCTGGTGTCTTGTCACCCTGGTTTGCTCCTTATCCTTTTGCATGGCACTGTAAGCCACAGCTGATCCACACTCCATTTGTGCCATCTGGTTGAACTCAGGTCCCTACCAGGACCCTGGCTAACATATCTACATTCACAGGATCACTTCACCCATGAGGCCCAGAGGTGGAGCTGTATCTTTTCCATTAACTATGACTGTAAAAGTTAATCTCGTTGAAAATGTCAGATAGTACATTTTTAATATTTATTAACACTAAAATTAGAATTGATAGATGAACATGAAAAAGAAAACAGGTATTGTACCATATTCATAGCACACAAAGATAACCACTATTTTTACTGTGTGCATTTTCAACAAAAAGTTCATAATGCATATACTATTGTTTATTGGGTGAAATACTGTGAACAATTTCCTTCATCAATAAATATACTTCAACATCAGTGAATTTATTTCTAATACTTTTACATCAAAATTCTTAATGACTGCAAAATCATATCTAGGCCTGTAACACAGTTTAATCAGTCCCCTACTAGCAAGTATTTGAGTAGGTTCCAATTTTCCCTTGTTATAAACAGTGCTACAGCAAACATCCTTGTACAATATAAAATACTTGAAAATACAACACAATCAGCTCAATCTTCCTAAACCAAAAGCCACACATATGCAGCAATAGCAGCAGGGTCACTCCCTCTCAAGAGATAATAATATCTGCCTCCCCCTGCCTCCCACTGATGTTGTGAGGTTCAACTGAGAAAATGTATATGTAAGTTCTTTATAAACTGTAAAGTGTATGGGGCGGTTATTATAGTATGAGCTGATTTTTTCATAACAACCCTGTAAGACAGCACCATGGATATATCCTCAAGGCACATTGAACTGACAATTTTGCCAGACATAAAGAATTGAAAGCTTACTTTTAGGCTTTTATATATTTATTTCTCTTTAACACAACAAGAATTGTGTGTTAGAAAAGCAGCCTTCCTGTACACGAGTAAACTACCAGCTGGCAGTGCATTCTACCTGTTCTGGTGCACGTCAGCTCATTACATCCCCTCGAGAGGACCACTGCAAACAATTGAAGGAATGTGAGTTGCCTAAAAGGTCCCCGTGGCTCTGAAAGTCCCTCCTGTGATACTGGTTACCCCAACTCCTAAAGCAGATTAGTCATAATGACTACTTTCCATTCCTTTCCTAATAGTCTCTTCTAAAAAGCACTTTAGATAACTCTGCTTGATTTAAAAAAATTGAGCAGTAGTTCCGTTTTTTTTTTAAATGGGAACTCTTATGTCAAGTATAGAAGCTGCACTGACATCTCATATGAAAACTATCCCATCACTCAGCAAAAGGCACTCCATTTTGGATGGATTCTTGATTTACTTTCTGTGAATCTAAGTTCATGGATTTTCTGCTCTTGCTAAGGCGATACTATTAAAATGTCAGAACACAGTTTCCTGGAGCAAGAGTCTTATACAGTTTTCAATTCTTAATGAGAGGCATCAGCCAAGTTTTTAAAGTCTTGACTTGAATCATGCTTAATGCTATTTGTTAACTAGTGTGAAAAGGTTTCTGTGTGTTAAAGTGGTAACGTTCTATCAAGGTAAATGATGTTCTTGGGCACAATATTCTATCTGGTTGCTTGCTTTCTATCTCTATTTGACTATTTCACAAGAATTCAATGAAAGGGACATAACCCTGCTTTATCATGTCAAGAAGCATGTTTACTTTAAGTTCCCTCAGATTAAGAGAAGACACCAAGCCTCCTCTTGAACTGTTTTCTCAACTACTTGATCATTTGTGTATCTTCTGGGAAAGATGGACGGACAGAGCAGGGCTCAGTGTTCACGTGCTGAATGTAACTCACCCTAACAGCACAAGAAGCCCAAGGGCTTGTTTTCTGTGTGAGTCAAGGAAACACCTGCTACCTCATGAGACAAGCCTGATCCAGGGGTATTGGCAAGGAAAGGTATGCAGGCCTTGCACAGAGATACTGAAATGGCTTTTGTTTCCTTCCTTCCTAATTTTGTCTCTGTAGATGTCTCACTGTTTCCATGGGTTTATTCATTTCCATCACCACCACTGCCCCCACTTTTTTTTACAGTTGTATATTCAACCAGAGAAAATGAGTTTAAAAAAACAATTATGATAGTGAAAAAAAGAACAGATTCAAAACTGCCATATGTGAGGCCCATGGGAGTCCTGATTAATTTTCATTTTTATCATTTAGTTCTGAGATTGCCCTGTTTCGGTAAATGTGAGAGTAAGCATGGTTAAGGACTTGATTCCTTGCAACCTTAAAAAAAATGAACCAACTTGAGTCTTTTTCTTACCATGATGGATTCCCGTTAGGCGAGAACTGTAACTCCATGAGCAAGTGGTCCCCACACCACAGGGGCAGACCTTCGTCACATAGCAACTCCCAAAATGGGAATTTTGGTGGATTTTGGAGCACGGTCAGCTAACCTTGAGAACATCATGGTTGCAGGCAAAATCTCCGTTCCTCTATTTGTCTCTCTGCTCCTTTCTTTGATCCATATTCTCCTACACATTTCAAGCACATTTTGGGTGCTTGAAAGACTGATTCTGAAAGAATAATCAATTAGCAAAAATTACAAGGAGTAGGACACTCAAGGAGTCTAGCTGAAAAAAAAAAAGGACCAGCATGAGAATTGTACAAAAAGTACTTGTAGAAATTCAAAAGTGGGGGAGATTACTATATATTGCGAAAGATTTGGAAAGGTTACATATGGAGCAGCAAGGTGAGCTGAGCCTTAAGTAGGTAGGAAGGTTGGATGAGGCTCGGCAAGGTGGACAGGAAGAGGGAAGCCGTGGCATTTGTGGAATACACGTTGACACAGGCAAGGAGGTAATTTGGTCAGGTGTGTTAAGGAGATGGTGGGTTTGGCCCGAAAGGAGTTTTCACGGAGGAGAAATGGCACCTGAGGGCAGCATAGTGTTAAGCACCAGTTCATTGAAAGAAAGCCTCCAGGTGCAGTGCCTCATGCCTGTAATCCCAGCACTTTGGGAAGTGAAGGCGGGAAAGTCATTTGAGCTCAAGAGTTCGAGACCAGCCTGGGCAACATAGCAAAACCCCGTCGCTACAAAAAATATAAAAATTAGCCACACTTAGTGGCATGCATCTGTAATCCTAGTTACTTGGGGGACTGAGGCAGGAGGATCACTGGCACCCAGGAAGTTTAGGCTTCAGTGAGCCATGATTGTGCCACTGAACTCCAGCCTGGGTGACAAAACAAGAGAAAAGAAAGAAAGAAGGAAGGAAGGAAGGAAAGAAGGAAGGAAAGAGAAAAGAGAAGGGAGGGAGGGAGGGAGAGAAAGAAAGAGAGAAAAAAAGCAAGCCTAGGGGATTTGGATTTCATCCTATAGGCAATAGAAAGTCACCAGACATTTTTGGGCAAGAGACTGGCATGGAGGGAGATACCTCTAAAGATGACTAATCTGATGCTATTCACCAAAACCGGTGTCAGGAGGCTCCCACACAGTCCAACTGTGAGGCCATGAAGCCTGGGAGAGAGATCTGTCCACTGCCAAGAACTCTGGAGGCTGCCCAGGGTCCCCTTAGGAAACACTTGGCAGATAAAGCCTTTCTCTTTCTCTAAAAATCCCCACATTCTCATCCCCTACTTTGCCCTTGACAGTACTGCCTATGCTATACTAAAATGTTAAGGACAGATTATGGCTTAAAGTAGGTGCAAGAGAACACAAAACTGCACAGGGATGAGAACTGTTCAGCAGGCTCACTATGAGAAATCACTTTTCACAGAAGCCTGCAAAACATATCTAGTAACATCTAGTTTGCGATAGTAAAAAACAAAAAACAATTTGGGTGTTCCGGGATGGGGGAAGTTTCACAAGAAGCCATTTACTTAAAATTTTTCTTCAAGTGGTGGCATTTGGGTTGTGGTTGATTGCTATGACACCAAGAGAAAGCAAGTTAACTTGGATTAAGTCTCTTTTCTGCTTTCCAAATTACATAGATTTCTCGGGTCTTTGCCCTCCCCACATCTGGACTCCAGGAATGAGTCATTTAAGGAGGCACCTCCAGACAGGAGTTTCTGTTCTCTGCAGTTGTTCTAATCCGCACTCTGTACTTGGATTGCCTGTCAGACAAATCAGGGAAGAAAGCAGGAGCTTCTCAAGCAGGCATGCAAATTTCCCCCAGGCTTACCATCTCAAAGAAATTGGCCTGACCAAAATGACCTCAGGCATCCACCAAGGAGAAGAACTTGCTTCTAAGAACTTCTCTGCAGCCTTCCATGTTTCCTTCCATGACAGGCATCTGTGGGGTGACAATTAGGTGTGGTGGGTGGGCATTTCTGTGGGCTGGCAGCCTATTTTAACTTCCAACTGTGGGAGTGAGCTTTAACTCTGTGCTAAAATTAGGGGAATCCAGCAACTCCTGTGGTTATTTCAATCAGTTCCCACTTATTGAGTAGCAGCGGCACAGTTAAGTAATAACATGGTAACCTTGCCAAGACATAAATGAAATGCTGAGTGTTGCCCAGTTGGAGCTGAAATCACTTCAATGATCTAAGCTGAGAGCCAAACCAACAAAAGGGCTGCTGGGCCTCTGGGGGTGGGGGAAACTGGGGACACGGAACAGAATCCCCAGAGCAGCTCCTCGGATGCTGGGGGCAGAGTTAAGGGAGTGGGTGCTGATTGGCCTGGCAAACCAAACTTCACAACAGAAATGCCAACAGCCCTAGTGGTCAGGAAGGCTCGATTTGCTCTCCCTCCCTGAGAGGGCACGTGGGCTCTGCCAGAGGAGCCCACTGCCAGACCCAGGGCTCCCAGAAAGACCTTGGCCCCTGGTGCTTGAGTTCACACCGTGGCAATGAATGTAGTCATGATCCAGAGAAGCAGCTCCAAAGCCACACTGTGGAGAACGTTGTTCTGACTGGCTCTGCTATGAAAGGATGATTTTCTCTAGCTGAGAGAGACAGAGGTGCCATGCCAGCTCCCAGTTCAGACCGGCAGTTGAGGTCAAGAGAAGATCAAAAGGAGACGGGTTTGAAGAAAGCTTTCATCCAGGATGCTCAGGGAACCAAAGGGCCAACAAGCCCTAAGTCATCCCCCCTGGGTTGGGGTTAGGGTTGGGGTTAGATCTGGGGAGGGACCTGTGGTGGCAGAGGTCATTGATAACTGCAGATCGAGCACGCAAGTTTTCGGTTCATGCAGGGCTCTTCAGTTCCCCTTCCCCACTCTTTCGATGGTCTTAGCCATTTGACTCTGGATGGTTGACTGGACCTGAGTTCAAGTCCAGTGCACACTGCAGGGGCCCGGAATGCCAGGAGACAGGATTGTTGGTGGCTGTCTCAGAAGTTGGCCTGCCACACATTACAATCATTCAGCCCAGGGGTGTCCAATCTTTTGGCTCCCCTGGGCCACACTGGAAGAAGAATTGTCTTGGGCTATACATCAAATACACTAACACTAATGAAAGCTGATAAGCTAATTTTAAAAAATCACAGAAAAATCTCATTATGTTTTAAGAAAGTTTGTGAATTTCTGTTGGGCTGCATTCAAAGCTGTCCTGGGCCGCTGGCAGCCTGTGTGCCATGGCTTGGCCAAGCTTGATTCGGCCTGAGAACCGAGCACAGAAGAGAAGGGAAAAGGAAAGCCATCCATGGCTCTACCTCTTTCACAGTGGCTGTCAGCTCTGGCTGCACTTCAGAATTACTTAGGAGCTTTTTAAACATACCCATACCGGGGCCCCACCCTACATATTCTAATTTCATTGGTCTCAAGTGGGTGCTAGTTTTCCTCCCCCACATGGTTCCGATGAGCAGCAGGCCTAGCAAACACTGATTTCATCTTTCTAGCAAAGGTTAGGTAAGGAAGGGGATTTAAGCTTTGACTAACACAAAGCATGAGCATAAACTCTGAGGGGTTTCCAGGTAGAGGGCATGTTAAAGGTCCCCAGACAGATGCCGCTCCTCCCGACCTAAGAACGCCATCCCTGACACCATCACCTCCACACCATCCCGACGAGGAGAGACACCTTGACCTCTGCACCCCCTTCTCCCCGACGCGCACTCGAGGTCAGGCAGCTCACAGTGGGACAGAGCTGACTGCTCAAAGCTTACCTTATGTTGAGCTGATTTCAATGATCTCTTCTATTCTTATTCCTATCCTTTGAGTTTTAGTAGAAAGACATAAAGAAAATTCCACACGATGTTGTTTTAAAAAGAAAAAAATCTGAGCACCAGCTGTGTTACTGGATTGAAGGTTTGGCCCTGTTGTACTTTCAAATAATGAGGATGCCTGCCCAAGTCAGAGGAACAGGTCTCAGCTGCTGTGAAGCTCACCTCTTCTCTCTGCCCCTGGAAACTCACCCGCCCTGTGTCCTAGCCCAAGAGATACACCACGGCATCTCTTGTCATCTAACAGTATCAGGGCTTAAGAGCTTAATGGGTTTCCTTGACTTTTGTTTTAACAATTACTTTTACTGCCTTACACTAAAATTGAGGCTATACCAAAAAAAAAGTTGCTTTTATATCATTAATTAAGTAATGTTTTCATTTTACAAATGTTTCTGAAAAGCCTATTCTGTTTCTGGTAGTGCTGGTTTCCAGAGAAGTTAATGGTGAAGCAAAGGCAGACCCAGTTCCCCCTTATGGGATCCTTAACTAAATAATCACACAAACACATGTTAGGCCACACCTGTGATCTGGGGTGTGCAGCAGAGGTACCTGGTGATTCGAGGGCACATCCCCCTTCACCTGAGTGTTAGGGAGGGCTCCCCTTGAAGGAGGAGGAGTTAACTCGAGAGTGTGGGAGCCAGAGCATCCAGACAGAGGAAGCCTTGTAGACAAATGCCCTGGGCTGGGAGGGAACTCGGATAGGAGAAATTGAAAGGAGAGTTGTGTGGTTGAGACCCAGAGCAAAGGAAAGTGGTCTGACAAAGGGGTAGGAGTCATCTTAAAGTGCATTATGACCCTGAGAACAATGGGAAGACATCAGAAAATTTTAACCAGGCAGGGGAAAATGTTTCAATGTTAGCAGTAACCCTCACAAAAGGTACTTCCTCACTGGCAATTCATACCATTATTCTGCATTTGGGTTTTAAAACATGGAAAGTTCTTTTTAAAAGCCAAAACATCCTTTTTAACTATCCAAAAGCCTCTCATATTTATTTATTCATTTGTTCATTCTACAACTATTCTTGAGCTCCCACTATGCACTAGGCCCTGCCTCTCGGTCACCACCAAGGAAGCTTATACACCAGTAAGAGGGACGGACAAGGAAAAACAGTCGCATGGCCAGGGGTCTCTCCAGGGCTCTTGGTACTCCCAGTGCCTCCCTGCACCCAGCCATCCTCAATGCGACATTGATATGAATGAGGCTGAGACTCACAGAGAAAGACGATAGTGAAAAAAACAAAGTCGCAGCTCCCCCCAGGTGGACAGCCTAGTACAGGGGGCTAAGAACACATAACAGATAAATAGCTATACACACACCAGGTAGTTATAAATGTCATGAAAAATAAAACAGATAAGAGCAGTACAGAATGATGAAGGGCTTGCTGTTTTATATACAATGCTCAAGAAAGTCTCCAATTGTCATTTGAGAAGGGAACATGCTAGGAAGCCCTATGGAGAAACAGCATTCCAGGGAGATGGAATCACGAATGCAAAGATTCGAGGTGGAAGCATGCTTGTTTTGTTCAGGAACACAAGGAAGTCAGCGTGGCTGGGAGGGGTGCACGGGTTGTGGTGCGGCAAAGAGAATTGCCCCTCAGGAGCAGAGGGTTATGATGTCAGAGGGGAGGCGAGAACCAGGTCGCCCAGCACTTTGTAGGACATAATGAAGAGTATGGATTCTATGTTGCCATGGGAAGCCAGCATCCTTACACCAGGTGGTTAAGTGCTGAGAGAAAAACAGATCAGGTTAAGGGGCTAGAGAGAGACTGGAAGGGTAGAGAGGCTATTTAAAACAAATGGGCAGAGGAGCTCTCTCTGAGGAAGTGACTGTAGGGCTGAGTCTTGAACTATCTGAAGCAGCAACCATGCAGATTTCTGGGGAAAGCCAGTTCCAGGCAGAGAAAATAGCACTGAAGTGGGAATAAGCATGACATATCCTGGAAAGAGCAAGAAGGTCAGCATGGCCAGGGCACAAGTCCCGAGGAAGCACGGGGAGGAGGCCAGCCCTGCAGAGGCCAGGGGACGGTGCTTGGCTTTTATTGTAAATGCACTGAGAAAATTTTGGAGGAGTATAAGTGGAAATGACATGGTATGTGTTTTAGTGGGATTACTCTGATTGCTGCATTGGGAATAGACAATAGCAGGGAAGAAGTGGAAGCAGGGAGACCAAACAGAAGCCTGTTGCCACCACCAGACAGAGGTGGCTGCAGGGGTTAGGTTCAGGACCTATCCTGAAAGCAGAACTGGCAATAGTCACTAATGAATGGGATACGGAGGTAGAAGAAAGAGAAATCAAAGATGGCTTCTGTTTTTGTTATAGCTTGCTTGTTTGTTGAGGGGAACTGGCTGAAAACCCAGTAGATTTTGGTGGCTGTTCTTGACTAAGAAGAGTGGAGCCACAGAGCCACGGCCCCAGATAGGACTTGACTGAAGGGTCACAGCCTGGTGGTGGCAAGACTGGGAGGGAAACAGAACAGCACTATGAGAAAGAACCCAGAAGCAAGGAGAGGAAGGAAAGGCCTCGGACCCCCTAAGAAGAAGGAGGTTGGGAGGACTTGTGAGGGAAGACTTCACAGCTATGCTCCCTAGATTACTTCTGTGAACATTATAGAGTAAAACTCACTTTGTGTCTGTATGCATTTACAGGTCTGTGAATTTTAGTCATTGTATCATATGTATATGGAGAGAGATATAGATATATATAGATATACATAAGAGAGATATATCTCTATATACATATGACATGGAGAAGGACCTGGAGGGGCCCAAATGTGAGATTTTTCCATGGGCCCTGGGAAAAGATTGGTGTTTATGAGTGGGGAAGTTCCTGCAGCAGAGGGATAAGCTGTGGGCACGATGGGATTCTGGGCTGTCATGAGCCGCCAGTGCTGTGAGGAGGTCATGGCAAAGGAGCCATTCCACTGGGCTTGGACTCGGAACCGGCGCCCCCACCATGGCGGGGTTCAGAGCGTCTGTCCACAGGTCCCTGTCTGCCTTCCCTGGGGCCCTGGCCTCTCGCCACCCCACTGTTCCCCCTGTGGCTTGCCCCAGCACCACAGCTGCCACCCACTTAAGCCTGTGCTCATTCAAGTTCTCTCTGACCTCGGAGTGTCATGGCCCTCCCTCCCAAAATTCTCTCTCAGGGTTCAAGAACGACTGAGGCGGGGACTTTCTCATCGTCTTGCCCCCCTAGATGCAACTGGAACCTGATACCTAATGCCTCAGCATTTTCCCAAAGCCTCCGCCACGCCCTGGGCACTGAAGCTCTGCAGAGTGAAGAATGGCACGCCTGCTTGCCCACTGACCCCCACACCATCAGCCGTGTTCCCACCCCTGCCCCTTCCTCCCAGCCTGCAGCTTGTACCCACGCCGGTCCTGGTCCACTCTAATAAATTCATGTCCACAAGACACCAAAAAAAAAAAAAAAAATACATATATATACACACACATATAATATATATATATACACACGTATATATATATATATAGGAGGTATATATATATATACACACACATATATATATACATATAACCACTACCACAATCTGGATACAGAACAATTCCATTGTCCTGAAAAACACCCTCATAGCATTTTTTTTTATACCGAGTCTTTATCTGTCACCCCACCCAGGCTGGAGATCAGTGGCACCATCTCAGCTCACTGCAACCTCTACCTCCCAGGTTCAAGCAATTCTTCTGCCTCAGCCTCCTAAGTAGCTAGGACTACCTCCTGAGTCACTGGGACTACAGGCATATGCCACCACGCCTGGCTAGTTTTTGTGTTTTTAGTAGAGATAGGGTTTCTCCATGTTGGTCAGGCTGGTCTTGAACTTCTCACCTCAAGTGATCTGCCCACCTTGGTCTCCCGAAGTGCTGGGATTACAGGCGTGAGCTACCACGCCCTGCCCATGGTATCCCTTTGATTTATTTCTGTTGCTATGTTTTTGTGTCTTTTTGAGGCTGCCGCAGAAATTGAATCATATAGTATATAATCTTTTGAGAATGGATTCTTTCATGCATAATACCTTTCAAATGCCTCTGAGATTCATTCAAGTTGTTGCTTTTTATTGTGAGTAAAGATTCCAATGTATGGATGTAGCACAGTTTGTTTATCCATTCATCCATTGAAACACACTTGCAGTATTTCCAGGTTTGAGCAATTAGGAAGAAAGCTTCTGGCAGGCACAGTGACTCATGCCTATAAGCCCAGCACTTTAGGAGGCCAGGGTGAGAGGATCGGTTAAGCCCAGTAGTTTGAGGTCAGCCTGGGCAACATGGTGAAATCCCGTCTTTACAAAAAATACAAAAATTACCCAGGTGTGCACTTGAGCCATGGAAGTCGAGGCTGCCGTGAGTCATGATTGTGCTACTGCACTCCAGCCTGGGTGACGAAGTGAAACCTGGCCAAGAAAAGAAAAACAGGAAAAAAAAAAAGCTGCTAAAAACATTCATTCATAGGCTTTTATAAGAACATAAGTTTTCATTTCTTTAGGGTAGACACCCAGGAGCAGGATTGCTGGGTCATATGGCAGGGGCATGTTTAACTTTGTAAGACACTGCCAAACCGTTTTCCAGGATGGGTGCTGCATTTTGCATCCCCACATACAATGTGTGAGAGTTTCATTTGCTCTGCATCTTCACCAGCACTTTGTGTTGTCAACATTTTTCTTTTACTTCAATAGATAGAAGTTAAAACCACAACTAGTTATCACACATTTGTGGTGGTAGCTTACCCTCTTAAGCTTTTAAGTGCACTACATTTGTAGTGGTAGCTAATTGAGTTTTAATTTACATTTCCCTTTGACTCATACATTGAACATCTTATGTGTTTATTTGCCATCCTTATATCCTCATTGGTGATGTGTTCAAAACGTTTGCTCATGTCTTAGTGGGTTATAGGTTTTCTTCATATTAAGTTTTGAATAATTTTTACATATTCTAAATACAAGTCCTTGGTCAGACAGGTAATTTGAAAATATATTTTCCCAGTGTGTGTATTGGCTTTTCATTCTCCAAGTTAAAAGTTCTTAATAAAAGTTCTTAATCTTGATAAAGTCCATTTATCAATTTTTAAAAATAAATTGTGCTTTTGGTGTCATGTCTAAGAACTCTGCATAACAACAGATCATAAAGATTTTTTTCTAGGTTTTCTTCTAAAATACTTGTAGTTTTATACATTACATTGAAGTCTATAATCCATTTTGAGTTAATTTTTGTATGATGTTAGGGTTCTTTTTTTGCATACAGGTTTTCAATTGTTTTAATACCATTTGTTGACAAGATTATTCTTTCCCCATTGAACTGTTTGTGCACCTTTGTTGGAAATCAATTAGCTGTCTGTTTTGGGGTGTATTTCTAGACTCTATTCTGTTGCATCAATCCTGAGCCTTTTCCTTTGTCAGTACCATACTGTCTTAATTACTCTGGCTTCATAATAAATCTTATTATTGGGTGGTGTGATTCCTCCAATCTTATTCAGTTTCAAAATACTAATCTAATTGTTTTGAATTTGCATATAAACATTTTATGACTTTATTTTTTGTTTTTTAAATGTTTATAACAGATTTATTATTTTTTTCGCTGTTGTAAGGACACTTAGCATGCCAACATGATATCTACCCTCTTAAGTTTTTAAGTGCACAATATTAACTGTAGGCACAATATTATACAGTAGATCTCTAGAACATATTTGTCTTGCAAAACTGAAACTTCATATCCATTGAAGATGAATCCCTCATTGCTCCCTTATCTTCATCCCTGGCAACTACCATCCTACTCTATGAATTTATATATTTGACTATTTTGGATACCTCATATAAGTGGAATCATACAGCCATTTGTTTTTTTGTGACTGGCTTCCTTCACTTAGCATAATGTCCTCCAGGTTCATTCATGTTGTCACATATGGCAGGATTTACTTCTGTTTTAAGGCTAAATAGTGTTCCGTTGTATATAAATACCACATTTTCTTTATCCATTCATCTGTTGATAGACACTTAGGTTGATTCCATATCTTGGCTATTATGAATAATACTGCAATGGACATGGAAATGCAGATATCTCTGTGTAGTTCTTAGGAGGAATGTCTATTCAAGTCCTTTGCCCATTTTTTTAGTTGGGTTATTTTATTTTTATGCTATTCAGTTGCAGGAGTTTTTAAATCTATTTTAGATATTAAACTATTATCAGAATATGGTATACAAATATTTTATCCCATTCTGTTGATTGTTTCCTTTGTGTACAGTATCTTTTCAGTTTGATGTAGTGTCAATTGTCTATTTTTGCTTCTGTTTCTTGTGTTTTTGATGTCATATCCAAGAAATCATTGCAAAGACCAATGTCATGAAGCTTTTCCCCAATGTTTGATTCTAGGAGTTTTAAAGTTTCACATCTTATGTTTAAGTCTTTAATCCATTTTGCATTGATTTATATGTATGGTGTCAGATAAGGGTACAATTTCATTCTTTCACATGTATACATAGTTTTCTTAATAAGTTTAAAAGACCATATACCATGATGAAGTAGGATTTATCCCTGGGATGCAAGGATGGTTCAACATATGCAAATAAATTAAAGTAATACAGGATATTAAAAAAGGATCAAAAATTACATGATCATTCCAATAGATGCAGAAAATGCATTTGACAAAAGTAAAACCCTTTCATAAAAAAAAAGAAACCCTCAACAAACTAGGTATAGAAGGATTTACCTCAACATAATAAAGGCTGTATAATAAAAGCTCACAGTGATGTCATACTCAATGGTAAAAAATCAAAAGCTTTTCCTGTAAGATCAACAAGGCAAGGATGCTCACCCTCAGCATAGTACTGGAAGTACTTCTATGCTACATAGTACTGGAAGTCCTAGCCAGGCCAGAAAAAGAAATAAAAGTCATCCAAATCAGACAGGAAGAAGTAAAATTACCCCTTTGCAGATGACATAATCTTATGTGTATAAAGTCATAAAGACTCCACAAAAACCTATTAGAACTAATAAATGAATTCCATAAAGTTGCAGGTACAAAAATCAATTGCATTTCTATGGGCTAATAATGAACTATCCAAAAAGGAAATTAAGAAAAAATTCCTTTTATAATAACATGAAGAAATAAAATACTTAGGAATAAGCAACCAAGGAGATGAAAGAATTACATACTGAAAACTAGAAAGAATTGATAAGAGAAAGAAGAAAGACATAAATAAAATGAAAGATATTATGTATCTTCCATGGATCAGAAGACTTAATATTGTTACAATGTCCATATTACCAACGTGGCCTATAAAGTCAATGTAATCCATATCAAAATCCCAAATGGCATTTTTTACAAAAATAGAAAAAACGATTTTAAAATTTACATGAAATCACAAAAGATTCTGAATAGCTAAATCAGTCTTGAAAAAGAAGCACAAAGCTGGAGACATTACACTTCCTGATTGAAAAATATATTGCAAAGCTACAATAATTAAAACAATATAATATTAGCATAAAAACAGGTATACAGATCAATGGAACAGAAGTGAGGATTCAGAAACAGATCCACATATAAACAGTCATCTGATCTTGAACAAGGGTGCCAAAAAGGCACAATGGAGAATGCATAGTCTCCATAGAAATTTTAGAATCAATTTGTCTCTACCTACAAAATTCCAAGTTGGATATTTTGACTGGAATTGTGTTAAATCTACAGATCAATCTGAAGCTAATTGACCTCTTTACAACACTAATTTTTTCAATCCATGAATAGGATATGCCTCTCCATTTATTTAGGTCTTCATTAATTCATTTTATTATTATTTTATAGTTTTTGGTACAGATCCTGTGTATGTTTTGTTGTATTTATAGCTAAATATCTCACTTTTCAAAGCTACTATAAATTTTTAAAATTTATTCTCTAGTCGTACATTGTTATTACATGAAAATATTATTAATTCTTCTGTACTTACCTTGTATTCTGCAATCTCATTAAACTCACCTCTGGGTTCTAGGAGACTTTTTTGTAGATTCCTTGGAATTCCCTACATAGACATATATGACACATGGTGAATAGGGACAGTATTATTTCCTCCTTTCCAATATATGTGACTCACTTCTTTTATTTGTCTTTTTTATCTTTTGTCTTTCCTGTCTTTTCTGTTCAACATTGTGCTTGCTTGAACTCCCAGCACAATGCTGAGTAGGAGTGGTGAGTATGGAGATTATTGTCTTGTTCCCTATTTTAAAAGCAAAGTACATAATCTTTTATCATTAAGCATCATGTCAGCTATCAGTTTTTTATACACGCTATTTATTTGTTTGAAGAAGTCCCCTTCAATTTCCAATTTGCTAAGAGTTTTGTCCTGAATAGGTATGTTGAATTTTGTCACATGATTCTTCTGCAGCAAATCAAATGAATATGTGCTTTGGGTTCTTAAATTGTTAATATAGTGGATTACACTTGGTCATGGTATAATAATTCTTTTTATTATTGATTTGACTTGCTAATACTTTATTGAAGAGTTTTTTGAGTTTATGTTAATGAGGGATATGGTTCTGTAGGGTTTTTTGCTATCTTTGTGTTTTTATTATCTTTGTGTTTATCTTTTTGTATGTATCTTTATACGATGCAGATGCAGGTAAAGCAGTGATTAGAGGAAAATTTCTACATTAAATGCTTAAGACATTTGATATTGCTAGGGAAAAAAAAGAATTTAAGTCAACAATGTAAGCTTTCATTGAAGAAACTAGAAAGAGAAAAACCCAAAGCAACCAAGGGTGAGGAAAGCAATAAAAATAAGAGCAAAAATCAATGAGACAAAACATATGTGTTTGATATGAGGTTAATGCTGGCTTCATAATATGAGTTAGGAGTGTCCTATTCTCTTTCATTTTCTAGAAGAGATTGTGTAGAGTTGATCTCATTTCTTTTTTAAAATTTAGGAGAATTAATCAGTGAAATCATCTGTGCCCTGTAGATTTTTTTTTTTTTCAGAAGAATTTTAACTAGAAATTTCATTTTGAAGAATTTACTATTCTAACTAATAGTTACAGAATTATTTAGGTTATCTATTTCATCTTGAGAGTTCTGGTAGTTTGGGCATTTCAAGGAATTGGTATAGTTCTTCTCAGTTGTTGAATTTATGCACATAGAGTTATTTGTAGTATTCCCTGATGCATTTTTTATTGAGTTGTTTGTAGTATTTCCTGATGCTTGTTTTTTTATTGCGGTATGTAGGATCTATAGCAGTAGCTTCTCTTTCACTCTTGGTATCAATAATACTAGTGTCTCTCTCTCTCCTCCTCCTCCTCCTCCCTCCCCTGCCACACTTCATCTTATTAGAGGCTCATCAGTTTTAATGATCTTTGCAAAGAACCAACTGTTAGGTTCTTTGTTTCTACTCTATTATTTTTCTGTTTTCAATTTCATTGATTCTGCTCTTCATTGCTTCCTTTGTTCCTATTGCTGCCAGTAAGAGATTGCTTGGGGACTGGGGTATGAGGCAACAGAGAAAACGCAAAAGTAATACTGGATTTTTGCACTCTTTCTGAGAGTTAGAATCTCCCCGCTCCTTGAACGGATTTCTCTTGGAGTTCTCTCTGCTCCCTACTGCCCACTTCTGGCTTTTAGGCCACATTGTGTTCGGGATGGGAGATCTCAGAGAAAAAAACAATAAACTCACCACCAGTTCAGTTATACTTCAAATTCTGGTCTTTTTCCTCAATTTGCTTGCTACTATTTACTTTTTGTGTTCCTTATACATTCTGTCCAGGTTCTATAGTCTCAGAGCAACCAGGTAGAGTGTGTAAACCCATATTCTTTGAGCCAATTCAAAGAAGGGTATGGGACCTGATATCTTCCACCACCCCCATCACTCTATCTCCATGAGCTTATCTTCCACCACCACTCCATCTCCATGAGTTCCACAGAGATCTTCTGCAGCTAAGGTTAAGAAGACTTCAAAGATTGGCACACCCACGACTAGACAGATCCTAGAGAGCTCAAAAGCATTTTTCCCCTTTAGAAATCAATTCCTACTACATCAGAATGGGTAGTTTGCCCTAAAAGAGATATTTAGTGAATACCATCTTGAGGCACTATGTTCAATTGTGGTATAGGTTGCCCTGAAGGCCCATGGTTGGTGTCATGAAATTCTCTTCTAAGCCAGACTGACAGTTTTTGAGATGACTGGATTTTTCTTCAAGGAAAAGCAAGCTTACCTGTTCTCCAGGCTCATGCATTCTCCCTGTGGTCTTTTCTGATGCCAGGTAAATTTGTTCCAAGTTTCCCATACTCTGCTAAGAGTGCAGGATCAACCAGAGCTGGGCATCCACAACATTGGTACTCGTAAAGTGGAGTACCAATTCTCCTAGTGCAATTAGAGAGGAAAGCCCCAGTGGCAATACCCTTGCAGGGTTTATGGGAGGAACCCTAACACTAAAAGAAACCCATACTTTTCCTACATGCCTGCCTGAACCGAAGAAACCTTGTATTACTATACAAGGGCTTGTCTTTTAATATATTTTAAAATTAAAGTCAACATGGAAATAGGGTGAGTGAGTGGGTGGGTGGGTGGCCTCAAATTGAATGGTCATTGTGCACCAAGCTGGTTATCTCACTGTTTGTTATACAATAAAGAGAATCAGATAAACACAGACGTAGCCTCTGCCTCCACTGATAATGTAAATCATCCCTTGTATCATTTGTCTTTCCTTCAGGCTGGATACAAAAGACATAGAAATGAACAATTCATGCCTAAACACAGAAGAGCTTGAAAGCTAGTGTATGTCAGATGTTTATTCTAGGTCATCATTAAGAGATTGAGTGGATTTGCTTATAAACACAGGCTATTCTGTCAGTGGGGGAGCGGGGAGAGGTAGAGTGTGTTTTGCAGTTGGAGACCGCTCTTTTAAAGCCACATTGCAACTTTTCTGCCATGTACAGTAAGTCGTAGAGATAATTCTTTTCATAGATTATGAAATGTTATCCCCTGAGCAGTGGAAAGGATAATATGCTATAGAAACAATGCTTTTTCTTTCCACTTTGTGCAAATGCCATTTTTCATTACTCATTGAGTGAGAGCTTGCTAGGGATTGAAATGAGCAGGGTTGCCCCTCCCACTAATGATCAGGCGCTTCATGACACACGCTCAGCAAAGACCTTCATGGGAGCCTGAGGAGGTCTCCCCCAGCAGCTTCCCCACGGTGAAGTCTGAAGTGCCAAGCCCTTGAAGGATGTCACATCTTTTCATGTTACCCATTTCCACCAGCCCCATTCTCTGCCTAGGGTTTTGTGGGTTGCTGTTTTTCCCACCCAGTCCAACCAAAGCAGCTAAAGAAAAAGCGCCAAGACAAACAGAACGAGAGCCTTGGGGACCCCGTAATGGGTACAGAGCATGAGTGTGGTAATCATTCTTTTGATTTGTGCTCAGATATGTTTTCTATTTGCTTTTGCACAGAATGCACATTTTCCCGCTGGATTGCAAATAATCTGAACCAGGGTAAAACCATTACAAAGTGCCCTTCAAACATCGTGTCTGTATTGGAACTGAATGACTGATCAGACATTTAAATATGGAAACTGGGAATTCAGGTAAATGGCACTGACATGGGTTTTCTTGTTTGTTTGTTTTTTTGCTTTTTAAAAGCATGCTCCAAGTTGTTTCAGTAATCTTTGCTTGCTTGTGTTCTCTCTCTTTTTCTCTCTTTCTCTTCATCTATCTTTAAAAAAAAAAAATTCTGCATTTTTCCCTTTTAATTGTGTTGTTAACTCAGTGATTTGGTTTTATCCACAAAGCCAAAAATAAAGAAATTATTTTTATCTCATTCCTAACAATTGAAAGAGGGAGAAAAGATAGAATTCTCAACACCTGCTGTGTCTGGTCATCTCTGCTCTTTTTCTGAGGCCATACTTCCCGGGACATTCTTGATCTTCTTACATTGTCATTGGTGTCTTCTGACCAGCCTCCTTTGAAGTTGCTCACAAGCAAAGAAAAAGTGCACACAGAATGACTGCTTCCACTGACTGTCCTCCATTCTTACCCAGGAGAGAGGGGAAGAGGAAAAGCCCAGTTGGGAAATAAAGATGAATGTGCTCCCACGGTGCTGGGTGGGGCTCTTGTGTGCTGGAGCGGCAGGCAAAGGAATCCAATGAAGGGGCTCTGAGACTCAGGTTAATGTCAAGTGCTGGGTTTTCTTTTAGCTACTCAAGGATCAAAGGGAAATTATTCAATAAAAAGGAACTTAAGGGGGGACTTCTGTGCCCACATAAACCTTAATCAAAAACACTTGTTCAAATGTAGCTTCCTTGACCTGCCTTTTCATATTGTCTTTTCAACTGTTATACATACACATTTGTGATTAAAATAAAGATTTCCTCCATCACCATTCAACATTCCCTTTTCCTCTCAGCTGACCAGAATTTCACCAGGGTGACATGACACTTTGTTGCTAAGGAACTGAAGACTAGTCATAACTGAGCATTCTGATGAAGAGGAGTAAACAGTTTGCAACAGATTGGATATTAAGTATAAATCAGCTCTCTGTGCATGTGCCTGTGTGGTGGTATAATGGAAAACAGGCAAGAAAGAGAAAGAAAATGTGGATTCTTAGCCACCTCCTCTGTAAATGCTACACCTCATCCCCTCAATTGCCTCTTACTTGTAAGAATGTCCTCACGCATTTGAACTTTTCACTTCAGCTTGTTTCGCTGCTCTCTGCTGAGATCCGTATTCCTTCACGCAGTCGTGTCAGAGATTTATCACACTACGACCTCAGCTGTATCCTCCTTTAAAAGGAGTCAGGCACAAACTTCACAAAGCCTCTAATATTCTAGGTGTTCAGCAGGGAGACTGGAACATAAAATTCCTCCCACTTGGAGCACACCCACATCAATGTTTCTCTAAAATCTATTTATCTTAGTCACGACCTATGAACACGAATAGAATGTGGTGAATGTTCCCTGTCTCTCCTGTGCCTGAGCACTGGGAAAAGTTAGAGAATTTATACAGTTGTAATTTCTAGGGAGGAGTGCAATAACTTCACAGTTTTTTTAAACAGAATCATTTAAGAAGGAGAACATTTTAAACGCGTCCCTTCTCTTTTGCACCATTTAAAAAGATCTCTGCATCTAATGTGGTTCTTCTGCTATCAGGTATGTTGCTGATCTTGTGATTGTTAGATTATGAAAAATGGGAAAATCTGACAGCAGATGATTTCACAAATGAGTGATACGAATACAACAACAGGTAAGTACTCACCGTGAGTAAAACAAACAAATATATACAGAAAAGGAAACAGTGATCCTTTGAGAACTGAAGATAAGAGCTTCATTACTTGCACAGAAACTATAGGAAGATGTGATCTGAATTTGATTGAAGGGAAGTAAACTTCAGTGGTCAAATCCCTGGATGCTGGGCCAACATTCTGCTTCAACTCTGACTCTACTGCAATGCAGGGCAATTTGGAGTAATGCATGTTTGTTCTGCCTAATTGAGGAGGTTGGAAGCTAATGAGTTTTCGAAACACTGCAAAGAGGAATGTTGCATGTGAAAGAGAAGCCAAGGGGTACATGGAAATGAAAATGAAAATGAAAAAAAAAAATGTCCTGAGAACATGGGAAAGTTCATTGTGCTGGGCTGGGAGAAGTCCAGACAAAATAGGTTTTAGAAGGAGGTGAAGCAGTTAAAAGACCCTCACTTACCCAAGTTAGAGCAAAACTATAAATGGAGAGTTTGACCCTAACCTCCCGTAAATGATGCAGTCATGTGTTGACAAGCAAACAGACCTACAGCATGTCATTTGATTCTGCCCATTATTTACCCTACTACATGGGAATTTCTTCTGTCCTCCTTGGGGTTTTCCCAACCACCCCAACTGTTTAAAGTCTATATGCAATCTGAGGACAAAAAGTAAAAGCTACCTCAATGTACCTAATTTAATCTAAAAACCTAATTGAAAATGTGTAATTGAACAGACAAGCCTTTGATTAGTGCCAATATAAATTTGGATTAAAGAGATTAGGGCTATTTGGCCTCAAGACAAGAGCATTTAGGAGCCTCAACACAGATTGGATTGTTTCTATTCAGGGCTTTGCCAAAAAAGGAGCAAGAAATGGGCTCTGCCTTTGGGGGTTTGGGACACAACAGTCTAAACATATCAAAGAGGCACACAAGATTGCCTAAGCTAAGGGTTCCAAGAGTAGCTTTGGCCAAACATGCTGCAGAAGGCAGGAGAAATCAGAGAAAGCCTCTCAGAAAGGGAGATTCTTGTCTTAATCATCAAAGGATGTAGAGATGAGAAGGAAGAGAGTATCCTTGGGCTAGAGAATGATAGGAAATGGGAGGAGGCTGAAATACCTCTGTGATGACTAGGAATATTCTGGTTCTTTGTTGGTGTGTAACAAACTACCTCAAAGCTAAGCGGTTTAAAACAAAAATTTTATCTTGCTCACAATTTTTGTGTTGGAGTCATTCAGGAAGGGCTCAGCTGGGTGGCTTATCTCTGCTCTACATGGCACTATGGCCCATTTGCAATGTGGCTTCTTCACTCATATGTTTGGTGTTTGGAGTCTGTGGCCTGCCCCTCTCTCTCTCTCCCTCTGTCTCTCTCTCTCTCTCCCTCTCTCTCTCTCTCCCTCTGTCTCTCTCTCTCTCTCCCCCGCCTTCCTTCCTCGCTCCCTATGATCTGCCTCACATCTAGGGTTTCTCCACAGTATGGCAACCTCTGGGTAGTAGGATTTCTTATAAGGCAGCTTAGGGTTTTAAGAGATTGTTCCCAGAGACACAGGCAGAAGTTGCAAGTTTCCTGTGACATAGCCTTGGAAGACCCAAACATCATGTCTACCACATTCTGATGTTTAAGCAGGTCTTGAAGGTCGGCCTATATTCAAGGGAATGGGAATTAGACTCCATCTCTCAATGTGAAAAATAGCAAAAAAAAAAAAAAAAAATGTGTTGCCAACTTTTATCTATCTACCAGAGGGCACAATTAATAAAGCAGATGGTTTAAGTGAGTGGTCAGAGCCGCAGCAGGACAATCATCAGAGCGAGAGGTGGAGGATGAATGCCAAGGGCTCTGAAGGTCAAGTTGAGAGATTTGAACACTTAAAGAATAATACTTTCTTCTCCCGGCATAGTCTCTCTTATGAAACTGCACTCAGCTAGTGAAAGAGAACACATGATCTCTAGAGTTCCCAGGACCTGGACTAGGGAGTTGAAGGAGACTGAAATTTCCCATCTGAATCTCTCTAACAGGAGACTTTCTAGACAAGGCATATTTGGTTGTGAAGAACAGAATCTCATTCAAGCCAGTTTAAGAAAAGCAAGCACCAATTTAAAAGCACTGCACGCAAGCATAAGCGCATTCCAGGACAAGAGGTCGGGACGCTGGGCCACAGGAATCCTGACAAGTCTGATACTGCAAACCCCAGAGCCAGGGTCACCCTTCTGTTCCTGACAGGGGCCTGAGGTCTCTCATCTCTTTGCCAGCTTTGATCTCTTGCTTGTTTTCATGGACAAGCTTTCTCCGCTAACTGACTCATCAGAGTACACATGGCTGAAAATGGCTGCCCCAGGCCTGGGTGACCTTTGATTCCTCCAGGACCAATATGCCTTTGATTCCAAGCACCCAACAGTATCTGATTACAGATTGTGTGTCTCTTGACTTGAATTCTGGAGATAAAACATCTAGTTGGATTAGACCAGTCCATGGATTGGTTCCCCTTGAGAGAAATGTCCACTTTTGGTTCAGTCAATGTTGGCTATAGAGCAGGCTTAGGTGTTTAAAGACAAGTATCATGAAAGCATCATTGCCTGGCTCCCCTCTCTGTGTCAGTGGGAGAGCATAGGTAGGAAGCAGTTTGAGAGAAAGGTCTAGGATAGCTAAGTGACAAGAAAGAAGGACCAGGTGGAAAACATGCCTGGGGCTGGGGCTGGGATAAGGACAGAACAGGCTGTTCTCCAAGCCATTCTTTATTCACGTTCCAAACCCCATCCCTGATGTAGTCAGACCCATTCCCGGTCGAACTTGTCCTGGCAGACTTGATGTATGAAGCAGTAAAGTAATGGACAGTAATGGATGGCATTAAAGAAGGTGCCTTCTTATCTGGCTCTCACAGAGGATTTTACAATGGTATTAGAGGGTATTGTCCGTCTCTTCTGCATTATTCTCCAGCATACATATCTATGCTTAGGTCATAAGGGAAATACTGATAGCATAAGTGCTTTAATAATTTTAATGAAAATTATTAAGTTTTACTTAACACGATTTACACATAGGCCACCTGCCTGCACAGAGCTCCCATGTAGAGATGGCAGGGATCCCTGCAGCAGGGATAACCCCAGGATTAGGAAGGGAGGGAGGGAGAGGAAGGAAGGGAAGGAAGGAAAGAAGGAAGGGAGGGAAGGGAGGGAGGGAGGAAGGAAAAATAACATGCACCAGGTAAAGAGGCTGGAAAGGGGGGTACTTCTGGACAGAAAATAAACAGGGTTTTTTTTAAGAAATC
Source organism: Ateles fusciceps (assembly GCA_036589455.1). Classification (NCBI taxonomy): domain Eukaryota; kingdom Metazoa; phylum Chordata; class Mammalia; order Primates; family Atelidae; genus Ateles; species Ateles fusciceps. The sequence goes on from JAZHEH010000904.1 coordinate 3,665,115, forward strand.
TTATAATATAAAATCGTATTCCTTAGCATAAGAAGTGTAGGAAAGAAAAGAAAATTAAATGAGGAATCGAGATCCATGCAATGCAAGTGAACTACAAATTTAGCAAAAGCTTCATTTGTTTCAAAATTTTAAAGAGAATAATTTGTAAAATTTAGAAATAAACATCCATTTGGCATCTTTAAAAAAGAAAATTATTAAGTTTTAAAAAAATGAGTAAGAAAACAAATTCCAATGGGAGAAAAGTATTAATGGCACTGCATGCTGTCATAGAAAAATGCAAATCAGTATTTTCCTTTCCCCTAATTAGCAGACATAAATCAGGATAAATTTTAAATTGATGAGAGCTCTTTCAACACAGGAGAAAGATATTGACCTTCTTGTGGTAAAGGTAAGTATGAAGTACATTAAAATCACCATTTTTGCAGTAATCAAGTTCACCTCTACAATAACTTTGGACTATGACACCCCTTCAGAAATGCTGTCTGCTCAAAATTCTCCAAACACAGCACTGAATGGAATTCTGCTGCGATAGAAGAATCATGGCTGGGCAGTCAAAATCAATTTGTTCCTGTGATTGACATCAGGGCCTGTGTGTCAGCCAAGCTCTCTCATAGCATCTGTGCTCTGATTATGATCAATAGGTATTTGTGATATGCCCAGGAAATGTGCTGTTTGATTACTTTTACATGGGAGAAAAGACAAAAACGTCTCCACCTGGAGTCTACTGATGTGGATGTAGGAGCTGGTTGATGAATTATTAGAATACAGAGTTTGCACTGATAAACTTTTGAACTTTCATTGAACTTGTAGATTAAGAATAGGCAGTTTTTCCAAGAGGAAAATTCACCAGACAACCAACAATTTTTCTTTCACATATTTAAGCAAGATGTTCGATCTGGTAAGGAAATAATAGTAATTTATGTCTTTGATAATTGAGAAGGATTATAGTTCTATACACAGAAAAAGCAACCATCACCCGAGCCCTGTGAGTCACAAAGCCATTAAAGTAGAAGCTTCTAACTTAAAAGCAGATGAAACCTCTGGATTTGGAGGGTGGTGTTCTTCAAGAGAGAGTTAAGAGAGGGGAAAGAAATTCCTGTGTACTTGTAAAAGTAGGACCCCCCTCTCTGCCTCCCTACCAAACAAGTATAATGACACTTTTAAGATTCAACTTGATAACACACACTAAAAGAGAAGCGTGCATACACAAAACCATTTCTCTGAGTGCACATAGCTCCCCTGCATATACCACCATGCCCACACAAACACAGACCCACACTGATCTTCAGAGGGAGGCAACCCTCCAAATAGTAGCAATGAAGCTGCTTCCTTCAACCTGCAGGGACCCATCATTCTCAGAACGTCATTTGTCCAGTAATCTGTAGGAACAGCCTGGAGCAGATTAAAGGTTAAGAAGGAAGATTGCTGACCAGCTGGAAACATGTGTTTGGTACATCCAAGTAACTATAAGAAATTATTTTACTGATAAAATAGCATCAGCTGAGATCAGGTTTCTGAGAGATGGGTATTATCAATTTTGCTGCTACGACATTGAACAGCTTGCATTAAAAATACACACTAGATTGTGGTTCTTTGGCTTGATTGGTACAATGCACCAGAGATTTCAAATAAATGCTGACCACGCCACAGTTCAGTTGCCCTTATTAATGATAAATCCCATTACCTCCCTTTACTTTAAGGCTTTGCTTCCCTAGAATTCAATTTGAATCAATCCTATGATTATTTTTAAGCATGCACCTTGCTAGCGTTCAAAAAATGAGAGGACACAATTGTATCACAATTTGTTAGTAGCTTGTGTTTATAGCATCACATGTGTTATAATGTAAGCCTGGGAAATAGTCAAAAAGAATGAGGAAACATAGTCTCAAAGAGAAGGCTAGGGATGGAGCCAGCTCTACCCAGGGATCCAAAGTAGGCTCTCTTGGTTGCCAGGAATGGACACTTACTCAATGTTTCTCAAGTAATGGGGATTAGAAGATGTTATTATTAAGAACCTACGACCTGGTATATAGGAAAGTCATCCTCAACTTGGACAGATCTGGGAAGACATTTTTCTCTCCATCTTCTCTGTGTTTCTCTCCTGGCATCTCTACCATGTCTGCATGTTTACTCCATCCTCCTCTCTTTACCAGCTTGGTTACTCAAAGTGTCTGTTTCCTCATAACTGTAGTTTGCACATGACTTCTCATGACCTTGACTCTATCTCCTGGTGTTTAGTGTAAGTAATCGCTGCTAACTGCTTTATTTAAATTCTAAAATGGAGAGAGAATTTTATTGTCGCTACTCACATTTCATATGACCACATTCTGGGTTGCTGGGCTGCCACAAGGTCAACTGGACCAAACCTCTGTGGTCAAAAGGACCAAGTCAAGGGGTATAATAAAACTACCCCTTCATTAGGGGAGTAGTTCAATTTGTAAAGGGCAGAGTAAGCATTCTGAAGATTGGTCTGCCTGGTCCATAGGCTAATGGGGAAGGTTCTATGGAGGAGATAACATTTGAGATGATCATAAAATGGTCCCATGTGTGGAGAGGCAAAGATAAAGTAAAAGTGGATATAATAGCATAGGCAAAATCCAGAAGTAGGAAAGAAAATATTTAAGTATTCTCTTTTGGCTAGAGCACTTCTCAAGCTTTCTGTGCATATGAATCTCGTGGGGATCTTGATAAAATGCAGATTCCTGTTGAATGGATCTAAGATGGGGCCTGGGATTCTGCAACTCTAAACAAGTTCCCGTGTGATGCTGATGTGATGGTTCACTCTGAGAAGTACAGCTGGAAGAAGAGCCTTGAATGCCAAGCTAAGAAAGTGCTACTTACTCTACTTCAGTAAGTAATGAGAAGCTTGAAGGATTTGGGAGAGAAGAATGATATAATCAGAGTGGTGTTAAAGGACAATTGATTTGGCAGTGCTTTGTGGGATAAATCAGGACAACTGGAAGATCAGCTATTTAGCAACTGTAAAGGCCCGGGAAGAGGTAATAAAGACTTAATGAGTATGATCACAGTGGAGGAGAAAGGAAGGCTGTACAAGATCAGCTACACAGCCGACTGAACATGCCCTTCCCACTGTCCTCACCCAGTCTTGCTTTAGTTGACAAGAGAAGCTGCTTCCTCAGGCATCATCTGGTGACATCTTTGTATGTCCTTTCGAGGGTGTCCGCTTTTCATTTCAAATCACATCTAAAGATACATCCTCCCTTTTACCTCTAACCCTTAATTTCATTCTCTCTGCTTAACTGCATTTTCTATTGTGTGCAACTTGCTGCATGATTTAACTATATTATGACGACGTAACTATGTTATTTCAGTATTATTTCATTGTGTACCAGTAACCAAATTCAGTAACTGTATTTGTTCTGCTGAGGAGTTTTGCAGGAAGCGTATCTGAAGGGCACCAAGCAACGAAGTGAAGTCTATTACCACCTTATCACTCTCAGGAAAATGATCTGTTTGTTTGCGGTTCACTGAAGTACATAGCTCAAGAAATTGAAAGAGAGCTTAGGGAGTGTCTGAGTGAAGTCCAGATATGGGAGATGGATGGATACTTTGAAAACTAGGCTGTGGTTTAAGATCCAAACAATGGCTATGACACTATGCAGAAGAGAAGTTTCCAAATGATGTTACAGGACAGGGAAGAAGAGCTGGAGAGACAGAACTTACACTATAATTCAGAGTTTCTGTTATAACCTGGCTATCCATCCAGTCACACAGTCCCTACTATCCATTTAAAGCCAAGCCAAAGAAGATTGGTGTTAAATAAAAATCCCAACTGAAATTTGCCTAAGGCTACAGGCTTCATAATACCCTGAGATTATGGATATAAATGAAGAAATCTGGTACTTGCCTATTGGATTGTTCATGCCATTTTGAGGTCAACCCCTGAATGCTGAACTTTGGTTTTCTAAGGCCGCTGTGCATTAAATAATTTATATACCAAGGAGGAGTTTAAATCCAATCCTTTTCCTCCTACTAGGATGGGATTTTGTGCACATGTGTATACTTATAGCTGAAAAATCAAACAGTTGTCACTGATCAAAACAACAACAAAACAACAGTAATTTGCCCTGTGGGGGGGAAAAGAGAGAGAGAGAAAGAAAGAAAGAAAAAGAAACTGTCCAGCCCTGGAGACTAGAGCTATTGTGATTGCATAAGAACATAATCAGAGTCAGGAACACAGAGGAGGAAATATTCCCAAAGGAAATCAAGATTAAGATGCACACTTTGGCCTCTTCCTACAAGCACCAACCTCCCAAGCCCACAGGTCATTTTGTTTGACAATGTCACATCGATTTACATTTCACAATGCGCTCTTAACTTTAGAATCTTAATGTGCTGGCTGGAATTAGCTGTATCTTTAGAGAAGAGTCTAATCTTGGCCATGTTCTCCTTTGTGGAGGCTTCCTAGTTGGTTCGTCATTTTGGTAAATGAGAACCCAGGAAGAAATTAAATCAATTTCATAGGGGTGTGTGTGTGTGTGTGTGTGTGTGTGTGTGTGTGTGTGTGTGTAAGTGTCACTGCAGGACAGACACTGGGTAACTGTGCTTTGAAGAGAAGAAACACTTTCAGGAAAAGGGTACAATGTTCAAAAGGAAATGAGGAAATGTGATTTCACTGTGTATTCAGTGAAGAATAATAGGTCAAACTCTCAGCCTCCATTTTAAGAAGTAAAGTGTAGTTCAGCCATTAGGAAGCTGTAGAGAAGAAAGAGAAAAGCTTTCAGAGGAGTGCTGGGAACCTGTGTGAATTGGTGGGCAGGGGAAAGCAACCCAGATATTGCCAGGCCCACTTCCATCCTTGGTTTCACTCCATGTTGGAGCTTAGGATTCTGGATGTATTTCCTTCCAAGTGCCCTGATGGTGGCGGAGGGCAGGTTGGGGTAGAGCAAGGCATAGCCTGCTATACGGATCTCTGTGCTGTCTCCAGGCTTTCCTGGAGAAGCAGTCCAGAGGGAAATACCCCAGTGTCCTTAGCCCTGCTTCCTCCTTCCTTATGTGCCACCTCTTTTCCTAGTCCCACTACTTCAGAAGTAAATAACCATCTTCATTGCAAGTAACCTTCTTCCCTAGACAGTGAAGTGACTAGTCTATGGTCGTGCAGCTATTAAGAACCTGTGACAGAAGGAAATCCAGCCTCTTCAGCTCCAGGTCATTGCATGTTCTTTGCTCCTTCCTACCCTGTAAGCAGAGCTTCAGTCTTTGATGTGGGCCCTGCATCCTGAGCCACAGGACAGACTCAGGGTTCAAACCTCCTGTAGGAAGCTGGGCCTCAGCTGGCACTTCCACACCAAGGGTGCATCCTGCCCGTCCCTGAAGGGTCACCCTCTAGCTCAGTCATTGTGGAACCTACTCCTCACTCCCAACATCACCACAAACGCCCACTGCCCCTGCGAGGGACAGTATAGATGCAAATTAGAATATTTTTAATGTTATGGGGATGATGGTGAAAACTAAATGTTTAGTCTGCAAATATGTATTGAGAAGAATCCCTAAAAAAGTTACTATTGAAGAATAATGATAAAGATTCATGCATTTGGGGGAGCAGAGTTTGGGGGTGGCATTATGAAAAGCTGTGGAGGTTTTGGAGCAGCCTTTACTCAAGAGATGATTGTGAGCTGAGGGAGAAAAGATTTGGAGTTAGTACTCACAATGCACCAGCAGAAGATTCCAAGTTAGAGAGCCTAGGCAGAGAAGTTCCATGGGGTGTGGGAAGGTGCGGGTATGGGAAGACACAGCATAAGAATGGCTGGGCTGAGGCTGGGCGCAGTGACTCATGCCTGCAATGCCCAGAACTTTAGGAGGCTCAAGTATGAGCTCAAAAGTTCAAGAGCAGCCTAGGCAATGTGACGAAACTGTCTCTACAAAAAAAGTTACTATTAAAGAATAATGATAAAGATTCATACACTTTAATGGGGGGTAGAGTTTAGGAGTAGCATTATGAAAAGCTGTGGGGGGGTTTGGATCAGCCTTTACTCAAAATAAAAAAAAAAAAAATAGCCAGGTGTGGTGGCCTGCAGCTGTGATCCCAGCTACTTGGGAGGCTGAGGTGGGAGGATCGCTTGAGCCTGGGAGGTCAAGGCCACAGTGAGCTGAGATTGCACCACTGCACTCCAGCCTGGGCAACATAGTGAGACCATGCCTGGAAAAAAAAAAAAAAAAAAAGAATAGCTGGGCTGGACACACTTCACGGCAGAGGCAGCTATTCTCTCCAGAAGCCAGCATGAGCCAGAACCTGGCTGCCAGACAGGGGAGGTTCTTCCCCATCTAGACACCAAAAGGTCAGGTGTAGAAACTCAGTTGGGTAGATGTGAAGGATGCTGTGGGCCAGCTGGCTCAGCCTCCATTCCTAACTTCCTCAGGGAACCAGTCTACACTGTAGACACCGGAAAATGAAAAACTTACTTTCCCTTCCTCCTTTGCAGGTAGGGTTCCTGATGGGATTGGGTTCCACCAATCAGACGCACCTGCATGATACCTCAACTGAGAGCCCAGGTAAATGGGATAGGAGGCACAGCATGAGGCCTTTACTTTGCTGGCTCAGATCATGGCAGAATGGTGGACTCTACCATGGACAATGGGGGACACAGGTTCTCTCAATCGTATCAGAGCATCATTCTGGGAACTGGAATTGTTTCTGAAAGCTCCAACCAGAGTCTGCTTGTTCAGCACTTCCAAATGTTCATAGGCCAATTAATACCTGATTATTAACACCCTCCTGTTTCAATAAACTGGAACAATTTCAGTCATCTGAATCAACATGGGCAGTGGCCAAGATAGCATATCTGACTCCCAAAACTTTAATACCCTCCTCTATGGGACAAAATTATTTTCAGTGATAATCATGTAATAATCAGTAATTATTATTACTCTCATGATTCATTCATTAGCTTTAAAACAATAATTTAAACAGAATAAATTTTAATTTTCAAGATATTATTCAAATTCAGTCAAATATCTCGTGTATGAACTAAAATTTGCATTTACTAAACTGTAAACACAAATTAAAATTCCAAGTGGTCACACAGAATGACAGAATTAAATTAACTCAGGTTTTGTGTCTTGGCTTTGCAATTACTGTGCTATCAGCCTTTATCGATTATTTTAATGCAGGCATACTTAGTACCACGAGAGCTGGAGACACAAACTGTGCCTGAAGCCAGTTCAAACTGTCTTGAACTGTTCTTTCTTACTGGAAGTTCTCCTAATTATCTTTCACATAGAATATGATATTTGTAAAAGAATAAGCAACTATGCTAATTTGAAGTATATATATGTATGTGTTTATATATATAGGTATTTATCACACACACACACACACACACACACACACACAGATGTATACGAATGTATAGAATTAAAATTCAATAGTCACCACAGCAATTGTTTAGAAAGTGGACCAACAAAAGATTTGTGGGAGGATTATTTTATCACTGACATTGTTTAGAATTACTGGCCTGGGGGATAATAAAAAGCAAACTGACTCATAGTCGATTTTATTACTGGTTTTAAATTCTCAGCAGACAATGCAGCTATGCGCATCTTGAGGGCGGAAGCACCTGCCCCTGGTTGGCAGGTGGGGCTGAGCCTGAAAGAGCCTGATCCCAAGCCTGAGGGCTCCAGAGGGTTGTGGGATGGAGGGGAAGTGGCGTGGCCAGGGGGCATTCCCAAACCTCAGCACCCTCCCCACCAGATACCTCCCGCGTAGCAGGAGACCCAGCCCGAGTTGCTCATGACTCCCCAGATTCTGAAATACTGCTGAAACATAAAGATCCCCCACAAAGTGCCTTTGGTGATGAGGAACAAAAGCCCAAAACTGATGAAACCCTGTACCCAGTTCTCAGTAATGAAGTGACTCACCCACCCCATGTGATGGAAATGTGTGCTTCAGCACAATTAAACCTCGTCTCCTGCCATGGGCCCTTGAGGGCACACACAAATTGTTGAATTCATGAATGTTAACTCTGCCAATGCCGAAATTCCACTTTAACCTATACGAGGAACACCTTCGTTTGCTGGCAGAGGAGCTGCAACTTGGGTGTCTGCAGGGGACAGGGTGAGTGAAGAGCCCCGAAGAGCTCTCAGCCTGTGAAGGCCCTGACCCAGGGCACTGTCTTAAATGTGAGAAGTTTCTCTCTTTTCCCCTCCAAGTGGTGGCCACACGGGGAGACGTCTAAAGTTCTCTGAGAGCAGAGACGAGTTTACGTCCGGTGTCCTTCACGGTCCCCAGCAGTGCAACTCTCATAAAAGGTTAATCTCCTAGCTCTGGGGGAGAGTCAAACTTATCTTTTCTCCTCCACCTGAGGGCCTTTAGCATAAAGGTACAGCCTCACAGAAGGCGACTAAACACACAAGCCAATTTTAATGCTGCGTTCAAAGACCCCAAGGGAGTCCAGGGGAGAACATCTCCCTAAACAAAGGAAAGCAGCACCTCCCCACCCCAGGGGGGATGCTGTTGACAAGATGCAGGTGGGCAGCGCCCGATATCCAAGGACCCTTGGAAGGCTGTGACCTTTCTCCTCTGAGCAGCAGTAAGCCAGACATCCACCAGCAGGTCCCAGAGACGTGGTCACAACATTAAAGCTGCATGCCAGCCTACTCACCTGGCACTGCCCAGGAGAGTGCCACTAGCCCCCATCCTGTAGGACCAGTGGGTGCTGTCCTCCTCTACGCAGAGTGGCCAGGGAGGAGGGGCAGTGCCGTCTAGCCACGTGGTCCATGCCTAGGTATCTGGGAGCAGGAAGACATGCCTTTCCAATCTAGCATTGGCACCCAAACTCACATTGCTGTATTCCTGTCAAGTCGTGTCAGCCAGCCTTATATCTAAGGACTACAGGCTTTAATTACTCCAGGGAACAGCCTGGTGGCCAAACAAAGAAAGGCTTGTTACAAAGGCTCCTTTGTTGAAAGGGTTTTGTCCCAGCAAGGGGATTGCTCCAGGCACTCCTTACAGGCCATCAGCCCAGAGCAGGGAAGTAATACTTGTCCAACTAACCCTCGGGTGCTTCAGAAGACCTGCACTCAAGTCCTGGCAGCCCAGGTTTGCTGGCAGCTGTAAGTCACATATCCTTTTTAAGTTCCAGTTTCCTTACCTATTGAAAAGCAATCATCAGTGTGATTTCACCCTCTTTCTCTAGTCCCCAAGGCTGAATCCCCCAGGCTCCTGGAGGGTTGAGAATCCCTGGCCCCTACTAGCACTACAGAGAAGTGTTTACACCCCACTCTGGCAGGCAAAATTCAATGTGTCTTTAACCATGTCCCTACCCTCTGTCATCCCACACATAACAAACACACGTATAGGAAGAAAAGGAATGTGTTGTAGTGGATATTTCTCCTCTTTCCTACCCAGGATCCAAGCAGCCTCCCTAAGCGGAGGTGAGGGACAGAAGCCATTTCCCCCCTGGAGAACCAGGAAGAACACCTCCTCTCACTCCCTAGAAACAGAACAGCAGGCTGCTGACCTTCGCCCGGCCACCAGTGCTCCACCCTGAACTCGAGATTCCAGGACACTAGACAGAGGCTTCAGGAGGAGAGAGATTTCTCCTTACAAAGGCTGGTAGAGCTGAGAGGAGAGTAGGAGGCAGTGGGGGAGGGGCCTGCAGCAGGTTGCAGGGGCTGTACGAGGTGTGGACCAGCTCTGTACTTCTGCCCGCTGACCCTGGCTCCTGATGCTTTTCTGAGCTGGTTCTCCAGCCTTCGGTCAATTCCATATGCTACTGCATAGATAGCCTTCCAATAAATTGCCTTTCTGCTTAAGTTAACCAGATGTGGGGTCTGTTGTTTGTAACTAAGGGTCCTACCTGATACTGTGAAGATATAGCCAGAGACGAAACTACCCCAAAAATATATATTTTTTAATCTGCCTACACAAATATATTCATCACAGCATTATTTAAAACTCTGGAAATGAGAAAGCACTGGACAGTAGTGAGATAGTTAAGTGGAGTCTGATCCATTCACTCGGAAAAGCAAGCAATCATCAGAATAATGGGTATGAAAAGGATGCAATGACAGGGGAAAAGCTCCTAAGATCGACTGACAAATGAAAACAGGATAAGAAATTGAATGGGCAGGATGTGCCCCCCTCCCAAGAATATAAGCTCCCTAGGAGCTAGACTTTTGATCTATTTTGTTCAGGGTGCTATCTACAGCAAGTGGCAATGGTAGGCACTCAACTAACACTTATGGAATGAATGAATGAATGAATGAATTAACTATTTTGCACAGAGAAGGGGTGGGTAAAAACACCTTCAAATGCTGTTGGCGACGATTACAGGTTACTCAGATCTTTTAAAGTTGTTGTTCTTTTTCCTCTATTTTCAGATTTCCCATCATGTGGTTTTATTCATTTTCCTGAGAAGAAAAAAATGTTTTTCTTAGCCCAAACCACTGGTAGGTGACCCAGCTTCCCTAATATTTATGTCCCCTCTTGAGAAGCCTAAGTTGGAACTAAGCAGGGTGGTAAGGGCAAAGGAACATTTGCTGTCCTTGCCAAGTAGAAATGCTCAGCTGAAGCAGTCATTAAGGAGCCCGGCTCTGCTGCCCAAGTAAACACTGCCTTCCCGTGGGCAGCGAGTGCCAAGTGACCTTCACAGGCCCTGGGCTGGAGTCTTGGAGCAGGAGAGTCTGTCTGGGGCAATAAAGCGTCGCCAGGTGTCCAGGCCAAGTCAAAGGCCTTCCTGCCCTCCCCCTGCTCCCCTCCGGTTGTCATCTCTTGCTTCCTCACCCGGGCTTTGTCATCAGTCCATGCACACTGCAGGGTCTGAACAATGGCAGACTCAATAGCCAGAGGGAGTTCAAAGGGGTTGATCGCCCCTTCAGATTGGCATTCAGCAGAGGCCGCCACGAGCTTAGCAAGCGGGATCCTGTTCCACCTCAGAGTGACTAAGCAGGGAAGTGGAGGAGTCAGCACTCCACAGAAGTCAGGAGGTTGGCTTCAGGCTGGCCATGAACTCTCACAGCAGGAAAAGGCAAAAGGAGATTAACTAGCCAGGTGAGCTATGAGGAAATGAAATCTGCTGCACATCGCTGGGCAGGGCCAGCTGCGCACACCTGCTAAGATCACCATCTTATGACCACCACTGGCTCGCACTCACCATGATATTCTCTTTCTCTCTCTCTAGCTCATACATGCACACATTTTCAGCATGATACAATGAGAATAAAATCATGCAAAGGAAAATGCCGAACATGGAGAAAAGAAGACACACATAAAAGCACAGACCTGCAAAGGCTCCGATTCACTAACTTCATGCCCCTTTTTTACCTGCTCATATCAAAACATGCTTCATCCTGGTTGGATCCAACAAAAAACCACAAGCCCCGGGATCCAGGGCACATCCTGCAGGCATTTTTTTTTCCTTTTTATAAATAGTGCTGCAGTGTTTAGTTGGTTGCTCACAGTTCAGGACCACCTGCGAGGCAGCCCCACTCAACATTCTGGGTCCCAGTTCTGCCGGGTCTCTTCTCCAAACTCCTAGGGTATAAAACCAGCTGGACAGTGTCCCCTCTTTACAGCTCTGAGTCCCAGCTCTGTGTGATCCCTCCTCAGGCTGCTGAGGTTCTGCACCAGCCTAGGAACAGTCTCCACCAGAGGCCTGTGTTCCAGCTTTGCTGGGCCCTTCCTCTAAGCATCTAGGTTCTATGAACCCCGGTTTATTGCTTTGTTTCCCCAGCCCTTGGGGTGGTAGCTGCTTCCTGCAGTTTCTATTTCTGAGATACCTCAGGGTTCCTTTTTTGCCTTTGCAGTCCTAATACTAACCTAATAATTCCCTCTATTAAATTATCTCTGTTAAAATAGCTATGGTGAGCAACTCCTTAAATAATGTTTACGTGATCAAAAGACTTTCTGTAGTAGTATTAACAGTTTTGGTTTCCTTGGTTATTTTTATTGTATCTGATTTAAATAAAAATTTATTGAATTTTTTCCAATTATGCTTTAATTTTATAGTCATTTAAAAAAAAAACTGGCTGGGCATGGGGGCTCATGGCTGTAATCCCAGCACTTTGGGAGGCCAAGGCAGGTGGATCATTTGAGGTCAGGAGTTCGAAATCAGCCTGGCCACATTGTGAAACCCCATCTCTACTAAAAATACAAAAAGTTAGCCAGGTATAGTTGTGGGTGCCTATAATCCCAGCCACTTGGGAGGCTGAAGAAGGAGAATTGCTTGAACCCAGAAGGCAAAGGTTGCAGTGAGCTGAGATCACACCACTGCACTCCCACTTGGGTGATAGAGCATGTCTCCATCTCAAAAAAGTAAATAAATAAAAATTTAAAAAATTAAAAAAAAAAAAACTATGGCGTTTTCCTGATTGGACTTTTACTGATATAGGAGAAAAGCTAGTAGGAAAACATTAAACCTGCTAGTGAAGGCAGGTTTCTGGGTGCTTTGATGGAGTGATCCATCCCTTTGTCACCAGGGATGGGAAGAAGAGCTTTACATCTGTTATGTTTAAATGATATTCCTCAAGGAGCAGTGTTCAAGAGCTACCTGAAGGTTACCATCCACTAAGCTGCCCAAGTTATTGACCATGTCTTACTTAGATTCTGAGGAGTTTTAGGTGCAGTTAAACAGTGGAGGAATATATGGCCTTTAAAATACCCAGGGATTCCAGAATAAATAAATTCTGAAGAAAGAGGGTCTAAGTAAGGAAAAGAATACCCAACGGGAAAGAGACTGCTGTAGAACAAATATACAGAAGGAGTTAAGCAATCTAACTATTCAAAAAGACCAAAGGAAGTCCACCACAAGTCAAGGGGGGGGGGGTTGGTGGCAACTATTAAAATCACAGGTGGTTGCAATAACCACACATACATTCGGTGCTGAATTTCCAATCCCTATCTCCTTACTTTGGGAGTAATTAGTCTCGGGTGAAAAATTGCACTTGTAGCTAATTGCACCTGCAATTACCTACTTCCGGGTGCAATTAGCCACTTGAACCTAATTCTGAGTGTGTAAGTGTTTAATTGCGTGAGGAGGTGATTCCAGACACAGTTAGTTGTGCCCTTAGTCTTTGCACCTGCAACTAATTGTGACTAATAAAACAAGTCTTCATACAAGTCAGGTTGAAGGTACATATGGTGACCCTGTTTGGAGAACCAAGAATTGGATAGGTTGGGCTAATAGAGGTACAAGTGTACTAAAGAGAACAAAGGGACAAATTATTTAGTAATTGTCATTCTTTGGGTCTGTAGTTACATTATCCATGTCCCTTCCTGCAATCTTGCTCCTCCCAGACTACGGAATACAAAGTCAGTTGATTAACGGCCAGCATCATGCTTTAGCCGACATAGTTCTTTGTAAAGGTAACGTAATTCTTCTGCTGACATTGAGGAGCATCCATAAGGTGCAGGTCAGAATCACATTCCAGCCAATTCTTCATTATTTGTGTTAACTCGGATGAGGTTATTCAAAACACTGGGCAACAGGTATTTATTGAACTAAGTCATATCATGAATCCAGAGATTAGTAGACGTGGCTCTTGCCTTCAATTTCATATCAGTTCCACAAATAATTATTAAGTGTCTCCTATCTGCTTGGCATGTCGAGATGCTCATTTGCTTGTTAGGAATATTCATTTGTTCTATCTTTCTACAAATGTCTATTGATATGGTTTGGATGTTTGTCCCCTCCAAATCTCATGTTGAAATGTGATTCCCAATGTTAGAATTTGGGCATGGTGGAAGGTGACTGAATCATGAGGGCAGATCTCTCATTAATAGTTTAGCACCATTTCCTTGGGGATAAGTGAATTCTCACTCAAGTTAGTTCATGAGAGACCTGGTTGTTTAAAACTCTGGGACCTCCCCCTTTTCTCTCTCTTGTTTCTGCTCTCACCATGTGACACGCTGGCTCCTTATTGCCTTCTGCCGTGATTGTAAGCTTCCTGAAGCCTCACCAGAGACAGATGTTGCAGTCATACTTGTACCGCCTGCAGAATCGTGAGCCAATTAAACCTCTTCTTTATAAATTATCCAGCCTTGGGTATTTCTTTACAGCAATGCAAAAACAGCCTAATACACCTATTTAGCAGGCCCTCTTGGAGCTCACATTCAAGTGGGAAAGTTGGATGCTAATCAACTATTTATACAATTAATGTCTTCATACAGGGGCTGGGAGAGTGCACAACTAGAGCCTGCCCTGGTAAGAGTTTAGGTTAGGGTGTTCCGAATAATTGATGCTCTAGCTGAGGTTTCAATAATCACTAGGGGCTACTTAGAAAAGAGAGGGAGAGCAGGCTCCAGGCGGGGAAGAATGAAAACACCAAGGCTCGAGGCTGAAAGGAACTTCCCAGAATTGAGAACGGAAAGAAGGCCAGTGTGGCTGGAGCAGAGTAATGGGGGAGAAGTGGTTGAAGCTTATGTGATGAGTGGGAGGAGTTTCCTCTAGGTTCCCAAAAATGTGCCTCATGAAAGAACCCTGCCAGAATGAAGGGCATTGCGGGGCCTCTCAACCACAGCCAAGAGGGACTCTTGATGTGAGATTTTTTTTGTCCCTCTTCCTCTAATCTCACCAATACCAGTCTGGATCCTGGAAGAGCCAGAAGAGAGATGAGGTAGAGAGAGAATAAAATTGCCAATCAATCCCTCCTTCCCAACTGCATGAACCTGAGCTTCAGCTGAAGTCAGTAACTTTGATTTGGAGGTGAGATTGAAGTTTGACATTAAGCTGAACTGGACCTTTAACACAGAAAAGAAATATCATTTTCAGAACTGAGGATGTTCTAGTACTTGGAAGTAATCCAGAAAGCCAAGACATCTGCATGAGATATCTCTAAAGCGTGGGAAGTAGGGACCTGCCTGAGCCTGCCTGAAGCCGGGTGGGAGAGATGGACAGCCTCTTTGTGACTATACTCCCTTGAGCCAGCCTATTCCATGAGCCAGTGGTACACAGGAACAATGCACATGACCCCCAGAGCTGAGGTCCCCCAAGGCACCAAAATTCCACAAAGATGAGAAGTATTCACAAGATCTGAACAGAGCGGAGGGACCAGGAATTGCAGGAGAATGATGAGAACACAGGGGAATGAAGTCCATTCTCTACTGGATGGGAAGCCTCCAGAAGTCTGGCCTGGCTAGAGCAGATGTTCTGAGATGTAAGAAGCAGGGTTGCACGGTCTTGAATGCCAGGCAATAGGAGTTAGGAGCCTCTCGCATCAAACCTGGCTTTTCCTCCAGATTCTGAGCAGGCAGCAAAATAACTTGGTATGAGCTTAAAGTGAGGGGTTCATCTACCTGAGCTCCCTTCCAGGGCTGAAATGATGACCTTTTCCCTAGTCTTTCTTCTCCATATATTGCCTAGTGAGATGATGATAAGTCATCACTGTGAGGACATTACCTCCTCATCCCAGCCCCTTCACCAGCGCTCTGGCCACGATGGTACATGTGCAGTGCAAATCTTCAAGGATTGGGGGAGAGCAGTAGAATCCCTTCTTTTATGCCTTTTTCTCTTTTGGCAAAGACTGACTCAATGCTCACCAATTAGATTAGAATCACGTCACTAGATTCTAGTCAGGCAGCCAGTACATGGTTGGCCTCTAAAACATTCAACACAATCTTCTACCCATTCTCCCCTTCCAATTCATGAGACTGAAAATAAAGGACCCTGTGATGGTGGAGACACATGACAGCAAGAATCTGCGTCCCTACTCAGAGAGGAGCATCAGACCCTCATCAGACCATAACACAAGCAATAAAGAAACTTGTGCTTGGTTAAGCCGCTGAGATGGGGGTTTACTCATCATTGCAGTGCAGCCTAGTCTATCATAACAGATCTGTCCACCTCTGATCCCAGCGTTCCCCATCCTCTGATTTCTCTCCCTTCTGTATCTCTCTGTAACCACCTTGGCCTCCGTCATTTTCTCACAGCAGAGTATTCACCGTTGCAGCAGAGGCAGGGGAAGAAGACCCATGAAGGGAAGACCCGGGCCCTTATACATTGCCTCTCACCTTGGCCGTTCCTCTCTCTGGAATGCTCTTCCTCTAGATGTTCACTCCTGGCTTCTCTTCAGTGGAAGTGACCCTTTCTCAGAGAAGGTTGCTGGCACCACCCACCCACAACACCTTCTCAACACCATACTACTGTTCACTGCCCTCATAGCAGTAAATTATTCATGAAATTATCTCATCTGTTTATTGTCTTTCTCCTTGTAGGATGTCGTCTCCACCTGAACAAGGACTAGGTTTTGTATGTGGCTGTTTCGTTAGTGCCAGAACATGCCCACATCCACTCAGTAAATAAGTGTTAAGGGAATGAACGAATAAATGAAAGGCTGTAAGTACGTTGACCTCCAGGTTATCTAGTCTCACTCCCTTTATAGATGAGGAAATTGACTCTTTTCCCAGAAAAGAGGAAACAGAAAAACAAAGGCAACTCTCCCATGCTAGCTGTTTCTGGAGTGCTGAACTTGGATATGATTTATTCAAATGAAAACTCTTAGGGAATTGTTTCAGAGGGATCCATAAAACAAATGTCATTTTTACCTAGAGAATTCACCCAACCTTCCAACCAATTTCAAATATAGTTCTTTAATGCAGACTTGATAAATCTGAAATCTCTTACACAAAGCCATTTATCATCTAATGTGTGCCCACCCTGCACCACAGTTTAAGTTATAGCTTTTTAATGCGGTAAAACATTTCAGTGAAATCATCAAAATACCTTAAACCAAAACTGCTTCTAAGATATTGATGAGTTTCAGGCATTGATTCCACCCCTGAAAACATCAACCTTGCCATTGGCACAGTGGGCACTTCTAATAAAAGCAGCCAAGGAGATGTAATGAGTATCTAATGAACCATTTTGTATGTCTATGTTGCTTCTCGAATTGGAAATAAATCAATGAGCCTTACAAAATGCATATTTTAGTGATATCTCTATAAACAATAATCTTGTTTTTCTATCATGACTCAAATGTCATTCTTTTTATAATACAACTGAAGATTTAATAATTTATTGTATAGGTTGCCTTCACCATTTAAGCTCCAGGTTATATGTATATATAATACATATATATATATATGTATTATGTTTAAGCTCTAGGTTGTGTGTGTGTGTGTGTATGTATGTATACACACACACACACACATATATATAGATATATATATATAGATATACACACACACATACACGCACATAACCTAGAGCTTCAATGGGGAAGGCAACCTAGTCCAACGTTTGATTTTTAAAATGTCCTTGTATGTAGAAGCTCTGTGGGTCACAAAAGTAAACTAAAATGCCCACATTCCAGGAGCAAATATAAGGGCACACGAATAGTAACTAGTAAACAAGTCAGATGCTTCCATGAATACAATACCAGGAGAAGGCCGAGATCCCATGCCAAGGGCTAAATGAAGACTAACAGAGGTGATAATCCTGCTTTACAGGAGCCTTAGCGGAGCCCATGCTCATCTGGGCCAGTTAGACCAAGACCGGTCTCCTTGGACTAGAACAAGCTCCTCTGGCAACAGCGTGGTGTGTTCACCTAGAGACCTCTTCCTGCCAAAGGTTTCGGCTGTGTTGTCCCACCCGCTTCCTCAGCTGAATACGGGGAGTGGGGCAAGTTGCTTCCCCCTCCTGTTGGCTCAGATCCTAAGACCCAAAGCTCCGTCTCCATCTCAGCAACTTCCCTTCCAGAGGCCAAATATAGCCATCCCTTTCCTGGCTCACTAAAATTCCAGTCAGACTGCTGTGCACAGTGACAGACAGCCAAAGAGCATCTCACCAGCCCAGCCACAGCCAAAAATAACAGCCACTTGGTTAGCACAGACTGCGGACTTTTCTTTTTTTCTGTTGTTAGACTTCGTTCTGAGTTATTTTCCGTTTTGGTTTTGGGTTTTGTTTTGTTTTGGTAGTTTGAAAGTAAACAGAGTAACTGAAGAAGTGGCTATGCCAACTTCCGACATGAGGCTCCTGGGTTTAGTGCCAGCACTGGTGGGTCATGACCAGAAAGGTATTCACCTCTTGAATCTCCCCCAGCCGCCTACACAGAAGGAGGGGCTGACAAGCACGTTTCCTCCTCGCTCTGCCCAGCAGTGCCTCCTGCACAGCCCAGGTCATGCTGGGACCCAACCACCATCCTGCGTTTTCTCTTGGGTCTCCTGGAAGGAAGACTGGGGGAGGCTCTCCTGTGGGCTGGGTGGGGACATTTCCAGACATGCACCCATAATGCTTCTGGGCAGCAGACAGGCCCCGCCCCCTGAGCTGTCAGTTCGGTGCCCTCCACAAGTTCTAAAATTCCTTAAATTATTAATTTATTTCTTTAAAAATACACAGTGCTCAACAGCAACAAAGCCCACTATTGATCTACATTGTGACACACAAAGCTCTTGTCAACCAGGTTTTTGCAGGCCAACGGACACATCTTGTTAAATCTTACCTAGCAGTGACATGAAATTGAACCATGCTAAAGAGATTTAGGCTGGGAAAGGTGATTGTCTTCTCCACGCCCTGTTTCCAAATGCAGTGAATAATAAGCAATTTTGCAAAACTGTAACCTTTAATTGTGGAACATCTTTGTACTTTTGTTCTTCAAAGGCAGAATGTTTTCTGGAATCATGTTTCTACCTGAGGAAAAAAAATACTCCTTCAATTTCTACATGTGTGAGGATGTCACACAGATATATCTCATTTCTTGTCATGTTTTATGCCATCCCAGGACCAATAAATAATTTATGCATTTATCAGCTCTCGTGCATGTGTGTGTGTGTGTGTGTGTGTGTGTGTGTTGTGTGTAATCTTCTATGTGTTAGTGTCAAAGATGTCTTCTATATTAACAGAAAGCAAGCAACCTCTTGGGTGTTTCTCTACCATGAAATTAACTTTGCATCTTACCCTTCAAATGGGGGAAAAGTGAGAACAGGTCCCTGCTCTTTACAGAAAACTAAATGCAAGTCTACAACAGAGAAGGAGTGATAGTAGGAATTTCACATTGCATATCTGCTGAAATTGCTCCCCCTCCCTCATTTTTTTCCAAAGAAAGTCTTTATTACTCCAGGGCCACTAGATTGTAGAGGGAATACGGCTCCTAAATTTCAACTTGTTCTATTTAAGTTGCCTTTCCTTTGCTTCCCCCTTGGAGTATTTATCACGCTTGCCATTAAGAACTGTTTCTGAGCCCTCGCAGTGCCAAGCCCAGGACCAGGTGCATGCGTTGGCAGTCCTCACCTCCACTGCCATCCACAGGCTCCAATTTGGATTTAACCGTGGTCATCATTCACACCTTCATGGCAGCAGGATCTAGGGTGCCACCAACATGATGACAGGCAGTGAGCATGAGCACTGGCAGACACTGCTTTGGGCAAAGTCACGTGGCTGCACCTGGCTTGTGCTTGCTGTTCTGTGCCTGCCCCTCCTCTCCACCTATCTTCCCCATTTGGAAGGCTTCTATGTTTTACCAGTGCCATGAGAGAAACCCCAGACTGATAGAATCTGAGAGGAATGGATCTCAAAAATAATCTAGTCCAACCTGCTCATTTTAAAAATAAGGAAGTGGAGGCCCAGAGGGGTTAACTTCCTTGGCCACAGTCACACACGTAGTTGCTGGCAGAGAAGAGACTGGAACTAAGTATTTGAACCCACTTACAAAGCTCTTTCTGCCATACCAGTGGCTCCCAACATTTGCTGGCACAACCCACAGTCAGAAGGAGACTTTACATCCTAATCCACACACATGCACACACGCATGCAACTTACACAAACGTTTTACAAAACAATGCTTACTCTGTGACACACTTTGATCTTTTCTATTGTAGTAGATTCAATTTAAAATATTCTTGAGATTGCTTAACAGCATGTAGACTCAAATTGGAACAGTACAGAGAAGATTAGCATGGCCCCTGCACAAGGATAACATGCAAGTTTTTTTCCATATTTTTTGTACATTTACCAAATGTTACACTTTTTTCCAGGGATAACATTTAAAGGTATACAGTCCTACAGTTTGCATTTTTCTTAGTTAGATACATCCACTGAATATTTAGGAGGGCAGGAGTTGAATTCGATACAGCACAGGTCTCTTTCAGGTCTAAGCTTCGTGCTCCTACACAGAATGATCTTCCTGTCTAACCTTTCCTCAAATTAGAATGATCTGAAAGACAGAATAATCTAGCAGGGAGAACACTGGACTGAGAGTCCAGGCCCAGCATTCAGTCCTGGCTCCACCAACTGCTAACTGTGTAACTTTGGGCGAGTTTCTTCTGGGTTCGTTAACTCATCTGCATGATCAAGCTGTTGCTAACTGACAGTTCTGAGGAGTAAATGAAAGAATGCAAATTAAAGCAATAAAAAGCTCTATGCACAAGACTTGTCCTGGAATAGCAATGATCTTCCATTCTCACATTTCAGAGAAATATGGTATCTAAAGAGGTTTCTGGATTCTCATCAAAACACCTGCACAATGTATTATGAATAAATTTGGTAGATTAAAGAAAAAACATACCCCGAAACTAACTTATTTTTAAATGTTTTTGCAGGTGTTTGAAGAGTAGGGGCTCACTCTAAATCTTGAAGATGTTCAGCCTCGAAAAAGTAGAAGTCATTGTGACCAAAGATGATGCCACCATGCCCTTAAAAAAGTCTCAAATTGAAAAACACGTTCAAGAAAGGTCGATACTAGTGAGTATGAATGAACACATAGCAAAAAATTCAGATGGAACAGCCAGGCCGAGGGCTGGTGGGACAGGTGAGGCTGAGTGAATAAAAAGCAGCAGCCCCAGACACACTCAAGGTTGTTCCAGCTGCATTTGAAGGAAGCTTATTTCTAGGAATTGGCTGGGCTTGGTTTCAGTGTATTCCAGTTTGGGACTCATGAATTCCAACTAATAAAGATCAAAAAACAGATACAGAAATTGTTTTATAAACCACTCAAAATGCCCGTAGTGACCTTGACAAAATCGGAAGTTAGGAGGGTCCCTGACAGCTGAGGACATGGTGCAAAGCCCCTCCGAAGTTAGTTGTGAAGCCCTGCTCGGAGATCTTTGGCTGCACAGGGAAGAGGGACGGTGGGCAGGGGCAGGCATCATTGTCACTATTATGGTAGGAATTGCTGCTGCTCTTCTGCCTGAAACAGAGAAGGTGTCAGGAAGATCCTAAGAGGAGGACCCTGGCACAGGCAGAGTGGGTGGAGTTGGCATGGGAGGGGGCATGCTCTAACTCCTAAAATAGTGTCTTATCACTACTCAGGAACTGTTACAGGAAGCTCAGAGTTGTGTTTCTCACCAAGAATCTCAGAGAAATCACTTCCAAAAGGAGGCTAAAGAAAAGGTTACAGGTTTCAGTGAAGGGTTCCATTTGACAAAGTATTTGACGGTTCGTAGCTGTCGTTGTCCATGCCTGCCGATAACTTACTTTGTGTTTTTGAATGAAAAGACATTTGTACATTCCTTAAAATAATAATAATGTTAAAAAGCTGATGACGTTCACAAAATCGATTCCATGACTCCCAGACAGAGCGTGTGGAGGCAGCGCACCCAGGAGGGGCAGGCGGTGTGAGCAGCCCTCTGCTGTCCCCTCAGAGCACAGGCTCCCACTAGCTCTGACCCCCGGGACACCCACTCCCGCTGCATCCCTCACATCCAAAGGCTCTTGCAATGCCCTCTGGGACCTCGGTTCCAGGGTGAGCAACGCACCCAAGCTCGTGGGGAGGGCAGAGCTCTCCTTCCTCTTCCTGTGTCCTCGGGGCCTGCCTGCGGCTCTCTGGCTCTCCGGTGCTGCCCAGCCTACCCCAGGTCTCCGCAGGGAGCGCTTCCTGGTCCCATGCTCCTGGGGACTGGAAAGGGCTTTGTGTCCTTCTATCTGTATGTAAATCCCTCTCTCTCTCTCCCTCATGCCACCTGTTTGCCTGCCACCACCTGAACCTTCCACTGACATCTTGGTAACTCACCATCGGCTTTTCCGTCTAGATCATGCCATCAGCGCAGGCACTTTCACGTCCCTCCTTGTGGACAGCACAGCCAACACACTTGCCGTCCCTTTCTTTCCCTCCCTCCCCCTGTTGACACCCCTCACCTGGGAATCGCCTAGAGTGGTCCCACCTGAGACACTCTCAACCCTGTATCTTGATGTCTCGCCACAGCCTCCTCTGCTGCGATCCCATTCCCTTCAACCCGCTACCCCTGACTTTCAATCTCGCTGAGCCCGTCCATCCCTGCTCTTCCCGTTTCTTCATTCTCTCATCCCCCTTGTGGTTTTGCTTCCTTCCCCCTCCCACCTACACTCCAGGGCCCAGCACCTCAGCCCCATTTCTGACAATAGCCCCCTTCCTCAACCAAGAGCCCAGGAACCTGCTTCGTAGAGCACAGCCAGCAATGGAGCAAGAAAAGAATCCAGCACGTGGCCCCAACATGTTCACACATCGCAAACATTTTACTACTGGGCTGACATTTTCTTCATTTTAAAACATATCACAAAAATTCAAAGGCACAAATGACACAATTTTAGAAGGCCAACCTAATAAGCATTTCAATATTTTCTGCCCATTTCCATTGGAGCATTTTATACAGCCCCTGGGGGTGCGCACACTCCAGTTTAGGGACCACAGCCCTAAACCCTATCACTCTCTTCTCCCCTCTGTCACATCCACCTGAAAAAGCCATCCCTGAGCACATCTAGTCATGAGTGTCCTGTTCTCTGCCAGGTGGCTAAGTGGTGTTAGAAGACACACTCAGTCCCAGGTAACCTTTGGATATCTCTTTCAGCTCAGGACAATGTCACTGAGAGCCTTCAAGAGGCAACAGTCAAGCTGGTCTGCAAGGAAACGTCCATATTCATCTATCGCCAGCGCCCAGCACCATGCCTGGCACTGGCCTGTGACCACGAATGCATTGATCTGTGCACACATGTGGCATCCACATCGCTCTGCCTATGAGGTCAGCAAGCCACGAAGAGCACAACAGAGAGAGCCTGACAGGTCAGGACATCCCGGCTGGGGCGCGTTCAGTTCTGAAGCTGTGTGAGGGTGTGTTACTGTCACAGCACCTGTGTCTGCCCATGGTGGCCCAAGCAATAGACTGGCCCTCAGGATGTGCCTGGGGCAGTTTAATTAAGCCCATTTTGGCAGCTTGACTATTCCAGGGGTTTGTATGGAAATAGGAAATGGGCTCTTTCAATCTTCTCTTTAATGCTGGCAGCAGCCCTGGCTCAAGGCATAGCTGTACCCCCGTCCCTTCACAGAAGGATGCCGCTGTCAGAGGAAAGAGGTGAGCAGGAGAGTGACAGAGCTTAAACAGCAGCCTCTGGTGGGCGCAGTGGAGACCGGATTTGAGCCGGGCCTCCAGGGAAAGCACCAGGAGAGGTGCTGGAAGAGCCAAGGAGATGCGTTTCACCACCTTCCTCTCTGGCCGTGGAGGTCATCTCTCCCTCTCTCTCTCTCTCTCACACACACACACACACACACACACACACACACCCCAGCTATGGCACTTTCTCAGGAGGTGAAGATGACTTGGGCAAGATTCCCTCACTTCCTACAGTTCTTTCACCTTCCCTTTCTCCCTTCCTCGTCCAGTGTCTCTTAACGACTGGTCATGGACTGAACCCTGCATTGAAGTCACTAAAGCCCTGTTACCAATGCAGATTCCTGGCGACGTCTCAGACTAAGAGAATTAGCAAGTCTGAAACTGGAGCAAGGGACTCCGCATTTAAACAACATTTTGCCCATTAAAGTTTGAGCACCACTGAAAAACTCTCTCTTCTCCTCTGTTCTTCCCACTACACATCCCTAATCTGTGGCCTGCGTTCATCTTGCCACCATTCCCCTCTGCCCCTCCACTCCTGAGGCCATGATGATGAAGCCAGTGGGAACGCCAACGGAAGGACCCAGACAGGAATAAGATCACCTGGGCCTTCACCTTCCTTCGCTGACTGAGAGCGCTTCTCTTCTTCCGCTTTTATTTTAATCTAGGATCTCCCCCTCACTTGGCTCCTAAAGGCCCTGCTTCATTTAATTCGTCCTCCTGGCCCACGCTGAATCCTGGGCAAGCCTGGGAACTTAATACCCTGAATTCAAAGAAAGATGCCTGGAAGAAACTGAGTGAATCAGGTAGCTAAGATCTGGCCTAACTTGATCTATTTTTGGCCAAAGCCACCCTCCACTAATAAATAGGTCTCTGCTAATAGACTTGCAAAGATGGAGCTCTTAATCAATGCTAAACAAGAGTTATAAATCGTAAAGACATTTGCTGTCTTCTTACCTCCCAGGGATGGGAGTGAATGGGAGAGGACTCTGACCATGAAGCTCTCTACTCTAAACTCAGAGAAAATTCTCCGAGCCATTCTTCCGCTCACAGAATTTCCGCGGCACCAGTCTCCCTGCAGCTTTGACAAGTGAGCTATTTTAGTATGAGAACAAGTAGAGTTATTGTTATCTCTGCTCTGAATCAAGGATAAAAAGAAAAGGTGAGCGGGAGAAGGAGGGAGTGAGAGAGAGGAACTGGGGGTGAGGTGAGGAAAAGCAGAAAGGACTTCAGATACAGAAAGAAAACGAGCCAGGTGCTCTTCCCAAGAAGGAAGTCACCCGCCGGCCGCTGGCAGGTTTGTGGATTGAAATCAGCATGTGACCCCGCAGCAGCCATAGTAACAGTCCCTCCCTCTGGTCTCACAGGGCTCTGGAGGGGGCAAAGACAGCGCGATACATGCCAAGGTGCTTCATCAATGGTGAAGTGTTGTCTGCACAGGGTGGCAGCTCCCTATCTGCGACCCGGGAGCGACTGCGCCCTTCCCACAGTCCCACCAAAGACTCAGGACGGCCCAGGCCAGAAGGAAGTTTAGACCACAGACCCTCCATCAGCAGGTCCCTTTCCCTGCCCTTCCTACCAGGTCACCTAGGCCATTAACAAGGGTGCTATTTTAGCAAGAAACTGAAAATGAAAAGAGAATCTGCCTTCCAAACATGCTGAACACCTGTTTTAACACACAGCCCCACGGAGGGTCAGCGCTCCACGCATGCTTTAAAGCGTTTGTGCCTATTTCTTTTGAGACGGGCGGGGCCTGAGCCACAGCTTCCTGCATTCTGCTTTGTCAGCACGAAAGATTTGCTGCCATAGGCATCCTGAGCTCCCGCTGGGGCCTCCCTTCTCCTGGAGCCTGACTGAGATGAGAAGTTCATCCCAGCACTTAAATGAACAGACTTCTTCCAGCTCCCACTTCTGCCTCACCCCCTCCGGCTCCCACTGACAAGCAGGCCTGGCTGCAAGGTGTGCTGGTCACCAGGACCTGGCCACCAGAGGGCGATAGAGAGCAACGAGGGCTGAACCTTTTCCCAGAAGGAGCCAAATCCCCTGACACATCTGCTCCGTCCTCCTGCCCAGAAACTGCCAGACTTGCTAGCATTTGCCAGTCCAGCGAAACATCTCACCTTCATCGTACAGTTCCTTGGTAAACTCTTTTCTTCTTTATCGAGTTTGGATGGAAAACAAAACAATTAATTTAAAAAGCAGCACACAAGAACCTAAACATTATTTATGTCTCTAATTATCTTGTTCTGGTGGGTATTTTAGTTAGTCTCTGTCTGGTCAGGACATTAATTATCTTCATAACTACAGCAAAAGTTAAATAATAAGCACCCAAGGCTACAGCACTACTGTAATGTGCAAGCTTAAATGAACTTATAAATTTTATTAATGGATGCTTTATACAACTCCATATATTATAAATCAAACAAGAAACCTATTTCTATCTTTTAAGGGTATGGTGAAAAAGCTTTAACATTATTGAGGATAATTTTTATTAAGTTTCAAACTCCCTTTTTCCAGTAATGAGACTGTTATGAGGATAATTTAATCTAGTTTGTCATGAGGCACCCCGGCTTGTTAAATAAGTTAATAAATGACTGTGCATTAATCAAAGTGACAAAGCTATGAAGAGCTGGGGATGGGAGACAATTCTGGTGATAGTATTAATTAGTATTTAATTAGAAACTTAGGGCCCATAAATAAAAAAAATCATGGTAGAGACATTTATGCAAATTGCTTGGAGACTGCAGTGGAGTTAGCTTTGCTTTAAAGAAACATGATTTTTTTTTCTAACATACTGTACACGGCAGCACTGTGGTCACGTCACGTGGCTTAAACCAGCTCTTCTTTTGTTTCCAATTTGTTCCAATTACAGGCCTGTAAATTCAAATCATTCTTTTGACTGTCTTGATTGAAATGTAGAGTTCCCACAATTTCTACTGGGAGTTCTGGGGTTTTTTTCCTTTAATAAAAAAGGAGAAATGTTTTAAAGACATAAAGAAAGAGCTTTAGATTCTTTTTCTGCTCTTTTAATTAAGATGTGTGCCACCATTTTCTAAGAACAATTGTGGATTCCATTTGGTACACAAACAATGCCTCCTTTTTCAACCCTGGTGAGCTGTAACTAGGTTTTGTTATGTGATATTATGTTGAAGATTGCATAGACTCAACTGCCATCATTTTTATGATAATCATAGCACTTTCACCTTTTCTCTCAATAATGTACTTAGATAAATGGGCAATTTTTGATGGCCCAAAAAGATAATAACCATTTGGTTCTGAACGTCACCTGCTTTCCTAAGGTACATGTTCCCCCCTTTTCAGACTTTATTATTTGTTGCATTTATTCAAGAAAGGTTATCCACAGTAAAACTGCTTTTTCTATTCAACAGTCTATCTCTGTCATGGTTCATTTATGTGTGAGCATGACGGACTGAAGCCGTATTATCCACAGCTGACAAGTGTCAGGCCGACAGTTCAATCAGCCCTTCCTCGAGATGATGCCCAGGGCTCCGTGTTTGAAGTAGGACAATAAAGCAGGCAACACAATCAGGGCAAACTGATCTGATCCCTGTATGTAAAGGGGATTCTGCCTAATAACACACTGCAGTTTTTTTCCCCCTCTCCAAACACATTAGTCCTTAAACAGTGACTTGGCCCTTAAGAAAACCTGTGACTGACACGAAGATGCTGAAGTTTTAACGCAGGTGGTTTATCCATAACCTCATGGGGCTGTTTCTTTGTGCAGACTGGTTTTGTCAAAGTCAGAAAAATAATGTATTCAGCGTCTGATCATTTTTAGGGAGTTATTTGAATGGGATTTTAAGTCAGACATCCTGATGTTGACACAGGGATCATTTTCTCATCCTTTTGTTTTACATTTGTGGAACAGATCATTTGCATTGGCTAATAAAATTAAATCTCTGAAATGCATACAAAAGTGAATGCCCGTCAGCAACACTCCTCAATTTCCTCCACCAGCCGAGTAAGCAGAGATGCTGGGTGTTTCTTTATATTAGGTCTCTCTAGAACACAGGTTATAATGCAAACATATCTTCAAAATTGGTGCTCCTTTGGCCTGGGTAACACTTAGACTCAAATGTATATTAGAGCTTTTCACTACAAATCCTGACAATCAACGGCAGAGCCAAAGTCGATAAAATGCTAATAACCTGCTGCGGTCTGTTCCTTGGAGGGCTGGGGTACTGCTGCTGTGCTCTGTCCCAGCCTTCAAACCACTGCAGGTGACAACGGGCAAGGGAAGGCAGCTCACCCCTTTAGAAGGGGCTAGAACACTACATGCCTTTCATAAGGAGGAAGCCAAAGATCCCCTTAAAGCATCATAAAACTTTCAAGCCAGAAGGCACCACGCAAAACATCAAACCCAACCTCCTCCATACTTGATGAATGAGGCTTAGGGACATTTTTGTGACTTCCAAGGTCAGAGGGCTTGTAAGTAGCAGTGGAAGGAAAAAGTGAACAACAACAACAAAGAAATCCTCTGAATTTTGCTTCTCTTTATATGGCTTTACTAGGCAGGGCAAGTTAGTACAGAAGGGGCTGATGAAAAGCAGAATCCCGAAGTCAGAATGTGAGGAATGATGCCAGGAGCTATCAAACGTGACTTACGTCAATTTCCTTCTTGGACAATGCTGGAAGGAATTCCTAAGTGATGTATTTTCTGTGAATGTGTCAGTTCTGTGAATGTTGGTTGTTCTCCGTCTACGCTGCTCTGCCCTAATCTACCCAGGGACTGCAATCTCTCCCCCACTTTGACCCTGCAGACCACATCACCCACACACCCTTGGCTGCTGCTTCCAGTTGTGTTAGAGACAAGGGGAGGCACAGTCAGAAGGTGGGGAGGAGAGAGGCTGCTACACAGTGTCCTTGTTCCCTGCTTGGAGTCCCCCATCTCAGAACACTGCATCCCTCCAGCATTCCTGCTTCCACCGAGTGGCTCTTCCTCCAGGGCTCCAACTGTCCTCGGCCCCAGTCCCTCCGTTTCCTCTCCTTGGCCCTTCAGTCCTCGGGGATACCAGCTCCCCACTGGTGCTAATATCGGGGTACCTCCCATCTCTTGCTTGTCCACATACCTCTGCCCACACTTCTGAAGTAGCCCCTTCTTTAAAGTTTGCAGCAGAACGATCTCCAGTGAGTTCTATTTCCCCACTGGGACGCTGATTTAGATTCCTCACTGATCCTACTTCTAACCCAGTAGTTCTTAGGATATTCTGAAATCCCATAGAGAATCTGATGAAAGGTATAGGCTCTCTTCATACACACGGCACACACACACACACACACACACACACACAACACACACACAAAATTCACTTATGCACAAATGCACAAAATTTCACAGATAGTTGTGGCATATTCATAGACACTTAAAGGTTATTTACAAATTTTCTAGGGTATCCGTGAAACCCCCAATATCAAACACCCATTTGTTCCATTTGATCATATCACATTCCTTCTCAAAATCCTCTACTGATGTCAAACCAACTACCAGAAAGCATGAAGCCCAGAGTCCTCAGAGCAGGCTAAATCTGCTGGGTCCCATTAACAAAAAAGCTGAAGGGGGAATTTAATACAGCAGAGTTGTTGGAAAGGTGGAGAAAGAGGTGAAATGACAAGGGCGATGGTAAGACAATGCAAAGACCTGCACCAGCAGCAAGCCAGGACTGAGGCCTGGGGATCGACGGGAAGAAGTGATGGCACCAGAGCCCAGGAGCCAGGGCTGCGCAGGGGAGCCAAAATCATAGCGGGGGTCTCTCAGCAGGAGCTGGAGTCCAGAGAAAGACCCAGCCACAGCTGGTGATGCTGCCAAAGCAGAAAGAGGGGGTGAGGACAATCCGGCTGCTTTCTTCCTGCAGCTCTCCAATCTTCACAGACCATGTGACCCAGAAGCCAGCTGAGTAGAAGCCTGCAGGGATGCCTTAGGACCAGGGCAGGGGGAAGACTGTGATGGGCCTAAGATGCAACAGGCCAGCCCGGGTGTGGTGGCTCACCTCTGTAATCCCAGCATTTTGGGAGACCAAGGCAGGTGGATCACCTAAGGTCAGGAGTTCAAGACCAGCCTGACCAAAGTGGTGAAACCCCATCTCTACTAAAAATATAAAAATTAGCCGGACATGGTGGTGGGCGCCTGCAGTCCTAGCTACTCAGGAGGCTGAGACAGGAGAGTTGCTTGAACCCAGGAGGCAGAGGTTGGAGTGAGCTGAGATTGCATCACTGCACTCCAGCACAGGCAACAGAGCAAGACACTGTCTCAAAAACAGCAACAACAAAAATACAACAGGCCAACGAGTCACACAAAAGCCCTTCATGACCTGGCCTCCCCCTGCTCATGGAGCCACAACAGAACCTGGGTTCTCACACCTATTGTGCACCAACTGTGTGCCAGCTCTTGTTCCAGGAGGAAAGCTGCAGAATTCAGCCCAAGGATTGCAAATAAATATTCAAGACCGAGGCTGGTGAATTGCTCAGGCAGAAAAGTAGCAAGGGTGGTAAATTAGAGCGGGAGAACACAGAGGCTTGGGGAGGCTGGCGGCACAACATCAGGAGTTTATTACAGGGATAGAAAGAGAGAGAAACTTGGAATGGATTCATCAGACTTTGGAAAATGTGATTGACAGATTGGGAAGAAAGCAAAAAACCACACCCCTGGGCATTCTGCTCTAGTCTTTAAGGGGCCAGAGCAGTGGTTGTTCATTGGAAACCCCTGGGGAGGTTTAAAAAGTGATGTTGCCTGGGTCCACCCAGTGGTGTGCTAGGCCAGCTCTGCCCAGTTCAGAAGAGATGGCTGTTAAATTTTCAGGAATTTCCAGCCTCAATTGTTAAACACAGTCATTATTAAAGATCAGAAGTCATAAGCTTATAATTAAATAAGTCATTGAAAAGGCAATAAATACTCAAAACTTATCACTTCGTAATAATTTTACTACTCCTATGCTTTTGAGGGTGCTTACCACATCTGAATGGTGGCAACACTGGGTAATGACGTGTTGTTATGTATCTCTTCCCAATTCCACGTTCAGTACCATCACATGGACAGAAATTAGCAGACGCTGTAAATCAGGGTTTGATTTATTGTGTTGTTGATTGTCTGCATAAGGGGTTGGCAAATTACAGCACACAGGTCATATCTAGCCTGAAGTCTATTTTTTGTTTGTCCTACAAGTCTGTACAGTTTCAAAGGCTTCTTTTTTTGAAGGAGGAGGAGGAAGACATCATTTGTGGTCCACAAAGCATAAAATATTTACTATCTGACCCTTTACTGAAACACTTTGCCAAGCCCTGGTCTGTACTTAAGAAAATGTTAATAATGCAAATTAAACTTAATGTCCATCGTGTCTGTAACCATTACAGTATAAATAACAGAAAAAATAGAGAAAATATTTTCCCAGTGCTGAAAACTATTACCTCATCAGTGAAGAAGTCTCCCATGTCATTAATGAACAAGTAAAATTCCAACATGCATCTTCATTGTTTTACTTTCACATCGTCTGTTAACATAAATGAAAATATCAACCAATATCCATGTTGGAACTACACTCATGGGTCAATGACCGAATCTGGACAGTAATCAAGCATTTATTTGTAGACTGATGTCGTCAAACCATGGTTGAATTGCAGCCATAGGTTAACTACAGACAAAGGAGTTTAGCGAAACTGCAGGAAAGCATTATCTGAGAATGAATTGCAGGAGAGTATTCTATAATAAAGAATATTGTGTATTTCATTATTATTTGTTAGTTGTATGCCATACATCCTTTTCATCAGTAAAATTATAATAAATTTATATACATACATAGATGAATACTTGTTTTCCAGAGAGCTGGTTGTTAAACTTTTACCAGCACACACTTACCCCACCCCTAGGGTTTGCGTTAATTGATCTGGGATGTGACCTTGGCATCAAGTGCTTAACACTTTTCCCAAGTTACTCCAGTGTATAGCCAATGTTGAGACTCTCTGGCTCGGATAAAGGCAAAAAGGCAGGGCATAGAATCCCCTTATGATTTTATTCTCTTTGGTCAGAAAGTCCACTTAAGCCTGACCATGATGGCCCTGGGAGTGAGTGTGGAGTGTGTGTGTTAAGAGTAGGGGAGGGGAGGGGGCTGCCCCAGGAACTGGACACACCTCACGGGGTCAACTATAAATCAGTTGTTTGATTTATAGACACATCTGACCTTCATCCGTCTTCTCTGAACAAAATTTTCCTGGAGCAACGTTCTCATAGTCTCCTAGACATGCTGCTATTGTTTCCTCTCCCGGAGTTACTCTCACTCTAACCACCAAGGCCCTCTTTTCCTCTTCTGTTTCTTACCTCAATTTTACCCATCCCTCACATTGCAGCTAGATACCCCCCTCTTCTATCAGACCTTCCCCAGCAATGACAGATCCATTCATGTCCCACTCCCGTTTCGTTTATCCCTCGCTAATGAAACCTTGTTTATTAGGACAGCCCTGTGCCCAGGCTAAATATTGTTTCCAGGCCTCCTCTGTAGCCAAGCACGGCCAATGGGCCACAGTTTTAGCTAATGAGACCCAAGCTGAAGTCTGATGAGGTTTTGGGGCAGAGCTTGTGTTTTCCTGATCGACATGTTCAAGGCAGCTGGTGCAGACTCTGCCCCACTTCTCTGCAGCAGTCATTTCCAGAGCACAAAGCAACCAGCCCATAAGCAAAGGATGGAAGAGCAGAAAAGCAAAAGGAGCTGGTGCTTTTATGTCATCACTGAGCTACACCACCAGTCCCTGGTTTCTTGCCACTGGAATTCTTATTCTCTGAAAAAAATAAATCCCAAATTGTTCAAACCGCTCCTGGTTGGACATTCTGTGGCTGCAACCAGATGCAATCCTGAGAGAAATGCCAGTCCAGCAATCCCACAGCGATTGCCCCATCTATAACTCCAAACTAGCTTCTAGAACAGCAATCTCCAATGAGTGAATGGGTCATGCCCAGATATTTAATTATAAATCAGTTGTCTGATATTTGAGTGCACTTTCCCCCTAAGATTGGACTATTTCAGACAGTCCAGAGCAAAGGTTCATAGTATGTCAACTTCCGGAATAATGGAGGTGATTAGAAACAACATCTAGGCAAACGTAGGCTCACATAGCTTCATAAAGAAGTTGGGTCTCCAACAGGGATTTGTAAATACAGAAGACACAGTAAAGAATGATTCCCAAGGATTTGACTTTTTCCCAGGACTTACTTTTGAGGCAGAAGGAATGTGTGTCGGTACAGCATGAAGTCAGTGGGTGCATGTGCTTAGATCAGAATGTAAAGGGCGTAGAGCTTGGAAAGGCCACATCTTAACAGTGCATGAGTCAGTGACAATTGTACACTGAGCTTAGCAGACCACATTAGCAATAATTATCACATACACGGTTGCATTCTATTTTTGTATCACATTAACGGATATATTATTGGTAATTGTTCTTAATAGAATCACCGAAATGAGAGATGGAAATGCTATATAGTATGATGGAATGCCATTCTTTTACCATGGATCATTATAATAAGCCTGCTCAGTCATTTCTTACAAACCATACTACAACTTTGTCAATGAGGCAGACCAAAATGAAGAGAGAAACAAAATTGGTTTCCTTACTAAATGCAAATCTTAAGTTTTAAGATATTTTGCTGAAGTTTTAAACTGATTGTCAATTAGTCAATGAGCTATGGCAGGCAGTGTATTTCTGTGTAATTAGTGTGTGTCTTAGGGGGGTTATTTGGCATGAGGCTGAGGGCAAAGTAATTTGTATCTCCCAGGAAGTGCAATAATTGCCTCAAGCTGAACTGCTTCGAAAGTGAATTAATTCTATTAGGAAACATTTATGTTATTTTTTATATGGCATCCTGTATATTCATGAAATGTACTCATAGACCATGAATTATTCATTTTGTAGGCTTTGCCACATGAGTATGGCATCACTGATAACCAGGAAAAAGAGTGGGGGTTGTTTCTGCCCTTGGAGAAGGCACACACTGTTGGAAAAGATGCATGTTGGGTTTTGAAATTCATCTCATTAGGAGACCCCTGGATCCTAGCAGGCAGAAGAGGTCGTTCTGAGAAAGCTAAGTCAAAGGTAACATCATTTGCTTGAAACTAGCTGTTCAAGAAGCCAGCCGGCCTTCTGTTTGGGTTGGGTATGCAGTGTGTGAAGGAAGACCTGTGAGAGCACAGCGCTGTGGTGATTACAGGCTAGCTCTTGGCACATTGGGACAGCTGCTTCCCCATCCCTGTTCAGGAGGTTCAAGGCACAACTAAGGCATTCATTCCTTCATTCATTCAACAAATATTTACAGATGAATGCTCAGTGTGCTAATTGTCTATTGTTGTGTAACAAATCACCCCAGTTTAGCAGCTGAAAACAGCACACACTGTCTCACAGCTTCTGTGGGTCAGAAACCACACAGGGCTTAGCTGGGCCCTCTGCGTTCTGGAGCCTCCTCTCAAGGCTCCTCTGGGAAAGGATCTGCTTCCAAGTTCTGTGCTAAGGCCTCAGTTTTTCAAGGGCTGGTGGACTGAGGCCCGAACTTCCCTGATGGATGTTGACCAGAGGCCAGTCCTGGTTCCTTGCCAAAGGATCTCTCCAGTACGAAACTTGCTTCATCAAAGTGTGAACACCAAAGAATGCAGTAGAGAGAGTCTGCTGGCAAGGCACAGGTCACTATCTTTTGAAACTTAATTGCAGAAGTGACATCCCATCACCTTTGCAGTCTATTGATTCAAAGCAAATCTCTAGATTCAGATAACACAGAAACAAAGGGGACCACACATATGCATGAAAACCCAGACGTGGGATCTTGGGGTCCTTCATTAGCCTGCCTGCCATGGCCAGCCTCTGCCCTCATAGCTTCCTGCTCTACCAGAGGCTCTGGAGGCTGAAAGAGAATAACAAGAGAGACCTAATGTAGGCTGGGTGAGTAGGGGAAGCCTCTCTGAGCAAGTGACATTTAATTTGAAGACTCAATAATGAGGAAAAGTTAGTTAGGTGCAGAGTTGGGGAAGAGCGTGACATGTTTGAGAAACTGAAGTGAGATCTGAGTGGCAGGAACAGAGTGTACAGGGGGAAGGTGGGACAAGGTGAGGTTGGAGAGGCAGGCAGGGGCTGGATCGTGCCGGGCTGGAGGTCAGGATGAGAAGTTTAAATTTTATTCTGAGTACAAGTGGGAAGCCACTGGAGAATTTTAAGCACAGAGTGACGTGATCCGATTTACATTTTTAAAGATCACCCTTGCTGCTGCACAGTGAATTGGAAGCAAAGAGAGCAGTTAGGAGCCTCTGCTGGCAAGAGGTGGTGATAACCTGGCTTCGGAGGCGGTGGGAGATGGAGAGAAGTGGACACATACGGGATGGGTTTAGAGTTTACAGTCAACATCCTCAGTGAGAATACGTGTCCATCGAGTTACCAGGGTTTTTTTACTCCTTCTTGTCTTTGTTCAGTTTTTAAGAGAAATAAAGAGAAAGATGAAGAAAGGATCACATAAAGCTGATGGGAAGAGAATAAGGTGGGCAGAGTAAGATATCTGAGGCTAGGAAGGGCGGAAGCGGACGGGACGGCGCACAGCACAGGGAGAGCGTGGACCCAGCCCTGTCCTCCTAGGCTGGGTCAGCTCGGCGCTTTTGTTTCCTCCTCTGTAAAAGTAATGCCTTTCAGGATTAGTAAAAGGATAAAATTAAATAATAACCTCATGCAGATCCTGGAAACTTTTTTGCATGGCTCTTTCATTTTTTTTTTTTTTTAATTTTATTTTAGAGACAGGGACTCACTCTGTCACCCACCAGACTGAAATGTAGTGGCAAGATCATATCTCACTCTCACCTTGAACTCCTGGGCTCAAGTGATCCTCCTGACTCAGCTTCCCAAGTAGCTAGGACTACGGGCATGCATCACCATGCCCAGCTAATTAAAAAAAAAAAAAAAAAACTTTTGGAGAGACACAGTCTCAGTATGTTGCCCAGGATCTCAAGCTCCTAGGCTCAAGTGATCCTCCTGCCTCCACTTCCCAAAGTGCTGGGATTACAGGTGTGAGCCACCGCACCTGGCCCTTCACTCACTTTGTTCAGATCTCCACTCAGTTGCCACAACGTCCCTGGCTGCTCCAGCTGAAATAGCACAGCCCCATCTCCATCCCTCTCTAACCCCATACCCAACTCCAGCCTGCCTGCTTTTCTTGTTCACCCTGTATTCTCAGAGCTTAAAAGAGTTCCTGGCATGCAGTGGATACTCAGGAATATGTGCAGAGTGTGGCAGGGTGTCGCTGCTGGGCACCAGCATCCTGGGCAGACTGTCTTCAGTGCAGGTGTATCACAGACAGCTTGGGGAGACCTGCTTAGGATGTGAAGTAAGTAACAGCCACTCATACAGCTAAGTGTAACTTATAAAGTATCTTACAACATACAAAGGACTTGGCATGGGCTCCATGTTTAAATCCTGCTAGCCGGTCTCTGAGATAGGTAATGTTCCCATTTACAGATGAGGCAATTGCAGAGGGGAATTAGCAAACTTCTCCAAAGTCCAGAAACAGCAGACACTGGAAAGCAAGCCAGGGTCCTGCCTTATTACAAATTTACTCCCCAACAGGGGGGTAAGTGTGTGTTCCTCCTGACTCACCAGCAAATATACTGGCCTGTGCCTGCCGGGATCCTGCATCTGGTCCTCGGGAGTCACCGCAGTCTGCCTGCATAATGCCAGCACCTGCTCTGAGAGGCAGCTGATATACAGACACTGCATATGTGATATACTCAAACTGCACCCAGTGGGATTGCAGCAAGATGAGCAGCCGCTGTATGCCTGCCAGTCAACTTCTCCGCATCCAGGGCCTCCACTTTCCTTCAGAACTCATAGGTACCTCACTGTACTTCTTACTTTAATTTAATCCTATAGACTCCTGGCTTGAACATTCTTTATTATTTATAAAAAATAAATAAAATACCTTTGCTTTGGCACTCATGCATTTGTCAAAAAAGTATTGAGTGTCTGCTTGGTGGCAAGTGAAACTGGTCAACCAGATAAACACAGTGTCTGCACTCAGGGAGTTCATATCTAGAAGCAAAAGCAGGCTTTAAGTACCAATTATTATTTAGCTAACATTGTGGTTGATGCTATAAATGCAGGTTGACATGGAAGCTTAAAAGAAGACATTGTCTGTGACCTTGTCTTAGCAGTCCAGAAGGCTTTCTTGAGGAAGAATCACTTAAACCAGTCTGCAAGGTAGCTAGAGGTAGATAAGAAAATAGAAGACCATCCTAGGCACAGAGAACAGTATATAAGAAAGCCCTGAGACCTGAAAGAATTTCTAGATACCACAAAAGCAAAATCAAAAACAAATGAACAAACAGAGTAAGTACAAAGAGCCCCAGCATCAGACGGAGCTGGAGAAGTCGCTGGCAGCCAGGAGGGGCCGAGCCCTACACTTCACCTCCTTCTCTCTTCTCCAGAATACACAAGCGTGACAAGGCCACAACCTTGGGCTCACTTGAGAGTTTTAGCAGAAACATCACTGGCACTAATCTGCACCTAGAAAAATGTATTCTTCCCTCTCAGGCAGCATCTTGATCGTGTCTCACCTTGGGCAAGTGGTAGCTTCTGTCTTCTTTGTGACACAGCATGAGTTCGTGATAACCAGCCGCTTGTGTCCACTCAGCAGTTGCAGATTTGCAAAGTGGGCTTTAGTGGAAGCAATCTGGTTGTGTCTCCTTCCCAGAGAAATGTACCTTCTGCTTATAGCAGTGGATTCTGATGCATGTGCTCCCAGAAGCTTCCACCTACAGTTGTTCTTCCTCAGTCCCTCTAGTTTGCTGGTTCTCAGTGGGGGGGCACTGTGGAAACTTGAGGGGGATATTTTTGGTTGCTCCAATGATTGGGAAGCACTGGTGCATTTATTGAGGAGGAGCAGCACGGTAGACATTCTGCAATGCCTCATGGAGGTGGTCCCAACCAAGATCTGTCCAGTGTCTTACATGACTTTGAAGTCCCACCCAACATACATATAGGTGAAAAATCTATGTTTTTCTAAGACTAGAGCCTATGTTGTGCATGTAAACACAAAATATTTTTGGCACAGTTCAATATATGCTGAATTATCCAATCATGAAACTGCAATGGAAATTGGGGAAAGATTTACCTTGTTTTATTTAAAATCTTGCCCAGGGTTAGTCACCATTTCTAAAAGTCACATCATGGTATTTGGACACACCTGAATAAAGCTGTCTTTGAAACTGTCACTTTTGTAATGATGATGTATATATGTCTTATTTCATATATACTAACTCTAAAGAAAATGTCATCCATATTTGATTAACTGTTGTTTTACTTCTCCTAAATCCAAGTGCATTCACTGTCAGAAGAGGGAAGCATCGAGCACTTCTTCATGAGCCCTAGTTCCTTGCTACTAGAGGAGAGGTCCACAGACTAGTAGCATCTGCTTTACTGGGATCTTGTTAGAAGGGATCTCAGGCCCCACACAGATCCACTGAATACAAATCTGCATTTTAATAAGATCTCTAGATAAGTCATAAGCACGTAAAAGTTTGAGAAGCTCTCCTCTAGGTTCTACAGTCCTGAGCACTGAAAAAACTATTCTTTTATTATAATTTTATGACAATTAGAAAAATGTATTCTTCCCTCTCAGGCAGCATCTTGATCGTGTCTCACCTTGGGCAAGTGTGTAGCTTCTGTCTTCTTTGTGACACAGCATGAGTTCGTGATAACCAGCCACTTGCGTCCACTCTCCTTTTCTTTTCTTTATTACAATTAGGACATTACACTATTTTGTAAAATTATATGTAAAATTGAGTTAGATTACCAATGAATTTTATCTCAAGAAAATGATAGGAGTTACAAAATCTATCTTAGTGAAAGAGAGAGCTGGGTCTGATAGGGCTGAGGATGCTGCTCCAGGGCCGCTGGAATTCAATAGCTGGGTATGAGGAACTGCAGAGCATCTAAACAAGAATAGAGTAACAGAGTCAAATGTCTCTGGACTCGGCCATTTAGAAACTCTAATGACCCACATCCGTATTTCCAGCTACGAAATAACATGTCTTGCTCTCAGAGCACACTAGATATATCCCTGCTTTCTAAATAAACATTGGCACAGAGTTAGTGTCCTGCTACCTCCTACGGGGTCAGGCTGTACTCAATTATTCCGGAAATGTGTGTTGAACCCCTTCTACATGCGATGCAACATCACAGGGCTGTCAGTCATATGAAGACAAAGCCCGCCTTTGTGGAGCTTAGGACAGTCTAGAGGAGCGCCAACATCCTCACAAGCAAGTGGATAAAGAGTTAGAAAGCGGTAAGTGTCCTGAGAGAGGTACAGGTAGAATGAGTCACATGAAAGTGTGAGAGGGACAGAGATTACTTAGAGACCATGGAAAGTCACCTAAAGTCAACTGAGCCTTCTGGGATTTCCAGGAAACCCGTAGCTTCCCTCAGCAGCTCTCTGGCTCCCCCATGTAGCTATTTAAACATTTTCTGCTCTCCTCAAACTTAGGTTGCTACCTCTGTCCCCTCAACCTCATCAGCTAACCTTTCCTTGTTCTCAAAGTAAACTACATCACCACGTGGGAACCCCTTTCGATTCTCATCATTACCCCCTGCATCCTCACTGACCCTGTTTCCTCCCCCTCCTGACACTGTGACAGGGCTGTCCCTACTCCTGGGTAAGGCCCCTCTGTATACCTCCTTTCTACCACCTCTTCAGACACCTCTCTGCTGTGTGTATCATTCTCTCCCTCCCCTGTAGGGTCAACATCGCCCTCTCTACTGGCTCCTCCATATTAACTTTTAAACCCATTTTAGCGTCTCACAATATTATTATCATTATTTTGAGACAGAGTCTCATTCTGTCACCTAGGCTGGAGTACAGTGGCACAATCTTGGCTCACTCCAACCTCTGCCTCCTAGGTTCAAGCGATTCTCCTGCCCCAGCCTCCCAAGTAGCTGGGACTACAGGCACACAACACCACACCCAGCTAGCTTTTTTGCATTTTTAGTAGAGACAGCGTTTCACCGAATTGGCCAGATGGGTCTTAAACTCCTGACCTCGTGATCTGCCCACCTCAGCTTCCCAAAGTGCTGGGATTACAGGCATGAACCACCGCTCCTGGCCCTAGTGTCGCACAATACTATTTTTTAACCATCACCCAAACTCACTTCCACTCAAGCTACTGGCCTCTCCTCTCCTGCACAACCAAACTTCTTAAAAAATACAATGTGTCTGCACCTTTTATCTCCACGTCTCCAACTGCAACTCACTCTTCAACCCACTGCAACCAACTTCCGACCTCTTCACTGCACGGGAGCCCTTGTCACCCATATTGCCATCCACCTGCTGGTTACTAAAGCAAACAAACCCTTCTCCATCCTCATCTCACTTGAACTTGCAGTATCATTTGACACTATCACTTGAAAGAGCTTCTTCCCTTGGTTTCCATGACATCAAACCCTTCCTATCCTCCCTACCTCTGACCTTTCTCTCCTTCTCAGTCTTCCTTATAGGTGCCTTATCTCTGAGACATGGTGTACCTTGGGGTTCAGTCCA
Organism: Ateles fusciceps; assembly: GCA_036589455.1. NCBI lineage: Eukaryota > Metazoa > Chordata > Mammalia > Primates > Atelidae > Ateles > Ateles fusciceps. The sequence continues at coordinate 3,704,927 of JAZHEH010000904.1, forward strand.
AGGCCTTCCTCTCAATAAACACATTCTCTGGACCTGGCCACTTACCCCCCTTTAAGGACTTCTAAATCTATCACTTGGGCAGACCTTTAGATAACTCTATTTGTATGTTCCAAAAGTACCTAAAACTCATAATATTCAAAACTAAATTAATTCATCTCTCTCCCCACCTGATCATCATCCCTTGACCTCTATATCAGTGAGTGGCAACACCGTTCACTCACTGGCCCAGGCTAGAAACTGGGACATCATCCTTGCCTCTTCCCATATCTCCACACCAAACAAGTCACCCTTAAGTCCATGCCTTACCTTGCAGCCTGTCATCTCACATGCCAGCGTGATCACTTCACCATCCTGCTTAAAACATACCCACAGTGCCCTCGTTGCCCTCAGGATGAAGTCCGACCACAGTGAGTTTCTTCTAGCACACTACTTCCTTTCCATTCATCCTCCAACCTCAGACCACCTTGATCTTTCTAAAGTATCAATCTGGTCAAGTAACTCTTGCCCACTTGCTTCCAAAAGCTCTGATGGATTCCATTGCCAACAGGGCTGAACCAAACATCCTAGTGTATTGAGTTCTGTTAGAATAAGCATGAAGCATTCAGCACGGCTGGAATATTGCTCAGAATGTCTGTGGCACAGTGTCCTTCAGGAGTGGAAGAGAAGAGATGACAGGTGCATGCAGCCAGTATTGGGCCATTCTTGTATTGCTATAAAGAATTTCTTGAGGCTGGGTAAATTATAAAGAAAAGAGGTTTACTTGGCTCACACTTCTGCAGACAGCACAAGAAGCATGGCGCCAGCATCTGCTTCTAATGCGCTTCTGGTGAGGGCCTCAGGAAGCTTACAATCATGGCAGAAGGCGAAGGGGGAGCAGGTATGTCACGTGACAAGAGCGGGAGCAAGAGAGAGTAGAGGGAGGTGTCACCCACTTTTAAACAACCAGATCTCATGAGAACTCACTATTACAAGGACTGCACTAAGCCATCCATGAGGCGTCTGCCCCATGATCCCGTTACCTCCCACCAGGCCCCACCTCCAACATTGGGAGTCACATTGCAACATGAGATTTGGAGGGGACAAGTATCCAAACCATATCAATCAGGAAAGGCCTTGTCTGCAAAAATAAGGCAGACAACTCATCCTGAGAGTAACGGAAGACACGTCTTTGCTAGGCTTTAGGCAGGTGTGGGGTCTGTATAGCAGCCACTTTTGGTGCTCCACATCGCCTAGCTGCGGCTCTCCTCTGGCTCCAGCCTCAGCTTTGGTGGGCAGTTCCATGTGCTTGCAGGCTCTCCTTGAGAGAGTCCAACCGCAGGTATGACTCACCTCAAGCTTAGACCAGCTACATTTCTGCTTTCTGCCTTGGGGACTTCTCCAGGGCAAAAACAGTCACAAATGTGCAAAACCGCTATAGAGAATTGTGCACACACACGTACACACACATGCACGTGTACACACAATTCCCAACAGCTTCAGAAGAAGAGAGAAGGAGGCAAGGCCGAGTTTAATTGTTCAAGCCTGGGTGACTGAGAAATTGCAGGTGCTGCTGACAGAAACAGTGAGGGCCCCACTGGAAGACAGAGGCAGCTGGGGTTAGAAAGTCCATGTGTGGAAAAAGAGTGGCAGGGAAGCACATCATAGGAGGAGAAGTGGAAGTTGCTAGGGAAATTCAACCTACAGAAGAAACTTAGAGAAGACGAAGAGCTTCCTTCAAATACATGAATGTCTGTCAGAAAGCACAGTCCAGAAAAGGAAGGAGAGAGAAGTGTATGAGCTAAGGGCAGAAATCACCGGCAGGTGGATCACAGCTCAGTCTATGAGCGTCCTTTCTCATCCCTGCCCTGACTGTGAGGGAGTATGCATCCCTATCCTAGGACTCCTCAAACAAGATGATCAGGAGGTTGCAGGTCAGATTCCAAATCCCAAAGGCAGGTTGAGCTCAGAGAGTCTGGAGTTGTTCTCTGACTTCCATTTTTCTCCCTCTCATTCCTGACGCTCCTGTCTTTACAAGTGTTGTGCAGCCTCATCTTGGGTTTTGCCTCAGGGGGAAACTCAGAGCAAGACTGGGAAGAGGAGGCACTGGCCCTAAGTGCCTTGCGCCCACTGCCCTCTCCAGGGATATTTTTCTCCTCTAGTGGCCCCCTCCCCACCAGGAGCCCAGCACAGTCCTCACTCCCCTTCCAGACCTGCTGCCAGCACTGCTGCAGTCTCAGGCTCTGTAACTCCTGCAGAACGTATCTGTCCCGATCTCCGGGGTTAGACACTCTAATACACTGAGCTGTGCTCTTGACTTGAAGAAAAGTAACTCTGTTTGCACACATGGAGACAGACCAAAGAGCCAGGTGCATCTGGTCAGGTAGGGCTTTTAGTATCCCCTCAACCACACCACACACATACTCACCTATTCCCCTAGGATACCCCTTACCCTAAAATCTTCACAGAGCTTTTCTGACAGTGGTTCTCGGAAAGGGCAAAGACTGCTTAACCTTTTGGGTTATACAATTTTTCCCAGCAATATATCCCTGTTGTCCTCTTCTGGACAAAGGTGGGTTTTTTACTCAAAACATTTGTTTAGGAGAGCAATATTCACTCATACACACAGACACATCTGTATAGAGAGAGACGGGTTTAAAATCCAGTTGTCAAATTCATGATCTAATCTTCTGTAGGGAAAAATATTTCTTTGAACAAACTGTAAGCAAAGAGAAATTATTTCAGGTTTTTCATTCCATAAAATTTTTTTACCAACTACAGTGAACTAGGCACTAAGAGGGACAAAGAAAGAATTTCAGATGCATCCCTTGCGCTCAGAATTGCATTGGGAAGAAGAGGCACTCATATGTAGGAAGTCAGGTGACAGTGCAGGCAGCAGGATAAGGTGACAGCCGTATAGCTGGATAAATCCAGTGGCCCCTAAACCCTAGGATGCCTTAGAATCCTTGGGGTGTGGAGCCATTAAATGCAGATTCCTTGGCTCTACCTAGGAGATTGAATTCACTAGGTCTCTGGTGAGTCCCAGAAATCTGCATTTTCAATAAGCTTTTAAACAATTCTAATACAGGTGGTCCACAGACCACCTTTGATGAACACTGGTCCAGCCAGCAGTTCTCTGTAGATGTCTAGAGGGAAAGGAAGCCCACTGAGCAGGCCCAGGAAGAAAGCTATTTTTGTGTTTAGACAGGAAAAAGCTTACAAGGAATCCTTTTCATTCCTATGCTGCACAATTGAGTGTTTTGAAGGAGAGCCAATACCTTGCCATTATCTGGAGAATGTACAATTGGCACAAGGACTAAAAAGGGACGCATACAGCTGAGTCTAGAGCCGATGAAACCAGTTTATCTGAAGCTGATTCCAGGGCATTTTGATGCTGAAAGGTGGTGTTATGACTCACTGAAGCTTTCACATCTATTGTTTTTCTTTCCTAGGTGGCTTTGCCAAAGACCTTATAGATATCATTATTTTCAGATTACTGTTATTACACACATTCTTCTTGAATAAAATACTACCTTGTTTTTATCTCCATAGAGCAAAAGCAAGTTTCAGTTGTTTTCTTATCTTCATATGTAAAACAATCCCAGCAGTTAAGTCTCAGATGGGAAAAAAATTAACAAAAGCCTTGGGCAGAGATGTCCAGACCGAAGGCTGACTTAACGGTCTCTCCATGACCAAGTGGACAGGGTGGTACCCAGTTCCCTGGACACACGCCAGAAACTGGGCTTAAATTGCATCATGAGCAAATAAAGTTTGATATAAAGAAAAGAGTTTCTGCAATTTAGCAAAAGTGAATGATTGATGAGTAACACTATCCAGAAACTGACAGATTGTCAAACCCGCCTGCTACCCCTGGGTCATTTCAGCCATGGAATTTCTGGCCCAGTGAGAGCAAAGTCATTGCTTTCTCCCTTGACAGATTTCTCTGTGGAGAGTTCAGAACAGAAGAGAGAAATCTCTGCAAGCTTTCTGAAAGCCATAGGGAAGCTGTGGTATGTTGTGTGCGGTGCCTGCATCAGGCTCCATCTCTCTCCACGGCAGCTCTCATATGTATTTATGAACTTGTTTGAGGTTTACTGGTGGATGGCACTTTATGGGTGAATTACTAGCTAAAATTCAAAGGATTTTTAATGGCAAATAGTATTTTATTCAATTTGTAAGCTTGTTCTTCTAACTCGGCATCTAGCCTTAAAAACAGACCTTTAGCAGAGGTGGTCGAGTGAGGGGAAGACACCTGCCTGTTTTGCTTTGGCCCAGAACCTGGGCTTGTCTCAGACCAGCTGGTTCCATATGGGCCTCTGTAATAGGGTGGCCTGCAAAAATACAGGATTCTCAGTTAAACTTGAATTTCATTACAAAGAATAAATCATTTGCAATATAAGTATGTTCCATGCAGTGTTGGGGATAGACATGTACTAAAAGATTTACTCTTAGCTTTTTGGAAATTCACATTTCACTGAGCATCTTGTGGTTTTATTTGCTAAATCAGGCAGGCCTACTCTGTCACAGTGTATAAGCATCACACCTCCCTTGGTTCTTCTCCAGTGTCCAGACCTATACTGGGGCTTCTCAGAATGAGATTCCCATGAATTTGGGATGCCCTGAGAGATAGCATTAGTAGTGGAAAGGGGGACCCTCCAAGGTGGAGGCCTCGAAGCCAGTTATTTCTGCTGCCACCCTACCCAAGGAGAGTGTAGATGGAAGTAAATACCTAAATGCCCTCATTAGGGTGGGGCTGGTCCAACACAGGAATCATTACACATGGCCAGACTCTGGAAGCTGCCCTCTGTTCTGTGGCAAAAGAATCCCAAAGTACAGCCCACTGCTTAGCCTGACTGCACTTCATAAGTCCTTCTTAAAGACTGTGTGTCCCACTTTATCTGAGGGGCCAAGACATTTTTGAGCTGCCAGTCCTGAGCTACGTGCTTAAACCCCAAGAGCCAGCAGTCATCTGCGCAGCCCCTGCACATGGCCACTGGGGGTTTTCATTGGCCACACCTTCTGCCCTCAGTTCTGCACTCCCGTGCTCATTAGCTCCCTGCAGTCCCGGATGCTCTTGAATATTCCCTGCGCACCCTTCTGCTCTTGCCTGGTACAACCTTGCTAACCTAACCCCAGATTTGGGCTACTTGCCCCTGGCACCAGTTGGCTTTGTTCCCAGGCATTACTGCGGGGATTCGCTCTGGACTCTGAAATATGCCTCCTCAGCCAGCCCACATCCCCAGATCCTACCAGCCTGCTCTGTCCAGAGAGATGAGACATTTGGACTATTCAGTGTCTGTCCATGCCATCTGCTGGGATCATGAATTCTATACCTGGTCACGCATTGCATGACTAATGCTTCCCCCCTTTTCCTCAAAAAGTCCTCAGACAAGTTCAATCCCCATGTGTTAGTAGTTCAGGATTCTGTGACCATCCTAAGTTTACATGACCACTTGGCCTTGGCTGGCCAAGACAAGATGGTGTGGGAGCCTAGGAAGGCGCTTCAGAGATGGCGGCATCCAGGCTCCTCTCCTCACAGTCCCCCTCCAGCCCTGAGGGCAGAGGAATCCCATTTAATGGTCTGTCCTCCTCATATGACCTCCCCCTTACAGTTTTGGAGTCTGGTCTCTGGACCCGCTCTCACTGCATTTTCCAAACACATCATCCTGACTGTATTAGGGGTCCCTGGAGCAGCTGCACCTTGCTTTGATAGAGGGAGGAAGTAAAGTCATTTTCCACTTTATTAACCTGAAAAAGCATAAACTGACCAAGTTTAGGGGCCTGAAGCATATTCTAAACAGACAGCATCTCCTCCCTGACCCAGTTCTCTTACAGAATCATGGGATCCGTCTCCTCAACTTAGCAGCGGCAGCAGGCTGGTGTTTCTCGGCATTGTTTTCTAGGGCTGAAGCTGGAGTTTTCCTGATTTGACCCTTGCATATTATTTAATTCTTTATCTTGACATACAGGTTTGTCCCAGAGGGGGATGTTTAAAAAGTGGCGTGGAGACCCTGGGTATAGACAGAAATGCAGCTTAACTTACCTTGGCTTCCCTCCTGCCAGACTCCTCCCAATTATTCTGCAGGCTTCTTTGCCCTGAGGGCAATTTGCAGCTCCAGGGACTGGAATTGGCCTAAAAAAAAATTCCTTCCTCTCTGTGTCCCATGTGAGGGGGCATTGTGTGCTCTCTAAATAATCAGCCTGGCTTTGTGTGACCTAACTGGACAGGGCCCTTTGAGAGATTTTTTCAGTTTCAGAGAGAGCAGTCAGTGGCACCCTATGAAATCAGGAAGTTTCCAGACCAAGGAGAAAAGTCAGTGACAGCAAGACATTTTTTTCTTTAAGTTGTATTGTGAACTAATTCCACTCTCCCCCCTGGTATTTAGGATAATTAGGTAAAAGTGCAACAGAAGAATCCAAATTTATATTTTGGATCTAATAAATAATAATGTTTAATCAGATGCTCCCTATCCATTAAAACCGAAGCAACAAACAATTCCATGAATTATTTTAGGGTACTTACTATGTGCAAGGCATTGTAATGAAGCAAGGTAATTATTTTGTGCATTTATGATGTCCTCCTGGGGGTGCAGCACTAGTAAGAAACTAAAGGATGAGGAGGAAGTAGAAGACATACCGCTCGGCCTCCAGCTGCCAACCCACTCGGAAGAGAACATGGATCACAATTGCCTGCCTCCACTGTGTCAGGCACAGAGCTGGGAATAACCAGAAATTGCCTCATTCAATCATCTCAATAGCCCTGAAGACAGTAGTTCTCCATTTTACAGATGTGGAAACTGAGATCCAAAGACTATGTATATAGTAGGCAGAATGATGCCTCCCCTAAAATTCTGAAGCCTGTGAATAGGCTACCTCACATGGCAAAAGGGCCTTCGAAGAGGTAACTAAAGATCTTGCGGTGGAGTTGTTGTTATGGATTCTCTTGGTTGGCCCAGTGTAATCACCATGGTCTTTAATAAGGGGGTAGATAGAAAGATAAGAGTGAGAATGACAGAGATGTGACAATGGGAACAGAAATTGGAGTGATGTTCGGTGGGTCATGAGTCAAGGAAGGTCAGGCACCCTCTAGAAGCTGGAAAAGGCAAGAAAACAGATTCCCCCGTTCCCACTCCCAGAGCTTCCTGAAGACACCCTGCTCTGCTAACCCACTGTGAACTTCTCGACCTCCGGAACTATAAGGTATCTTGGTCCTCTTTCTGCTGCTGTAACAGAATACCACAGGCTAGGTAATTTATAAATAATAGAAGTTTATTTGTCTCATGGATCTGGAGGCGGGGAAGTGTGAGATAAAGGGGCTGCATCTGGTGAGGGCCTTCTTGCTGCATCATAACATGCAGAAGGCATCACATGGTAAGAGAGAGAGAGAGAGAGAGAAAGGGAGCCAGAACTTCATTCTTTTATGAGGAGCCCACTCCTGTGATAACTAATACACTCCTGTGATTAACAGCCTTGATCCACTCATGAGAACAGAGCCCTCGTGACCTCATCACCGCCTATAGGACCATGCTTCAACATTGTTACAGTGGCAACTAAATTTAAACCTAAGTTTTGGAAAGGATGTTAAACCATAGAAGCAATACATTTGTGTTATTTTAAGCCACTAAGTTTGTGGCCATTTGTTGCAGCAGCAATAGAAACTAATACAGTACACCCCAATTGCACTCCATAGAAGGTTGCTCCAGAGTGGTAGAGCCAGGCAGGGCTCCATGCTATCTAACTGGCCCCTGGAGTTCTGCAAGGCAGGGGCCCTAGAGAAAGGTTCAAGTCAAGTCAATGTGCCCTAAAAGTCTGTGTCTTTCTTTTTTTCTGAACTGCTTCCTCTAGATGAAATTTAGGAGCAAAATGAGTGAAATACCAGAAGAGAAATATTCTGTAACATGACATGTTTAATGAATGAGTAAGGAGTTCAGGAAATGAGTGAGTTCTGAAAATGAGTTACTGGTGCATGCTAAAGTGATCCGGGAAGACTTGGTAGAGGCAGTACAGTATAACCTGGGCCCTGCAGCATGGGCAGATGGGAAGTTGCATTAGAGGCGAACAGAAGGCCTTGCAGCTGAGGGAATGACCAGATAGAAGAAATGCCCTGGAAACAGAAAGGATAAACCAACCTTCCTACCCTATATTCCCCTCCTGCCCTCACCCCATTCTCTGCCTGTGGATTATATTAAATCTTCCAACCAAAGCCTTGGCAAAGGCTTTGAATAATATCCTGTGGTCTTCCTTACTTTACAAATGCTAAGTCTTGACCCAAAGAGATATAATTCGTCTTTCTTGCCCATAGTTACTGAACAGATCAAGACTCCCAGGTCACTGCTCCCTAGTCATTAGGAACAAAGTGTTTTTAGTTTTTCCAAGTCAACAAGCATACTCTTTGTCTCTGCAGTGGCCAGTTTGATTCAGCATGTCCAAATGAGGAAAAATGGGATTAAAATTCCAAACTTTCACCCTAGCCAGGAAATGTTGTCAAATACAAAGACAGTGACTTCAGAGATACACTTCTAAACCATCTTTAATTTGTAATTAGGTAAACTGTAAGAGAGGCAACATCTGATTGAAAATGGCTCCAAAGGAGAAGATTCAGCCTCTCTATTCCTGTGTTCTGCTGTCACCTGCGACATTACATTGAGCAAACTCTGTTACATCTTCTGTGAAATGAGAAATTAGACTTGAAATTCTCTCCATCATTTCACATGTTTTAGGCCATGAGGCAACAGAAACCCTGATTCAAATTGGTTTAAACATTTAAGGAAATGTCCTATCCTGTATAACAGAAAGTTAAGCAGCAAGGAAGCTTAGGGGTTGACTGATTGGGTGGCTCAACAATGTCATCAAGAACCTGGGTTCTTTCTATCTTTCTCTCTCTCTCTGCCATACCCGGGTATCAGCTTCATCCTCGTGCTGGTAATGAGACTGCTGTTGCATCTCCAGGCATCACATTCAGACACAAAGCATCCAGAGGAAAAGGAGGGAGACTCCCCAGAAGATGTCCCTTCACATAGTATTGGCCATAATTGAGTCACATGTGCCAATATCTGAATAACTCACTGAAAAGGAAACCCTCAAGAGGTGGTGTTTTGGTCTCCCCCTGGGAGTACAAAAAAAGGAAGAAAGCAGAACAAAATCACAATTCTATGTGGAAGGAAAATTGGGGGAATTGCTGCTAGATAGAAAATTTATAGTGACCTCTATTCTCTCAAAGGTACTTCCAGCTCTAAAAATTTTATATATTGAAAAGTATCTGGTTGCCTACCATGGTTTAAACCCAGACCACCAATCCACATGCCTACATAGAACCAAGCCCTGTGCTATGCACCCAAGATACAGCAGTGAGCAAGAGGCATGGAGTTTCATGCAGCGGCCAGTCTAGGGGATCCTGACCACACTACAACCATGACGACCATCAGTTGCATTATAACACCTGATTTCCAACAGTGGCCCTGGATGAGGCCTTATGGTATTGGTGATGTAGATAAATGAGAAAAAATAGTTGCTGTTAATTTATACAAGTTACATTTGAAAAATGAGCAATCAGGGAGGGGATCCAAGATGGCTGATTAGGAGCAGCTCAGGATTGCAGCTCCCAGTGAAAGCACGGAGGGTGAGTGGACGCCGCATTTCCAGACGGATTTTTATTGCCTACAAACCAGGAGATTCCCAGGTGGAGGAGCCCCACTGGTCGCCAGCGTGGCTGGTTTGGCCAGTGTGGCTGTTTTGCCGGGGCAACAGCGTGGCAGTTCTCCATACAAAATACACGGGTCCGGGCGCCGTTTTAGCTGGCGATTGGAGCTCTGGGAAGGCAGAGTCACCCATTCATCTGATTAAAAAGAGGACTGAAACAGGCAGCCAGGCCAGGAGATTCCCGGGGCAAAAAAGCACCATGAATCTCAGCACTGCGGTTTCAGCCGGTGCAGTGGGTCACCGCATGGGAAATCACACAGATCCTGGAGCCTCTTCAACAGGTGACTGGAACACCTGGGAGACAGTCGACCGTTCAACTAAAAAAAAAAGGCTCTGAGGCAGGGAGCCTGGTGATCAGGCTTGGCTGCTCCCACCCCCCACAAAAAAACAGCAATCGGAAATGCTCTGGATTGAGAGTTTCACAGCAAGCACAGCTGAACCCAGGATGGTCCAGCTTTGTAGGGGAGGGGTGTCTGCCATTACCGAGGCAGTCCACCACTACATAGGTAGTTTGCCATTGCTGAGGCAGCCCGCCATTACAGACAGAGTCCGCCATTATAGAGGTGGGCCGCCACTGCCAAGGCAGTTCTAACTACACCTGTATAAACAGGACTGCAGGGAAGTTCGCACAGCAGCTGGGTGGAGCCCACAGCAGCTCAGCAAAGCCTCTGCAGGCAGACAGTGACTAGGCTGCCTGCTTGCCTGGCAAGGCAACCCTGAAAAAAAGGCAGCAGCACAACAGAAACTCATAAATAAAGCCCTAACTCTCCTGGACAGAGCACCAGGGGAAAAAAAGGGGTTTATGAGTTCTGCTGCAGCAGACTTAAATGTACCTGCCCAGCAGCTCTGAATGAACAATGGAGCTCACAGCTCAGCACTTGAGCTCCTACAAAGGACAGACTGTCTCGCAAGCAGCTCCCTGATCCCCATATAGCCAAAGAGTCACCTCATAAAGGAGAGCTCAGACTGCCATTTGGCAAGTATCCTTCTGGGACAAAGATAGCAGAGGAAGAAACTGGCAGCAACCCTTACTGTTCTGCAGCCACTGCAGGTGATCACCAGGCAAGCAGAGCCTGGAGTTGACCTCAGCAGTCCTACAGCAGAGGGGCCAGACTGTTAGAAGGAAAACTAAGAAACAGAAAGAAATAACTTCATCATCAACAAACCGGACATCCACTCAGAGACCCAATCTGAAAGGCAACAACTACAAAGATGACAGGTGGATAAATCCACAAAGATGGGAAGAAACCAGCACAAAAAAGATGAAAACACCCGAAACTAGAACACCTCTCCTCCTACAAGGGATCACAACTCCTTACCAGCAAGGGAACAAGGCTGGATGGACAATGAGTGTGATGAATTGACAGAATCAGGCTTCAGAAGGTAGGTAATAAGAAACTTCTGTGAGCTAAAAAGAACATGTTCTAACCCAATGCAAACAAACTAAGAACGCTGAAAAAAGATTTGATGAAATGCTAACAAGAATAAACAACTTACAGAGGAATATAAGTGAATTGATGGAGCTGAAAAACACAACACGAGAACTTTGCGAAGCATACACAAGTTTCAACAGCCGAATTGACCAAGGAGAAGAAAGGGTATCAGAGGTCAAAGATCAACTCAATGAAATGAAACAAGAAGGCAAGATTGGAGAAAAAAGGGTAAAAGGAATGAACAAAGTCTCCAAGAAATATGGGACTATGTGAAAAGACCTAATCTACGTTTGATAGGTGTACCTGAATGTGATGGAAAGAATGAATCCAAGCTGGAAAATACTCTTTAGGATATTATCCAGGAAAACTTCCCCCAGTCTAGCAAGGCAGGCCAATATTCAAGTCGAGGAAATATAGAGAACACCACAAAGATATTCCTCAAGAAGAGCAACCCCAAGGCACATAATCGTCAGATTCACCAGGGTTGAAATGAAGGAGAAAATGCTAAGGGCAGCCAGAGAGAAAGGCCAGGTTACCCACAAAGGAAAGCGCATCAGACTCACAGCAGATCTCTCAGCAGAAACCCTACAAGCCAGAAGAGAGTGGGGGCCAATATTCAACATCCTTAAAGAAAAGAACTTTCAACCCAGAATTTCATATCCAGCCAAACTAAGCTTCACAAGTGAAGGAAAAATAAAATCCTTCATGAACAAGCAAGTACTCAGAGATTTCATCACCACCAGGTCTGCTTTACAAGAACTCCTGAAAGAGGCACTAAATATAGAAAGGAACAACCAGTACCAGCCACTCCAAAAACATACCAAATGGTAAAGAGCATCAACACAATGAAGAAACTGCATCAACTAATGGGCAAAACAGCCAGCTAGCATCAAAATGGCAGGATCAAATTCACACATAACAATATTAACCCTAAATGTAAATGGGCTAAACACCCCAATCAAAAGACACAGACTGGCAAATTGGATAAAAAGCCAAAACCCATCAGTGTGTTGTATCCAGGAAACCCATCTCACATGCAAGGATACACAAAGGCTCAAAATAAAGGGATGGAGGAAGATTTACCAAGCAAATGGAGAGAAAAAAAAGCAGGAGTTGCAATTCTCATCTCTGATAAAATAGACTTTAAACCAACAAAGATCAAAAGAGACAAAGAAGTACATTGCATAATGGTAAAAGGATCAATGCAACAAGAAGAGCTAACGATCCTAAATATATACGCACCCAGTACAGGAGCACCCAGATACATAACGCAACTTCTTAATGACTTACAAAAAGACTTAGACTCCCACACAATAATAGTGGGAGACTTTAACACTCCACTGTCAATATTAGACAGATCAACGAGGCAGAAAATTAACAAGGATATCCAGGACTTGAACTCAGACCTGGACCAAGCAAACCTAATAGACATTTACAGAACTCTCCACCCCAAATCCACAGAATATACATTCTTCTCGGCACCACATCTCACCTACTCTAAAACTGACCACATAATTGGAAGTAAATCACTCCTCAGCAAATGCAAAAGAACAGAAATCATAACAAACAGTCTCTCAGACAACAGTGCAATCAAGTTAGAACTCAGAATTCAGAAACTAACTCAGAACCGCACAGCTTCATGGAAACTGAACAACTGGCTCTTGAATGTTGACTGGATAAACAATGAAATGAAGGCAGAAATAAAGATGTTCTCCGAAACCAAGGAGAACAAAGACACAACATACCAGAATCTCTGGGACACAATTAAAGCAGTCTCTAGAGGAAAATATATAGCAATAAATGCCCACATGAGAAACAAGGAGAGATCTAAAATTGACACCCTATCATCAAAATTGAAAGACCTAGAGGAGCAAGATCAAAAAAACTCAAAACCTAGCAGAAGACAAGAAATAACTAAGATCAGAGCAGAACTGAAGGAGACACAGACACAAAAAAACCCTTCAAAAAAAGCCAATAAATCCAGGAGCTGGTTTTTTTTGGAAAGATCAACAAAATAGACAGACCACTAGCCAGATTAATAAAAAAGAAAAGAGAGAATAATCAAATAGATGCAATAAAAAACGATAAAGGGGATATCACCACAGATTCCACAGAAATTCAAACCATCATTCAGAGATTATTACAAACAACTCTATGCACATAAACTAGTAAACCTGGAAGAAATGGATAAATTCCTGGACACTTGCATCCTCCCAAGCCTAAACCAGGAAGAAGCCAAAACCCTGAACAGACCAATAACAAGGTCTGAAGTTGAGGCAGCAATTAAGAGCCTACCACCCAAAAAAAGCCCAGGTCCAGATGGGTTCACAGCCGAATTCTACCAGACATACAAAGAGGAGCTGGTACCATTCCTTCTGAAACTATTCCAAACAATCCAAAAAGAGGGAATCCTTCCTAAATCATTTTATGAGACCAACATCATCCTGATACCAAAACCCGGCAGAGACTCAGCAAGAAAAGAAAACTTCAGGCCAATATCCATGATTAACACAGATGCAAAAATCTTCAATAAAATACTGGCAAACCGATTGCAACAGCACATCAAAAAGCTTATCCACCATGATCAAGTAGGTTTCACCCCGGGCATGCAAGGCTGGTTCAACATATGCAAGTCTATAATCATAATTCATCACATAAACAGAACCAAAGACAAAAACCACAAGATTATCTCAACTGATGCAGAGAAGGCCTTTGACAAAATTCAACAGCACTTTATGCTAAAAACCCTCAATAAACTAGGTATTGACGGAACGTATCTCAAAATAATGAAAGATATTTATGACAAACCAATAGCCAATATCATACTGAATGGGCAAAAACTGAAAGCATTCCCTTTGAAATCTGGCAGTAGACAAGGATGCCCTCTCTCACCACTCCTATTCAATGTAGTACTGGAAGTTCTAGCCAGAGCAGTCAGGCAAGAAAAAGAAATAAAGTGTATTCAAATAGGAAAGGAAGAAGCCAAATTGTCTCTATTTGCAGACGACATGATTGTATATCTAGAAGACCCCATTGTCTCAGCTCAAAAACTCCTGAAACTGATAAACAACATCAGCAAAGTCTCAGGATACAAAATCAATGTGCAAAAATCACAAGCATTCCTATACACCAATAACAGACTTAAAGAGAGCCAAATCAAGAACAAACTGCCATTCACAATTGCTACAAAAAGAATAAAATACCTAGGAATACAACTAGCAAGGAAAGTAAAGGACCTCTTTAAGGAGAACTACAAACCACTGTTCAACTAAATAAAGAGAAGACACAAACAGATGGAGAAACATTCCATGTTCATGGTTAGGAAGAATCAATATCGTGAAAATGGTCATACTGCCCAAAGTAATTTACAGATTCAATGCTATCCCCATCAAGCTACCAATGACCTTCTTCACAGAACTGGAAAAAAACACCTTAAATTTCAGATGGAACCAAAAGAGAGCCCGCATAGCCAAGTCAATTCTAAGCAAAAAAAACAAATCTGGAGGCATCACACTACCGGACTTCAAACTATACTACAAGGCTACAGTAATCAAAACGGCACGGTACTGGTACCAAAACAGACATATGGGCCAACAGAACAGAGGCCTCGGTTGCAACACAACACATCTACAACCATCCGATCTTTGACAAACCTGACAAAAACAAGCAATGGGGAAAGCATTCCCCTGTTTAATAAATAGTGTTGGGAAAACTGGCTAGCCATGTGCAGAAAGCAGAAACTGGACCCCTTCCTGACACCTTACACTAAAATTAACTCCAGATGGATTAAAGACTTAAACATAAGACCTAACACCATAAGAATCCTGGAAGAAAATCTAGGCAAAACCATTCAGGACATAGGCGTAGGCAAGAACTTCATGACCAAAACACCAAAAGCATTGGCAACAAAAGCCAAAATAGACAAATGGAACCCAATCAAACTCCACAGCTTCTGCATGGCAAAAGAAACAGTCATTACAGTGAATCAGCAACCAACAGAATGGGAAAAAATTTTTTCAGTCTACCCATCTGACAAAGGGCTGATATCCAGAATCTACAAAAAACTAAAACAGATTTACAAGAAAAAAACAACCAAGCCCATTCAAAAGTGGGTGAAGGATACGAACAGACACTTTACAAAAGAAGACATACATGAGGCCAACGAACATATGAAAAAATACTCATCACTGGTTATTAGAGAAATGCAAATCAAAACTACACTGAGATACCATCTCACACCAGTTAGAATGATGATCATTAAAAAATCTGGAGACAACAGATGCTGGAGAGGATGTGAGAAATAGGAACACTTTTACACTGTTGGTGGGAGTGTAAATTAGTTCAACCATTGTGGAAGGCAGTGTGGCGATTCCTCAAGGACCTAGAAATAGAAATTCCATTTGACCCAGCAATCCCATTACTGGGTATATATCCAAAGGATTATAAATTGTTCTACTATAAGGACACATGCACACGAATGTTCATTGCAGCACTGTTTACAATAGCAAAGACATGGAACCAACCCAAATGCCCATCGATGACAGACTGGACAGGGAAAATGTGGCACATATACACCATGGAATATTATGCAGCCATAAAAACGATGAGTTTGTGTCCTTTGTAGGGACCTGGATGAACCTGGAAACCATCATTCTCAGCAAACTGACACAAGAACAGAAAATCAAACACCGCATGTTCTCATTCATAGGTGGGTGTTGAACAATGAGAACACATGGACACAGGGAGGGGAGCATCACACACTGGGGTCTGTCGGGGGAAATAGTGGAGGGGACAGCCGGGGGGTGGGGAGTTGGGGGGAGAGATAGCATGGGGAGAAATGCCAGATATAGGTGATGGGGGAGGAAGGCAGCAAATCACACTGCCATGTGTGTACCTATGCAACAATCTTACATGTTCTTCACATGTACCCCAAAACCTAAAATGCAATAAAAAAAAAAAGAAAGAAAAATTGACCAATCAACATCGCTATCTACCCTGAACAATCTAAACAACTCTAGTGGTGTCACACAGTAACACATGGAGTAGTAGATGGTGTGTTACATTTCCTTAAAAGGAAATCCAAATTGGCTACTAGAGTTTTTGACCTCACATTGACCATGGGCAGACTGTGTCTTTTTAAACTCATTTCCAGAGTACTTGAATGAAGAATGACATTTTCCCCCTAGTGTAGACCTAGTCCCTAGAGTTATTTCTTACAGCTACAATGACCATTCTAAGGAAAGGAGAAAACAGAAATGGATGAATGTCTGATGGAAAATTTTACACTTCAAGTTAGTCTTTTCTTTGTGGGGTCCGTATGTTTGCTAAATTGCAATTACCTGTGTCTTTCGTCTGTGGCTGGATTAATAACTCTTCAATTCAACTAAAGCATAGAACAGTATCACTAAAATGATTGTTCTTCTCCCAGCAGGATACTTAGGTTTTGACTGAGTAATCAAACTCTGTAAGAAATTTCACCAAGTTATTTATTATACCAAGTAACAGGAACAGGAGATATGTTTTGTTATATCATATATTACAACTAGCTAGAAGAGTAGACCACAAAAACTTCCTTAAACACAAAAGTCACACCTGCCCATGTTCCTAGGTATATAATGATACATTTCTGTCCCCATTTCACAACCAGGTTTGCCAGATGACCATGTGAATAAGAAGCATATAAAGCAATAAGCACACTTGAGTGAAAGAATAAAGCATTTTTAATGTTCCGATTTTTCTACCAAATCATTGCTGCTAGTTGTTGATCTATGGGTGGGGAGGGCGGTCTGTTCTTGTTATAATGCTTGGATTTACCATGTAAAAGTAGGCCTAGACAGCATAGTGAAGTGAATTCTATAGTTTCTGCAATTACAATCTCTCTTCCCCCCTCATCAGGCTTCTAAGCAGACCTACTCACAGATGTTACCCTGCCTCATTTGAGGTCCATTTCCATTTCCCACTCTTGGTGGAGCTGCTAATAAACAGTGAAATGGCCACAACTAAGGAGAGAAAAGAGAGAACAAAGGCCTGAATCATCTACAAGCTGAATAACTTGTACTTGAAAAACAGTGGTTTAACAGTAACCAAATGAGAGTATGTGCCTGATTTGCCTATTCTCTTTCAAGATGTGATTTCAGGCCCTGGCTTTATCCTACCTCACAGGCCATGCCACTGAAATAGAAAAGCCACATTTACTTGGTGAGCACTTCTTATTTGATATCCTTAAAATCATATAGAGCAGTGACTTTTTTACAGCATCTTTCACCTTCCTGCGTGAGGGTTTTCCTTGGGTGGAGGCCTCTTGAAAGTACTTTCCATTTCATTCTCCCAGGATCTCCCCTCTGACTCTTGATGCATTAGTCACAGTTCCAAGGGGGAACAGGGGTAAATAACTTCATAGTCAAAACTCAAACCTAAACAGATGGTCCCTTTATTCCAAGAAAATGCAAAGACTTGTAGATCTCCTGTGGTAATGGGATTTGACCTAAACATTAAAGGTTAAAAGAGTCAGCAGGCTGGGACTCAGGCCTGGGAGCCAGGCATCACGGGCCTTCTGCTCATTTCAACTCCAGGCCAACTGACTGTGTGGGCTTCCAGCCAAGCATTTACCCAGGATATGCTAAAACGACAAATGCCTGAGAAAACCGTAGGCAGGCTGACCCTGTTCTCCCAGTGTGGCCTTGAACTACCAAGTACATCAATCCACCAGAGGACTTGTTTAAAATGCAGATTCCTGGAACCTGCCCCTGAAACTCACTGGGGAATTTTAAGCTCACTGAAGTATGAGGACCACTTCTGGACTCTTCCTACTCAAGGTGTGGTCTTGAGACCAGCAATATCAGCATCACCTGGAAGGTTGTAAAAGATATGGAATCTCAGGTCCTGCCCCAGACCAATGGAATCAGAACATGCATTTTAACAAGGTCCCCCAGACAATTCCTTAAAGTGTGAGAAACATTTTGCTAGCATGGCTTGGCCCTGTAACCTAGTTCTCATTAGCTGGGAAGTGAGATGCAGCTGGGAAGAGCAATGCAACAGGAAGCTTCTCAACCTAATCTACATATTAGGATTCACTAAGGAGCTTTTCACAATACTGACATCAAGGCCCTACTACAGGCTAATTTAATCCAACCTCCTGGATTAAGAGCTCATCTAATTCCAATGTGCAGCCAGGATTGAGAATCACTGTTCTATTGGAGCAAAATTCCAAATCAAAGCTTAAAGCCCTAGCCCCAGCTTAAAGCCCTAGTGGGACTGACCATCCAGCCAAGTCCCACTCCCCTAAAAAGCAATCTGGCCTTTGCTTAGGAACAAGGGATTCTTAAAATATTTGCCCTTTCCTAAGAAGAGGCAGCATCAGCCTTTTGAATGGCCACTCATTGTCCATGCTTCATAAAAATATGCTGGGCCTCCACTCCCCGGGAGCTTGAGGGCAGCGTTCCCATTTCTGTTCCCTTTGTTAACCAAGTCCCAGCTCTGGGCTTCCTCGGGATGGGAAATGGCTCCTTCTGAGGCAGCGTTTCTCTTTGCTTTTTCTGCCCCCTGGGATTTGTGATTCTGGACAAGGCATATGCCTTCTCACCATGTCATTTTCCTCATTTGCAGAGGGAAAACACAGTGTCCATTGATTCCTTTGGTTAAGCTGACTGCTGCCCCTGGCTCACATCCAGTGACTATTTCTCTTTGCAGCAATCCTCAGCTGGGGGCGAGCCAGGAGGGGAGATGGCTGCCCACTTAAAGCACAAGCAGCGAGTGCTCTCCGCCCTGTGAGCTCTCCGGATGCCAGCTTGCTCAGCTGATTCACTTCAATGCAGGCAGTTTCATCAGAAAGCCTTGGAACAGGTTGGAGTACAGAAATGCCACTGGATTCCTTTGAAATGTGTGCGTTTAGTGTAAGTCCGGGCCCCAGTAGATCCAGGTTCTAGGACTGTAAGGCTTTTTTTTCCACAGGAAACCCTCCTAATTGGTCTGATAAACTTTCTGGGACTGAAATAGAACTACAGCACAGGGAATGATCACCTCTGTGTCTCTAATTGTTGATCATGTCTGTGTTTCTTTTAATATCTCCATATCACACGCTGTTGCAGCCATTCTTCTCCATTTCTGTTTACCCACTACTACTACTAATATTAAATCCTTTGCTATGTGCTGAAGCATTTCACATTCATATTATCACATTATTCTCACCACCATTTCGGGAGGTAGGTGTTATCATTATGCCCATTTCACAGATGCAAAACTGAGGTTTACATAACTTCAGTAACTTATTTATTTCTCCCAGGTTCCACAGAGTAAAAGTGACAGAGACTGACTTCATCCAGATCTATATGATTCCAACGTATGTGACCATAAAACAGGTCCTATTGCTGTTTGTAAAGCTTTCCTGATCCCGCTCCCACAGTGCTTCTTAGGCACAGGGTCTCCCACACTAAACCTTTCCATCTGGCTCTGCTTTTTTGGGACTTGGCCATAGCGTATGGTAAAGTCAAATGGATTCAGGACTAACAACGAGGGTAAGGGAGTGGGGCAGAGCGAGACTCCTTCTCAAAAGCTTACATTCCTATTTCTGTCAGATACCAAAATTAATTCCATATGAATTAAAACTTTAAATGAAACAAGCTGGGCATGGTGTCTCACACCTGTAATTCCAGCACTGTGGAAGGCCGAGGCAAATGGATCACTTGAGGCCAGGAATTCGAGACCAGCTGGGCAACATGATGAAGCCCCATCTCTACTAAAAATACAAAAATTAGCTTGGCATGGTGGTGCACGCCTGTAATCCCAGTTATTCAGGAGGCTGAGGCAGGAGAATTGCTTGAACCCAGGAGGCGGAGGTTGCAGTGAACTGAGATTGCACCACTGATTCCAGCCTGGGAGACAGAACAAGACTCAGTCTCAAAAAAAAAAAAACAAAACAAACAAGAAAAGAAAAAGAAAACTGTAAATGAAACAATGGAAGTACTAGAAGATTGGTGTATAGGTAAGTAGAAAATCCTGAGGTAGGGAAGGACTTCAGAGAATGACACCAAAGGCAGAAGCTATAAATTAAAATATTACAGATTTTTACTGCACAAGATTTTTTTTTTAATTATTATACTTTAAGTTCTGGGACACATGTGCAGAACGTGCAGGTTTACTACATAGGTATACACATGCCATGGTGGTTTACTGTACCCATCAACCTGTCATCTACGTTAGGTATTTCTCCTAATTCTATTCCTCCCCTAGCCCCCCACCCCCTGGCAGGCCCCAGTGTGTGATGTTCCCCTTTCTGTGTCCGTGTGTTCTCATTGTTCAATTCCCACTTTTGAGTGAGAATATGTGTCTTTGGTTTTCTGTTCCTGTGTTAGTTTGCTGAGAATGATGGCTTCCAGCTTCATCCATGTCCCTGCAAAGGACATAAACTCATCCTTTTTTATGGCTGCATAGTATTCCATGGTGTATATGTGCCAGATTTCCTTTATTCAGTCTACCATTGATGGGCATTTGTGTTGGTTCCAAGTCTTTACTATTGTGAATATTTCTGCAATAAACATACATGTGCATATGTCTTTATGGTAGAATGATTTATAATCCCTTGGGTATGTACCCAGTAATGGGATTGCTGGGTCAAATGGTATTTCAGGTTCTATATCCTTGAGGAATTGCCACACTGTCTTCCACAATGGTTGAACTAATTTACACTCCCACCAACAGTGTAGAAGCATTCCTATTTCTCCACATCCTCTCCAGCATGTTGTTTCCTGACTTTTTAATGATTGCCATTCTAACTGGCATGAGATGTATCTCATTGTGGTTTTGATTTGTGTTTCTCTCATGACCAGTGATGATGAGCTTTTTTCCATATGTTTGTTGGCCACGTAAGCGTCTTCTTTTGAGAAGTGTCTGTTCATATCCTTTGCCCACTTTTTGATGGGATTGTTTGTTTTTTTCTTGTAAACTTGTTTAAGTTCCCTATAGATTCTGGATATTAGCCCTTGGTCAGATGGATAGATTTTGCAAAAAATTTCTCCCATTCTGTAGGTTGCCAGTTCACTCTGATGATAATTTCTTTTGCTGTGCAAAAGCTCTTTCATTTAATTCAATCCCATTTGTCAATTTGGGCTTTTGTTGACACTGCTTTTGATGGTTTAGTCATGAAGTCTTTGTCCATGCCTATGTCCTGAATGATATTGCCTAGGTTTTCTTCTATGGTTTTTATGGTTTTAGGTCTTATGTTTAAGTCTTTAATCCATCCTGAGTTAATTTTTGTATAAGGTGTAAGGAAGGGATCCAGTTTCAGTTTTCTGCTTATGGCTATCCAGTTTTTCCAAAACTATTTATTAAATAGGGAATCCTTTCCCCCATTGCTTGTTTTTGTCAGGTTTGTCAAAGATCAGGTGGTTGTAGATATGAGGCATTATTTCTGAGGCCTCTGTTCTGTTCCATTGGTCTACATATCTGTTTTGGTACCAGCACCATGCTGTTTTGGTTACTGTAACCTTGTAGTATAGTTTGAAGTCAGATAGCGTGATAACTCCAGCTTTGTTCTTTTTGCTTAGGGTTCTCTTGGCTATATCGGCTCTTTTTTGGTTCCATATGAAATTTAAAGTAATTTTTTCTAATTCTGCGAAGACACTAAATAGTAGCTTAATGGGGCTAGTGTTGAATCTATAAATTCCTTTGGGCAGTACAGCCATTTTCACAATATTGATTTTTTCCTATCCATGAGCATGGAATGGTTTTCCATTTGTTTGTGTCCTCTCTTATTTCTTTGATCAGTGGTCTGTAGTTCTCCTTGAAGAGGTCCTTCATGTCCCTTGTAAGTTTTATTCCTAGGTATTTTATCCTCTTTGTAGCAATTGCGAATGGGAGTTCACTCATAATTTGGCTCTCCGTTTGTCTATTATTGGTGTATAGGAATGCTTGTGATTTTCGCACATTAATTTTGTATCCTGAGACTTTGCTAAAGTTGCTTAACAGCTTAAGGAGATTTTGGATTGAGATGATGGGGTTTTCTAAATACATAATCATGTCATCTGCAAACAGAGACAATTTGACTTCCTCTCTTCCTATTTGAATACCCTTTATTTCTTTCTCTTGCCTGATCGCCCTTGCCAGAACTTCCAGTACTATGTTGAATAGGAGTAGTGAGAGAGGGCATCCTTGTCTTGTGCCAGTTTTCAAAGGGAATGCTTTCAGCTTTTGCCCATTAAGTATGATATTGGCTGTGGGTTTGTCATAAATAGCCCTTATTATTTTGAGATACTTTCCATCAATACCTAGTTTATTGAGAGTTTTTAGTATGAAGGAGTGCTGAATTTTATCACAGGCCTTTTCTGCATCTACTGAGATAATCGTGTTTTTTGTCATTGCTTCTGTTTATGTGATGGATTATGTTTATTGATTTGCATATGTTGAACCAGCCTTGAATCCCAAGGATAAAGCCGACTTGAAAACAAGATTACAAAACATATGAGAAAGAATTAATAGACTGAACATATACAATGTTCTTACAAATCAGTAAGAAAAAGATGAACACTCCAGTTTAAAAATAGACAAACAGAAAAGAATAAAAAAATAAAAAAAAAAAAGATCAGGCGGGACTCAGTGGCTCACTCCCGTAATCCCAGCACTTTGGGAGGCTGAGACAGGTGTATCACAAGGCAAGAGATAGAGACCATCCTGGCCAACATGGTGAAACCCCATCTCTACTAAAAATACAAAAATTAGCTGGGTGTGGTGGTGCATGCCTATAGTCCCAGCTACTCGGGAGGTTGAGGCAGGAGAATTGCTTGAACCCAGGAGGCAGAGGTTGCAGTGAGCCAAGACCACACCACTGCAGTGTAGTCTGGGCACAGGGCAAGACTCTGTTTCAAAAAAAAAAAAAAAACAAAACAAAAAAGAAGACTAATATTCATGATTGGTAAGGATGGAATTCTGGCAACAGACTTCTGCATTTTCTGCAGGTGGGAGTATGAATTGACATAACCTTTCTAAAGGTCGGTTTGACAAAATGTAGGGGAAACTTTTTAAAAATGCAGAACAGTTGGCCCAGTCGTTTTGAGGAACAGATTTTAAGGAAATAATTAAGGACGTGCATAGTGACCCAGCAAGAGAATGACCCTGGAATAATGTGGACAGAAGGAAAAAAAAAAAAAAAAAAACTAGCAACATCCTAGAAGCCCTGTAAGAGAATAGTTGAAAATATCACACTGCATCCCTGCAGTGAAAGTTCTATAGAATCATTAAGAAGAGAGGAAGAGAGCATATTTATTAAATTGTATTCATTAGAAGGACGCTCACGTGGAAAGATATTCAGTGTATTGTTTAGAAAAAGAAAAAGCCAGTTATCCCACAGAATAACTGTGTTTGTACTCAGAATATACAAGAAAGTTTGCCTCCAGCTAATGAGAATATGTTTGTTTAATGAGAATATATGGTTTTGTTTTCTTTTTGTATGTTTGCATTCTTCATTAATTCTACAATAAACATGTACTGCTTTTGTAATGACAAAGAAAAATACAATAGACGCTGTAAAAGAGGAAACATCACAGAGCTCCAGTCCTAGTTCCTGGATGGCCAGGAGGGGCCCGCGTCCGGATGCAGTCACAGCACTGACCCACACCATCCTGAGAAAGCCTGGCTTGCACCGGAAACCAGGTCTTGCCCTGTGAGCCCCCACTGGCCCCTTGAAGACCTGCCCTTCCCCAGGCCGATCCAGCAATTAGTCCCCATTGTCCCCACCCTTCTTTGCAGGGATCTGCGTCTCTTCTCTGTGCTCCGGACCCCAGTACCGGTCCATGCCCTGCAGAGGGCACCCAGGAAAGTGGAGGTATGGACAGAGGCAGCAGGCCTGAGGAAGCTCCGTGGGGCAGGCAAGGCCCCCACGTCCAGTCTGAGCCCCTCTTTTGACCGCATGTGGGTACCCGTTCCTCCTTTTGGTCTTCCTGAAAACACCCTTTAGACCCTCCTGCGCGTGGTGAAATACAAATACTGCCGGACCTTCCAGCCCATTGGCTGCTGCCTCAATCTCCCTCCACCATCCCGGGCCAACCCCGACCTTGCTTCAGAGTTGCCCCCGGGAGGCTCGGAAGCAAGGGTGGGGTTGCGCCGAGGCGGGAGCCACCCCGAGAGGCACGGCACAGGCAGGGCCGGCGGGTGGCTGGGAAGCCACTTGCATCGAGTGCCTGGTTCCCGAAGCGGGGGACTGGGTTGCACCCGCTGGAATCCGGGGGGTGCACCCGCCTGGGCCGCTGGCTCGCAGGGATCCCGCCGAGGCCTGTCGCCCCCAAAGCACCGGTTCTCATCTCTGGAACCCCAGGTGCCCCCACACCCCCCTCATGCTACCAGGATGTGGGGCGGGGGCCTCAGGGACAGGGTCATCCCGGGACGGCAGTTGCCACCCCCCGGCCCAGGGACCCCGGACCTCCCCGCTTAGGAAAGCCAGGGCTTGGCGGAGGCCCGGGGCTGCCCCGCTCTGCCTCCTCGCGGGCGGGCGTCAGAGACAGACAAGGACCCCCCCAGCCCCGGCCTGTCGGCCCCACCGGCCCTCCCTGCACCCTTCCGGTCTCCTATTGGCCAATCCAGGGGTCTTGGACAAAGTCCCCCGACCACGGCCCCTCAGATCCCGCCGCCTCCTCGGGGCGGGACTCCTGCTCCAGAGCCCGCCAAGCCCCGGCCATTCCCGGTACCCGGGCCGCGGGGGCCCGCCAGGGGCGCTGCGAGGCCTGAGGTCGCTGTGTCCCATGGCCTCTGTGGTTCCACCGCCACCACCACGGGACTAATATTCATGATTGGTAAGAAATCATGAATATGATTCTGGGGAACACAGCCCGCCCGCCCGCATGACCGCGCGGGCAGTGGAGAGGGGGCCGGGGGACCTACCCGACTCGTGGCGCTGCTGGGTGCGCCAGGAGAGACTGACCCAGAACTGGGGGAGAAGGAGGCGGAGGCCCCGCAGTCGGGCCACCTCGGAGCTGCTGAGCTCAGGAAAGGCCAGCAAAAATATACTCAAAGAGCAAAATGTAAGAGGAAATTTGAGACAGTGATAGCAGCGACATCTCAGAGAACGACAGGAAGAAAAAAAAAGTTTTGAATCAGGCTTTCGCACAGGGACTCCGAATTTGCAATAAGCGCTTAATTAAAAATAAAATACATTGATGCGGTAGGCAAGTCGCGTTCCCGGGGAGGCAAAAACACAGTGGACTCCCCCCACACCCCAGATGCTCCACCTGCCTGCTGTAATTACAGGGCTTCAGAGAGGAGGGAAAAAACACGACAGAGAGAATTCTGCTTGCATATTTTTCTTCTATTGTGCTGGGCTCATTTGAATTATAATGTGTTGCAGGCCGGAGAAGGAAATTTTGTGCCTTGAATAATGAATCCCCCTGGAGCCCACGGTACCTGTACTTCTCTTTAGTGTCCACTGAGAATAACGTGTTCGACATTCAAGTGACAACACTGGAAAGCATTTCAAAGCCCCGGAGCCCCAGAACGCTGTACACCCCGACGGCTCTCCTGCCTGCCCTCTCTTTGGCTTCCAAATGCAGCAAGTTCTTTCTTTACTTAAAATGTGTTCATCTTTCACACGCATCCTGGATGTATCACAGAAAAATAGTACAGATAGGTAGGCTCTTATTTCTGAAGCTGAGCTGGTCCCGCCCAGCACAAAGCTTTAAAGCTGCTAAGGCTCCAGGATACTATCCGGTTTTTAAAAATGGAAAAACTGGGAACAGGGAGGCTCAATATCTTGTCCCAGGCCCAAACAGGCTTTTCTGGAGTCAGTATCATTCAACTGGCTCAGGCTGGATTTTCATAAGAAAAGATAATAAACATTTACTAATAAAATAGACATGGTTTAAGTCACAAGCAGTATCCAGACCTTTGGGACATTCTATGGTGCTGAACAGCTATTTCTTAGAGGCTTTCTGTTAAGGAGCAAATGCAGAAAAAAATCTGAAAAATCTCAGTAAGATGAGAAAATGAAAGCTTTACAAAATGATAGAAGCAAGTAGTTTGTCACGCCTAAACTTCCAAATAAGTTTTGTTTGTTTGGGTTTTCAGTTGAGCATTCTTTCTGGTTTGAAATAGATTCAGAGGCCTTTTTAAAAACAAGTCACTTTTAGCCAAATATATTAAGGTATAACCAGATGATACCACAGATTCATTTAGAAAAAAGAAAGTTCTTTACTGACATGGAAGGATTTCCAAAACATATTCGTAAGTAGAAAAGCAAATATACTGCTATTTGTATAAGATGAAAAATTTTTTAAAATGTGTATACATATTTGTTTGTATAGCCATAGCTATCTGTCTGGGTGGATACTGCCTTTTAAGAGAGGAAGGCTGCGGTGGGGAAGAGACAGTTTCTCTCCTTTATCTAAATCAGGGATGTCCAATCTTTTGGCTTCCCTGGGATATACTGGAAGAAGAAGAATTGTCTTGGGCCACACATGAAACACACTAACATTAACTATAGCTGATGAGCTAAAAAAATTGCAAAAAAAAAAAAATCTCATAATTTTTTTTAGAAAGCTTACGAATTTGTGTTGGGCCACATACAGCCCTGCAGGCCACAGGTTGGACAAGCTACCTAAATCCTTTGTTATTTTGGTTTTAAACAATGTAAATGAATTGTTTGCTTAAAAAATAAATTAAATGTAATAAATATTAATGTCATTCAGGTGATAACACAGCCAAGCGATGGAGAGAGGAATGGTGAGGATAACTGATAATCCTGATTTTTACAGGTAATTGTAGTCATTACTTCCACATCTTTTCATCATGTCTTTTACTCACTTGCTAAAGGAGGCTGATACGGAGTTTCTCCACTGCCTGCCCTCTGCTGTGCTCTAATACAGGCCCAAATAGGCAGGAAAATGACCCCGCAATTGGTATAGGAAGGAATAGAAAAAAGAAACAAAGACTAGGTTTAATCAGCAAGTTAACAAACGACAGCTGACTGAACTCATTTACTTTCTGAGCTAGGACATTTTCTTCAGGTCCTGAGACTATTTCAGGACTTTTTGTAAGTCCCTACTTATTAAAATTCTAAGAGCTCTGAGCTGAAATGCAGAGAACCCCAAAGCCTGGGAAAGGCAAGAACTCTGCCAGACCTTGTGGGTCTGGCTGAACCATCTTGAAATAGTTCTTTAGAGTGTGCTGTACCAATTCCAGCAGCCACAAAGGGCAGGCAAACTAAGAAAGTCATCTACATGGCTCAAGATGTTCCCCACAAGAGCTCCCAGTCTGGCTTTTCAGATGCTGAATTCTGCAATCCAGCTGATACCCAGGATGCCCAGGGAGTGAGCCCAAACAGCCCAGCTGGGCCCCTAAAGGAGACTATCCTCCCCAAAGACCGAGTATGGAAACTTCCTCCGAGATAGGCTCCCCCTGCCCAAACAAAACAAAAAACACAGAAGTCCATCTCTCCTTCCACCTGTTCTCTGATTCCCTTTAGCAGAGCCCAAAACTTTCCCCACTCAGAGCAGTGTATCTCAACCTCAGCACTGTTAACATTTGCACCAGATAATTCTGTCATTTGGGGGCTGTGCTGTGCATTGCAGGATACTGGCCTAGCCTCTGTCTACAAAGTGCTAGTAGCACCCTTTCAAAAATGTCTCCAAACATTGAGAAATGTTCCCTGCAGAGGGGGAGCAAATTGTTCCCAGCTGTGAGCCATTGAATTAGACACGAAAGTCCAATACTTTTGAGAGATGTAACAACCCTTTCATGTGTTTAATAAAATAGTAAAATGTAAAGAATGTTTATGAAAATCATTACTAGAAAAATAAAATGAGAATAAGAAGTCAAAATTATGGAGAAGGGGTAGCACAAACTGCAAATGTGCAGGCAATTTGGGGTGTTTCTATGAATATTTGCTGAGAGTTAGAAATAGGATGGGATTCAGGTGATATGAAGATGTGCTGATGCATTCCATTTACCCCACCTGCCCCTCTAAATGTACTCACCACCCTTGTCCACCCTGCTTTGTGCCTCAGGAAGGCGACCCTGTGGGCTACATCGACAGGCTCGCTCTCTCTCTGGCTTTGGTTGAGTTTGGCCCTTGGGAGGAACTGGCCAATGGGAGCATGGGAGGAGAATGAGGCTGATTACGCCCGATCCCTCCTGGCCAGATGGTGGCTGATTGGCTGCTCTCCTCCTCCACAGGCCACAGCTGCTGTCTGTCAGTAGGCTGTCTTCCAGAGCTGCATCTCTCTCCCCCGGTGTGCAGGAACGACGTCCCCCCCCCTAGGCCCTTGCAGGCCTAGAAGTGGTAATGGTGCCTCACTGCTGCTAGCTCAGGATACTACACTGTCTTTTGCTCATTTCTCTAAATCCTACCGACACTTTTATAAGTCATTCCTTTACAAAACTCTGCCCCGATTACTCAGTTTAACTGTGCCATCCTGTTTCCTGCTCAACCCTGCCCTGCACAGATGATACAGAAAATCATTTGAGGGGATGGTGGACATTCTGGGACAGGATTTGGGAATTCTTGGATCCCTTGACCAAACGCTAAAATACCTTGAACCAAAGCAGTTCATAATACCTCTTCTCTATTTCTCCCCTAGTTACTAAACCCAGGCCTGAGATCTCTCACTCACTACTTGAAAAAGCATTTGCCCCTAAACCAAGAGTAGATGTTGCCCAGGCCATGCTTAGCCTTCTAAAAACAGTCATGATCAGGGACTTAAAAAAGAGCATCCATAAAATGGAAAGATAGCAGGACCTTCCCCTAAGAGACCGAGCTCTATCTGCCTTCTCACTTACGCTACAAGGATGGCATGCTTACCCCTTTGAGAGTGCACTATTTGGAAAACAAGGGTACATGGCCATCCTCCAATGTAGCACAGAATTTCTCCTTTAGGCATAGAATATCTCCATCTTAATTCTAATGTATACAAGAGGAGAACTAAAATACATTGGGCACATGGGAGAAGTGGGGGCCTTCTTCACTAGCCCCTGGGCTGTCTGGGTTAGACCAGGGTATATCCGCCCTTCCAGGGCTCAGCTGCCAGGAGGTGGAAAAGCACAGAGCCCCTGTGTGGCGCTGGTCCATGAGCACCCAACGATCTGGAGGGCAGGTGTGGCAAGGATGACCCCAGGGAGCCAGCTCTGCATCTGGCAGCAGTGTCTCTGGGCCAGGCCAGGACAACAACCTCAATTGTCCCTCTCAACAGTAGCCTTGCTGATCCCGGAGAAAAGAAAGCCATGGGGCCATTTGGACCAAGCCTCTGCAGGAAGAATGCTGCCCTTTCTCTGCAGCGCTGGATCCCAGAGTCATGGAATCAACAGCTCAGAAGCTGGCAGCCCCCTCGGAGGCCTGGGCACCCTCCCCCATGGTCACATGGCCCAAGACACTCTGTTCTTTGTGACAGCCACTTGGCAGGGTGGGCCAAGGACCTCTGTAGACAAAGATGCTTCAGGTGCCCCTGAACACCCTGGAAATTGATGAACGATCTCCTTTTATCTATGCCCCAGCATGCCCAGCTCACCTGGCCCCTGGGCTCCCTACGGCCTGATGCTTGACTGTTATTCACAGTAGAAACAGAGACAGCATCAGATTCAGGGAGCACAAGGGCAGCACAAACACCTCCAGGGCTTTCGCCTCATGTGGCTAACGTCAGAGATGTTTTATGAAAACAAGATTCGAGGTCACATTGCTTCTTGGATAAAAGGAACTTTGCTTCAAAGAAATTTACTTGGTAAACAGAGCTAGGAAAATTGCCAGAATATCACCAGGCACAGCTGGCCACCTTTCAGCTGCCCAGTGTTTCCAGAGCAAGGACCCGGAGACCCGATCACTAAACCCCTGGAGCCCTCAGTTTCCTCCACTGTAAGAACACAAAGAGGGGGACTAAATGAATCCCAAAGCGCCTTCCAGCTCTACACTCCGTTCATATTTAGGAACATCCTGTCTCTTGGCACCTACTAAGCAGAAGTTAGCCAAGAAGGAAAAGGGGACAGAGCATAATTCTGCAGCCAGCCTGCCCAAGTTTGAATCCTAGCTCTGCTGCTTACCACCTGTGTGACGCCGGGCAAGTAATTTAACCTCTCTGTGCTTCAGTTTCCTCATCTGAAAAGTGGGGGACAGGCTATGTACCTGATTCATAGGGCTGTCATGCAGATCAAACAAAATAACATAGGTAAAGCATTTAGAGAACACCTAGTGTAGAGGAGGCACACTGTTACCATTTGCTATTTTCCTTACTCTTTACTTTTACAGAATGCCATCCAAGTCTTTTCCTGTCACTAGTTCAGCCTTGCTAAAAACTGTTTGGCAAACAGGTTCTCAGGGCAGGGAATGGTATTTTTCTGGGGGAACTGAAGTAATGCCAACCTTACACTCCCTTCTCAGCCAGCATTCCCTTGTGTTTGCAAGGAGGGTTGGCGAGGGGTGTGTGGTCCTTACAAAATTATGCAGGACATCACGTCTACCAAATTAGAAAGAGAAGTGAAACACAGATGAGGGCCCATCCAGAGCCTCCATGCAAGCCATGGCCAAGGCTTATGTCCAGGCTCTGAGCCTGTGGGAGACTTCACTCACCCACGTGCCCCAAAGCTCCTATCCAAAGCGCCTCCTCCCCTCTAGTCTGGCTCAAGGCACTCACTGCCAGGGAGACATCTCGTATCATTTCCTGGAACCCAGAAGCCACAGGAATGGCAACCAAAGTGCTGGGCAGGAACTGAAGCTGGGTGGATGCTGAGGAATCACTGTCCCCATGGAGCAAGCATGCGGGCACAGCAGGCAGGGCACGTCTACAGCCTGCCACGGTAACTCCCAGTCAGCAGACCTTAGAAACCCAACCCAGGCAGGGCCAAAGAGTCCCTTCCTGCCGGCCAACGGGTAGACACCCCATTATCAAATACATGTTGGGCTGAGTGCTGGCTACGTCCACATTCCTTCTCTACATCCCCCCGGTACCTTCCTTGCCTGCTCTCCCTTTGTAGAAAGTACCTGGGGGCTCCCTTGCCCTCTGCCTTCTGGTTGGGTTTGGCCAAGAAAAGGCAGTAATAAGAGAAAGGAGGACAAAAGGACAGTGAAGTCAGGTTCTCTATTTCTCCCAGAAGCCTTTTCTTCAGCCTCAGCTCCCTCCCCTTGACTCCTGGGCCTGGGGAGTGAGTGAGGCCTCTTCCTGTCACCAGCCCCTGTTGTTTGCCCTTGACCCTGCCGGCGCGTCTGTCAGGAGCCCTAACTCTCCCCAGCTGCCCCCTGGAGCATGCCGTCTACTTCCTGTGGGACCCTTAGATCAGCCAAGTGTTGAGCTAAGGGCTCATCCCTCCATCAGCTTTGCCTCTTCTTTTTTTTTTCATATTTGTACCACAAAAGGACACATGTAACATATATGTAAGATATAAAGCCATGACCCAAGTTAAAAATATAGAAAAGTTACAGACTCCCCTGTATGTTCTGTCATACACACGTACATACATCTTAATAACTATAAACATTCTGTGTGTTTCATGCCCAATACATCACCGGAGACACACACGTGGGTGTGCACACACATACACAGGCACAATTCACCACAGCAAAAGGCTGGAGATAAAAGAACAGCTTTCCTTTTCTACTTGTCAGCCCAGGACTCACAACTCAAGTGGCCCAAGACACTGTGTGAACCTGATAGCCACACAAAGTTAGACCCCCAATGAGTAGAACGCTGGAGAAAGGGAACACTAGAGTCATTTCCATCAGCCCTTCTGCTTTCTAATGAGGAACTGGGACAGAATGCCACACACCCAGGACTTCGGGGCAGCTTTTCTTCCTTCCTGCTGCGATAATCATTACTGTACACAGCCCAGCAATTTGGCGCCTCAGCAACCAGGCTCCTGGTAGGTGCCTGGGCTTGAGCATTACAGGGGGATATTATGATCATGATTAAAGGATGACTAAGCCATCCAGCAAAGTGACCAGTAATTTGCAATCTAATGGCTATTCATTGGTGGGTAATATTATGGA
The DNA here is from genome assembly GCA_036589455.1 of Ateles fusciceps. Taxonomy (NCBI): domain Eukaryota; kingdom Metazoa; phylum Chordata; class Mammalia; order Primates; family Atelidae; genus Ateles; species Ateles fusciceps. The sequence goes on from JAZHEH010000904.1 coordinate 3,736,979, forward strand.
CCTTACCCTGCAATTGTAAAACAACCAACCCTCTCTAATGCAGCAGTTTTCCCATCAAAAGCCCAGCCTTTGCTTTTGATTTCTATTAATCGGTAGCTGTGCCAGCTTTGGCTTTAGATTTGGAAAAGCTAAACAAGGGAGCATGAAATGATACACTTCTCTTTAGAGCCCCTGAATTGGAAGTTTAGGCAGCTCTGTCAAGTGGAGGAAAAAATAAGTGAAAGAAACATCTGGAAGGCAATTTCATTTCTTAAAACAGCAACCCTAAAACCTTTGCAGAATGTAGCAAGTGTTGTCTGGAAATCTGAGAGACCAACAAAGCCAGGCACGAGATACAAAGATAGGTATGTGCATAGGTCCAGTTGGGTCCAACTGGGTGCATACCACAGCCCATGCTCACTGTGTACATGCACACACATGTGTCTGCATGCATGCACATGTATACACAGAAGAATACAATTTCCTCTAACCACAGGGTTTCCTGCTGGCAGACTCCCAGGTTAGGCTTCAAGGGTCTCTCCTATACACTCTCCACAGTTCTACTTTTGGTCTCAGCTCAGTTCCATCTTCCCTGAGGTCAGTGGGCACTGGTCAGGAGGGAAGACTATCTGAATTAGAGGTAGATGGATCAGGCCAAGAGGAACAATGGACAAGACGTGATTGTTGTAATTCCCGGACTCCTTAGAGTCTAGATTAGGCGTGTCCACCTGCAATAAAATCAGAAGGGCCTTGCAATGGAACTGGAAGGTAAAAAGAGAGTTAATTGGCAAATAGCTAAAGAATAAGATGACCGAGCAAAGAAAAAAACAGACAGTTCACACTATCAAGCAAGAAAACAGACACACAAGAAATAATGGCAAACACTGGGTTGACTCCTCCAATCCATTCTACCGTAGATGATTAATCTAAGCCAATCAAGCAATCCCAACAGACATGTGACTGAACCAGAGCCCATGAGATGTGACTGAACCACAGCCTATGAGATGTGAGAGGAAATTTCCTCTCTCTTAAGAGAAAGCCACAGAAAGAGACAGTCTCTCTAATTCCTTTGGATATCATCACATCCACATGTGACGCCTGGAACAGCAACAAACATCTTGCTACCAGCCAGATGAAGAGGTTAACATCGAAGATGGCAGAGGGGGAGAAGCACAAAGAATATGGGGCTTTCATGATGTCATTACTCTAACAAACAGCCAAGCCTGGCATCTATCTAACTGGATCTTCAAGTTATGTAGGATCCTATGTATTCCTTATTAGAACCACTATCAGTGAGGTTTTCCATTAATTGCAGCTTAGAGCACATTAATTGAGATCAGAGCCAAATCCAGGAGGAAAGGCCAGAGTGGACCACAGACTCAGTGCTGATCTGCTGAGGGCTGCTCACCCACCCCTCTAAGCCCAGAATCAGTCCCACAGAAGCCTGGAGCCAGCTGAGTGTACAGGCATGGAGTTCTCAGCTCAGCTGCCACCCAGGGGTTTGAAAGGGCAGAGAGCCAGCCAGCCCATGATAAAAATCCATCCAAGGGCTAAGGAACACAAATGTCCTGGCCAGTTGGGCACTCTCCCTTTCCCCTAGAGGCCTCCCTCCAGCCTCTTTCTCAGCCAGGGCCCACAGCTGCCAAGCATAGAGGCTGACTCCAAATGGGAAACAGTGCTCCACGGAGCCCTCTCCGAATGCTATATCCCCTGGACAGCTGGGGCTTTGGGGCACTCGTTCCCCTGCAAAAACTCCTCATTCCAGAGCAGTGGAAATGCACATTTATTTTTTTATTTATTTTTGAGATGGAGTCTCATTCTGTCACCCAGCCTGGAGTGCAGCGGCACAATCTACACTCACTGCAACCTGCACCTCCCAGGTTCAAGCGATTCTCCTGCCTCGGCCTCCTAAGTAACTGGGATTACAGGCCACACCACTACACCTGGCTATTTTTTTCTATTTTTAGTAGTGACGGGGTTTCACCATGTTGGTTAGGCTTGTTTCAAACTCCTGACCTCAAGGGATCCACCCATCTCGGCCTCTTAAAGTGCTGGGATTACAGGTGTCAGCCACCGCACCTGGCCAGAAATGCACATTTAAAGGCATCATCCCCCACATCCTCCATCTGGCATACTGGGGATGGCAAAAAGGTCCGGTTGAGTATGTTTTTAGTCGAAGTCAGTATTTCAGCTTTCAGCTTAAATGTTTCCTGAGATCTCATGCTGCTTGTGACTAATACTCTTCCAATGAGAAGGGCAGTCCAAGGAGCATCAGTGTTGACTTACTTACCCTTCAGATATGCACAGGATACCAGGAGCAGAAAATCTCAAAAAAGCACAATTCTTTGTTTTATAGGTGAATAAACACAGAGATCTAGAGAGATGAGAGAGGTGGTCATGGTGGCACATAATCAGCGATTGATTGTTATTCCTGTCATCAGTTATGACACAAAGTCAAGGTAGGGGTGCCCAGAACATGGTGGCTAATGCTTCCAAATTAATAGTGCCACTTCACAGAGCCCTCTGGGGACAAAGCTCCTTTTTCACCTAACAATTTTTTTTAGTCATAAATCATGAGCAGCACTGCTGGTGCATCACATCACTCCGTAACCAACGGGAACCGATGCAAGTGCTTGTTACACACGTTCTAATTTCAGAAAAGGAAAAGGGGTTGTTGCCTGTGAGTAGAGAGGCCAAGCTGCGTGCAGGCTGTATTGGCGGGTGGCGTGAGGGAGCTGGGGCGCATCCTGATCTGCACGGACACGCCTCCTCCAGGACAGGCTCTGGGAGCAGCCAGAGTCTCAGAGCTGACCCCATTCTGTTGTCTGGCTGCCCAGGAGGCGACCCGTGGGCCATGCCCATGGCCATATCAGTGCCAGGCTGGGCCAGCCCCACAGAAGCCAGGGAAGCTATTGCCCACCTTGCCCCAAGAGAGGGGACACAAGACATAGCACAGTGGTTCCCAAAGCTGGCTGAACATTAGAGTCACTCGAGGGAACTTTGCCCTGGGCCCCCCACAGACCAATTCAATCAGAAACTCTGGATGGGGACTTAGCATCTGGACTTTCCCAGCTGGCCCTGGGTGATTTCAACATGCAGCTGGTCGACTGTGAATCAAGAGGTAAACAGTGTGGGGTGGGACACCCCAGCAGTGGCTTTCCAGGCTGAGGGGAAGGAAATACCTCTTTCTTGGGACTCTTTCTACTTGCAGTGAAGTGTTTCCTGGTCAAAGGGACCTTGGTGTGTGCTAGATATAGCACTGAATAGGCCCGCTGCTGATCTGCTAATCACAGGTAAGAGTTTAGTCCAGGCATGAGCACACTGCCTTACCAGGGAGCGGAGGGATGGGATAGAGCAGGAATGCAGCCCACGGCATAACTCCTGTCTCCTGGACCATGAGATGGGGGGGAGATTTGGGCACTTGAGCTTCTTTATCCAGCATGGTGTCACAGGACGCCATGGGAGAGGGGTCCTCCTTCCCACCTTCTCCTCTGACTTCCTGGAGGAACTGACACAGAGGGCAGTGCTGTTTTGGGACTGTCTGTCCTGATCCTGAGGTTTTAAAGCTGGAGATCTCTCAGAAGGGGCCAGTAGTTTCAGTACAGGACTCGGGATCAAGATCAACTGGCCGCGTAAGTGTCAGGGACATAATTCAAAATGTCAGTTTCCAAGCCTGTCTCCAGAGATTCTGATTCCAAAGGTGTGGCAAGCTGCATGTTTAAGAAGCTCCCCCAAGTGACTTCCCAACCCTGCCGCCAGCTGGTCCTCCTTCCACAAAAGAAGAACGTTGAGATTCAAAGTTCCCAGTCACTCGGCCTGGGAGTGCACAGCACAGCAGAGTTGAAAGACCATGGACCTAGTCCTTCCAATAGAGTTGGAATAGCAGCTCTGCCACTCACTGACTGGGAGACACTGGCGAGTCTCTTAACCCCCTCTGACCCAGCAATTCCACTATTAGAAATTCCCCCTGAAGCCATAGATTCCCAATGGAATGGTTTATAATAGTAAAAAACAAACCAACCTAATTTTCCATCAAAAGAGACGAATTGTATGAATTACGGTACAATTAGGCTACAGAACACTGTGAGATTCTAAAAGGAAAACAGCAAAACAGCAGCTCAGCTCTGCGCATGCTCCTATAAGACGTGAAAAAAAGGCTGGGCACAGTGGCTCATGCCTGCAATCCCAGCACTTTGGAAGGCCAAGGCAGGCAGATGGTTTCAGCTCAAGAGTCCAAGACCAGCCTGAGCAACATGGCAAAACCCCGTCTCTACAAAAAATGCAAAAACTAGCTGGGTGTGGCTGTGCATGCCTGTAGTCCCAGCTACTTGGGAGGCTGAGGTGGGAGGATCGCTTGAGCCTGGGAAGCAGAGGTTGCAGTGAGCAGAGATCTCGCCACTGCACTTCAGCCTGGGCGATAGAACCAGACCTTCTCTCAAAAAAAAAAAAAAAGTGAAAAAAACCAGGCATGGTCCAAAGCTGACATCCTTGCCTCTGTCCCCTTTCCTGCCTCCTCAGTGGCCTCTTCCTTCACTCTCATCTCTCACATTTTACAGAAGACCTTCAGTCTGGTTGACGCCATCTCACAAATGTCTAGAGTCCATGCCCTTCCACCCCCACTGTGCCCCTTCTGTGTAGACCGCACAACAGGTCCCCCAACAGCTCTTGCCACCTCCAGCTTTAGCCCCAGGACACAGTCTTATAAGCAAACCTAATGTCTCTACTCCCTTCCACCATCAGATCCCTTACCAGGGCCTCAAAAGTCATTCCCAACCCCTATTTACTTCTTCAGCCTCATCTGTTGCAACAGCTCATTTTCCAACCCCAGAATTTTCAATTCTTAAAATGCATCAGGTTTTCTCTCTTCACACCAGATCTGCTTCTCTACCCCCCCCACCAACACCCCTATGCCTGGCCATAGCCACACACTCTTCTTTTAGCTAAGGTGTCATCTCCTTCACAACTTTTCCCTGGTTCCCCACCCCAAGTCCATGTGCCCCCATTCTATTCCCTGGCCTCCCCCATCATAGCAGGTTTCTTGCCTTAGTGTAATTGCATGATACCTTTCAGTGCACCATAAGCTCTGGGAGAGGAGGGACTCGACCTGTTTCACCCCTAGATCTCCAGGACCCAGAAAGACCATGAAGCAGATGCTGAATAAATATTTGTGTAGTGAATAAACAGTAGCGCTCACCACAATGTATTAAAAATTATCTGAGCTCATTGATGGTAAACTCTGTGTTTCAGGTGAAAAGAACAGAGAGCTGAACTGGACAGTGTCTGGAACACAGGGAAAACCTAAGACAAAATTGCCAAATGAGAATGCAGGAAGCCTGTCTTCCTCATACTGAACACTCGACTATCCCAAGCTCTAAATATCACCGACAGGACGCAGAACATCACACAGCAGTAATCAAAGCTGATGAAATGGGTTAGAGAAAACTGATGAGATTATCATGGAGGTCAAAGAACTTCATGAATAATCCAATTCTCCCTCAGAAAAAACATAGACCGCTTTGAAAGTTAATATATATATTTTTTAAGGTGTGAGGAGTGTACTCTAAGAAAAATGTTATTTGGAGAAGAATATGAGGTCTCTTTTGTGTCCATTCTTAGTGCCGAGGACAAGCATTCCTCTTATATACTTAGACTGCATGCAAGGATATGAGCATTCTCTTCTTTTTCTTTAGTGCACTTAAAATTTGCAAAAGCGTATTTATGTGACCGTTTGTTAAATATCCAGCTCTGTCACTAGCCTTTAAAGCCATGGTAAGCAGGGGTAATGTCTGTTTTATGTCCCCAGCACCCAGCACAGTGTTCTAGCAGTAGTAGGTGTTCAATAAATATTGGTTGTCTGAAGAATGAATAATGAATGAATGAATGCACAGAGAATACAGCACGGGAGCTCATTCATCCTTGGAAAAATATTGAGCATTTGATAGGAAAAAAAACCATCATGAAACCACTCTGAAGAACAGGGCAAACAGGAAACAGGGATAAGCCAAGGTCACTAATGTATCAGATTTTTTAAATGAGAGAAAAAACCAAAAATATGGAACCAAAAAGAGAAACACTATAACAGACCTTTGACTGATAAATTCAGGGCATTGTTACACCACTGAGCTGTGAATAAAATCCTGCTTACCTAATGCATACAGCGAGTTTATGCATTGTTTGTGTTTTGCTTAGATGGCAACACCATGGCTGGCCCCATCAGCCTCCATGTTCAACTGTCCCAATCAACTGCTGGCTGTAATTAGGGAGTTCTGGGAAAGGACGTTGGAGAGAAATCAGCTTGCATATTTTTTTCTTCCATTGTGGCTGGCTCATTTGAATGATAATGTATTGCAGTCTGGGGTGTGACATTGACGGCATTGAATAATGAGGCATCTCTGTACTCCAGTACCTGAGCGGCCGGCTGGTTAGTGGCCGGTGACAAAACAGTAGCAGCATCTTTGGGCAATAAAAAGATGATCTCCAAGTGGCAGGAACAGATGCTGGGAAATACCCCATTGTCAGCCCCATCAGGAGCTTCCATCACTGAAAGCTTCATTTATTTTATTCATAGTCATTTTTCCAGCTGAGAGACCTTGAAGGCATCTGTCTGGTGGCATCCTGAGGTGATAAAACACTGGGGTAGGCAACCAAGAGAGGTGCAGAATCCCCATCCCCCAGGGGATGCTTAACGCCCACAGAGCCTGTTAGCTGTCTTCAAAAAAGCAGGGGGTGAACTTGGTTTGGCTCAGGGGACAGAACCAGATGACAGCTGGAGGGCCCTGCCAGTTTATAGGTTTTCAAATGTCACTTTATTTTTGTTAACAGGGGACATCCCTTGAAAGACACCAGCATGTGTAGATACCTGGCTCTGGACACTTGAACCCAGGTACTAGAAACAGCATGGTGGGTGATAAGCAGGGGCAGTCTCTGATTCCAGACTGCATGGGTTTGAAGCCTGGCCTGCCACTTAACAGCTGCAGGACAGTGTGTGCCTTGGTTTCCCCATCTGTAAGATGGAAAGATGATCATAACAGCACTTCCCCCAAACACCAGGTTGTTGCAAGGTTTGATTATGTACAGCAGTGTCAATCAGTGTGAAACAGTGCCTCATCCATATTCAATGCCCTCTAAAGATTAGCTGTTATCAGCATTGCTCTGTGCAAATGCCAGGAGACACTCGACCTTCGAGTGGCAAAGCATGACTTTAAGGAGATCAGTGCAGGCTCTAGAATTAGATCCAGAAATTGCTCAGCAACCTGCTAGTTGCGTGACCTTGGGCAAGTCACTTAGCTTCCTGAGCCTCAGTTTCTCATACGTTAAGTGGGAATACCTAATGGTGACTACTTCGTAGGGTTGTTATAAGGGATTTATTAAATAATATGTGCACTTAGCACAGCACCTGGCACATAGCATGGGCTCAACAAATGTAGGATCATAACAACAACGCTAGTCCTGTGCTGCTAGTATTATTATTACAAATCGTCACACGGAGTGTTGTCTTTAGACAGCAATAGGCTGTATCATGAAATATTCACGCGAGGACTTCTGTGTCCAGGTCTGTGTGCTTGAAGTCTCACTCTGGCAGCAAGTTAGAAAGTGGACTAGAAAGTGTAAGTCTAGTCAGGGAGACCAGTCAGCAGCTTCTGCCATGATCAAAATCATCAAGGCAGAGGTTGGCAATCATAAAATCACCTTTAAAAGTCCTGAAATAACCAGGACCTAAGCACTCACAATTAACTAATTTATTCCAGTTTTACTGCTATGTCATCCCCCTTTCCTGTGGTACTGGTAGAGATTACCTACTTCACTTGGGAAAAATGACAAGGTAAATGAAGGGCTCGCGCTCTCTCTCTCTCCTCCCTCCCTCCACATACCCCTCACACCAGTACATATTATTTAATTTGTCTCAACTGAAATGTGCAGCTCAATGCTGTTAATAATATATCACACCAAGACTTCTTAAAACCTTTCTGGAACAAGACACAATATTAATACACAGACAAATCATGTCAGTGACTTGGGGTTGGGGAGTAGGGGAGGAAGTGACAAGAGGTAAAGATGCTTTGAATCTGTACCTAGACACCTACCCTGAAAAAGGCATCTTGGGTACCAAACCCCTAAGTCTTCTGGGCCCAGTGCCTCAGAAACCTCCCAGGAAACAAACTGGAGGAAAGAGACTGCTTCGCTGCCCCCAGCTTTGGTGTCTAGCCCTTCCCACTTTCATTCAGTCGACCAGCATTTCTAAGTGTTCTTTCACACAGAAGTTTGGGGGGCACCCACTGGCTCCCCACCATCTGCTGAACCTCCCCCTGGCTCCCAAGTGACAGGACACACCTTCTCCATCAATCCTCGGGCTTGTCAGCTGCACCGGATGCCTGAATGGCAAAGCCTGTGGAACTGGAGCCCACACAGTGCTCATCATCCTGTCACCAGGACAAAGGGAAGAGATCCCATTATGTCACCTTCCACAAGGAAGAGACAGCGACAATTTCCCCCATAAACACTGCACTGACACTGTTATGATGTATCTCAAGCACTTCTAATCAGTATGGAAGTGGAGAGACTGCGGAAGCTCTTCAGCCTGAAAGATGCCATTCAGCAGGAACTGTGGTCTCCTGTTGTTATTGAAATGACCTGGCTGGGAGCAACCACCACTCTGCACCCATCACATCAAATATAAATATATATATGGCATTTTCTATCTTTTCAGAGTGCATGCACACTGTTCATTTACTCTGGGTGAGTGCCAGAAGTCAGGAATATTTTAATTAGGTTCCCACATTTTTGCCTGTTTTTACTATCCTCTCTGTATTTTCTGCCTTCCAAATTTTAAAAGGGGGAAAAGGTTTTTCCTTCTCCTGAAGGTACTTTTCTTTTTCTAGTTTTGAAGAGAGAAGACTTTTATTTTTATAACTTCCTCTTGCCAACAGCAGCAATGGGCTTGAGTTTCTAAAGTGTGATCAACACTATTCAACTGTGAAAGTGTTTTTAGTTTAAAACCCATTTTCTGTCTCCCTGAAAATTATTTATTAATTCCAAAGAGGGACCAGGTACATTGCAGGGAAGCAATCTGGTAAATACCACTTAAACCATAAGATCAAACCTAATATCACCACTAATGGGACAAACTGACATCACGTGCTTCCTAATATGATGTAGTGAAGAGGATAGAACACCATGCATGTGATATTCCTGCCAAAACATGCACAACCTGAATCAAATCGCAAGGAAATACCAGGCAAACCCAACCTGAAAGGCTTCTACAAAACAACATCTCTACCCTTCAGATACGTGAGTGTTGCCAAAACAAAGCCAGACTGGGGAACTGTTCTAGATTAAAAGAGACTAAAGAGGCTGCAATGTAGACCACAGTATTGTAGCCACGTTCAGTGTCAAGAACTCAATGATCCCATTGTGATTTTCTAAGAGAACACCCTTGTTCTTAGGAGATACACCCTGAATATTTGAAAGTAAAGGTTGTGATAGCTGCAACTTATTCCCAAATGACTTAGCAAATAAGAATAAAACTGTATATATGTATGTGTATAAGGACATTTACAGAGAGAAAACATAAATGTGGCAAAATATTAACAGCGGGTAGATCCACCAGAAGGATCAGTGGGTGTTTGTGGCACTGTTCTTGCAACTTTTTGTAGGGAGAGAACCACATCTGGTTCTCCTGCCTTTCTAACTATCAAATTCAGGAGTCTCTGGCTTTCTCTGTTCACCCATAAACATTCCAACTGTCACTTCTGGTCAATGCAGATGGTCAAATTCATCTCCACGAGAGAGTAAGAGACAAATGCCGGTTCCCAGGAAGGTGGGCCTCTCAACCACACAGACACTATGTGTACCCTACCCGCAGGTCTGAGCAAGAACCCAGGGCTGCAATGGTCCTGAGGTCCTCCAGGCAGCCGTAGGAGCCAGTTCTGAGAAGGGCAAGGTCCGCAGGCTTGGGCTCTCAGCTGAAAGAATTCCTCTCAGAATTTTCTTTTTCTTTCATTGCCTTCCCATAGAAGATTATAGATAGCTGAAGTTTGTGAGTTGGATTACTTCCATCCATAAAGCAAAGACTATAAAATCTTTTCACCCTAATCAGAAAAAAGCATCCTTTTGTCCCACTATATTCATCAATATGTCATATTTAACAGTTACAATTATTGACAGGCATATAAAACATTTTCTGACAGAGAAAATAGCTTCCTATAAAGTGTTTATTCTTTTTTATTGATAATAAGTGGACTTCTCTAGCCCTACCAAGAGAATACAGACCACTAACAAGAGATCAAATCCATTTATATGACTTCCTACAATCACTCCTTTTACTCTGGGGCTCTGGTGTAGACCCTGTCTTTTAAATTTCAGCATCAGTGAGAGCTTGGAGCCCCAAAACCAGGTCATATTACTTCTGTAATGAGGAAAGTATAATTCTAATAGCATCATTTACTACAGCCTTCCATTTTTCTTCTTCAAGACAGACTGTGCTGCCATATGCCTATGACTTGAAGGTTTAACATAGAAAAACTTCAACTGCAGAGGAATATTAATCCAAAGATCTGTCTGCATGCAATGCCAGGTGGGCACTGTACATAAAAATAATAATGTACTAATTATAACTATAAATATAATTGCTACTTTTATTTAATACCTACTGTATGCCAGGCATTTTGCAGAGGCCACAATTTACAGATGTGCTCTGCATAAATGTGTCTGGCTGCCGGGCACATGGGGTCTGAAATCCACTTGCAAATTCTTTGTCCTGGTGCTGTCTGTGCCATCCCAAGCAAGGGGTGTCCTTTTGTGATCTCTTGTTATATGCACAAGTGCATGCTGTGCTTATTTACATATCATTTCTGGTCACTAGGACATTAATGCATTACCCCAATAAGGAAAGCCGTGTTTCAAAGTGTATATGCTTTCTCTCATGCAGCATTGCCTTTCTACAGAAAGAGAATCTACAGATAGAATTACTTTTTTTAATTCTAAGGGAACATCAATCAGACATAGAATTGATTCTATTAGAAGTGATGGTTTCGTGTCACAAATGCCTACCTGCCTTACACAGGAAGCAGTTCACCAGCTTCCGTGGGGCAGTGTGGGGGTTGGGGGCGAAGTTGAAACCTGAGGTGGTCCTCAGGAGCTTACATTCTCATGAGAAAGATGAGAATGAGATGGGCAAATAATTACAGCCCTAAGGAAGACAGGAGTTCAACAGAGGGAGCAATTTTAGCTCTGAGAAGTTCAAATGACATTTGAGTGAAGCCTTGAAGGATAAGAAATTGTACATACAGATATGGTGGTAGGGGAAGAATTCCAGCAAGGGCAAGAAACCTCCACCTGTGAGAGGAAATGGACCCACCCATTACTGCTGTTCCGGCCTCAGCCTCCTGACCTCCTTTCTCTTGGAAGCAGCTGGGTCCTTTCTGTCTGCCTTTCCCTCCCCAGCTGAGGCCCTGTAGCTCATCACTTTGCTCCATCACACCAGCCAGGTGCCACTGCAAACTCTGATGGACCCCAGTCCCCTTCCCTGTGCCCATAGCAGCCAGGTGAGGTGTGTGAAAGAAAAGTGCCACCACGGCACCCATGGTACCCTCCTCCTGCTCCAGCGTCCCACCTGCTCCGGCCCCTCAGTCATCCCCCCCAGTCTCTGGGAGCTCTCTTCCCATTCCTCATCACTGCCAACTCAAAATGGGGGCATCCTCTCCATTTTGAGGGCCAGAATGGCTCCCTCAGAGGTGTCGCTGGAGTCATTATCTCCTCTTACCTCCATTGTAACCTCTTCTTCCACTTTTCTTTAGTCAAACAATTATTTATTGTTTTCCACGTGCCAGGCGCTGCTGTATGGGCTCAGGATATAGACAAAAATGCTTTCTGGGTGAAGTTGATAATCCAGCTCACCTTCACCCTTGCCTCTTCCGTTTCCAGCGTTCTCCCCCTCCATCACATCCCTCATCCCCAGCAGGGCGGTAGCTCCACCTCCCAGCTTGCCAAGGGCTGAGGCAGGCTCTCATCAGCTCCTCCTCCCCCCACCCTCACCACCGTCCCACAAGTGTGTTTCCCACATACCCTCATCTCCCACCTCCTGTCACAGAGGAGGCTGGGCACCTCCTCCCTCCGTCGCTCAGGACCTCCCCCTCTCTCGCTCCCTCAGAGGTATCACTGGGGTCATTATCTCTTCTTGCCTCTATTGTAATCTCTTCTTTCACTTTCCTTTAGTCAGCCAATTACTTACTGTTTTCCACGTGCCAGGCACTGTTGTAGGGGCTCAGGATATAGACAAAAATGCTTGCTGGGTACAGTTGATAATCTTAGCTCATCTTCCTCTTGCCTCTTCCGCCTCAGCTCTGGACAGGCTCCAGGGTCTCCAACTGTGTTCCCAGCCACCAATGCCTGCGACTTGCTTTGCTCACTTCAGCCTCCCAGCCTGTGCCTCTGCACCAGCCTTGCCTGGACCTTCATTCCCACCCCGTCCCTCCATTGCCTCCCTGCCTCCCCACCCCTGTGCATTCTCCCATGTGCTCTAGCCTGGCCTGCAGCTGTCATCACTCACCTGCTGTAAGAAAGAAACACCTGCCTAACTTTCTTTCTCCCCAGCTGGAGTGGATGATCCCCCACAGCCCCAAACCATGGCTCCTTGGTCTTCGTGTCCTTGGCGCCTAACAAAGAAGTTGGAACAGCCTCTCCATGCATGTCAGCTGAAGCATTCCATGCTTACATATGATCATTATCTTAGTAGTTTTCATATGTAACTATGGGCCAGTCACTGTTCTAACCACAGTTCTGTGCACATTATCTTATTCTCTCAATGATCATTCAAGATAAGTGCTAAGGTGACCTCTACTCTTACAAAGGAAGAAACTGAAGGCTAGAGAAACTAAGCAACTCACCCCCTGTTCATACTGCTGTAAAAATGGGGAGCCTGAATTCTAGCCTTATTCATTGCAAGCACCAACTCTTAACCATCATTCACTAGACGGCCACACAGAGTAACATAACATAACAACATAACATAACATAGCATAGCATAGCATAACAACATAATATAATAACATAACGTAACATAGCATAACATAACATAGCTAGCATAACATAACATAACATAGCACAGCATAACATAACAACATAACACAATAACATAACATAGCATAGCATAACAACATAACATAACATAACATAGCATAGCATAACAACATAATAACATAACATAACATAGCTAGCATAACATAATAACATAGCATAGCATAGCATAACAACATAATATAATAACATAACGTAACATAGCATAACATAACATAGCTAGCATAACATAACATAACATAGCACAGCATAACATAACAACATAACACAATAACATAACATAGCATAGCATAACAACATAACATAACATAACATAGCATAGCATAACAACATAATAACATAACATAACATAGCTAGCATAACATAATAACATAGCATAGCATAGCATAACAACATAGCATAATAACATAACGTAACATAGCATAACATAACATAGCTAGCATAACATAACATAACATAGCACAGCATAACATAACACAATAACATAACATAGCATAGCATAACATAACATAACATAGCATAGCATAACAAACATAATAACATCATAACATAGCATAACATAACATAGCTAGCATAACATAATAACATAGCATAGCATAGCATAACAACATAACATAATAACATAACGTAACATAGCATAACATAACATAGCTAGTATAACATAACATAACAAAGCACAGCATAACATAACAACATAACACAATAACATAACATAGCATAGCATAACATAACAACATAACACAATAACATAACATAGCATAGCATAACAACATAACATAATAACATAACATAACATAGCATAAGGAATGTTGTGTTGACAAGTGATTCATGGAGGAAAGAAGCGAACATTTGAATGCCTACTTTGTGCCAGTACGTCAGATCCATCCTCTTATTTAATTCTTATGCTGCCTCTGTACCGCGTACCTACTTGTTATTATCATGCGGTAACTTGTGAAAGAGGCTCAGGGAAGTTAAGAAACTCAATCAAGGTCACACAGCAAGGATATAAATGCTGCTCCTTGTTGAATCCAGGGCTCTCTAATAACAAAACGCTCTTTCCAGCACGGGATTCAGTGCTCCATTGTAGGCGCTGGTGTCTCAGCACCTTCTGGGGGGATGTGGGCTGAGCCCAGCCCCTTGGGAGGGTAGAAAATTCTCTCAATTTCTGCAATGTAATCAACTGCTTTCCAAGTTCCTTTCACAGGAGGTGGAAAGAAGAAAGCTGGCTTAATTCTTCCTCTTTTTCACATTTAAAGAGTTTTGTTTGTGCTTTGCTTTTTGTGCCTCTAGTTCTTATTGCTTTAAATACTAAAGTGTACACTAGACTTCACTGAGTTTTTAACACAGATTTCTGGTGGTCTGAACTCCAGCAGTGGTCCCTCTGTCTCTGGGAGGCATTATTCTGCCTGCATAATGCCCTCATCATCATCCTCAAGATGCTGGGCTGATGAATGGCCACAATTCCAGTCCTCACCTCCACGCCATTTTAGAAGGAAGGAAGCAGAAAGATGAAGCAGCCTCCAGAGGGACTCAAACTTGAAATAAATCAAATGTCTACAAGATGGAGACAGTTTAAAATGAGCAGGACAGAGCGAGCACTGACAAAATAGGTTTTATCTGTGCTGCTCGGAGGAATGGGATGGAGTGGGAGAGATGGTCTTGGGCTCACAAGGACATCAGTCTGGTCCTAGAGAATAAAGAAGCTGTTTCCTTTGGGGGATGCAGGAACTGAGCATCCCCCAAGCCTCCGCTTTGGTTCAAGGCCAACAGCAGCCAGATGCAACAGCCCACGGTGTGAGAATTGGCTTCCCCACATTCACTCGGACTCTCGTGTCCTCTCCTCCCAACTCCAGGGGTCACTCAACCCCCTAGATCTTGAGGCCCTGCTCTGCCTAGGGTAGGCCTGACTCCTCTGCTCCGGAAAGTGAACAGTTTTCCTCATTCCCACGAAGTAAAAGTGTCATGAGAAATGCAGGGGCTGTGCTTGTTGAGGCGAGCCCAGTGGTGATATTCACAAGTCATGTCCAGCACAAGTGGGAGCTCCCAGGGGCCAGGGGAATGCGGCTGAGATGGACCAAACCCACCAATTGGGAATGCTCCACTGTGCTCACTGTTTTAGAGTCAGGCTCAGGGACTGCGGTGCTTTTCAACCTTGGCAAACATGGGACTCACCTAGGAGGATCCGAGACACAGACACCTGGGCCCCGTCCCCAGGGATTCAGATTCAGCGGTTCCGGGGCAGCGCCCATGAACTTACATTTCTAGCAAATTCCCAGGGCAGCAGCTGCTGCTGCTGGTAGAGATGCATCCTCCACGCTTGCAGGAACACTACTGCGCCCCTGTCCCTCAGCCTAGAACTCCAGGTACAATAAGAGATTAAAACATCACAAAGGCTTGCCTTTGTACAGTTTGTGCACTAGCCAGACACCTGGATGAAGGGATGAGGAAGGTGGCAATTGACTTCATGCTCAACCAGCCAAGGTGAGTGCTCTACCAAGAAGCTGTGTTGACCTGGAAAAGAGGGCTTGTGTGTCCAGAGAGAGCACCTTTTTCTAACTCATCCATCCAAAGAGAGTAGACTTTTCTAATTTACCTAAAAGCATACATAGACAGTGGTGATCTTAAATAAATACCCCTTATTCACCAATACACATAAAAGGACATCAAATGTGTACCTACTCTGAGACCACCGGAAAAGTCACAAGGTCACAGAACCTTCCCAATCTCAGTTCTTGCCTGACATTGAAGCTCTCAATCACATAAGAGACAAGTCATTTCTGCAGCCTTAAGGATAATCAAGGCACGTGGTTCTGTCCCTTCCCACACATCCTCAGAGCACTAGGCAGGAACACTTGCCCAGAAGGAATGTTCTACAGCTAACACCCCTAGCGGCTCCTAGCAGGCACCACTTCAGAACACCTTCCATGTCCCAGGAAAAGTGCTCCCAGACAGCTTTCCCCAAGCAACTGGCCCAGTTGGCTAACAAGCCCCTTCCTCTCCATCCAGTCTCTCCTCTGCTGCCGCGGCAGGCAGAGCATCTCGGCTGCAGCTCATCCCTCTGGGAAGCTTGGACTGTCTTCTGCCAGTTGAGCTGCATGCCAACCGAGAGTCAGCTATGTGTGTTCCCAACCCTACCGATGCCAGCTGTGTGTGTCATTGTGACCAAGTAATTTAATTAACTATCCTGTAAACTGGTAAAATACAAAGAAAAGAGAACTTTTTGTTTCGGTGAAAATTAAGTTGATTGCTTTGGAAAAGCTCAATGAAGGCAAGTTTCCAAAAAAGATTACTATCAAATTAGATAGCAATGGAGGGAGACAAATGTAAAAGATTGAGGAGAGGCATGTGAACATCTAAAAGAATTCCGGACTCAGATTGTTTACCAAGCATTTTAAGTTCTCCCTCTAAAGACACTGATGTTACAAATCACAGGCAAGTATTTCAAGAATGGTTTATACCAGCAGGATGGGCGGACTGGAATCAGCGAGTCCACGCTGAAAAAGAAGGTTTGGTCCTAAATCAAAAGGGTGGGGAAATAAAGGCATGTTCGTGAGTTTTATGTTAAAATGCATTTAAGTCAATATAGGTACCAGAGAAAGAATTTGGGGAACAGCTGCATCTGGGGCCCAGGTCACTTTTCAGTTGAATGACCTTGGACAAATAACTGTCCCAAGCCTCAGTAGACTCACCTGTGAGTGGTGAGGAAGCCCACTTACAGGTGAAGAAATGCACAGTGCGTGAATATGGGTGGCTACCTGCCAGCCAGGTCCCTCCAGAGTAACTGCTCTCCCTTTCTTCCTGAGGAACCACCCCTTCCTGACCCTCAACCTCAGACCTCCCAAGGGCAGAACACTCGGTTCAGAATGGGCAACCTCCATAGGCCACCTGCCTAGCCACTGGTACTGCTTTAAGAATGGCCCATGGCTCATGTCTGCCCAGGCGGGACCAATAGGACTCAATTCTCTCCAGGATTTTATATCAGGAGTTGACCTTACTCCACCCCTGGTTTGGTCATTGTGATGATGTGGTCCTGAAGCTGCCTGGAGAGCTTCTAGAAAACTGGAGGATACAAAACCAAAGGAGGAGCACAGGGATGGCTATGGGGGATGGGGGAGGGAACAGCATTTGAACCCTGAATTGAGCCAATCCTGAAGCTGGACTTTCTGTTATGTGAGCAAATAAATTATTTTTTTTAACCTTAAGACAGTTGAATTTGGGAGTTTTAGTTTATTTTCCCCAGAAGCAGACCCTAAGGCAAAAACTCAACTGCAAATAGTTTATTTGGGAGATGACCCCAGGAAACACAGGAGGAGGAAGCACGGGGCATGACCCAGGAGAGGGGAAGGAAGCCAGTGCAGCATGCATTATTCCACCAGTGCCACTGGGAGCAGCTGGAGCATACTTCTGGGGAGGAGCTCTGGGAAAGTGCAAATCACACTGCCCTGGAGTTGTCTCACCTGAGGGCAAGGGAAGGAGTATTGATACAAGTCCCATCTATCATTAGTTGAGGGCTGCTCCAGGGTGGGGTGAAGGTCATTACCTCCTTAGCACTCTGGCCAGACCCACACACAGGCAGAGTGGAGTCTGCTTCCAGAAAAGGCCCTCAAAGAGCTGCAGGAGCTGGCAGCTGGAAGCTTAGTTGGTAGACACAGAAATGGTGGGGCCAAGAGGGTATGGCAGGCGCCAGCAGCATCTGCTGTATCTGGGTTCTCCATCACTTACAATGAAAGACATCACTCATAACATCATATTTACATGCTTAGTAAGCATGTAGTAAGCATAAAAAATGGCAATCACTGGCCAGGCATGATGGCTCACGCCTATAATCCCAGCACTTTGGGAGGCCAACACAGGCGGATCACGAGGTCAAGAGATCAGGACCATCCTAGCCAATGTGGTGAAACCCCCTCTCTACTAAAAATACAAAAATTAGCTGGGCATGGTGGCATGTGCCTGTAGTCCTAGCTACTCAGGAGGCTGAAGCAGGAGAATCGCTTGAACCCGGGAGGTGGAGATTACAGTGAGCCGAGATCACGCCACTGCATTCCAGCCTGGGCAATAAGAGCAAAAACTCCGTCTCAAAAAAAAAAAAAAAAAGAAAAAAGGAAAAGAAAATGCAATCATTGATATTATTATTTTTATTGCTACTGACCAGTAATGGGCATTATGAAGACTCAGCTTGTTATATGTCTTGTGAATTGAAGAATTCTTCAGGTAGAGGTAATCTCCAAGAGTCCCTCCTCAGTCTCTCAGGTACTCACGCCAACCACAGCTCCAGGTTTGGAACTCTCCACCCATCGGCCAGGCCCGCCCTGTGGCAGAAGACCTGAGCCAGGCGGGGCAAACCACAGACAACACGAGAAGCTAGATGGGGAGGGGGTTGTTATAAAGCTGGAGAAGATGAGCACAAGAGATCTTTCTGTGTCTTTCTCATTTTCCAATCTTGGTCACAGTTCCTGCTTTTCATCTTAAAGCCTGGATGGAGAAACTGATACAATGTTGAAGACTATGACTGATTAATAATTAATTGTTTAGAACAAACATACTTAAATATTTCAAGGGTTTGGCCTGAGAGGTTTTGCTACAATAGTCCAAAGATCTGTCAAGAAGAAAGATTTGGCCATACTGAGATCACACCCAGTTGATTTGTGTGGGTCTTGGGATGGGTCTAGGGCGGGGAGCCAGAGGCGCTTCAGGTTTGGGCAGGGGCCCCTCACTCCCAGGCTGGGAGGGGGAGGCTACCCTCTTCCTGCATTCCAGCAGCTCCTGAGTCCCACGGTCACATGTTTCAGGCACTTTTGTAAGCATTTTACCTCCCTGTGAAGTTGGAACTATTTCTGTCCCCATTTTACAGATGAAGAAACTGAGTTGCTGAAAAGGCAGACAGCGAGTGTATTGCAAAGCCAAGATTTGAACCCAAGCATTCCAGAGGCCGCTATGCTCCATATATTTTAGAAAGTCATGCTTTGAATACATGGTTTATACAAGCCCAAGTTAGGTACAGGTCTTCTCCACCTGACCGGGAGACTGAGGATGTCCTCCCACAGTTCCTCTCTACCTACTGCCTCCCTCTGCTCTGCCTGAATAAGGTAAATAGTGAATCTGGTTGGCTGTTGGCATCCTTTTAAGCATCCTTTTCATCCGACATGTTCTTCAAGGGGCCACCATTCTCTCAAAATTTTCTCCTGCACATCCCACCTCTGTAAGACAGGGTCTATTTCATTAGCCTCATGAAGTATAAAGGCTGCTAAAAAGCTGTTAAGTCCCATTTTTGAAGAAATGGGATTTTTTAAAAACAATACTTTTTAAAGGAGGTTAGGTAGGAGGGAGGGCATTCGCAGGGACTCCAAAAGGATCAGGGAAGCCCATGGCATTGACTATACACAGAACTGGCCAGACATGAATTCAAATGGCAGCTCTACTCAGTGACATTGGGAAAGTGACCCATTATTTCAGAGCATTGCTTTTTTCTCGTCTGTAAATTGCAATCAGTAGTGCCTATTTGACAAGGTTGTTGCAAGGTTGGTGCCAAGCACAGGGCAGTGCACACAGTAGGTTTCCAATAAATGCTCATTCCCTTTTCTCTTCCTAGAGGAAAGAAATGGGGCATGAGGAAGGTTAATTGTCCTCTAATTCCAGGAATAATGGAAATGGTTTTGCTGATGTCGTGGGAAGAAAAGCCTCACTTGGGAATGGATGCTGTCTGGGGGAAGAAAGCGCAGCTCAGCATCTATACATTGTGTGTGGGTTACTTAGCTCAGGCTTCCTGCTCTGCAAGTCGCGACTGTGAAAAGATGTCAGTTGTTGATTTGGCCAGGGGAGGAGGGGAAGGGAAAGGATTCTTTGCTCGGATCCCCCACATCCTCGGCCCACATGCTCACCTCCTAGGACTCCAGCTTTGGACTGAACATGAACCCTGCAGTTTGTGAGTTTGTTTGCTTTGGGCAAATAATGACTTCCTGTTTCTTAGAATACAGAGCAAACTTCCCAAGCTTCTCTGCCAGGCAGCAGCTCTTACCAAACAACAGGAATGCGTGTGGGGTAAACAGAATGGAGACAGGGGGGATGAGGCCCGCCCACTGAGCAGCCCCAAGAAGTGGAGCTGGGGTTTAAGAAATAGACAGGGCATTTCAGCTTCCCCAACCTCCCAAGTTTTAATGAAATCCCAAGAGCAGTTTTTAGGACTCCAAGCCTTGCCCACACACACTGCCTCTGCACCATGAAACTCTCACTGGACCTCCAGAAGCTGGCACAACGATTCCTCTTCCTCCCATACCACTTGGCAGCTCTTCCTACCCACCGGGCAGTCTGAATTCCTCTCTGTCCAAAAAGCATGTAGTCTCATTTCCATCTCCAAGTCCCATAAATGGTCCCACTTGCTTTCCCATCCTTCTCATATGCTCAGCTCATCCCTCACTTCCTGCAGGAAGCTCTCCAGGACTGTTCCTCTGAGCTTCTGTTCACAGCCCTCAGCATTCAGTACTATTCACTGAAGTTAGTCTCATTTCCACAGCCCCAAATTGTACGTTTGTCTGAGGGCAGGGGTTTGAAAACTAGCCAATGTGTGTGAACAGCTTTACAAGCTTGATTTCATTTAAATCTTTACAACCTTTGTGAGGTAGGCAACTTGCATTATCCCCATTTTACAAACGAGGAAACGAAGGCTCAGGAAACACAAATAACATGCCAAGATCACAGAGTCAGTTGGTGACAGAATCCAGCAATGATGCAGTTCTGATTCTCGAACCTAGTCTCGTGAACACTACGAGCTGTTGCTTCTTAGAGCAATGTTTCTTAACTGATTGCCTAAACCAGTGGTTCTCAAAAGGTGGCTCCCAACCAGCAGCATCCACAGCATCTGGAAACTTGCTAGAAATGCACATTCTTGGGCCTTAACCCAGACTCACTGAATCAGAAACCCCAGGGGTGGGGCCCAGCAATCTGTGTTTCTAAGAGCCTTGCAGCGTTTTCTGGTGTGTATTGTTGGTGTTTGAGGCTGCCTGACTAGACCAGGGAATAAACTGTAGATTTTGCAGGCCAAGAAGTAAAATTGAAGCTATAATTTAGGTACTTACATAACAAGGTAGAAAACCAATTTCCACAACATTTTTATTGATGAAATTCAAAATATGATAATAATCATTGAGTATGATTTTTTAATAATACAGGTCTAATAATGAGAAGAGTGAAATTCATTTGTGGGAGAATAACATTTTGCTTAATTGGAGTTCAAAGTTAGTGTTCCCTGTAATCAAATAATTGCAAATGTTCACGTGTAAAAACCTTTCTTAACTCCCTGCACAAAGCAGGCTGCAGGCCAGATTTGGGCTGCAGGCTGTCGTAAGTGACCCCTGCACTAAACCATCCCAGCTGAATCAGTAACATTTGGTACACTTGGGTTGATTCTTATCTAAAGAGGGCAGTCACTATAAACAACCAGTTTGGTGATTCCACACCTCCAATCCCACTCCCCTCAGTCTCCATAACAGTTGCTAAACAGAATTGACAGATTTGACCAGGCATTTTGGCATCCTGTAACTCTCAGCGAGGCTGTGATAAGTCAGGCAGTCCTTGCCTTACATAG
The DNA here is from genome assembly GCA_036589455.1 of Ateles fusciceps. Lineage (NCBI taxonomy): Eukaryota > Metazoa > Chordata > Mammalia > Primates > Atelidae > Ateles > Ateles fusciceps. The sequence continues at coordinate 3,758,616 of JAZHEH010000904.1, forward strand.
CTCCCCGATAGGGAGAACAGCTGTCCAGCCAGGTGGCTGAGCAGCTGCAGGAAGCCCTCAGCCCTGCTCCTGCCACCACCTGTGGCTTCCATCCCTTCCTTATCTGTCCCCCTCCTGCACTTCCCTAGGGCCAGACCCGCAGAGCTTGCCTCTCCCTGCTTGTCCAAAGAAGGTGGGTATCTGGAGAGGACAGAAATTGACCTCCCCTCCATTTTTGCCCTTGGCCTGGCTTTTTCAGGACCTGTCTGAACTCACAGCTGGATGGGAGATTACAGGGAGCTGACACATAGAAGTAACAAAAAGCTTAAAACTTTCTGGTACCTTAAAAAGATGGGTGGACATAACAAATGGCTGATGCCCTTGGGTTAAATTGTGTCCCCTGAAACAGTATGTTCAATTCCTAACCCCTAGAACTTGTGAATGTGGCCCTATTTAGAAACAGTCTTTACAGATGCAATCAAGTTCAGATGAAGTCATACTATATTAAAGTGAATCCTAATCCAATGACTGCTGTCCTTATAAGAAGGAAATTTGGACACAGAAACACCCAGGGAAACAGAGAGAACACCATGTGAAGATGGAGACAGATATTACAGTGATGTGTCTACAAGCCAAGGAACCAAAGATTACCAGGCACTGTAAGAAGCTAAGAGAGCAGCATGGAACAGATTCTCCCTCAGAGCTTCTGGAAGGAACCACGCCTGCCTACACCTTGATTTTGGACTTCCAGCCTCCAGGACTGAGGAAATAAATTTCTGTGGCTTTAAGCTACACAGTATGTGGTGCTTTGTTACAGTAGCCCTAAGGAGCTAATACAACTGGTAATAAAGAAATGGTAAAATACAGTGAGAGATGTCAGAATCATGAACAAGAAAAAATCATTATGCTTTCAAAAATCCTTAGCATTTGAGACTTTGCTTCTGACAGAAAGTTAAGCAAAAGTAGCAGATTTCAAAATTAATTCTGCAATTTTAAAACTTACATTTTTACACACGTTGGTACAAACCAAAGGTTAGATAAAAATGTAATATACTCATTGCATTATTTATCTCTGGGTGAGGACTAAAGTGAACATGCATTCTTAGAAAAGAAATGATAATTAAAAATTAAAAACAATTAAATAAAAGTAATAAACCATGTTTACCCTGGACCAGAAAAACAAAAGTACAAAGCAAAAGGCCAGTCATCTAGAATCTGAGCAGTTGTGAAGTGGGTCTCAGATAAGCCTGAAGACTAGATTGCTGAAGGGGCAGCTGGAAGCTACTGTGAGAGCAGCTAAAATAAAATCAGATGCCAAGACTGCTTCTCAGCCTGTGCTGCACTTTAGAATCATTTGGAGAGTTTCGTTTTTGTTTCTTTGCTTTTTAACAAACCAATGTCCAGGTCTCACCCCAGGCCACCTGAATAAACCAGAGACGCCAGTTAGGATTGTATGAAATTTAAACAACATTTTAATTACTCTTTGCTTTGAGAAAATCCTATATGAGAAAACCTGAGTTTGGCCAGATCAGTGAGGAGAGATGACAGTATTCATAATAAGTAGCATTTTTGGACATATTCTACATGCTGAGAGTATTTCATATTATTTACATAGCTTCTCTCCCTTAAACATTGAAATAACATTATTATCATAGTTACCATGATTATATCCATTTTAGAAATTAAGAACTGAGACCCAGAAATGTTAACTATCACGTCCAGGATCACAGAATAGGTAAGTGGTATGTAAGAAGTCTAATTCCTCACCACCACATTATATTCCATCTTTAAAGCTTAGGACATGATTATCTAAGCCACAAGTTTGGTAAAGAAGGTTGAAGTCACTCAAATCTGGGTCACTATCTGAAGCCCTACTTTCCCTGAGATTTTCGCAGCATGACCAGCATATGTCAAAGCACCTCCTTTTGTGTATGCAATCTATTTAAAAACTCAAAGTCCATTAGGCACCTAGGGGAGCTTCATGCTGTCAGAACTGAAGGTGGTAGGCTTCTATCCTTAAAGATCTTTGCTAAATTGTACATAATTCACTGTTTACAGTGAATAACCAGAGAAATTTCTCTATGGTCTCAGGACCAGAGATTGTGAGACTTCTGAGAACCTCCTTCTCATTCATCATATGGACCTGAAACCCGATAATATCACCTCACTCACTCCTGGCTTCCACTTCTCTTTCCTGCCTACATTTCTCCACTATCTTAATTTCCTCATCCACTTATTACTGATTCTATTTTGCCTTTTTTGCATTGTATCTGGTTTTATATATCACTTAAATCGGTGATCTTGAAACTTGGCTGCACTTCAAAATCATCTGAAGAGCTTTTAAAAATCCTGATGTTCAAATGATACTTCAGACCTGTGGAATCAGGACCTCAGAGTGAGACCATGCATTGATTCTTTAAAGTTCCTCAGCAGGTGATGAGCAGCTAAGTGTTTCAAAATTCTTCCTGGAAAAATATGGGGAAAAAATAAATAACAATATAGCCCTAAACCATCTTAAGTTTCAAACAGCTAACTTACAGTCATTATAAGCACAGATCATATTTTTTAAATGTTCTCTTTGCCCCTTGACCCTGAAGCTTTTTTGTTGCCATGAAGGGCCACAGAATTCTGCTGCTTCTGCCTACTTCTCTTTATATCTCCTCCTCTGCTGTCCATCAAGCCAAGCCGCCTGCCTCTTCCCATTCAGAAACGTCCTCCCACTTCCCCCATATTTAGGGACCCCCCCTCCCCACCGTTTTCCAACATCTGTGCCTCAACCAGAGACTTAAAGAGAAACCCAAAACCACAGCAAACCACTCTTCTGTAATTTGCTGAGCTGCCAGCCTAAAAGAGACTAAATACTCCCTTTTTGCTATTGTTTAAATGAACTGTGAAACAAACCCAAGTTGTGGTTTTGTTTTCCAGAAACAGTTTAGTAAACTTATTTAATGCAGAAGTAAAGACAGTATACTTATAAAACGAAATAATTCCAAAAGAAAAAATCCTCAAAGGGAACCTTAGGTTCTATTCACTTTGAATCAGATACACACATACACAAATAAAATGGAGAGAGGGAGGGGGCAGAGCCAGCCCAAGCGTAAGAATGGCTAATCATTGAAAAGCATAACAGAAGAGCCCTGAAAGCTGAAGCATAAATGTTATCTGCATAGTCAGGGCAACAGCTCAGTACATAACTTTTCATACATATGAAGCTGCCATCTACCCTCATAGGAAAACTTGCCATCCTTCATGCCCTTGGCCTTGTCTCCTGTCCTTTCTGTCACATTCTCCTCAAGAAGTAAAGCTTAAGCCCAACTCACTGTGGACCATTCATCGTATAGAAAATACTAGTCAGTCATCAACTCTGCCCAACTCTGCTCTGGAAGCAATGAAGGAGCCAAATAAAGCAAAATTTGCTCATGCAAACAGCAGGTGTTAATAAGTATCTACTATGTCCCAGCTCAGGCTGGGAGCCCGAGATGCAGAGATGAAGAGGTGTGTAGACAGGGTCCCCATCCTCCAGGGCTCACAGTTTCCTTGGGGAGCACAGCCAGCATAGCTAAGAGTCAAAGACGGTGTTAAGTCCTTTAGCAAAATTGACTGAGTGCCATCTAGTTGCCAAGCCTGCTCTCAGTTCCGAGATAGACAGTCTGTGCCCTCAGGAAGCCTCCAGGCCAGTACAAAGCCAGGCTGGCAGACCCCGTGAAGGTAGGGGTAAAGGCGTGCCCGGGAAGTTAGAGAAGGCAGACCTAGCTCTCTCCAACCTAGTCCTTGCCTTTCACTCCCATGTTCTGTTCTGGCTCCTCATGCCTTTCATCCGTTCCTCAAACACCCAGGCTACACTCAGGGCCTCTGCCCTGCCATTCTTTTCCGTGAATAACTGTCCCCTGATCCTTACAGATGTAACTTTTTCCTTCTCATCTGTCATGTCTTGGCTCAAATGTGTTCAACAGATCATCCCAGCTACCTATACAAAGGAGACGCACTTTCGTTATTTTCTGTATATATTGCTCGTTGGTTTCTTTCTTCATATTGCCACAGTTTTAATGTATTTTATGTATTTGTCTCTTTATTTGGATTTGCATCTGTCTCTTTTCTTGAAATACATGCTCCATAGAACCATGTCCACCTTGACTCCTGTATCTCAGCACCTAGTATAGTACCTGACACATATTTGTTGACTGGATGAATGAATAAGGTGATACAAATCTGAATACCAATACTCATACTTTCAAACATTTAAACAGTGCACATGCCAGGTTCTAGATGCATTATAATTATTAACTCATTTAATAATACTTGAGCTGAATCTTGAAAGACAAATAGAGGTTGCCACGTGGAGAAGGTAGGTAAGGGTGTTCCAGGCAGAGAGAACAGCACATTCAAAGGCCTGGAGGTGTGAATACACCCAGCACACTCAGGAGCTGAGAGTAGGTGGGTATGGAAGGATGGTGGAGTAGGGCAGTAAAAATGGTCAGAGACAAGCTGGAGAGCAAAACACAGAAGAGGCAACAAGACATTTTGGGAGGCAAAGATGTGATTTCGTGCTGATTGCAAGGTAGAATCACTAGGGGAAAGGTCTGGAAGAGTCCCTTGTAATTTTACAGCAATCAGTGCTGATCGGCCAGCCAAGGGGGTTTGGTTTTCTTCTTGTGCTTTATAGGAACATTTCTCCATCCCAGGCCCCACTCCCAACAAAGTTGTACATAGTGACTATTGTGATAGCGAACTTTATGTGTCAACTTGACTGGGCCACAGCGTGCCCAGACATTTGGCCAAACACTATTCTACATGTGTCTATGAGGGTGCTTCTGCATAAGATTAACATTTGAATCTGTAGACTGAGTAAAGCAGATTGTCCTCCCCCAACGTGGGGGGATGGGGGGCCTCAACCAATCAGTCAAGGGCCTGAATAGAATAAAAAGGCTGACTCTCCTTTGAGTAAGGGAGAATTGTTCCTGCCTTCAGACTCAAAGGCAAATATTAGCTCTTCTGGTTTTCAGGCCTTCCAACTTGGTCTGGAACTACACCATCAGCTCTACCAGGTCTCCAGCCTGCCAACTTACCCTATAGATATTGGGGCTTGCCATTTATAATCATGTGAGCCAATTCCTTAAAATAAATCTTTTTCTGTGTATACATCCTGTTGGTTCTGTTTCTCTGGAGAACACTGACTCATTCAGCCATTCCTCAAAGCTTAACATTAGAGTGATGGGGCAGAGGCAGAGGGAGAGCACTCAAGGGGGTCAGAGGAAGAAGAAAAGAGCAATATGGGAATGGTGAGACAAAAGTGGAGAAGGCAGAGCCAAGCAGCCAGAGGCCATCTCGGCCTCACCCCTGGGCCACTCATGGGCCCCAAAGCCTGCACTCACTGGATGGATGCAATCCCAAAGGCACCAGGGGCAGGCTCAGCCAAGCATTGCCCAAAAACATTTTACATGGCAGCCCCTGTCCCTGTACCATAAGTGAGCTGACATCTGGCCAATGATGAGAGGACTTCTGGCCATTGACCATGGCAGCAACAGGAAGTGCCTTCTAATTTAGTTTTTCAGCAACACCCTGTAGATGCCTATCCTCTATACCCCCACCCCTTCCAAGGACAAGGCTTCCAGCAAGAAGGAGTTTCCAGGCATCCTTCACCATTTTCTGCTATTCTGATCCTCACTCTACTGCCTCAGCATGTGGGACTGTGGCTGGCAATGGAGTGTCCCAGAAAACATGGAAATAAAGAGGGTGCTACTTGAAGGGGCAGTTGGAGTGAGTGGTAGCTGGGGTCAGACCCCAGACGGGGTCTCACCCCTGACTTAGCTGTGGATCCTAAGACATGTCTTTCTCGGTCGTTGAGCCTCTGTCTCCTTCTCAGTGTGAGGCAGTGGCCACCAAGGTCCCCTCTGCATCTGATATTGAATGTTTCAGACTCAAGGTTCTGTGTCAGGTGGCTGGCTCAGAATCCTGTGCCAGGGCAGTGGGGGACCCAAATCTAACAAAGTCTCTCAGGATCTAAGGAGGGACTGCCCCTCTTTTCATTTGAGACCTAGAATGGTAGACCTTCTGAAATGGAAGAAGAATGCTATTTGTCTTGAGTAGGGCCATGGGAGAACATTACAACAAATCAAGGTAGCCAGGAGAGGGACCTGGCTAAGATAAAAGGGACCTGGTATAAGAATATTGTGTTTAGAGTCAGCACACCTACGTTCCAATTCAATTCAGTTCTGGCACTGGCTCACTAGATCACTTCAAGCACGTTAATTTGGTGTAAAATATGTCAAATAGGGCTCGTACTACCTATTGTGTTAGATTAAAGATGGCCCCCAATTCACTACTCCTCTCGCAGTCTATTTCTTCCACTAAAATCTCAGCCAGCCTTTGTGATTTGCTTGACTGACAGAATGCCAAGATGACACTATCAAACATGGATAGATCATATGGCATCTTGACTTCCACCACTGTCTCTTGAAACTCACTCTTGCACACCCCCTCTCAGGACCCAGTTGTCATGTGCTCAGAAGCCCAGGACACACGGGGAGGCCACCTGCAGGCATTTTGGGCCACCAGCCCCCTTGAACTGCCAGCCAACAGTCAGCTATAGCCCCACTGAGCAGCCTCACATCACCTGACATGTGTGCGCACGTGCATTAAAATTGGGAATGTTTGCAATAAAATCATTGGAACACCTCACCTTCAGAGCAAGTGACTACCATGTGAGATTCATCATTAAGACTATAGTTACAGAAAAGTACCTTGTAAACCATTAAAGCGCTCCACAAATGTAAAGAGTCATTGTTAATATCATGAGTTCTTGCACTGCCCTTCCCATCCTGTCCCAAAGGGCAGCTGTGGCCCCATGGCAATTTTCTCTGTGCCCCAGCACTCAGATTTTCCAGGAGCACTTTTTTTCTTTCTTTTTTTTTTTAGACAGAGTTTCGCTCTTGTTGCCCAGGCCTGAGTGCAATGGCACAATCTCGGCTCACGGCAACCTCTGCCTCCCAGGTTCAAGTGATTCTCCTGCCAGGTGTGCTTTTTTAAGGAGGCCAAGATTGCAGAGAGGTCCCCCAGGAGCCCCTGGGGTTGCTTACCTGAGGTTCCTGAACCATATGTCTGCACTCTCATCCCTACATCTGCTTCCAGCTGACATTTCCAACCCCGAGTTTCCCAATACTCAAATATATCTGGATATGGGAATACAAGCTCCTCTGTCCTCTGTGCCCTCAGAACTGGATGCTCTAAAGTGTCCCTGAAGCTAATGTTCTCCAGCCAGTCTCCTACCATGGTGATTTACTATCATGGTGAACCACAGAGTCCTGCATTCAAACAGAGGATCACAATAACAGTAGAGGGGAAATATGGCCATAATTAGCTTACTATGATTTCTTCTCTGATGACCTTAATAAACTCACTGCGAGAAAATTGTGGGACCAATTCTTCAACACACTTTGTTCACTGACATAGATCCTTCGGCCTGAACCATCTTCAATAGAGTTCTTAATTTTTTTCAATACTCCCAATATGACATTAAACATGAGAGAATGTTAATGGCAGACATTTAAAAAGTTCACTCACCTTGCAATTTTCTGGTCACTTAGAGTAGAAATAAATGAAAATATCTTTTTTTAACTAGAACCTAGTCCTTTGGATCTAAAATTAATAATTATTTCTGAATTCCCCCACTAGATTAGTATTTGAAGTTGGGTTACTCTTGTCACCAGTCTCTCAACTGGTCAGTGCAGACAAAAGACGGTGCATCACTCCTGCTGCCTCACAAACCTGATGGCATCAACCTCTGCTTCTTTATACCCTGCAGAGGGAGATGCCTATGGTATCATTTGTCCAGAACACTCTGGCTATCTGTGCTCCCATGTGATTGCTGGAGCCTGCAAACATTTCCCAGGTCAATTCCTGCACCAGCTGGCTTCCAGTTAGCTTCTGCCAATGTCAGGCACTGGCAGGAGTCTGGAAACACAGAAGAAGTGAGAGGCATCATTTTGTTCCTTCTGGTATCATCAGTGGCAGCAGCAGTAGCAGGCGAGGGGGACCCTCCTGGGTTCCTGGGCAGTAGTGGCAGCAGCTTTGGCAGTTCAGTGCTTATGGTCTCTGGCTCTTGCAACAGGGTCCCAGGGTCCCCCACAATGTCAGTGAGAGCACAGGCTTCTGGCTTCCCTAAGGTGGCAGCAGTAGCAGGTATACCAGCAGTTCAGGAGTTCAGTAATCCTGAGTTTGGGGTAACACTAGGCAAGCATACCACACACATATTGCAGGTTTGGTTCCAGACCATTGCAATGAAATGAATATCACAATAAAGCAAGTCACATGAAATCTTTTGTTTTCCAGTGCTTATAAAAGTTATGTTGACACTATGCGGCAGACTATTAAGTGTGTGGTAGTAGCATTGTGTCTAAATAAAAGTATATACCCTAACTTTTTGGCTAAAAAATGCTAACAATCATCTGAGCTGTCAGTGAGTCATAATCTTTTTGCTGGTAAAGGGTCTTGCCTCAATGTGGGTGGCTTCTGACTGATTAGGGTTCTTGTTGCTGAAGGTTAGGGTGGCTGTGGCAATTTATTAAAATAAAACTGCAATGAAGTTTCTCACATCAGTTGACTCTTTTTGTTTTATGAAAGATTTCTCTATAGCATGTGACGCTATTTGATAGCATTTGGCCACAACAGAACTTCTTTCAAAGTTGGAGTCAATCTTCTCCAACCCTGCCACCGCTTCTATAAACAACTTACGTAAACAACTACATTTATGTAATATTTTAGTTCTTTTGTTGTCATTTCAACAACGCTCATGGCATCTTCCACAAGAAGTATATTGCATCTCAAGAAATCACTTTCTTTGCTTATGCATAAGAAGCAACTCCTCCATCCATTCAAATTTGATCATGAGATTACAGTAATTCAGTCACACCTTCAGGCTCCATTTCCAACTCTAGTTCACTTGCTATTTCCACAACATCTGCAATTACTTCCTCCACTGAAGTAATGAACCCCACAAAGTCATCCATGAAGGTTGGAATCAACATCTTCCAAGTCCTGTTTATGCTGGTATTTTTAACTTCCTCCCATGAACAATGAATATTCTTAATGGTACCCAGAATGGCAAATCCCTTCTCGAAGGTTTTCAATTTACTTTATCCAGATCCATCAGAGGAATCACTACCTATGGCAGCTATAGTCTTGCAAAATTTATTTCTTAAATAATAAGACTTGAAAGTCAAAATTCTTGATTCACGAGCTACAGAATGAGTGCTGTGTTAGCAGGCATGAAAACAACATTCATCACTTTGTACATCCCTATCAGAGTTCTGATAGAGGTACATTGTCTCTTCCCAGGTACATTGTCAATAATATTTTGAAAGGAATCTTTTTTCTGTGCACCAGTTCTCAACAGTGGGCTGAAAATGCTCAGTAAACCATTCTGTAAACACATGCTGTCATCCAGGCTTTGTTGTTCCATTTATAGAGCATAAGCAAAGTAGATTTCTCATCATTCTTAAAGATCTCAGGATATTTGAAACTTGGTAAACGGGCATTGGGTTCAACTTAAAGTCACCAGCTGTGTTAGTCCATAAATAAGAGTCAGCCTGTTCTTTGAAGCTTTGAAGCCAAGGATTGACTTTTCCTCCTTAGCTATGAAAGTCCTAGAGAGCATATTCTTCCAATAGAAGGCTGTTTCATCTACTTTGAAAACTCTGTAGTGTAGGCACTGTCATCAATGATCTTAGCTAGATCTTCTGGATAACTTACTGCAGCTTCTCCATCAGCCCTTGCTGGTTCACCTTGCACTTCTGTTATGAAGACAGATTCTTTCCTTAAACCTTGTACACCAATCTCTGCTAGGTTTCCAACTTTTCTTCTGCAGCTTCCTCACCTATCTCACTCTTCTGAATGGAAGAGTGTCAGGGCCTGGCTCTGGAATAGGGTTTGGCTTAAGGAAATGTTGTGGCTAGTTTGATCTTCTAACCAGGCTACTATATACTTTCTCCATATCAACAATAAGGCTATTTCATTTTCTTATCATTCACGTGTTCATTGGAATAGCACTTTGAATTCCTTTCAAGAACTTTTCCTTTGCATTTGCAGTTTGGCAATCTGTTTGTCCCAAGAGGCCCAGCTTTCGGCCTGCCTCAGCTTTCGGCATGCCTTCTTCACTAAGCTTAATCATGTCTAGCATTTGATTTAAAGTGAAAGATGTGCAAATCTTTCTTTCACTTGAACACTTAGAGACCATTGTAGGGTTATTAGTTGGCCTAATTTCAATATTGTTACGTCTCAAGGAATAGAGAGATGGGGAATAGCCAGTCAGCAGAGCAGCCAGAACACACACAACATTTAACAATTAAGTTTGCCATCTTATATGGGCAGGGTTCATGGCACCCCAAAACAATACAATAGTAACATCAAAGATCACTGATCACAGATCATCATAACAGACATAATGATAATTTGAAAGTTTGAAATATTGAGAGAATTGCCAAAATGTGAAACCGAGACATGAAGGAGAACATGCTGTTAGAAAAACACTACTGACTTGCTGGACACAGGATTGCCACAACCTTTAATTTGTAAAAAAAAAAAAAAAAAAAATACAACATCTACCATGTGTAATAAAGTGAAGCACAATGAAACAGTTTATGCCTATATTCCCTTCAGCCTAAGGGTGGCAAGGACTTCCTGTTCCCGTGACTCCTAATTCATTTATCTTTCTTTTTTCCCCCTCCTTTGGCCCTTCTGACATTTTTTGTGTGACAATAACAACAAGAAAATCCCTACATTGAATTCTCTGTTTGATACACCTAGAGTGGTTTTTATTTTCTTTACTAGACCTTGCTGCTATGCAGTAGTCTAAGCACCTACAGAACACAGTTTATTGCCTACTTAATCTTCATCCCCCACTATGTTTCTTGTAAATGGAATTCCAATTTTGACCAGATTAGCAAGGTTTCCAGATAAATACTTTCCCAGTCTCCTTTGCAGCCAGGGGTGACCATGAGATGGTTTTGGTCAATGAAATACAAGTAGTTTTCTGGGATCTCAGAGAAGGTGTTTGTTTTCCTGATAAGGTGAAATAGACAAGAGTAATACCACCTCTTTCACCCTCTTCTCTGCCTTGAGTGTAGATATGGCATTTGGACCTGCAGTAACCCTCTTAAATCTGAGTCACCAAACATGAAGACAAAAGGCAATACTCTAGCAATGATGAAGTGGAAGGACAGAAAGCTTAAGTCCATCATGGCATTGCTGAGCAGGTAAACCACCACCTTATCCCTAGGAGTTCTGCATCAGTCCCATCCTGTAATCATCCTATAGGCTGGAGCTTTTCTTATAAGTTCCACCTCTTTTCAGTAACTGCTGCCTTAATTTGATTACATAGGAACATTGGAAAGTGGTTCCAGCTTCTGCTTAGCTTAGTTTTCATATAGACTTATACTACAGGGGCTTCTTCAAAGAGGGGGAAAGAGATTCAGAAATGAATAAAGGAGTATTCCCATGAACAGGGCAGCTGACGAGAGGGTGTGTCTGGGCATCTGACAGGAGCAGCCCACATAGTATTTGACCTCCCTGTTCTCATTTTGAATTGCCCTTTATAAAAGCTCACCACACAATTCTCATTAGAGCCTCTGAGATCAGATGGAGTAGGTCAGAGGCAGATTATTTGAGTCGTGGCCAATAATACAATATCACAAATTCTTTCCTCTCACCCTACTTTTTTTTTCTTCTCCTTTTTTTTTTTTTTTTTTTTAACCGAAATTGGCTTTGGAGCCCATTTTTCCAAAGAGGTGGGCTGGGGGTCCCTGCTGACCACTGTTTCTCTTGGCATCAGGTCCAGTTTGATCAGTACCCAGTATTGCTGAGTCTCACTCCCTGGGAGACACCCACCGCCTGGCCATGCTTTAATTAAGTGGACATCTTGTTCCTGGAGAGGTTGTGCAGCTGCTGTGTTTTGCTAGTATCTTGAAGCCAAATTAGAAATTTAAAAATCCTTCACGTTTATTTGCTGAGTTTCCTGACCTCTGGCGGGGATTGCACCCCCTTGCCCCCCTTTCACCTCCCTCCAGCCATTGTTCCTTAGGCAGGGTAGCCAAGGGGGGAGGGCAGCTCCCTTGAACTGGTCACCTGCACATGCCTTGTTAATGAGTGCCCTCTTTGTGAAGAAAGGGAGGCAATGAGGAGAAACCTCATTTCTCTCCTTCGATTTGTTTTTTAATCAAATCAAATTCTTAATTACATTTGGCTGGAATGAAATTATGCCTCTGAAGAGCTTCCAGATGGAACTAGAAAAGTGACTTTAGCTGAACTCCACAGCCATTTCGGTCCATATAAGAATGTTTTCTCCCTGAAGGGGCTGTCAGCCTGGTGCTTTTGCTCTGAGGTACAAGGGGCACTTCTTCACCATCTCTCCCTCCAAATGTTGCTTAGAGACGTCTTTCCTGAATGGGCTGGGAAACTTCTAAGTTTAGGGATTCTCTAACAAGTCAGCTGGATAAGGACTCTGAAAGGCAGTCCCATGAAAAGGCATGTGGGATTTTCAGATGCTGACCTGCCCCACAGCAGCTGTATAATACTAGGTAGTGCATAACGTCTCTGAGCACCACTTTTCTCAGTAGATTTCTCTTACTTCATAGGATTTTTGTGAAGATTAAATCATATGGTTGGCTGGGTGTGGTGACTCATGCCTGTAATCCCATCACTTTGGGAGGCTGAGGCAGACAGATTGCTTGAGTCCAGGAATTCAAGACCAGCCTGGGCAACACAGCAAAACCCAGTCTTTACTAAAAATACAAAGTTAACTGGGCATGGTGGTATGCACCTGTGGTCCCAGCTACTCAGAAGGTGAGGTGGGAGGACACTCGAGCCAGGGAGGTTGAGGCTACAGTGAGCCAAGACCATACAACTACATTCCAGCCTGGGTGAAGAGCAAGACCCTCTCTCAAAAAAAAAAAAAAAAAAAAAAAAAAAAAAAAAATGGTTTGTGCATGACATTTATTTCTTTTTTTTTTTCTTCTTTTCCATCTTTTTTCCTGAGAGAGAACACAATTAAAATAAAATACCCATAACACAATTAAAATAAATTCAAAGAGGTTGCTTTATTTAAAGAATCTTTGGGCCATGAATGGTGGCTCATGCCTATAATCCCAGTGCTTTGGAAGACCAAGGTGGGAGGATAAGGTCAGGAGTATGAGATCAGCTTGAGCAACATAGCAAGATCCTATCTCTATGAAAAATTAAAAAAAAAATTATCCTTGCATGGTGGCACATGCCTGTACTCCCAGCTACTAGGGAGGCTGAGGTGGGAGGATGCTTTGAACTAAGGAGTTCAAGGCTGCAGTGAGCTATGATCATGCCACTGCACTCCAGCACTCTCTCTAAAAATGAACAAACAGATAAAAAAAAAGAAGCTTTGTTTTATGATCCACTGTTTTCAGGATTCCATAAAATGTTCAGGTAAACAAGAATGTTAGTCATCTTAAAGATAACTAAAACCTGCATCTCTAACCTGGCCCCCGTGTCACATGTCCTGAAGTTCTGCTGTCCTCAGCCTTATGATGGGGTTTATACTGCCTCAATATTCTCTTTCCTCCTGCCTGTGAAAGGTCTATTCAACATTGTCTCCTAGAAGTTGTTTCAACAGTCCACCTAAAGGGAGTCTGGCTAACTTGCTAGGACAGCCTTTGGGAGCCCAGGAATGATGCTTAAAAATTCCTCCTTGCTCCATCCTGAGCCCACTGGGCAGGTAGGGAGAGAGAAGGAGGGAAGAGAGCAGATGTGGTCATGTGGGGGAAAGAAAACTTGTATTTTAACCATTGGATTGCTAGGATGTGATGAATTAACCACCTAATCCAAAATTGAAGCTGTGAGGCCCGGCCATATGAACAAGTGTACCCAACACTCTATGCAGATCCCAGCAGACAGGAAAGACGGCATGGTACCTGTTGCAGAAACCATCAGAGCAGGGCAGAAAATGTCTTGGCATCCAAATTTGCCATTCTATTTCCATGGCACATGTCACCATGAGCACATGCAGAATTCCCAGAGAGAACTTGTATTGGAATACACTTTCAGGAGAGCTTTTAGATTTTTATCAGGGACTTATGCCAAATCACCTTAAGTGGCTCATTGGTCTCTCCCTTAGCCCAAGGGTTATTGCCTAGAGGAGCTGAAGTCATGTCTGCTCCATTTGCTCAGGGAAAAGAAGAGATTTTACTCTTACCCTTTCCCTACCATGTTGGTCATACCCTAGCTGTCAGTTGAACTGAGACATTATGAAACATTGTGCTTCTTAATAACACTGTTATGAAAAGCTCTGTTGAGGTACCATTGTTTGCCAATCATAGCTACTTTGGGGTCAGCTATTAACCTTTAGGTTTAATTCACTGACTCATTAAAAAGAGGAAGTATGTATGAGTTTTTGGTTTGGTTGTTTTTTGTTTGTTTGTTTGGAGACAGGGTCTTGCTCTGTTGCCCAGGTTGGAGTGCAGTGTCACAGTCATAGCTCACCGCAGCCTTGAACTTCTGGGTTCAAGGGATCTTCCTGCCTCAGCCTCCCAAGTAGCCCCAAGTAGCATGGTGTGTACCACCATGCCCAGCTAATTTTTTTTATAGGTACAGTTCTCGCTATGTTTCCCCAGCTGCTCTTGAAGTCCTGGCCGCAAGCAATTCTTTCATTTCAGCCTCCCAAAGCACTGAAATTCCAAGTGTGAACCACTACAGCCGACCTGTAATGAGTACTTGTACTTCAAAAATTCCAAAATGGTTCTCTGAATTTTGTAGCACATACTATAGAATGGCTTACTTATCCAATTTCAGCCACATTTTTCCTTATCTTTCTCCCCTGAATTACTATGGTTCCATGTACAATTTTTTGACTTTATGATGTTGCAAAAGTGAAAGGTATTCAGTGGAAACCGTACTTCAAATAGCCATGTAACCATTCTGTTCTTTCACTTTCAGTACAATATTCAATAAATTACATAAGACATTTAACATTTTATTATAATACAGGATTTGTGTTAGATGATATTGCCCAACTGTAGGCTGATGTAGGTATTCTGCACATGTTTAAGGTAGGCTAGGCTAAGATATGATGTTTGGTAGTTTAGGTCTATTAAATGCATTTTCAACTTATGGTATTTCCAACATATGATGGGTTTATTGAGGGTGTGATCCCAACCTAAGTCAAGGAACATCTGTATTCACTTTTCCTAGCCACCTTCCAGCCAGCAATGGCCATCTTCTGGTCAGTGGAAGCCACAGGGAAGCACTTTCCTTTCCAAGTAAAAAGATAAAGGGTCTCAAGGAAAAGACTGGCATTCCCCCTTCTTCCTGTCTGGAGCAGTCTTGCAAACAGGAAGCTCAAAGCAGCATGCTAAGAACGATGGAATAGGATGATCCAAAGCAACTGACAGCATCTCAGAGCAGCAGGACCAGCCCTGGGCTGTCCACCTCCACGCTTCTTGTTATTTGAGGAAAATAAAGTCCAACTCATTATTTAAATATCTTATAGTAGGATCTTCTGTTAATTGTAAAAACAAAACAAAAACAAAATCTTCTTCCCAAATTGTACAAGTATGATCACACAGAGACACCTAAAATCCAGCATGTTTCTTTGCTTCCAAACACAAAGAATCACAATTAAAGTGTTGTTACATGTTTTGGTGGTATGAGGAAAGGCACAAAGAGCAAGACTTCAAAATCCCCCCACAATTTCTAGAACCAGGGATAGAGCTGCTGATACTGTGTTGCTTGAGTTACAGACTTTCTATTCCTTTGTATTCAGGGATTTTTTAAATTTTCATATTTAGAAGGCTGGATGAGACTCAAGTCTCCTGACACAAAAACATGAATGGTTTCACTTCTCAAACATTTCAGTTGAATGTTTGCCAAAGTTTTTATCTCAGGGAAACTATTTGCTGAGTTTCTAATATTATGTAAAATACTGAAGCAAGACTTCCCCCAGGGGGATTATATTACTATTTAGTTTTATATTTCTTCTGATGCCTCCAATAAATCATGAACTTCTTCAGAGATGTCAGAGGGTAGTCTGTCTCTTCGACCGCAAATGACAAGCCATGAATAATGCACACAGGTCTTTCACAGAGAGGCTCCCAAACCATACAGCCTATTGCCTTCATCTCTGGCTTGCTATTGGACAAACTGCTTCCATGGAGCCTGGTTTCTGACTTGTTGGATGAGCTCTGGGCTGGTCAACCACTATGAATCCCTGGGGTCAAGTATACCACCACAGAATCTGAGGTATCAAGAAGTGGCTGCAACTTACAAAAGAATGAAACTAGAAAACTCCAGAGAAGGCAGCCAGTGTGTTCTAATCTTCTCAACTAGACTAGAAACTCCTTGAGGGAAGTCTTGGTTCTCTACACTTCCTGAAGTAGTAGCTGGATCTTAATAGTGGCCTGATTAATATTTATTATGTGGAAGGATGAACATGTGGATGGATGGATGTGTGGTAGGTGAGTAGGTGGGTAGGTGGGTGGGTGGATGGATGGATGGATTGGTGGATGGATGAATTGATAAAGTTACATAGAAAAATCAGCAGAAATAAAACTATCAGTATCTAAGGTCATAAAGAGTAGAGAGAATAGTAAATAAAACTTGTTTACCAAAGAGTAGCTCAAGAAGAACTTCATTAAAATGGCAAATTGAGAAAATATAAGTATGGCATTACTTTACATAGCAAAAGGAAAGTTTACAGAGCCTACTCACTTGAAAGTAGGGCAGGCATAATACCTTCTCCAATGTTCTTTATCCTAACACATATTTTTCAACATCCTTCTCTCTTCTCAGTTTTTATTGAATTTCCAATGGAACAGTGTATACGTTTTTTTGAAACAGGGGTCTCACTATGTTGCCCAGGCTGGTCTTGGACTCTTGGCTTCAAGTGATCCTCTTGCCTCAGCCTCCCAAGTTTCTGGGATTATAGGGTATGAGCCACTGTACCCAGCTTAGGAACAGCATATTCTTACCATCAACACAAATGCATTAGAATCTGGCTTTCTCCTTAGCCAGCCTTTTGAATCTGCTTTCAAATACCTCATTAATGGCCTCCAAGGTACAATATCTGTCCAGATCATCTTATTCTCAGATTATATAAAGTTGTAACACTTCTGGCCACTTCTTTCTTGATTTCTACTTCTCTGGGTTCTCTTACTCCTTCACGTACCCCATCCTTACCCTATTTTCTTTTTTAGGTCTGCTGCCTCCTCTGAGCTCACTCCTTCCCATCCAGTAACTTTTTGTCACATTCTGCCTTCATCCTCTTCTCTGCCCGTGCTACAGTCCTCTGGTGATCTCATTCACATCTATAACTTCCAGAGGATCCCCATGTGATGTCTTTGACCCTAAAGTCTAGACCGGATGTCTTCATCCACGCATTAATTTCTCAAACATTTATAGCGACTTTGTCATGCACGATGCTGCTAAAACTTGAGTACCAAGAAAATTCTGACTTCCTTTAATGAATCAAGAGACACGAGCCACACAACAGTAACGAAGGATAACAATCGCCACCATAGAGGAGTGCCACCGAGGAGACCTCAAGGGAAAGGCCAAGTGGCGGGTGGCCCAGTGGATGTAATGGCAAAGGGTATTCTAGGCAGAGAGAAGAGAAAGGGTATGAAGACTCAAGAGAGCTTACATTGGTCACCTAATAACTATCAATTTCCTGTTGAATGACAGGCACCCTGATAAGTGTTTTCAAAAAATAATATTACCTCATGTTCACTCAGTGACTATTAAATACCAGGCACTTTTCTAAGTGTTTCTCATAGAGTGTCCTACATAATCTTCATAGAACCCCAAAAGATAAACATTAGTACCCTCATTTTACAGATGAAGAAACTAAAATGCATCTGCAGAGTGAGCCCAGTGACTTGATGAAGGCTTGAAACAGCAAGCAGCAGAGCCAGGGGCTTAGGACTGTTTTAGCTTCACGAAGCAGAAATTCTTCAGGTCAACAAGTAGAGGCAAATTTTATTATAAGGTCACTGGGAGGTCTCCTAGAAGTCAAGGGTAAGAGCTATGAGAAGCTGGAACTAGGGCCTGGAGAATCAGCAGATTGAGACAGCTACTTTCTTTCTCCTTCCCTCATCAGACTGTCCGTCATCCCTGCTTCTCAACAACTAACCACCTGTTCTACCCTCCTGCCTCTCTCTGCAGCTGCAGACCGGCCCTCTCCCCTTGCTCATCATCCTTCATCGTTTCATCATGGAGGCCCCAAAACGGCTTCCTTGTTCCCCAAGACTACAGCATCTTACAAGTCCAATATCCACAAAGACTGATCACAGTCATAGCTACTAATTCCAAATTCTCATGAGAGAGATTTGCATTCACCCAGCTCATATCAGGTAACCACTCCTGACCCCACTAGCTATAGCCAGGAGTGGGTAAGGAGTATTAGAAAAGTACCAAACATGGATGCAGGAGAGGCGATTCTCAGGGAAAGATGCATGGACTGGGCACATGTCCTCAAAACACGTCTTTTTTTTTTTTTTTTTTTGAGATGATGGAGTCTCACTCTGTCACCCAGGCTGGAGTGCAGGAGTCTCACTCTGTCACCCAGGCTGGAGTGCAGTGGTGCTACCTCGGCTCACTGCAACCTCTGCCTCCCAGGTTGAAGCAATTCTCCTGCCTCAGCCTCCCAAGTAGCTGGGATTACAGGTGCCCACCACCATGCCGGGCTAATTTTTGTATTTTTAGTTGAGACAGGGTTTCACCATGTTGGCTAGGCTGGTCTCGGACTCCTAACCTCAAGTGATCCACCAGCCTTGGCCTCCCAAAGTGCTGGGATTACAGGGATGAGCCACTGCGCCTGGCCAAAACATGTCTTTTATAGTTTACACTACATTCCAGGTGTTTTGAGCTCAAATCATATTTTTTTCTCTTTGCTACATGGCTT
The DNA here is from genome assembly GCA_036589455.1 of Ateles fusciceps. Classification (NCBI taxonomy): domain Eukaryota; kingdom Metazoa; phylum Chordata; class Mammalia; order Primates; family Atelidae; genus Ateles; species Ateles fusciceps. The sequence continues at coordinate 3,777,508 of JAZHEH010000904.1, forward strand.
TATCTTAAACTAAGCAAATCTAAAATCAAGCCATGCCCCCTTAAACAAGCCCCTCTTATTTTCCTACTTCAATTACTAACTTAACATCAGATCACTCTTTCTGTTTAACATTTCAAAGTTAACTTCAATGTTTCCCTTTCTTTAATACCCTACACCTAACATTCTGCCCTAAAAATATTCAAAAAGTCTTCCAGATTAGTCACTTTTTCCAACCCAAAAGATCATCTGCTGTGTTTCAAAATGCAACAGTGACTATCATGACTTGTAAGCCAAAGAGCCAGACCAACATTTTACTAAGAAAGCCCAAAAGTAAAGTTGTTTGAAGAAAGATGGATTAACCTATTTTAGGCTGAATCAAGAAAGTTGTAGGAACAATTGTTATTAACAGTGTGCAAATCAAAACTAGTAGCAGATGCAGGCCGGCACAGTGAGTAATGTCTGTCAAGTGAGTAAAGTGAAAGGATGGCATTGGGTTTGGTCTATTTGGTTAAAACTGAACTGATGAACAATTGAGAAGGAGGTAAAAGAAAAGGAAGAATGAGCAGGTGAGATAGCACCTGGGAGTACAAGATAGCAAGCTGAAGACATGGGTGACAAATGGCAAGAAACTCACCAAGATGAATGAAGAACTCCACAAAACAAATATGACCAATCTGAATTAATGTCTCCAGCAGCATTCTGGTAAATGTTTAACAACTGGCCTCCCAGGGGGAGAATGGCCTGAATTTATGCTAGTTTCTATGGTGTAAATACTCCCACCATGGCCATTTCAAACTACCATTGTAACCTCACTGAATGAGAAATTAGGAAGAAATGCTTGCAACTGACTTTCATGAGCCAATGAGACCTAGTTCCAGCACACCACTGGCTATCTCTGACCTCCCTGGCTTTCAGCATGACCTAGAATGGTGGGAGCTTCAGCTCACCCAAATTAGAACCCCTTCAAACAAAGAGCTCCTCACTTGAGCCAAATGAATGGATTCTGGGGTCTTTCTGTTAGTTAAAAAATAAAATCCTACCCTATTCCAAGATGAAACATCTCTCAAACCTTCCATAAATCAATTTGTAACCTAATATACATTTTAAGACACGTACAAGGCAAACTTTGAAAAGCGCTCTTGAAGAACAGAGGGAAGGAAATGTCTGTTGGCATGAAAGAGTTAGAATTTGATCTGGATTTGGTGGGTGGGGTGTGCAGGAGGGGAACGGGCAATTGCAGACAGGGGGACCAGATGGAGAATCTGAGGAGGGGGAGGAATAGTCTGTTTGGGAGTGGTATTTAAGTGGCAGGAGTGGAGGTCGGGTGTGCCGGGGTGTAGAGGGGCAAGCTGGGGTAACCATGGGTGGGCCACCCAGGCTTTTGCAGCATTGTCTAGCCACAGAGAGATTTTTCAAAGCTGCACTTGAAGGGGATGACTTTGGAAGCAGCGTAGTCTTTGGACAGGGTGGCAAGGCTGTGACTATGCACATGTGTGTGTTGTGTGTGTGTGTACACATCTTGGGAGAATGGTGAGGGTAAAACTGAGAAAAATATTAGCAAAGAGACAATAAAGACACATGAGACTTTGTATTTGAAAGAGAGATAGCAGTAGGAATGAAAAGAAATAAAGCAGTGGACTTTATTTCAGTCAAATAAAGAGATAACTACATCAAGATTATAGAGGGGGATAAGAAATGCTACAAACATTCATAATAAAAGTGATTAATGTGTGGAGTTCAGGTGGGAGCTGAATAGATATGGAACACAGGTGGAAGTGAAATCCTTACTGCATCATCTTTTATGTTCTTGAATTTTTAAACAATATAAATATATTTCCTATTTTATCAATGTAAAGATTTCAAAATAAATTTATAAGGACAGACAATGAACAGAAATGTCTGATTAAGTTTCCTGGCTTTGTTCAAAAAAGCTCAAGGTGGATCTCTAAGACACCTCCGGATGTGAAATTTCTCCATGTCCTCAATCACCAAGGCCAACTCTGAAATGGGCTGCAATGACTATAAAATATCTGTGCAAGAGTTAGGGATAGGCAGGGAAAGACGCAGGGTGGGTATGCATCTGTGAATAAAGCTTCTTGACTCACCTATCAAAAATCACAATTCAGAGTCCAACAGCCTTTTCTCTTTAACCTTCCTCCCCAAGGTCTTGCATCTACAGAAATAATATTTACCTCTTTATTTGATCAAAGCCTCTTGAATCCACTGCTTCTTTTTAATTCTCCCCACTACCGCTCTTAAATCCTATGTCTCATGACCTTGCAATGGCTTCTTCATTATCTCTTTGCCAACAGTCTTATCACTTACATCCCCATCACACCCTAACACACATGGGTCCACACAGATAATACACGCACTCACACACACACATGCACACTCCAGCCCTGCCACCCCGTCCAAAGACTACACTGCTTCCAAAGCTCGTTCCCATGAGGTGCAGCTCTGGCAAAGTCCCTCTGTGGCCAGACAATGCTGCAAAGCCCTGGGGTAACCCACCCAGGCTGACCCAGCTCACCCCTCTACAGCCAGGCACACTGACCTCCACTCCTGCCACTTACCTCTATCGCTCCCAAACAGACCATTCCACCCTGCCTCAGGGTCTCCATCTAGTCCTTCTGTCTGCAATTGCCCATTCCCCTCCTGCACTCCCCACCCACCAAATCCAAATCAAATTCTAGCTCTTTCATGCCAACAGAAATTTCCTTTCCTCTGTTCTTCAAGAGCCCTTTTCAAAGTCTGCCTTGCATATTTCCTATGAAGTATGCTAGACAGCAGGTTCCTTAAATTAAATGTATCTTTTGAAAGTGGACCTCATCTTGTTTCTCCTGACTCAGCACTTACTTAGCATATTACTTACTACACATGCAAGACAGAAACTGCCAACTGTCCCTAACGTCCAGTCTCTGCTTGTCTCTTCTGGTAACAGAAAGACTGGCTTTTAGCTGCACGCATGGCCACCTGGTAAGAGCTATATTTCTTAGTCTCCCCTGTGTAAGTGGCCACGGGCAAAAGTTCTAGCCAATGAGAAGTGAACCAAAAGGGATGTGCAGCTTCTAGGTTTTTCCCTTGCAGAGGAATGTGCTCTCCTCTGTTCTCGTTTCTTTAGCTTGGATGCAGATGTGCTGACCAGCCATGTTGGTCCAAGTAGAAGCGTGTGAAACACCCTAGCAACAGGAGAGAACAATGACAGAAAGGGCTTGTCCATCCCAGATTCTGTGAACCCACCTTCCTAGCTAACCGAGCTGCTTACGCACCACCAGTTACACCAGACAGAAATATGTTTCCACAGTGTTTAAGCCACTGTTCCTTTGAGTCTGCATGAGAACAGTTGCAATTATAGTCTAAACATTACAGGATGCTTAATATATGTTTACTGAATTAAATTCATAGATGATGGAACCCACATTTGCACAGGAAATAAGAAAACTGAGGGGATCTTTCATCATGTGTGTGTGTGTTTTTTTAATCTTTTTTAAAGAGGTGGTTTCATTCTGGCTCCAGGCTGGAGTGTGGTGGTACAACTGTAGCTCACTGCAGCCTCGAATCCTGGGCTCAAGCAATCCTCCCCCTCTCGGACTCTGGAGCAGCTGAGAACACAGGTGCACACCAACATGCCCAGCTTCATCATGTGTTTGTGTTTAAGTTTCAGGCAACTATAACTTGCAGGATCCATTCCACAATGACCCTGCCAAACAGAACTCTCATTAGAAACTAAACTAACTGTGTAGGTACTGTACTAATTATACACATTTATCGCAAGATCAAACACACTGAAGATGTGCCAGAAATCCACTTCACTGGCAGGCCTGGCTGAATGTGGTGATTCTCTGCCTGGGGGGTATTGCCACATCAGGGAAGGCAAATAAAATTGAGATGTTCCCCAGAACAGCGTGACTGCTTAACCAAGGCCCCGGCAAACATTGCTTCAAAAACTTCTACAACGCAGAGTGTCCTTTTTGTTTTGTTTTGTTTTTTGTTTTTGAGACAGAGTCTCGCTGTGTCACCAGGCACCAGGCTGGAGTGCAGTGGCGCGATCTCAGCTCACTGCAACCTCCGCCTCCCATGTTCAAGCAATTCTCCTGCCTCAGCCTCCTGAGTAGCTGGGACTACAGGCACGCGCCACCACACCCAGCTAATTTTTGTATTTTTTAGTAAAGATGGGGTTTCACCATGGCTTTGACTTTCTTCTATGTTTAATCTTCTAATTTTCCAAGTGACAAGATTCCCCAAGGAATCTGAGCATCACACTAATGGAGAGCTGTCTTCTCATCTATTAATTCTGCCACTGTTAACCCTCCTCCACCTTGCAGCAGATCATCCAAGATGCTCACAGATGAACATGGAAACTCCCACCGCAAGGCTACTCCAGGGCAGGGGTAAGGGGCCAACAAGGGGGATGTGTCCTGTCCTTTATCAGAAGGCACCTATGCCACCCTGAACTGCCACCTCCCCTAATCACTACGTTCGCATCATGCTCCTTCCAGGAACTGCACACCACATGTCCAGAGAACTAGATACAGGAAATGAGCCAGATGCCTGGGCTAGAGGCGGGGCTCACTGTTAACCAGAAGGGGTCAGACGGAACAAAAGCAGCCACACATGGCATTCCAAGCCCTGGGATACAAAGGGAGGCTGTATCTGCGCATTCTAGAGACAGTTCAGAGGTAGGATTCTAACTTTTTCAGGTTGAATCTCTTCCAACCCGGAGATGGACCTCTCTGTCTCCGAGCCACAGCCTACAGGAAGAATAGCTTAGCTCAGTGGTTACTCTGTTGCCCAGGCTGGAATGCAGTGGCACAATCACAGCTGACTGCAGCCTGGATCTGCCAGGCTGAGGGCTCAAGCGATTCTCCCACCTCAGACTCCCGAGTAGCTGAGATTATAGTCAGGCATGCGCCACCATGCCCAGCTAATTTTTGTGGGTTTTTTTTTTTTTTAGAGATAGGGTTTCACCATGTTGCTCAGGCTGGTCTCGAACTCCTGGGTTCAAGCAATCCACCTGCCTCAGCCTTCCAAAATGCTGGGATTGCAGGTATGAGCCACTGCACCCAGCCTCTTTTCTTTTTCTTTAAGCAAGAAACATTGAAAATATGAAGTTATTTCTGTGTGTGTGTGCACACATGTGCATGGGCAGTATAAATATGGCTGTGGATTAAACTGTCTGAGGCTCTGTACACATTTAAGAGACAAAGTGGGCTGCCAGTAGACAAAGCCAACTCTGGAGAGAAGAGCAGTCATGAGGTCTGTTGAGAAGTGCTCTTGACTCAGCAACTCAAACCAGACACCCAGCCCAGCTCTGTCAGAGCCTATCTGTGGCATTTAAAATGGGGGTGACAAGATCTGCAAGGAGTCTCAGCATCCAGATTGGGGGGTACCCACACACCATCGTCCTCTCCTCCTTCCTTCTCTTCAAACCAGAATCACTGACCCCTGGGTGCGGACTCTCCTACTCTGAAAAAACAATTGACATAAACTCACCTGTGCTTGCTTGATTCTTCTGATTTTTCTTTAGTCTTCATTTCCCTGGAAACCCATGTGCACAGGAGCCTTGGCTCCTCCAGTGGGACTGAAAGCCTCTTGGGGGCAGGAACTGGGAGTCCTTCACTATCTCCATTGTTGCACGGTGCCTAACACAGGCAATTCCACACGTGTTTGGTCAGTTGGTTTGATTTTCTGTGGAAGGATTCCTCTCAGTCGAGTCGCCCCCCCCCCGCCACTGTCAGATCCAGGTACTTGCTCCACAGCGGCTGCTTCTCCTCGGTTGTGAGAAAAGCAGAGAAAACGCATGCTGAGGTCTCCTTTGGGTGACCCAAAGCAAACAGCCTCCCTTTCTTCTCTCCGAATCACCTTGCTTCTAGGAGGAAGCCAATAAACAACTCAGTGAGTAGATCTAACCGGTAACAATTAGAAGATAAACTTAATGATGGAATTTACTTCTTCGCCATCGCTGGTAAAGTTCAAACGCAGGAACGCAGTCCTTACCAACAGGCAACAGCTGGAGTTCAAAGAGATTGCACCAGCCCTGCTGTCTCTCCCTGCGAGGCTGCTCAGTATCCTGAGGCCCATCGTGTCCCCAGAGCTCAAGGACCTCTTCCCTGGGCAGGCTGGCCTCCGGGAAGGGGAGAAGAGGAGGGGCTTGTGGGAACACGGACTTCTTCCTGTAGGGAAAAAAACTCGGCTTTACCCAAAATGGCTTCCGGTCAGAGCCAGAAGATGAGGAGGCTTTTGCCGGCTTCTACCTGGTGACATCAGGATAACGCTGACCTTCACATGGCCTTCTTGATTTTTCCTAGCAGGTCCCAAACATCCCCAGACACCACAGCCACAGGTGGCGCTTGCACAGAAGGGCTAAGCCGCCTGTGTCCTAGAGGTGTTTCTGGCCAGCCCTTTTCCTCATCATAGCAGGGAGCTGCAGGAAGACCCAGAGGCTGGACTCTGCAGAACGAGGAGCACATTCTCATCAGCTCCCCCCTGTGCTCTCCATCACCCCCACCACTCCCATGCTCCAGGCTCCCACGGTTCCTCAAACGTGCCGGGCGTGTCCCAGGCTCAGGATTTTGCCCAGGGCCAGGCTCATGGCCTGGCACACACTCCCTCAGACACACACACTCCTGACACTCCCTCCCTCATCAAGTTTGCTTGGATGTCACCCTCTTAGAGAGCTTTCTTCACAAATTGCCCCCATCCCCTCCGGCTGTCCTTATTCCCCTCTCTGGTTTTATTTCTCTCCACTACACTTATCTCTGCCTGATAGGCCATCATTTTCCTTACACATTTGGTTTGCCTCCTTTCTCTATCTAGAATGTAAGTCCCATGAGGGCCATTTTGTTCTCTGCTGTATCCTCAGCACCTAGAACATGCTGGATAAAGCAGATGCTCAAACTTACTAAAAATTTTTTTATATAAACAGAGAATTAATTTTTTAAAAAATTTTTTAAATAAAATATTTTCAAAAATTTTAAATATTTTTTAAATTAATTTTTTAAATAAATAAATTACTATCATCACTGTTGTTAACCACGTGGGAGTATGCCACCCTTGGCCCCAGGAGGGGGTGATAATTCACCCAGGAGCTGCCCCCTGGAGAGGAGATGACGATCCCCCCAGCTGAGCAGTGCAACACACTGAACTCACTAGAGCTGCCATTACAAATGACCACAGGCTTAACAACAGAAATGTCCTGTCCCACAGCTCTGGAGGCTGAAAGTCCAAGATCAAGGTGTCAGAAGGGTTGGTTCCTTCTAAGAAACGTGAGAGAGAATCTGTTCCAAGCCTCTTATCTAGCTTCTTGGGGTGTCCTGGCAACTTTCGGTGTTCCTTGGCTTGTAAGGCATTACTCCAGTCTCTGACAGTAACTTCACATGGCCTTCTTCGTGTGTGTGTGTGTGTGTGTGTGTGTGTCCAAATTTCCCTGTTTTATAGGAACATCAGTCAATTTGGATTAGGGTCCACCCTAATGACCTCATCTTAACTAATTACAACTGTAGTGACCCTATGTCCAAATAAGATCACATCCTGGTGTTCTGGGAGGAAAGACTTAGATAATATGGATTTTAGGCAGGGAGCAGTTGAGGAGGGGTGAAGGCATTAGACCAATTCAACCTGTAACACTCCCATCTTGTCTAGAGGTAGAAAGGTTGCCTTTTGGCCAGCGACATTCTTTCTTCATTCTCCTCTCACTGCTTCTCAAGGGAAGGACCATGGGCATGAGATGGGATTGGCCCAAGACCAGACGAAGAGCCTGTTTCTGCCTTCCCCTGGGCCTTCCTTTAGATGACTATCATTTGGGCAGTGCAGCCTTCCTGAGCCGCTACTCCCTGCAGCCCAGAGAGAAGCCACCTGCCCATCTGGTATCCTGCAGGCCCACTGATGGTTCAGCCCCTCAGCCAGATCCATACCCATTCATCAAGAAAGACAACTCAGGGACCTTCGGTCTAGCTGCAGCCCCTCACTAGTGGGGGCTCTCAACATAAACTTTGCTCAAATAGTGCTCCTTAATGAGATCATCAACCCTGAAAACCCAGGCAGAGGAAATAAGCACCAATGAATCCCCGAAGCAAGTGAGGGCTCACAGGTGGGCTCCAATAGCTCACGCTACGTCCATAGCTGTGGACGAGCCAGGAGGAATTTCCCAAGGGCCTGGGGCAGGTGAGCTGCCAGCACCTAGCTAGGGTATAATGCACCCAGTTCCTGATACAAATGCTTTGAGAAATAGAAATGACAAGGTTTACCTTGAGCAGCAACCAACATATCCTCTCCAAACAGCACATACATCTTCGGAGGGCTCAGTGGGATTTATTACAGAGCTGCCCATTAGCATCAGCACACGAGGCTGGTGTCAGTATCTCATCATAAGCCCTGGTTCTTGGTGTTTTATAACCTGCAGTGAATCAGTGGGGCAGGCTCTCCTAGAGACTCACCCAGGTTTTCATCCATGTGCATTCACCCCTGGAAAGGGTGCTAAAAACATGGGAATGCTGTAGATTTTTCCAGAACTAAAACTGGAATATCTGAAACCCAGTGGTGTAAGCCTAGGTGTGTGACCTCAATAAATCCTGAACCTCAGCTTCCTCGTACTCTCTGCACAGTGATCCTTCCTTCACTGCTCACTGGGAAGATGAGATAACTATGTGTCCTGTGCATAGTACGTACGCACTAAATGCAAAGACAGTCTTAGCTGAAGAAGGAAAATCTTCCAAGAATGTACAGGAACATGCAATCAGCCCCACACATCAGAGACTGTTTTACCATCCTGCCTCCTCTCCATGGTGCCTGCTGCAACCAGAGGCAAGAGACGTGGGAGTTGGGGGGGTTGGCAGAGTGCAGTCTGTCGCACCTTTTCTCCTGCTCAGATTTAAATTAAAGTACGAAATTTGCATTCAGTCCCCTCAGGGCCTGGCTCGGTGACCGAAGCCTCGGGTTTGAAATACTTCCGCTCCGGGAAACTGCAGGTTCCGATCCCTGAGGGATTTCTGCTAGGCCTGGCATCCTTCTGAGACACATCATTTGAATAAATGCAATTTAGTGAAGCCAGGCCTTTGGAGGAGGCCTCTGGAAAGGAGAGTGGAGGCCCGTGGGAGGGCGTGGAGGATGAGCATTTTCTCAGGGTTCTCCCAGCGTCCTTGCCAGATGTCATGAGTGCTCGTAAAACTTTGGAGAAACCAGAGAAAGTTCCCAGAATGCCTTGTGCTCTCCGCAGCACACTCCCTCCTCATCTTTCCTGCAAATCCCCCATCATTTGCTTTCTTCTTACTCCCTCTGCCCTGCTTAAGAATGGGATGCTTCTGCCTAAATCCTTGTCCAATCTGGAGATGGGCCTCTCTGTCTCGGAGCCACACCCTACAGGAGGGATAGCTGAGCTCAATGGTTACAATGCTAGACTCCAGAATCGGCTGAACTGCCTAGAAATCCTGGCCTCTCTCAGGCCTACCAGGGGCATCTTCTGTGGTCCACATCAAAAGCATACTTATCTCTGCATTTTCAAAAACCTCCCAGTGTTATCAACTTTAAAGCATCGTCACAGTATCCCACTGCCCTGAGCTTGGAGACTCAAAGGATAAAGGGGTCTCCAAGAAAGCTCCCCCATAGCCTTCTAATTCTCCAAGCAGGGGCAGCAAGGAAGCGTCAGAGACCAAAGGCTTCATAACATCTAAGACATGCACTCAAAAGCCATTTCATTCTACTCCCTAAGCTTCCCATGGCTCACTACAGGCTAACAAGAATTTCTACCACTTTTTAGGCCCATTGCTCTCAGGGTCCTGATCTACATAGGAAAAATCTAAGGGGCCATGGAGCAAGGGTGAGAAGCGAAGCAAGAAAGGAACCCTGTTCCAAGTTGGATTCCCCTAGAAGGATAGCGATTAGTGTGCAGCATGTTTATTAGGGAGCCCTCGGGGACCAACAACAGAGGAAAAGGGGCAGCTGGAAGAGGGGAGCTGCTGAGCAGTCTCAACAGAGGCCTCCGCTGACTGCACAGGGAGCCGCGGAGCTGGAGTGCCCCTATGAAGTCATCCCAAGTCAGAGCGGGAAGCCAGGTCTTCACATCTCCCATGTGGATTGGTCCTTGGCTATGGGCTGCTCCGGGAAGGGGCCTAACTCTGGGCAGGGGCAGCTCTCCCAGCAACGCACTTCCCAGAGTGCTGAGCGCTCAGGGCTCTCTTCCCGCAGCACACCCAGCAGCTGGATCTAGGTCCTCGGGTCCCAGAGGGGTTACAGGCAGCAGATCACAGTGTCCACCACCAGTCCCAACTAGGAAAGCCTTCACGTTAGGAGAGCCAGAGAGCTTTAACCACTGGTGCAGTTAAAAAAGGGAATTCCATTTTGTCCAGGGGTACTCCCAGGCCTACCTTGGCCACTGGATCTTGGACTGTCCAACAGCCACCCAATTCATTGATAAACTGTGAAAAGGTTTCAAGTTGTAGAATTCTCAAATCAGAAAGGAATCGACAGCACCTGACTGAACCCTCAAGCCCAGGTGAAAACCCACGTTGCACCTCGAGCAGATGGTCTTCAGCCTTTGCCTGGACATTCCAATGCCTGGGCTGGGGGTGGCGCTCTCTTTACCACAGGCCTGACACCACTATTTTTTAACAGTTCTTTCTAATATTAAGTTACTATCAACCTCCCAGGAAAGATCACTTACAACTCACAAAATAAATCTCACAGTTGGGCTGGGCTCAGTGGCTCACACCTGTAATCCCAGCACTTTGGGAAGCTGAGGCTGGAGGCTTGCTTGAGGTCGGGAGTTTAAGACTTCAAGACCAGCCTGAGCAACAAACTGTTTGGTATGGTGGCATGTGCCTGTAGTCTCAGCTACGCAGAAGGCTGAGATAGGAGGATTGCTTGAACCCAGAAAATTGAGGCTGCAGTGAGCTGTGACTGTGATTGTGCCACTGCACTGTAGCCTGGGAAACAGAACAAGACTCTATCGATGGGAGGGGAGGGAGGGAGGCAGAGAAAGAAGAAAGGAGGAAGGGGAGGGGAGGGGAAAGGGAGAGGAGGGGAGAGGGAAGGGAGGGGAAGGGAAGGGAAGGGAAGGGAAAGGGGAGGGGAGGGAGGAAGGGGAGGGGAGGGGAGGGGAAGGGAAAAGAAAAAAGAAGAGAAAAATGTCACTGGGCACAGTGGCTCACACCTGTAATCCCAGCACTTTGGGAGGTTGAACAGAGCGGATCACCTGAGGTCAGGAGTTCAAGACCAGCCTGGCCAACATGGAGAAACTCATCTCTACTAAAAAAATACAAAATTAGCCAGGCATGGTGGTGAATGCCTGTAATCCCAGCTACTCGGGCGGCAGGAGAATCGCTTGAACCCGGGAGGTGGAGGTTGCGATGAGCTGAGATCGCGCTATTTCATTCCAGCCTAGGCAACAAGAGTGAAATTCAGTCTCAAAAAAAAAAAAAGAAAAGAAAAAGAAAAGAGTCCCTCAGTCATAGATTATCCTTTAGCTATTAGGAGACAAGTATTCTGCGTCTTCCATGGGCACCAGCTGTATGCCTCCTGAACATTCAACAAACATTGCTTTCCTCCCTTCCCTCCAAGCCCTTTCATGTGCATTGAATCGTTCAGTCTCTGGAAGAGTCTTCACAAGGATAACAGGGTCCGCATTATTATCCTGGGTTTTTGCCTTGGAAAATTAGTGAAGTTTTCACAGAAAAGGAGGAAACCAAGTTGGGTCTGGAAGCATGAATAAGAACTCTCCTAATCCCAGAAGAAACAGCACTCCAGGCTGAGGAATAGGACTCACGAAGACCTGTAGCATCAGAGAGCTTGGCGTGTTCAGGGGAACCTTTGATATGGCCAGAGCAGTCGCTCTCAACTGGAAACAGCTGAACCCCAGGGGACATTTGGCAATGTCTAGAGACATTTTGTCACAACTAGGGGTGTATACTACTGGCATCTAGTAGGTAAAGGCCAGTAATCCTGTTAAACATTCTGCAATTCACAGGACAGCCCCCACAACAAAAAATTATCTGGTGAAAAATTTCAGTAGTGCCAAGAAAAATACTTTAGAGAAGGCAGGGACGGTGAGCAGATTAATTGGGACTAAATTACGAAGAGCCAAGCTTAGAGGTTTATTATAAGCCTAGATTTGGTAAGAAATTTGAAGCATGATTTAGATAGAATGAGCTGAGTCTGGGATCTGGGAAATCATTCAGGAGACTGTTGGGATTGCCCATTCATTCATTCTTTCACTAATCATTTATTAAACACTTATGAGTATCTATCATGTATAATACTAGCCTCTGTGCTAGTCACTGTGAGGTAATGATGAGTAAAAAAGACCCAGTCCCTGCCTTTGGGGGTTTTACCATCTAAATGAAGAAGAGAAATATGATTTGAATAATCACATAAATATGTAACTACACACTAGCAGGTACAATGAGGCAAAAGTACAGGAGCTACCAATGCGTTTGACAACAAGGACTAATCAATGAAGTTCCAAAGAGAAGAAAGGTTTACGCCACAGTCCGAAAGATGAAGAAGCCAGGCAAGGGATCAGATGACGCTTCACTGAGCAAAACAAGTAAGAGGATGAGCCCGTTGAAGGTATATTTTTGAGACAGAATCCATGGGACTTTGTAGATCTGTTGCAGCGGGTAGGTGGGGGAGAAGCTGGGGCCCTGCCTGCATTCTGCTTCCAGCCGCCGCCTGGGTGATGGTGCCCTTTCCAAGATGGGACACGACAGAGAAAGAAGAAACTGGGGATCCAGAGTGGTATCATCAGACCCGGAGGAGGCAACTTCCCAGCACTTGGGTCCTCGTGCCCTTTGGGCCTCGTGACACACTGAAGTAACCCAGTGACAGATTTGTTGGAGCTGCCTTTTCCCACTCCTATTTACCTCATTTTCCCCTTGTTGCTTCTGGAAGAGCCCTTACAGATGAAGCCCAACTCCATTTTACACTTGAAGCACCTAAGGCCATAGAGGCTGGGTGGCATCCCCAATGTATCCCAGCTGCTTAGTGGCTCAGCCAAAGCTAGTTCAAAAACCCCAGCCCTGAATACAGCAGAACAGAGGCCATGCCCTGCCTCCAGCCCAGCCACAGTTCACATTCATCGTACTGAGGTGCCCATGTCCAGTTCTCCGGCCAAGGCAGCTTGGGCTAAATTGATTTGGAAGCATTTCAGCCCCATGTTGCCTCTTCCCCAGAAATGATGATATAACAGGAGAATGTGGTACTTGCTAGGGAGGCTGAAGTCCATCCAGGAACAAGACAAGCTTAAGATGATGCCCAGGAATTCCACCAGTGAGAGGGCACAGGCAGCCTGCCCTTGTGGGCTGCTGATGTCCCAGGGAGGCAGTCTCCCTGGGCATTCCCTGTCTAAGCAGCTGTGAAACAGGACTCTTCCTGCCAGTCCTGGCTAGGGCCCCTAACTGAGAGCAATAGATGCTCAAAGCCCTCCCTCCAAAATGAGGTGTTGGATGTCTAGCAAATGGCCTTCTCTTACCCCTAGCCTGGAGGTGGTGATGGGCATTGCTGGAGAACTGGTCGGAGTGAGGGTTCAGGAATGTGAAGAACCTGGTAGGAGAGTCTTCTTCAGAGAGGGCCGGACTGTGTCAGGAGCTGTCTCCTGGGGTAGGAAGAGACAAAGTGAGGGTGCTCTCAGGGAAAGCCCTCCAGAGGAGCACACTTTGTGTCTGCTCGGCTTAGACTGCACTCTTGCCTGCTTCTAGATGGGCCCCAGGGATGGAGCTGGCCCGAGGAGAAGACAGGAAGAAGAAGAGACTCCAACAAAAGGATGGGCTTCTGGCCCCCAGAGGTGGAAGAAACACCTCAAGAAGGCATCACTCACGGCAAGTCATTGCAAATGAGAGACTCCCAGGTAGTGGTGAGTATCCAAAGAACCCACAAAAGCACCCCATTTGGGCCTCCCTGAGGGCCCTGACCCTCATGTCCCCTCTCACATGGAGGTGTGGGGACTGCAGTGGAAATGGCCTTGCTTCCTCCCAGAGTTGTGGGCGAGAGCATTGACCCAGATTACAGCCTCGTCGTCTGAGGTCTGTGCACTTTTTCTTGCATAACCCGCTTCCACTTAGGCTGGGCCCCAGAACAACCAATAAAAGAGCAATGAGGTGAGTGAAAGAGCAGGAGCAAGGAAGAGAGACCTTTCCACTGCAAGCGTCCAAGGTCAGGCCTACGCTGCATGTGCACGTGTGTGCATACATTTGGAGCTGCAAGAGTCAAGCACGGGCCAAGATCTGAAATATCTGAGTAGAGCTTTGGTTTCAATGTGCTGGATTCTTAATATTTAAAGTATTTTGCATGGTGAAACTGATGATACATGGAAAAGCCCTGTGACCATCCAGTGATATGGAAGGAAGAACCAGGCTACAGCGCAGACTTGAAGGGCAACTCTCATACCTTACCAAGTCCACCTCCATCCATAAGCTGCTTACATCTATTCAAAGAAGCTGTTGGGCCAAGAACGTGCTTGTGGGCTGGCCACACCATGGCTGGGCGATGCAGCACTAGAGAGAAGGGATGGCCAGCATCCTGGAGCACACTGTGGTCTCTCCAGATACTGAGGAGCCTGCCCAGAAACTGTCATCAGACCTTTGGGAATGAAGGGGAAAAGCCAGTGCTGGGCTCTCCAGATAGAAAATTCCAGACCTCAGAACCAAACCTGAGGCTGCAGCACAGCAAGGCCCACCAGGAGACCCTCACCCAGGCCCACTCCCTGGCCAGGATGTTTGCCTCACGTCCCCTCTCACATGGAGGCATGAGGACTGCACTGGAAATGGCCTTGCTTCCTCCCAGAATGCAGATGAGAGCACTGACTGTGAGCCTTTTCAGCGCATTTCCTTCCCAGGAAGCTGCTGCCTTCACAGATGAATTCCTCGCCTTGACACAGAGGATAGCTGTCGCCTGTCTCTCTTCACTGAAGCCCCGTCCCTTCTGGGTGTTATGAGAACAATGCCTAGGGCCACCCTTGTCCCAGCAAAGCAGGAACTGGCCGGCTCAGTGCTCAGGGACTGAGACGGCATAGGTGGAAGTCACCCCGGCTCATGGGACCATGGCTGCATGAATCAAGGGAAGGGCTTGGACTGGAGTGGTCAGGGGCGTGGAGAGGAGGGTCAGGGCTAGCAATCAGACGATGTAGGCCTGCATCAGTGTCCTCCACCAAAGGCCAAAATGAATCTCTTATTCTGACCAGCAGTGTGACAGCAGTGGGGAGGTGACCTCATGTTTCTAAATCCCAATCCCTTCATCTGTAAAGTGAGAGTAATAATGTTAAACTCGGGGGGTGGCGAGATAGTTAAAAAAGTATGGAAAGGGCCAACAGCAGTGCAGGCACAGATGGTGATATGGTTAGACTTTGTATCCCCACCCAAATCTCCACTGAACTGTAATCCCCAGTATTGAGGGAGAGACCTCGTTGGGGGGGTGATTGGATCATGGAGGTGGTTTCTCCCATGCTGTTCTCATGATAGTGAGGGAGTTCTTATGAGAAGTGATGGTTTTATAGATGGTAGTTTTCCCTGGGCTTCTCTCTCTCTCTTGCCACCATGTGAAGAAGGTCCTTGCTTCGCCTTCACCTTCCACCATGATTATAAGTTTCCTGAGGCCTCCCCAGCCATATGGAACTGTGAGTCAATTAAACCTCTTTCCCTTAAGTTATCCATATATTTCTTTTATTTTTATTTATTTATTTGAGACGGAGTCTTGCCCTGTCACCCAGGCCAGAGTGCAATGGCCAATCTCAGCTCACTGCAACCTTCTCCTCCTGGGTTCAAGCAATTCTCCTGCCCCAGCCTCCCAAGTAGCTGGGATTACAGGCACACACCACCAGGTCACCCCATATCTTTAGTAGAGATGGGGTTTCACCATGTTGGCCAGGCTGGTCTCGATCTCCTGACCTTGTAATCTGCCCATCTTGGCCTCCCAAAGTGCTAGGATTATAAGTGTGAGCCACCGCACCTGGCCTCAGGTATTTCTTTATAGCAGTGTGAGAATGGGCTAATACAGATGGTTTTCAGTCAATGTTGCTAGCTTAAGAATAAACCCATCCATTTATCTCCTTAATGGCCCCACATTAGCCAGTGTGCCCATCAGCTTCTTATCCCACTGGCTGTTCTCCAAAGACTATGAGTGAGAGTGGGAAACACAGCCCATGGCCAGGGAAAGGATGTGTCAGGGCAGGCTGTTGGCAGCCCAAGTCACCAATAGACTCACAGTCCACAGGCTGGGCCTTATCCTCCCAGACTTACAAGAAATCTTCTCTTGTATCTTTAGTGACCTCTGTTAGTGATGGGGGCTTAAATCAAGTATAGTCACATATGGCCCATGGATAAGCAGCCTGCCAATGTGTTGATATCAAAAGGAGAGGATGGGGGAGGAAAGGGTCATCCCTTTCCAATGTCTGCAGTGCTCATAGCACTCTGTGCAGGATTCTGATGTCCCCAGTCCCAAGGCTCTCCTCTAGTCAGTGGGACCACACTGTCCTTTCCTCCCAAGATACCCACTTTTCTGAGTTGCATTGTGGATTAGACACCCTTGTGCCTTCACCAAATGTGTTACTGTCACTGATTTTATGCCACTATGAAGTAGATGTTTCTATGGGCTTGGGGGAGATCTCAGTATCCTCTCATTATGTGTTGATTTAATCGGTTTACCTTTCACTGCCTCCAACTGACCAGTAACTAGGAATACTGTACATGGCTTCAGTCTCCTGAGGCCTGGGACCATCCCAGCTGTCAGCCTCTTAAAAAGCCTCTATCTAAAGATGCTCTCCAGCCCACTAGAAGGAACAGTTCTGGCCTCCGAGCAGGACAGGACAATAGCGCCACGTCAATGTCTAAAGAAAAACACACCTCTGGCTCTCCTAAACCATTATCCCACACATGCCATAGCCAAGGGAAGACCAAGAGCTAAGTAAGAGCAAGAATTTGGGGGAGAAATGCAGCACCTGTGAGAGAAGAATTTACAGGACATAAAGATGAGAGTTTGGATCAGAGGATGCTCAGAGTGGAAAAAGTTCAAACTTGTTGCTAGATTGTCTAGTTGAACTTGGCTGCTGAAAATTAAATGTGCGTCTTGTCAAATTGAAACAATAGTCCAAATCTGAACCATGGGACATTTTCATGTCTTCACTGCTAAGTTTCTAACCCCAGAGGAGGCAGCACTCAAGGCACCATCTTAGAAGCAGACACCAGACCCTTACCAGGCAATGAACCTGCTGGTGCCTTGATCTTGGCCTTCTCAGCCTCCATAATTGTGAGAAATAAATTTCTGTTCTTCATAAAGTATCCAGTATTAGGTATTCTGTTATAGCAGCACAAAATGGAAGCTTGTGTTTCTCCAAGCTCAATAATGGCAGAGATGAGAATGGTGATGCATGGCATTCCTGCACAGATCAAGAGCTCTAGAGTTAGCTCATAAGCTATCCCCAGTAAATCAAACTGACAGGAAGCTAACTGTTACCCAACAACTCCCTCAGCCCAAACAAATGGGGCCTATGCAAAGAGGCCTGGGAAAGGAAAAAGACTGGAGAAGCCTTTTTCTTGCTAATACCAAGTTGGCAAGAGAGAAAAACTGGACTCTGGGCTACCTCCAGTCTGGCAAACTTGTGGTTCCAGTCGAGGTAGACCCCTAAGTAAACACTTCTGTTCTGAGGTGACTGAGGTATGGCTCTGTTCTTTGACATAGCAGAAGCCCTCATTATATTGTCTTTAGCCAAAGAGACAGCTGAAGGCTCAGAACTCCTTGAGCGCAGGGTGGCGCATTGTGGCTATTGTTCTGTGAGCTGTGCCTTTTATTTGTGAATCAAGTAGCTCCAATTGTTGAGTGCCTCCTCTATTCCAGAGACTGAGCAGTAGGCCCCTTTTATACTCTAGATTCTTCAATCCTCACAAAAACAAAGTAGGGTAGATATTATTAGTTCCATTCTACAGATGAGGAAATAGATTATCAAAATGGCTTAGAAAAACCCTGTGGCTGGAACTCTCATATATTATCAGTGGGAGTGTAAGATGGTACAGCCAGCTGGGAAAATGGTCTGATGGCTCCTTAAAGTATTCAACATGGAGGTTTAACCCAGCGATTTCACTCCTAGGTATATACCCAAGAGGATCTAAACCATATGTCCACAAAACTTGTACGTGAATGTTCACAGAAACATTTTCATAGTAGCCCAAAGTGGACAATCCCAGTGTCCACCAACTGATGAATAGATTTAAAAAATTGTGGTATATCCATACAATGGAATATTACTTAGAAATGAAATGGAATAAAATACTAATACATGCTACAACATGGGTGAGCTTTGAAAACATATTGCTAAGTGAAAGAAGCCAGTACAAAAGATCACATTTGACTCCATTGACATGAAATGTCCAAAATAAGCAAATCTGTAGAGACGGAAGGTAGACCAGTGGTTACCTAGGGCAGAGGATGGGGAGAAATGGAGAGTGACAGTTAATGATTACAAGATTTCTTTTGGAGTGATGAAGATGTTCTGAAATAAGATTATGGTGACAGTTGCACAACTCTGCAAAACAGATTTAAAACCATTGAATTGTATACTCTCAACGGACAAATATTATGGTCTGTAAATTATTTCTGAATAAAACTGTTTTTAAAAACTAACATGGCTAGCTGAACCCTGATGGATACCTGTGTCTACAAAGTAACCTTTGAATTTAATGTTTAGAGCTGATTTTTCAAGAAGAGCACAGCTGAGGTTATCTGAGCAACAGGTAGATCTGGACTTGTGTGATGTTGAGTAAGTTACTTAGTTCTTCTCTGCCAATCTCCAAGACTCTTATGAAGATGACATGGGATAGCTTCTGCCACAAGCTCCTGTATATCCCTGTGATCGAGTATATGTTAATTATAATCCTCCCATTTCCTAAAAAGGCAACTCAAAAGAACATGCCAGGGTCTTGCCCCTGAAAAGGGATGAGGCCATGAATCAGGGGAACATGATAAGAATTTAGGAATAGGAATAAAGCTGAAGTCCCTTGTAACTCCCAGGGTCCAATGTGAGGACTCAGGCTCAGTAACAATTCTAAAATTCAAGTCTTGGTTACAACAACCAGGCATTGATACTGACCCTTACACTGATAGAACTGGAGATATTTATTATAAACGCCTTTTTCCGGTTAGGACTGGCTCTGCAATCTATGGGAGGCTTGAGGAGGCTGTGGAGACAACAGCACAGGACATCAGAAACAGGGCTAGAAGGTAGGACACTTTCAAACAAGCAACAAGAGACATGGGTAATCCCAGTCCTTTCAAGATTTTCCACATCCCACATGGCCATTTGAATCTATAAAGACTAATTTCATTGTTATGAAATGGTAAAATAAATAAATAAATGCCGTAGAGATGGGAGAAAGAAAGTAGCCCTACCTAAATTACCTTAGCTTCAATCTTTTCATTAATCTCATTTATTCCCAAAGATTCCCGTTCCAAATCAGAATTGCAGGCCAAAGGCCCTGGAACAGTCCTTGCTCCTCAGATCTCAGAGGGCAAAAGAGGGAAGCAGTGCGCCACCACACTCAGTCCACAGGCTCTGCGAATCCTCTGTCTTCTATTTCGTCTTCAGCATTTGCCTGTTTTTGAAAAGAGGCAGAGAAAGAAGAGAAAAAATTATACAGGTGTACAGTAAAAACCTCAGCTCCTGATTTTCAATTCAGTCAGCCCACTTAAGATTCAAGAATAGTACCATGCTTAGTGATGTAGGTGCTAGAAATATCGATAATAGTAAGTACCTCACAGGATTACTGTGGAGACAGAATAAGATGCTAACCCAGTTGAAAAATCTGTGGATTTGGAGTCAGGTAGAAATAGGCCTGTGTCTGTCTGAAAGTTGTTTAAAACTCAAACACCAACTTAAAAGGCTGTTGTGAAACATCACCTATGCTCTTCCTAGGGCAGTGTCGGGCATCAGTAGGCCCCAGTGAAAGGCAGAAATGATGCACTTTGCACAGTGCTTGGCACATTGTAGATCCCAGGGATGGTGGAGGTCAGATAGCAAGGGTGTAAGTGAGGAAAGGACCAGAAGACCCCAGTGTGGAAGACACCAGAGGAGACCTGCTGGACAGGTAGTTGGCTCAGTCTGGTAACCTCATGCCAAGGACAATTTTTGGTTTCAGACTTCAAGAATGAGGCTTCCAGTGGGGAAAACACCTTTCCTGGGTGCCTTTAGGAGGAAGCCAAGTGCTCCATCAGAGGAACTGGGCAACCTAGCAGGAGAAGGGAGTCTGAGGTCAGAGAGGAGGGCACTTCTCGCCAGAAGAATTCACAAACATGAGAGCAGACTAAGCATCCACAGTGATCAGCAGCATTTGACCTCACTTGGTGGCAGCTGCTCCATCCAGCCCATTTGCAAAGTCCACAATTCTGCAAGACCCATAGAAGTGCAGTGGTTTGGAACAATTCACCCCCCAACTCTTCTGTGTCAGTCTGAGGCTTCTATTGAGCTCTTAGATTCCATAATAAAGAAAGAGGGCACTGCTCACATCACCAGTCTTTTGTGCATACAGTTCCTGCCTCAGTGGGTTGCAAGTTTTCTGCAGAGAAAAAAGACAGCCACTTTTATTAAACCTCTCTGTGGTCCTCAGCTTTTCCCCCAACCTTCTTGATGACAAGCTTCCTTTCCCGAGTCATGCACATTCATCTCACAGGCCAGAGAGGAGAGGTTTTCACATCAAGGCAAAAGGTACCTAGTAAGAAGAAGCTATAGAAGAGGTGGTGAGCTGGGGTAGAGATGAGAACTAGAGAGGGTATCTTCTAACAAAAGGTGATTCTCACCAGGGCCTTAAAGGTCCTATGTTAAGAAAAAAATGGTATGTGTTTCTTCAGGCAGGTGCAAGATGATAATCTGGAGACTAGCAGAGGGGAGCTCAGAGTCAAGTTAATAAGCCAGAAAAGGCAGGAAATAGAGTGACCCACAAAAATCGTTAAAGGAAAAAGTGTTGTAAACCTGAGGCTCTTACAGACATACCAAAGCCTGGGTTAAAAATAATTTATTAATTAGTTCTTATAAGCTCATGGTATAAAATTCTAAAGATAAAAGTGAGAAGTTAAGTCTTCCTTCTACCCCTGTGTCTTAACCAAGCAGATCTTCTCCCTAAAGACACAATTCCTTGTCATTTCTTGTCATTATTAACAATTTCTTATATATTCTTTGGGAGATAACCTATAAATCTATAAGCATATGTCTATCATTGTCCCAACTACATAAATGGAAGTATACTGGGCATACTGTTCTGATTGCTTTCCCCACTTAATATATCTTGGAAACTATTCAATACTTCTGTCTAATTATTTACAATTAAATATGCTTATACTATTGTCACTTACCTGCTTTATAAATATCATTTGACCCCCAGCTCTAAAATACTTGGAAATCGGTGTGTTTGCCTTTCTTTAACCTAAAAGATATTACTCAAGAATATTTACAGAAATAAATGAAGACTGGAATTTATACTATGAAGGCATGCCACGTTTCATGAAAAATGGGCACGTTACGAACCAAGTCATGATAAAGTAACACAAATTCAAAGGTAAATAATTTTATGAGCATCTTAACAACAACGAAAAGTTGTTAAGGTTTTAAGCACCATGTTACGTCGTCAAGGTTTCCAGCATGGAATGAGGTTGCCAGCCTTAGCCAACTACCTGTCCAACAGGTCCCCTCTGGTTTCTTCCACACTGGGTCTTCTGGTTCTCTCCTCACTCACACCCTTGCTAGCTGGGATCTATACATCATGGTGAAATGTATAATTTCTCACATTGTGGTGAAATTTATAATTGCTATATTGAAATAATATATGACGCTTACATGCTATATTACAACCATAATTTCCACAGGGGTTTTAATTCTTAGTCCTATAGTTGAATAGGTTCGATGCTCACCACCATTCCTTTTGCCAAAGGTTCTCCACTGCTCTCTTAGTTAACCAAAATTTGCCTTTCTGTAGTTTCTTCAAAATGTGGTTGACAGTTGCTGGTCTTGCATATTTGAAAATGCTTGTTTCCTGTTATGTGACCAACATGTTTACTGGGTGTAAAATTCTTAGATTCCTCATATTTTCATTACATGATTTAGAAAAGTGTTGATTATTGCTAGGGAGACATTTAATATCAACCTGATATTTTTCCCTGTATACGCAACTTTTCCTCTTTGTTAAGATGCTCATAAGATTATTTATCTTTGAATTTTTGTTACTTTATCATGATTTGATTCTTAGTATGCCCATTTTTCTTAGGACATAGCATGCCTTCATAGTATAAATTCAAGTATTCATTTATTTCTATAAATATTCTTGAGTAATATCTTTCAGTATTCTCTTTTAGTTGCTTCATTCTTTTCTACAGGGATACTATTTACGGATCTCATTGAACTGACATCCCTACCTATTATTTTCACATTTCTTGTCAAAATCTTCTTCATTTCCAACTGATTTCACTTGCTTTTCAGGCCTTTCCTTCATGTCTTTCTTGTATTTTTATCAGTGTTTATTCCCTTGTATGCTTATTTCAACGTGGGCTTCATTTCTCTGTACCCTCCTATCTGGCTTTCCCAGCTTCTTGGCAATGTAACATGGTAGTTAAAAGTGAAAGCCCTGAAGTCCAGGTTACCAGAATGCAACCCTGGTCAAGTTATTTCATTTCTGATACTTCATCTTTAAAATGAGTAAAATGAGGGCATCTACCAAATAGGGCTGTTGTAAGGATTGATGAGTTAATACATATTAAAAAGTAATGTATTTGCCATTACTTTTATGGCTGAAACAGCAGTTACTTTTGCACCAACCTAATAAACACACTCTGAATCATAATAGACGCAATTTAAGTTCTGTTTGTGAATTAATAAAAGGAGATTAATAATAATAATCGTTGAGCTCTTTTTCCCTGAGCTTTTATATCTCTGCTTTGAGCTTCTAGATTAATGTGTAACATTTTAAAAATTCATTCATTTTTAAAAATAGGGTCATGATTTTTGTCTGCTTGGCAGCCACATTTTTCTGGTGCCTGTTTTTTTTTTTTTAATCATTTGATTTTGTTTGTTTTTATAACACGTTTGTATAGATCCCGTGCTGATGACTTTTTAAAATATTACTTATCTTGCAATTAGGTTAGTTTTCCCCGGACAAAGCTTTTGCAATTGATTCTTATGGGACAGGCCAGCCTGGATATCAGACCAGCGGAAATTCTCTCTGGTATCAGAACTGTGTATGTGAGTGAGTTATTTTTTCCTTCACAGAAATCAACACTTACAAGGATGTGTATCATTTGGAGTCTCTCTTTCCCATCCTGTTCAACACACTATTGCCTTTAAAGATGATTCACGTATGCTCCTCATTTGGCCTCACATCTCTGCCACTCGCTGGTATCAAGCAGGAGCCAGAGAAGATCCTACCACCCACTAATGTATCCCATTGCCACAGATCCAGACAAAGGAGGGGGTAGTTGTACCCTCTGGAATGTGGCATATGATGACAGAGTGTGAGTTTCTGTTTCTTGATTTCCTTCTTCACTTCTTGTAGGGTTGTGGCATTCATGATTTGCAAAAGGAGAAGGAACGCCCTAGAAACGTCTTTGTCTTCAATAGCACTTATGAGGTCAAACCCCATCACATATCCATGTCGAAAGAGGGGAAACCTCAGAGGACTAAGAAGTGATTGAAAAGCCTATGACGCTGATAAAGCCAAGTGCCCACCTCACCATGGTTTTACATAATCATTCAGAAATCCAGATTCTGCTTTGGATAGAATAACCATTTCTATCATATCACAAAATGTCTTTGTAAGGCTTAGATGCTTCACAATCATTACAATCTCTGCCACAGCTTTTATTTATTTATATTTAGAGATTGGATCTCTCTGTTGCCCAGGCTGGAGTGCAGTGGCATGCACATAGCTCACTGCTGCCTTGAACTCCTGGGCTCTAATGATCCTCTCGCTTCAGCCTCCCAAGTAGCCAGGACTACAGGCACACACCACTATCCCTGTAGGGACAGGATGTCACTATGTTGCCCAAGCCCATCTTGAACTCCTGGCTTCATGCGATCCTCTCACCTCAGCCTCCCAAAATCCTGGGATTATAGCCATGAACTATAACACCTGGTTGTTATAGCTTTAATTGGAGAATGAAGATGAGACAGATGCTTTGTTTCAATAACTTATTGGTTATATTTACTCCCTGACCAGTAGAGATAGAGCCTTTCTTCTCCTGAAGTTACCAGAACCAGAAGCACCAACTAACTGGCTAATCATGAAAGACGGATATTTAAAGTGTCTCCTTAATTAAAAAAAAAAAAAAGTACCAGCATCTGAGGGCTTGTCAGGTTCTTTACTACATTTGAGCAGTAATATGGTTTGGCTATGTGTCCCCACCCAAGCTCATCTCAAATCGTAATCCCCATGTGTGGAAGGAAGGACCTGGTGGGAGATGATTGAATCATGGGAGTGGTTTCCCCCATGCTGTTCTCGTGATAGTGAGTTGGTTTAAAAGTCTATGGCAGTTTCCTACTTGCTCTGTCTCTCCTGCCACCATGTAGGAAGGTGTTTGCTTCTCCTTCACCTTCTGCCATGATCGTAATTTTCCTGAGGCCTCCTGAGCCATGCAGAACTGTGAGTCAATTAAACTTTTGTTTACCCAGTCTCACGTAGTTCTTTATAGCAGCATGAAAATGGACTAATATAGAAAATTGGTACCAGGATAGTGGGTTACCGCTACAAAGATAAACTGAAAATGTGGAAGCGACTTTGGAACGACAGAGGGGGGGACGGGGGAGGGGGGCGGAGGAGACAGGAAGGGGGAGGGCCGGGGTCCTGGTTGGATATTTTTTCTAACATATGAGATTCCGGGCGGGAGACACAGACAGCGGGGAGCGGGGGGGGGGTGGGTTTGGGCCGGGATGGCGAGGGTATCTGAGAATTTTTAAGTGGGGGGGGTTTTCTTAATACAGGGCATATGTAAAAAGTGGCTGAGGGGCCGGCAAGGACCCTGGATACGGGGAGAATCGCGGATAAGGGGAACGAATTCCCCCGGGGCCCCAAAATATCCCGGGCCCCCCCCCCCGGGGCAGAAGGCCCCGGGGCGGGGGGGGGGCCTCGTTGTTGTGCTGCGGGCCGGCTGGGCTGGGGTTTTGAGGGCGGGCAGGGGGGGGGGGCGGGCGCGGGGGGCGGGGGTGGTGTGTGTATTGGGGGGGGGACAGAGGTCAAAAGTTGAGGCTTGGTAGCCTCTGCCTAGACAGCAGAGGATATACGGAACCAGGAAGAAGTCTGCTTCAGGGATGCAGCCCTCATGCAGAATCTCTATTAGGGCAATGCAGAGGGAAAATGTGGGGTTGGAATCCCCATACAGAGTCCCCACCGGGACACTGCCTAGTGGAGCTGTGAGAAGAGGGCCACTGTCCTCCAGACCCCAGAATGGTAGATCCACCGACACCTTGCACTGTGCACCTGGAAAAGCTGCAGGCACGCAACACCAGCCTTTGAAAGCACCTTGGGGGCTGTACCCTGCAGAGCCACAGGGGTGGAAATGCCCAAGGCCTTGGGAGCCTACCCCTTGCATCAGCATGCCCTGGATGTGAGACATGGAGTCAAATAATATTTTGGAGCTTTAAGATTTAATTGCTGCCCTGATGAGTTTCAGACTTGCATGGGGCCTGCAGCCCCTTTGTTTTGGCCACTTTTCCCTTGCTATTCTCCCCCATGCTGTTCTCATGATAGTGAGTGAGTTCTCATGAGATCTGATGATTTAAAAGTCTATGGCAGTTTCTCCCTTGCTCTTTCTCTCTTCTGCTGCCTTGTAAGGAGGTGCTTGCTTTGCCTTCACTTTCTGCCTTAATTGTAAATTTCCTGAGGCCTCCCCCACCAATGTGGAACTGTGAGTCAATTAAACCTATTTTGTTTGTAAATTAGGTAGGTTTTATCTTATTTTTTAATTTTGAGACAGTCTCACTCTGATCTTGGCTCAGTGCAACCTCCATCTCCTGAGTTCAAGTGATTCTTGTGCCTCAGCCACCCAAGTAGCTGGTATTACAGGCATATGCCACCAGGTCTCCCTAATTTTTGTATTTGTATTAGAGACATGTTGGCCAGGATGGTCTCGAACTCCTGGCCTCAAGTGATCTGCCCACCTCAGCCTCCCAAAGTGCTGAGATTACAGGTGTGAGCCACTGTGCCTGGCCCTCTGTTAGTTCTTTAAAGCAGTGTCAAAACAGACTAATACAAGCAGGTCAGTCAGAAATTTCTGAGTCACCAAGTCAGAGAAGCAAAATATCATTTGTCACCTGATGTGAGAACATCAATTGGAAATCCCTTGCAAATATAGATGGTCCCCAATTTAAAATGATTCAACTTAAAATTTTTCAACTTTGTAATGATGTGAAAGCAATACACATTCAGTAGAAATCATACCTCAAGTACCCATACAATCATTCTATTTTTCACTTTCAGTACAATATTCAATAAACTATGTGAGATATATAACACTTTACTATAAAAGGGGCTTTGTGGTAGATGATTTTGTCCAACTGCAGGCTAATGTAAGTGTTCTGAGCATGTTTAAAGTAGGCTAGGCTAAGCTATGATGTTCAGTGGGTTAGGTATAATAAATGTATTTTCACAAAAATCTTTGACATAATACTAACAAACTGAATCTTGCTAGTAAAAATGATCAAGCATAATTTATACCAGACATGCAAGGATGGCTCAACATACACAAATCAATGAATATGACACATCACATCAACAGTATGAGGGACAAAAACCATATGATCATCTTAATAGATACAGAAAAAGGATTTGATAAAATTCATCATCCCTTCATGATAAAAGCTCTCAACAAAATAGGCAATACATGACAAACTTACAGTTAACTTCAGAGTCAAGGGGTAAAAGTTGAAAGCCTTTCCTCCAAGAATTTGAAGACAAGGATGCCCACTTTCGACACTCCTTTCAACATAATACTAGAAGTCCTAGCCAGACAATCAAGCAAGAGAAAGAAATAAAAGGAAACCAAATTGAAAGGAAAAAAGGCAAATTATCCCTGTTTGCTGATGATATGATCTTCTGTGTAGAAAAACCTAAAGACTCCACTAAAATTTCTTAGATTTGAAAAATGAATTCAGTCAAGTTTCAGGATACAAAATCAATGTAAAAAGTCAGTAGCATTTCCATACAACAATAATTATCTAGATGAAGAAGAAATCAAGAAGGCATTCCCACTTATACTTGTTAAAAAAAAAAACATAAAATAAAATAACTAGGAATAAATCTAACAGGGGAAGTGAAAGACCTCTACAAGGAAAACTACAAGTGAAAGATCTCTACAGGGAAAACTGATGAAAGAAAATGAAGATGCCACAAACAAGTGGAAAAACATCTTGTGTTCATGAATTTGAAGAATTAATACTGTTAAAATGATCACATCTCCCAAAGCAATCTACAGATTCAATACAATCTATCAAAATATATCAAAATGCCAACATCATTCTTCACAAAATTAGAAAAAACAATCTTAAAATTCATATGGAACATGAAAAGGGTCCAAATAGCCAAAGCAATCCTGAGCAAAAAGAACAAAGCTGGAGGCACCATATTATCTGACTTCAAATTATACTACACCCTCTTCAACAAGTGGTGCTGGGACAATTGTATAGCTACATGCAGAAGAATTGAACTGATCATCTATCTTTCACCACATATAAAAATCAACTCAAAATGGATTAAAGACTTAAGTATAATACTCAAAACTATAAAAACACTGAAGAAAACCTACAAAAAGCTTTCCTTGTCACTGGTCTAGGCAAAGAATTTATGACTAAGACCTCAAAAGCACAGACAACAAAAGCAAAATCAGACAAATGAAACTATATTAAGCTAAAAAGCTTCTGTACAGCAAAGAAACAATCAACAGAATTAAAAGACAAACTACTGAATGGGAGAAAATATTTGCAACCTGTGTATCCAAAAGGGAACTAATATCTAGAATAAATAAGAAACTCAAGCAACTCAATAGGAAAAAACAAATCAAATAATTCCATTAAAAAGTGGGCAAAGGATATGAATAGACATTTCTCAAAAGAAGACATACCAATGGCCACTAGGTATATGTAAAAAAATGCTCAGCATCACTAATCATCAGAGAAATGTAAATCAAAACCACAAGAAAAAAAATGCTCAGCATCACTAATCATCAGAGAAATGTCAATCAAAACCACAAGAAAAAAAATGCTCAGCATCACTAATCATCAGAGAAATGCGAATCAAAACCACAATGAGGTATCACCTTACTCCAGTCAGAACTGTTATTAATAAAATGACAAAATATAATAGATGTTGGTGAAGATGCGATGGGGAACTCTTAACACTGTTGGTGAGAATGTAAACTAGTACAGCCACTATGGAAAATAGTATGGATATTTCTTTAAAAACTTGAAGTAGAATTACCATTTGATCCAGCAATCCCACTACTGGGAATCTACCCAAAGGAAAAGAAATCAATATATCAAAAGAATACCTGCACTCATATGTGTATTGCAATCAATCTAACTGTTCATCAACAAAAGAATGGATGAAAAAAATATGGTACATGATGAAATACTATTCAGCCATAAAAAAAAATGAAATCATGTCATTTGCAGTAACATAGCTGGAACTGGAAGGCAGTATCTTAAGTGAAATAGGCCAGGCACAAAAAGACAACACATGTCCTTCTCACATCTATGTGGGAACTAAAACATTTGATCACATGAAGAGAGACAGTGGAAAGAGAGATAATAGAGACTGGGAAGGGTGAGTTGAGGGGATGGGAGAGGAGAAGTAGGCAAAAAGGTACAAACCTACAGTTAGAAGGAATACATTCAATATCTGATAGAAGAGTAGGATGATTATATTGAACAAAAATGTTTTGTACTCCGGTGAAAGACCTCAAATACCCTGACTTGATCCCTACACATTATATAAATGTAACACAATTTATCATGTATTCCATAAATCTGTACAAATAAAAACATAAAATGCATTTTTTAATTATGATATTTTCAACTTACAATGGGTTTATCAGGATGGGACCCCATGATAGGTCAAGGAAGCCATCCTTTAGGCCACTTTCTTACCTAGGTCTTGGTGAAGAGCAAGACCAAGTCCCACCAGAAAGGCCTCAGAAGGAACAAACCACTGCTCAAAGACATTGCCTTTATAAAGCATGAGGTAGAATTTTGGGGCTGTCAGACAAACTGCTTAGAGAAAGAGGCACTTGAGAAGGTCATTGAGATAGAGAGAAATGCACCACCCCCACTTCAATTTCACCGGCACCACTGGCAGGATACTTATGAAAAGCCAGTGGGACCTGAAGGGCAAGAAGACCTTGAGTGTGAATTCTCTGCCTTGCAGTTTAAGGAAATGTTTTTCACACATCATCATCGGTTCTGAGTCCCCAAATCTCCTAGAATGACAGCAATCAAAATTGATTTAGGGAATTTCATCCACAAATGAAAGGCACTGGTTCCCAATATGGAAGCTCAGTGGCTTTGTCTCACTGCCGGGGGGGGGGACCTGAGGATCTGAGTTATGATGTGTAAAGGACAAAAAAGCATTAGATCAGGCAAAATTCAACGGTTTAAAAGTGGATGCAAGTGCAATTCCAGCTCTGAGAGCCATCTAAAACCATTTGGGCTGCTTACTTAACATGATTTAGGAAGGCTCCTGTCTTACAAGGCTAGTATCTTCTCCAATATATTCCCATTTGTTCTCTTTAGGTGCTATGTATATGGGCTAATGTATTGATCGCCATAGGAAGCCACCTGTCTAAAAGTTTGTTCCAAGAGTGCTCTTTTGCAGGATGTTTTTTTAGTTTCTACCTATGGTTGTCACCAAGAGGAAGCTCCGTCAGTATCCAGCCTGTAGGTATTTCCTCATTGTTATATGCAGCTTCTCAGTACAGCAGCACTCCCTGCCCATGATGGCAAATGCTGTTTCTCTGCCTGGCAGGTGGGAATCACAAAGGGAGAAGTGCTCCTGTGAAGGGTTGCTGGCAGAGAAGCAAGTTTTGACGTTGGGGGCTGGGATCTGGGCAAAGCCAGATTCCAGTCTCCAAGCCTACTTTTCCAGTCCATCTTGTTGCATAAGCAACTCTTTATGTAACACGTGGGAATATTGGATGTGAGGACAAAATAAAAATGAGCTTTAAAACTGGGCTTTCTTATACAGATTCCTGCATTCCCTACTAAGGTCAAAAATCACTAAGTCTGGGGTTGTGTCCAGGAATCAGTGAATATAAGTAGTCCCTGAACCATATTCTGACAAACACTCCTATACCAGATGATTCAAATATTAAGGAGGTTAAAATGTGTTTTGTTACCTGAGAAACTCCCCTTCCACTGCTACTAACCACTGTCTGGGATGCAGATGTGACAGCATCTGGGTTAATCAACTTGGACCCAGAGATGGAAAATGTGGATGTGCTCTGGACTGCCTATCTTGGTACTATGAGGTGAGCTATTAAGCTTCTATTTGATTTCAAACACCTATATACAGACATACAAACACCTACATACAGCCATACAGGTAAATAGGACATACAATTGGGTTTCCTTGACCCAGGTGAGAATATCCAATTGATCATATCGTGTGGTTCTGTTGAGCAAAAATTCAGATAGTTGTTCAAGAGTTCCAACCACTTGTTGCTTCACCTATTTTAATATTTATTTTGGCAATTTATTTTTAGGGTCAGAGTTATGTCTCGTATTTCTTTGGATCCTCTATGGTACTAAGAGCACAGTAAGTGCTCAAAAACACAATAATTCCTCCACGAGAAGTGGTAGCGCATGATCACTTATGAGTGTGATTTGGAGCCCAATTTTTTGGGTTTGAATCTGCCACTTATTAGCTGTGTGATTTGGGACATGTGTCTCAGTTCCTTCATTGGTAAAATAAATACATGCTTCCTAGGGTGGCTGTGACGAGCAAAATGAGCTAATCCATATAAAATACACAGAAACAGGGCCTGGCACGTAATAAGTGTAAAATGTGGTTGCCATAACTATGATGATGATGGTTATTATGGTGATATCAAAACCGTATTACAGGTCTACTATAACGCTAGCACTGGTGCCTAATGTCCTTTCAGTGTCTGTGGATGTGTGCAGTGCACTATCTAAAATAGAAGCAGTGTTCAAATCATTCTGAAGGATATTTCATCTGTTCCACCTTTTGTGTTACTTAAAGGAACTTATTTACAAGGCAGTAACCCATTTAAAAACCGTCCATGGAGGAAAAGCAAAATTCTTTTGTACATGCCTATGTTTGAAGGACCTGCATCCTTCAAGTCAGAATTTATCAGTGGAGTCAATTTTTTTTTCTGAATGTTAATACACACAGTGAAATGGGCAATTTCTTTCAAAAAGCATTATTTTTTTAATTCATGCTTCTGCCTTAAGTAGAAAGATGTTTTTAGTTTGGCTCTGACTGCAAAGAGAAGAGGAAAGAGGCTGTTTTCTTCCTTGCCTATTTTAGAACTGGGTTCCCCGTGCAGCACCAATTCACCCCATCAGAGCCCAACCTTTTACACAGAGGGGGTCTGTTACCTAAGACGGAGTCACCAGACCTATGAACATAAATGCCAAAACACACTTCAAGTTTTACAGTTTATGAAGACGCTTAGAAAGTAACGCTTTTCATTTTGCTACTCTTTCAACCTTTCCGTGTGCTTGAAAAATTCAGAACAAAAAGTTGGGAAAAGAAAAATTAAAAATAGAGAGGAAGAGGGACTATTGATTCCTAACTTTTAAGCAACCAAGATTCTCCAAAATGTAAAAAATATGAAATTCTTGCCAAATGACAGGACAGAGTAGAAGAAGTTCAAAATATTCGCAAGGCAGTTATATTTGTAAGGTTGCCCATCAGTAAGCTATTATTGTTCCTGGCACAGAGGACACAAAATGATGATTGCACAGCTGAGAATAAATCTCTCTTCTCTGGAATCCCACATCTCAGTGAGGGAGGGGCTCCCTGCTTGGCCATATCTACGCTCTGACCCTCCACTTTATGTCTGGGGCCAAGCCACGATGAAATCTTCCCTGGTATTTTCCAAACTAGAACTCAGAGGAGACAGTCCTTCTCTGATGGAGAAACTGTGAGATGGGAGGATCAGAAGTTTGTTTTTATCTGCGGAGAAACTATTTTAAGAGAATAAAGTCAATATGCAGAGAACAAAGATAAGAAGGGCTCAGTGGACCAAGTGCTAGAACAAGCCAGCATTAAGAGGCCAGAAAGATCAGGAAGGACTAGCAAAGGTTTCCATCAGTAAGAATTCAATCGAGGAAACGAACATTTTGGATCAAATTCTCTTCACTCACACCTTGTCTCACAGTTTTATATAAATTTTAAAACCAGACTCCCAAACGTTTATATCTAGCCCCGAGCTTTCTCCCGAACTAACTCCTATTTGACATCTCCATTTGGGTATCTTACAGGCATCTCAAATTTAAAATGTTCACTACTGAACTCCTGGTCTTCCTCCAAAAGGTTGCTCCCAGAATCTTCTCCATTCCAGTTAATGGCAACTTCTTCCTTCCAGGTGCTGAAGTTTAAATTCTGAAGTCATTTTTGATGCGTCTCTTTCTCACATGCTAACTCTCATATCAGGAAATGGCTCAGCTTTCACGAGATACAGACTCTTGTCACCATCCTCATTGACCCCACTGGGCTCAAGCACCATCATTTTTTGCCAGGATTACTGTTAATAATCTGTCTCTCTGCTTCTCCCTGGATGTGCTAACCATGCAGCAGCCACAGAATGTCTTCTCATCTCACTTAAACGTCAGATCATACATATGATTCCTCTCTCTGCTTCGGATCCTTAAAAAAAAACCAGAGCAGGCTGGGCATGGTGGCTCACACCTGTAATCCCAGCACTTTGGGAGGTGGAGGTGGGCAGATTGCCTAAGGTCAGGAGTTTGAGACCAGCCTGGCCAATATGGTGAAATCCCATCTCTACTAAAAATACAAAAAAAATTAGCTAGGTGTGGTGGTGGTCACCTATAATCCAGGCTACTTAGGAGACTGAGGAAGAGAATTGCTTGAACCCGGGAGGCGGAGATTGCAATGAGTTGAGATTGTGCCATTGCACTCTAGCTTGGGCAACAAGAATGAAACTCCATCTCAAAAAACAAAACAAAAAAACCAGAGGAAAAAGCTTTACCATAACCTACAAGCGCTGCAACTTAACACTCCTGCTCTTTAGCCCCACCTCCTGTCTCTCTCTCCACCCACCTTACCACCTCCACCCCATTCTGCCCCTTTGCTGGCTGTTCTGACTGGGCTGGCACATTTCCACACTTCACCCTCAGGGTCTTAGCACCTGCTGTTCCTTCCGCCTCAAACACACATCGGCCCAGGCACTCAAAGAGCTGGCTCCCTCACTTCCCTCCGGCATCCGTGGGGACTTCACATCAGCAAGGTCTTCCAGGACCACTCCACCTAAAATTACCCCCGTGCCTTTCTCTACAACACATATCACCAGTTAATACATTTTTATATGTCTCCCTCCCACTAGAATTTATGCTCCATGAGAACAGGCATTTTGTTTTCTTCATTACTTGTCTTTTTAGCCCTAAAACCATGCCTACTGCAGGATAGGCTCACAGAAAATGTTTGCTGAAGAATCTAATACATTTCTTCTTTTGCCCAAGCTAGACTGAACTCGTCCACTTACCAGTTGGTGTTAACAGTTCTTAAATTTTACCTCAATCGGAGAACAACACACATTGGGACCTGTCAGGGGAAGGGGGGCTGGGGGAGAGGGAGAGCATCAGGAAAAATAGCTAATGCATCTGGGCTTAACACCTAGATGACAGGTTGATAGGAGCAGCAAACCACCATGGCACACATTTACCTATGTAACAAACCTGCACATGCATCCCAGAACTTTAAATAAAAATTTTACTGCAGTCACATTTATTAAAATGTTATCAGGTTAGTGTTTGTTTCCCTACATTTTGCCATCTTCCCATTGACCATTTAATTCCTGAACCAGCTGCAATTTAACAACTTTTTCAGCAATTTAGAAGGAGTTCAGTTCTCCTTTGCTACTACATTGTACTACTATAATATTGTGACTACAGTGGCTTCAGTTAATTTTTATTCAACTTATTAATATTTGAAAGTCATGAAACATTCATTTTCTCCCTGAAAGTAGAGCCCTATTCTCAAGTGAAATCACAAATCAAGAGCCAAGAAATGCAGAATTCCAGTCCGGACCCCAATTAGGAACACATTCTCTTGCCTTTGAATTATCCAAGCTTGTCACTTCTATTTCTCATTTCTGCTACTCCAATTTTAACAGTCTCAGGAGTCTTTCTAGCACGAGCCCACTGGAAGGTAAGAAAACATGTATATATCAAATCAGTTTTGTCTACTTGACCACAGTCATAACAATGGTGTTGAAGGCATGGTGGGTGAGAAATGCTGGCTATAACAGGGGTGGACAAGTCATCCAAGTTCATCTGTATGTCATGCTTGGTTTCCATCTGTATTCTAAAAGCTCATGATAGTTGTAAGATCTCTCTGCAAAAATGGCCAATTAACATAGAACATCTCAAAGTCTTAACTATTAGAAGTCACCCTTCTTCTTTCTTTGATGCTCTCTCTCCTAACTGTAGCAGTCTACTTCCTTATGAAATGTCCCAGCATTTTAGTAGACCCACATAAACTGTATTTGCCCTTAGACAGTGTCAGCTTTCAAAAAAGTAAGAATAAGCTTACAAAAAAGAACCAACCCTCATATCACTTTATGGTTTTTATTTCTACTTAGGCTTAATGGGATTTTAAATGTCACCATGGACTCATTTACTTTAACTTCCACCTACTGACTTAACCTCTTGACATTTGGAATCCACTGCTTAGATGTCAAATAAAAACTTAAAACATTTCAAAGAACCAAGTATTCTGAAAACTGTAGATTTAAAAGAAGTATTTGTCAATCCCACTTCTGAATATATAGCCACAAGAATTAAAAGCAGGGTCTCAAAGAGGTATTTCCACACTCAAGTTCACAGCAGCATTATTCACAATAGCCAGAAGTGGGAGGAATCCAAACGTCCACTGATGGATGAATCAACTAAATGTTACACAGACACAAAATGAATGAAAAACTATGCAGCCATAAAAAAGGAAATCCCCTCACATACTACAACATGGAGGAGCCTGTAGGACAAAAGTGAAATAAACATTGCAAAAGACAAATACTATGTGACTCCACTTACATGAGGTGCCTAAGATATCACAGACGGTATCTTAGCAGCAGAAAGCAGAGTGCTGTGGCTACCAGGGGCTGGAAGGAGAGAAAGGGCAGTCATGTAATGGGTATATAGAGTTTAGTTCTGCAAGACGAGAGATCTGGAGATCTGTTTTACAACTTTGTAAATAGTTTTAACACTACTGAACTGTACACTTAAAAATGGCTAAGATGGTAAATTGTGTTTTTTGTTTTGTTTTGTTTTTTTTTACCACATACACACAAAAACTATTTGCATCATTTTGTATACAGATCCTTGATGGAAATACCGATACAGGTGCCTATGGTATTTACGTAGCATTTGCCCTTTATAATGTAACTTCCTTTTAAACCACACACACAAGAAAATCTCTCACAAACTCAACCTTTATTAAATATATCAAGTACTGAGCATCCTAAATTATAGCTTATTAGAGGAATGACCAAGGGTTCAGACAGAAAACAGACGATTCTGTTTCACATTTTATCTTTGTGATGACTTGGTTTATGCCTGTCTTCTCCATTAAGCAGACAGTGAGGTCCAGGGTCTGATTTTGATTTTGTTCACCATTACATTTCCAGGGCCTAGCACAGTGCCTGGAAAATAGCATATAAATGTTTACTGGATGAGTCAATATGCGTATTAGACACTTGGAGATTAGTGATACCCAAGTCTATCATCACCAAATTCAGGGGCAATAAGAGATATACCATAAAGGAGGCAGAATCAACTTTCAAAAAACTAATTTTAATCAAAACAAAAATTGTTGATCATTAACAAGTTTATAAAACAGTGATTTAGTTACATAAATAAATTGATATCAGTGTATCAAATCTTAATTACTTTCAACTTCATGAGCATGTTTACATGGGTGATGAAGTACAACCTTTTTTTTCTTTTTACCTATTATAATAAATAAAATGGAGCGCATGAAATAGTTCTTCTAAACAAAAATACCTACAAACATACCTCTAAGCATGTTCTCTAATGAAGGGAACAAGAGACACTGGACAACTTTTGCACCAAAACATAAAAATTGCTTTAAAAAGCACAAGGTTACAGAACCATCAGCTAAAGTAAAGACACTATACTGTAACCAAAGTTGGTATTTAATAATATAATGAACAGTTTGGTAGTTAGATCTCCAGTTTGGTTATTTTAAAGCATTAAGACAAGGCAAGATAGAAGGCTGCTTTTGTTTGAGTAATTTCTAGAGAAAATAAAATATATTAAAAAAAAGAAAACTGAAAAGTAGAACAGTCATACCTACACAACTTTCTGTCCTGCACAAAGTCAAAATACCTATGCAGAATAGATATATAATATATATAATGTTATTTGTGCACAAAGGTTAGCTTATTATTAGCTCACTGCAAAGGCGTAATGTATCATCATGTCAATTGTTTTGGAAAACATTTTGCGTTTTGTGTCAAAAGGATATTTCTTTTAAGTTTCCTAGGCTAGGAGGCACGAACCCCAATTCCGGCATATTGTATATATTTAATGCTAAGGCTTGCTGCTCTGGCTGTGTATTTTGTTGTCCCTCTTTATTCTAGTGCCTGTTACAAGCATGTGTGGTGTAGTGGTTGTTGTTGTTGATGTGTGTGTGTGTCTGTGTGTATACATATATATATGTATACATAAGTTGTATAAATATATATACATATATAATTTCTCCCAATAGATCTCAGTCCAACCATGCAATCCAAAAGGTGGCTCTGCATAGATGCCCAGCATGAAGTTCACCACCTGAGCCAACCCTGAAGCAAGGCATACTTTTAGTCCTTCTGATAGTTTTTCTCTCAGTTTTTTTTTTTTGTTTAAAACCAAGCTACTGCAGCTTCAAGTATTTTGCATTACATAGAATATTTTTTATAAATTAGTTAATGTTATATTTTCAATATTCAGACATATACTATAATATATATACAGTACAATAAATGCTCTCATTCTTTTTTTTAATTTTTTTGGATAAATCCCTGAGAATGTATGTTGACAGTCGCTAAGTTGCCACATGCACAAGCATCGTGTGCCATGCTTCTGGACGAACAGCACTGCAAAGCCACATGGGTCAGCCTTTTTACTATTAGTATTTCATTTTGTTGGTTTGTTTAAATATGCTGAAAATGTAAAGATGAGTTACAAAGGAGTAAAGCTGAATCCATTCGAGGTACTTATCACAGGATGGAGGTGTTCTGTTTGGTTTTTAAAGCCATTTCAATTATTTTTTTGAGGCTGTGAACGTATACAGAAAACAGGAGAGCTATGTGGACTTTCGCCACTTGACAACATATACTCAGTGTAAACCAAACCTTTTTAACCTCTCTCTCATACAAAACCAGAAAAAAAAAGAACTAAAGAAAAAAAAAAAAACAAAATAGAGGAGAGAAAGAAATAGGGAAAAAATAAAAAACACACAAACTTTCACAATATGACAATTTAGTCTGCAACGCAATATAACTATACACATATAATACCGGTGTGGCTCTGTTCTTTAAGTTAAAAAGGGTACAAAGGCAGGCTCAAGTAAAAACAAACCATCCCTCCCATCCCCACCCCCCTACCCCATTCATACAAGATCTATCAACCAAACCTCTCCCGAACCAACATCATCAGTTTCTTTTTGCCTTTGTAGATTTGTTTCAGGTTGTCAATAAACTGTGTAAACTGAATGTGTCCATCATGCGCCATTAAGAAGGTCTCTCGGGCTTTGCTGAGGAACTCTATAAACTCACTATAGTGCCGAGGACTGATG
The DNA here is from genome assembly GCA_036589455.1 of Ateles fusciceps. Taxonomy (NCBI): domain Eukaryota; kingdom Metazoa; phylum Chordata; class Mammalia; order Primates; family Atelidae; genus Ateles; species Ateles fusciceps. The sequence continues at coordinate 3,815,496 of JAZHEH010000904.1, forward strand.
TGTGTGAGCCGTGAGTGCGTTGTGTTGATGTATGCCCCGATCGTGGCATCCAAGAGTTGCCTCAAGGGGGCTTTGTCCAGTGACATGAGCTTACCAGAGTTCCTTCTCCCATGAAGTCCCACCATGCCAGGGGTGGTCAGAGTGCATCTGCGCAAAATGTCTGACAGTACCGTTGCACACTTGACACTCTTGACCACCAGAGGTATTATAGCTGCAAGCTCATTTTTGCCAAGGGAGTGGCTAAGCGCACAGGCCCACAAAACGTCATTAATGGCAGGGTGTGTGTCCTGATTGTAGCTCAGGTTGAGATGGGTCATGGCCAGGGTGGCCAGCTTGTAGGCCCTCATGGGGTACCCGCGGTGCTCCATGTACCGGGCTATTGTAAAGAGCTGTGTATAGCTCATGCCGGTTGTAGCAGCGTCGAGAACAATTTGGTACGCCGTCTCAAAAGCTATGTGATCCTTTTCACAAAGGGTTAGCGCAGAGAGGGCACAGTTCTGTGGATCCTTCATGGCACACTGCAGTGCAAGTGTCCGGGCGCTGCTGGCCAGCTTTTCCTGCTGGTGGCAGTCCAGGTGGAGGCGGACGATGGTGCTGTTGGACATCACAGTAGTTGCAACTATACTTGTGGCCTCGGTGGGAGTAAAGAGTGTAAACCAGCTCTGCATGATGCTGTCCAGGGCATAAACCCCTGCAAGGAACACAAACAGGCCCTATTACTGACAAGGAGACTGGCCAGAGGTCCTGCCTTATTTCCACTTTTACAACCAATGCTTACATTGTTAGCCAACACAGGACATGAGCTAGGCTAGAAAATCCTGTAAGGTAATGTGCCTGGGAGAAACCTTTAAGAATAAGGTTATTATGAATTATTATTCAGTGAAATGCCTGAAACTTCCTGAAACATGAACTTCCTGTAATAAAGAACCAATCCTCTTGGTAGCTGGTATTTGTACTGTGCTGCTTGCCATTTCAGACAATGGCTTTTTACTAATGAGTTCTAGTTCACTTGGGCTTCCTGTCAGAATATAAGGCTCAAAAATTGCAACCCTTACCAAAACAGAGACTGTACATGGCTTATGTGCTTGTGTGTAAGGTAAAAGCACACATAATATAAAATTTTAAAACACACAAAGAAGCTGGAAAATGTGGCCCACAATCAAGAGAAAAACTCAATAGAAGCAGACCTACAGATGAATCAAATGTTGAAAATGGCTGACCATGTCTTCAAAATAGTCACCTTAAGTTCACAGACCCAATATGCCTCACTTGTAGGAAAATTCGAAAAGTGAATGATTTCAAGAGAAGGTACTAGATCTCAGAGAAAAACCATGTTTATATCTTGGGGCAGGGGTAGAGAAGTTATGTGGCAGTTCTTAAATTAGTATTATGTTTGTATTGCTTCACTAAAGCATGACTTTAATAATGTAAAGATAATCTTTATACTGAGATCAATTTCCCTTTTTCCAAAATAACAAACCATTATACATTAGTGCAAGAAAAACAGTAATAATTTTATATTATATACCCTGTCATATCTAAACAACAGGATGGCAGTGTTTTATCAGCATGAAGTATGTATCCCTTTCTGATGCAAATAAGAAAAAAGAACGCTTAATCAACATTTATTTTAAACAGCAACCATTTGTTTCTGTGGCATTCTTACTGGGAATGTAGTTTTCTTCTGAACTGATCTACTGCTGCAGTGGGGAAATAGCTGAAGGGCCTCACAAATGGCAGCTTATGGGCAGCCAGGGAATCTTCTTATGGCCAGCAACAACTGCTTACACATCTGGAAGCTCACCTTAACCACACCCAGTGGTCATCATTTCTCTGCTGGATACCATGATGTATGCCTTCAGATGATAAAGAAGAAACAGTGCTACCAGGTAACTTTACATGTATGAGCTAAATAAAAATAGTTTACTCACTGACTTATACCATTTAAAATAAGAGGTTGGAGCGTCACACATGTGATCGCTTCAAAGTTGAAAAATACAATTACGTATAACTGAAGATTAGGGGTATGGGGCTGGGGAGAAGGGAGCCCTTGTAGACTGCTACAAGGAACAGTAGCCTTGGAGAAGCCCAGGTAAAAGAGTGAAAATGTTCATGTGTCCGTAACTGACAAGTTGAATCCTACCATGAGGCACCTGGGAAAGCTTCTGCTCCAGAGTTTACCTACCGACTTCAGTAGCACATGTTACCAGCCACCTCACCATCTCCCGCCGTCGCCAATTTAAGGTCGACAGTGTCATTCGCATAACCTATAAAAACAGGATAACAAAATGTTTGGAAAATTATCCTGAGTCAATGAAAAAAAAAAAACAAAAGGGATAAACTATAAGGCATATCTACTGTCTACCACAAGGAAGATGAAAGTATGATTTAAAGCAAAACTCTACATATGAATTTGGATTTGTCCATGGCTACCCCAGGTGGCCTTGTCACAGCCACATTCTCCTCCTGGCAAGAGGCCCACTGACCAGATGTGGTATCTGAATCAGTTACTCTATCTTTTCTCAGCCGCAAAATCACAGGGCTGGACTGCAGCATTAAACACAGCCCATGCCCTTTCTCCCTCCCGAGATTTAACATTCCATAGTTTGATTTCTGAGGTTCCTGTGAATTCATTCTAACCAGGAACTCTCAGGAGGAAAAGAGGTATTTTAAAATAATCATTTAAATTATTCCTTCAATCTCTGGTTGCTCTTTTCTGGTGACCATGGAAGTACCAGGTTTATGGGGGGAAAAAAATCATCCTTGATATCATTAGCGATCAGATTTTGTTTTTTGTTTTCTAACAAGAAGTCCCTAAATAAACCTATCTACCTCTTCGTACTTCCCCCATTCTTTAAGATTCAAAATATCCAGGGACATCATATCCCCAAAGGCCCAGTGGGATTCCTTTTTAGGTTCTGGAAATACAAAGGTTCTAGAAAGCACGAGGCAAGGACTAAGCTCTCATGCATCTCATATTTACCAAGAATTCCAAATAACCAGAAAGCTCATGCTAATGGTTCTTTCTGCATCACCTCTAAGATGAGGCAAGTGGTGACAGAAATTAGCCAAATAACAAGGATTAAAAAAAAACAAAACTTCTGATTTGCCATTGTGTAGCTTAAAAGCAATCTTCTATACTCTTTGCTTGTACAGTACTCTCTTACAGTGGTAGGTACGTTTTTCTGTGATCCTAGTATTTAAACATTATTATTCACTATAAGGGAGAATCCCTAACTAAAATACCAGATTATTATTCAATCAGGGGATATACTCCCCATACTTTAGGTAAATGGGCTATAACAATTTTGTTCATTCCTTTTTAATGGGAAAAAAGCAAATGTTAATAGAGATGCCATGAGAAAAATAGAAACAAACTTTTTAGTTCCTGGTTTATACCGTAATCTGTTCAGAAACTATAAGGAAGCAAACATCTATCTGCATGACTAACTCAAAATGTTCTTGGTATTCTGTTCTGCTGAAATCTAAAACTGGACTCTAGCCCAATATCCTTTACCTATTTCTCTCAGAGTTATTAAAAGGAGCTATAACTGCCCATCTATTATGATAATGTCAACATCAATAAAAATTTATACTTCCTCTAAAAATTTAACCCTAGCAAGTGAATCTTCACTACACATGCTAGCTTTATTTAAGTTTCTTGTTAGCAATAATTCTTCTCCCTTCACTCAAAGGAGAAGCAGTGTTGTTAAGGCTGCAATTCAAAAAATGATTTTTGTAATTGAAAGACACAAATTAGGCTTCTAAATGTACAGTCCCTTCACCTTACCTAGCAGTCTGGTTCAGCTGGGAGTGACCATGGCTCTGAAATACAGTTCTCTTCTAACGTCTAACAGATTTGTACTCCAAAGAGTCATTTACCTGCACTCAAAAATCCAATCAAACAAAAACAACCCTAAAAAGTGCCTTTATTTAGCAGTCTTTCATGTCCCAGGAAAGACTACCAGTCATGTACCTGCAGGCCCAGCTCCAGAGACACTTTCAAAAGAGTGATGTCTGGCAAACTGTCCATGAGAGTTGCTATTTTAAATGCATCTTGGGCAAGCTTGAAGATATGTGATGAGGAGTGAATGTTTTTCTGGATGGATTCTAATACTGTTTCCAGCCTTCGAACATCGCCTGCAATGAACAAGGGAAAACCAAACCAAACCAAATCAAAGCAAAGCAAAGCAAAGCAAGACAAACAAACAAAAACCATACAACCATACACATACACAGAGGGGATAAAAAAGAAACCAAACAAAACATAAAGCACAAGTTAATTTACCTAACATGTTCACAGATGGTACAGGTGTTTCAACTAGGGCTCCCGTATTACAGCAATGTCTATGAATCTCGGCTTCACAAAAAAAGATACACCGAGACATACCCTCAATGACTCAAAGCACATATGAACCAGAACCAACATGAGACAGCAAACAACTCTCCTAGTTCCTACTTATGAATTTTTGGTGAATATTTCAGGAAGAAAAAAACATAACCTAACTTTTAAATCTGCTTCTGAATTTCAACCATTTATATTTTCTTGGCATGGTAACTAACCTGAACTCTGCTGGCAGCAAGTTAACAATGCAGGTAAATGAGGAAAATGCTACCTCTTTTGCCTTAAAAGCTAACATCTAAAGAAAAAAGATCCCTCAGTCTCTCTGACATTAACACAACTACTGAGAATTTGATAGAAAACATGACTTAAAAAAAAAAAAACCCAGGCAAATGAATGAAACAATTATGAGGTCTCAGGACAGTACAGTACCTTTGGCTGCAGTTAGCATGGTGGATGCCAGCTCACACTGCTGGGACTCAATGTGGCTTAGAGTGAACCAGCGAGGGTAGCGGTTGGGAACAACTGATGCAATGTGGTGTGGGCGGGTGAGGTCTCCTGATGGAGCAGTAGATTCCAATACTAGTAACCTATAATGAGAAGACAAGGAATGTGGCTCCGAGTTATTTCTTGTCCATTTCCTTGGCTAGAAAGACTGGCCAGCAGAAGCCAGAGGACTGGGTAGATGTTCACGCCTCTAATTCAGAAAGGGCTGGTACAGCTATACTCTGCTGTCTGGATGTGAAATATCTATATTTTTGGACTATTAATTGTTTGGTAATAATAACTGTTCCTCATCCAAACCTTGTTAATTGCTCATCACCCAAACCCAAGAGATTTTCTTTCTTTAGCACCATTCAAAAAATTACAATATTCAAAGTAATTAAGACATGCAAACACTGAAGAACTTTTACACACAGGTCTTCACGTTTACCTACAAATTATGAATTATATGACTCAAAAAATAAATCAACAGAAACTGATAGTGAAATGGATATTTAAGATTGAGATCACATTCAAAGAGCAGTGCATACTTAAGATGAGTAAGCTAAACCTATTTAAACATAAAATAAGAAGGGAAGTAAAAGGAAAATAATCTCCTTTCCATTCATTCATGCTTTCTGCACCATTAGTTTCTTAGGACTTCAGGAATGTGACATTAGACTATGTCCTACCAACCATGTTAGAGAAGATAAATGCAACCTAAGTGTCTGCCCCTTGACAGTTTTGCATAAATTCAGTGTGATTTCTGATTTTTTATTAAGAATATGTTAGCTGGGTGTAGTGGCATGTGCCTGTAATCCCAGCTACTTAGGAGGCTGAGATGGGAGGATCGACTGAGCCTGGGAGCCATGATTATACCACTGGACTCCAGCCTGGGCAACAGAGCAAAACTCTGGTCTCAAAACAAACAAATAAAAAAAGAATATGTTGACAAAAAATATTTCTAAAAACAAAGCACATAATTCTAAATATAAGTACCAAAAAGATTAGCAGAGTACCTAAAATTGCAATAATTTCTTTAGAACCATCAGAATGCTGGCCTTCATTCAAGAACACCAGTATTAATAACTATGAAATAAGATAAGAGCTGGAGACCAAGGAGAGTCAGCTGGGTCTGGGAGTGATGCTGGCCTTAAGTCCCCACCTAAGTGCAGTTATTGCTCTGGTAAGCCAAATGGCTCATTCTCTTCTCTTTTTATCTAGGATCAAAAGATGTTAGCACTACAGAAGGTGGCAAGGTAGGCAGTTAAGTAGTAAGAATATTGGCAGGGTTGCTATTTAGCTTTTTTTAAAACTCAGAATATCCTAGTATTCACAGGCAGGTCTTGCCAGACTTACTCTAGAAGAAACTAATCAACATCCCTGGGAAGATGAGAAAATGAGTGTCAAAAATGGCCTTCCTCAGCCTTCCCCTTCCAGAAAGACTAAGAAGCAAGTGAGCAACATCTCTCTTTCCCTTCTTGTTCCCTGGGCTGCCTGCCGCCTCACAATACCTGCTGGGGCACATTACCTGCCTTCCATGGCAGACCTTTGGCAGGATAGTAGTGGCAGACAGAAGAGAGAAAGTGGAAAAAAATTCCCCTGTACTCTGCTAGTATTCCCCATGAAGAAACTGCCTTGGCAGCAACTAAGGACAAATATAAATTAGTCTGTGAGTGTTAGAAAATCAAGCCTTTCTGCCTGGCATATACCATTACATAAGCCAGAACCACACAGAAACTTTATGCTATTTTACCCTTAAACTTTGCCAGTGGTAGTAGCAACAGCATCTGGTGGCATCATAACATTAACATCTTCCCTTTAAAACAAGAATAGAATTCCTCAGCGTTGAGTAAGTATAGAGCTGAGCATATGTCTTCATAAGACAGCTTCCATTTCAGCTTCCAAAATTGAGAATAGAAACCTACTTATCATAAAATCGTGCTCTAAAATATAAACCAAGTGGTATAATGTAATTTGGTGGGGGACTTTTGTTGATGTTTGTTATTGACTTATTTTTTGGTATTTTAAAAATAGACAAAAGAGTACTTATAAAGATTCTCCAGCATGTTAGTAACATTCTATATTGCCAAGGAAAGCATGTCAAATTACAGGATGTCAACTTTAAAACACACTGAAACATAGGTGTACACACAGACACATACATACATAATCACTGCATAAAAAAGAAGCCTTCTGACAGATATAAGCTACACTCAATACTTTCAGAACAGAGTAACTTTGGGGATACTGGTAATTTATAGGCAAGGATTCGTTTTAGAATCTACTTCACTGATTACAGACATAGAATCTTTGATGAAAAGCTTCTTGAGATCAAACTATTAATCAGCACACACAAGCTTTTAGGTCTATAATGTGGCTTGTCCTTAGGTGATTATAAGGATGTCTAATTTGTACTCTTCATTAGAAGCATAGGAGTATTTTATTAATTTTTTTAAAAGGAAAAAGAAAAAGTTGACGTTTTAAAAAAGATGGATGTTTCTTTTCAGTCCTCAAAATTTAAAGGTTACATGTTAAGATTGAAATATAATCTTGAACACATTAAAATATTCACCTTCAACAAATTTGTGATAAAAATAATTATCATGTGAAATAACTTTTAAAAGAATGTAGGAATAGGTGGGTGGTAGAGAACAACATATTCTAATTATTATTGCTGCAAAGAATTATTATTGCTGAAAAAAAATAAATTATTATTGCTGAGGAGATGGAAGCAGTAAGAAGGGAGGCAGGCAGATCCTGGAGGACCCCTAATAGCGACTCCTTCACTGCTAAATGCACGTCCCACCCTCTCTCAGCCCCCAGGTATGGCAGATGTGCCTTGGCAATACAGGGAGTTGCTTTCCTGCACTACTGATAGAATACGGAATTATAGCAGGTGTGAAGGTCTCCCCTCAATTATATTCAATTAAGTATATTTATTATTTACAACTGTTTCAAAAATCAATTTTTTTCAAAACAATTATTTATGAAGGTTTCAACTGTTGCTGTTTTGTGATTAAACTTGGCGCAAATTGTGCTTCAAAAAAAAAAAAGCCACAACGTGCTTGAGTCTGATAGCAGCAAGGATAATTCTTCCCTTACTTTAGACGGAAGCAAAACAAGCCAACAAACAAGTCATCTCCACAACAATCCAGGAAGCATAAATAGTTTCTTTAGCTTTTCTCCTGTCTATAAGAAACACGAAGGAATAAGTCAGTTAACAGCCATATTTCCCAGTGGGAATGCGCCCTGCCTCTGCCCAGCTGGGCTGTGAATACATACCGCATTGCTCTCAGTGCAATTTTGTATGCCAATTCAGCATCATGAGGTAGGAGAGAGGTGAAGAGATACTTGGCAAAGGTGTGCATTGGAACGCTCTCCCGATGGATTATTTCGCCTAAACCACTATATGGTCCGGCTGTGGGAAGAGAGCATATACATTTTACATTCCTAAAAATGAACTAACACTTCTTGTAAAGCGTATTTTTAAAATGACATGTAAAGTTATAACATATACAAGCTAATCTAGTTAAGAATTTCATGTAAATGACATAGAAAGGAATAAAATTCTTAGTCAATAAAGATTCTTCAGGTTATAGTGTCCCTTACAGATTTCACCTCATGAACAAACCCCCAACTGTCCCATAGCTAAAATGAAAAACACAGAACTCAGGGGCAAAGAGCATTCACAATACATGTGCCTCAGAGAAAGGAACCCTCTATAGCATAAAACCTTGCTGCATTTGAGCAACATCCTTTCAGTGGGTGGCATCGGAACATCCTGATTTACAAATGCAGATGATGCCACAGCTTAACTATGGAACCTACCTCTGGACCCAAGAAGGGTTAGGGGCACAAATATGCCAGGTTTCCAGAAAATGGTACTCTGTTTCAGGGGTGAGAGGTGTGGGAGGACTGTGAACCACAACTCTCTAACTATACACATTGCTGCTCTAATGAGTAGCAACAGATATTAATTCCCAGAAAGTGATTATTACTAAAAAGAATAGTTACCCATTTGATATGCACTATAGGCAAAAGAAAAAAATTAAAGTAACTGGAAATCTACTACTCTTTGGGCTCCACAAAGCCAATTTTAAAAGCAAAATTACACTTAGGCTGTCAAAATTCATTTCTTAGTAAATTCCAACAGGCATGGTGGCAGAGCCAACTTCCCCTGTGTGCTCTTTGAATGCTGCTTTGAGAAGGGCAATACAGACTTTTAAAATAAATTCTGAAAGGAAACCACAGTGGTTAGTTCAACCACTTTACACTTAGGTATTCCTAGGTTTAGTTACTATAAAGTGTTTAATAAATTAGTTTCCATGTCACCTTTGGGTAACATCTGTTTCATGATTTCTAGAATTATGAAGCATGACACTACTGCTCAGAGGACACGCTATATTTGTTTTCCATGAGAAAAATCAGTCTGGTAAAGATTTAGAATGCAAGAAATGTGGTTCAGAAGAATGGTAAGAGCAGTTACTGAATTGGTGGTTGGTTATGAGCACAATACATTCCAGATCATTTTAATGGAGGTTATTTTTTAATTCAGCTGAGCTTTTTGTTAGTATTTTTGAATTATTCATTATTTACATACTTTAAAAATCATACAAATTTTTTCAACTAAACTAACATCTAATCTAAATCTCTAGTTTTACCAAATCCATTAATCTGTAATTTTTAATGTTTTAGTGATTTGATATTCTTCAGAAGTTCATATAGCATTATGCTTGCACCTTTTGGTCATATAGCAAGGCTACACTATTTAAGTTATTAACTGTTACAGGCTAAATATGTATGTCTTCCAAAATTCACATGTGTAGGCCCCAAGCCCCAATGTGGCTGTATCTGGACTGAGGGCCTGCATGAAAGTAAAATGAGGTCATAAAGGTGGGGTCCCGATCCAACAGGATTAGTGGCCTTATAAGAAGAGACACTAGAGAGCCTGAGCTCTGTCATGTGAACACACAGAGAAAAGGTAGGCGTCTTCAAGCTATGAAGAGAGCCTTCATCAGAAGCCAATGAGGCGGCTGGTACCATGATCTTAAACTTCCCAGCCTCCAGAACTGTGAGAAATACATTTCTGTTATTTAAGCCACCCAATCTGTGGTATTTTGTTATGGTAGCCCGGTCTAAGACACTATTTTACTTAAGGACTAATTACGGCAAATCTATAGTCTCTTTCACTGTTTCCTTTAAACCACCAAGTTACCTTTTTTGTACTACTCAGGGAGATCCAGGATGCATAATCAATTCTTTGCTATGATACCACTCAACAAGTAAAACATTCAGTCAGGTATCAAATAATTATTTGTGGATTAATAATTAATGTAATTCCTGGATTCTAGTACTACTCCTGGACTCTAGTACTACTGAATAATGAAAACCTGACATTTGGCACCAAGTTTTCCCAGAGGTGCTTGTTCAATATGCTAATTTATCTATTCAATATTGTGGCCAGGAGAGATTAATACTAGCAACAATACTCGGTAACTGCTTCCTCTTTTCAGATATCTGGGCCTGCTAATTTGCCTCTAACATTTGCACAGGGTATAACTGCACAAAGAACTTAGTGGCCTCGTGTAGTCAATTCAGTCATGGAGTTCTCAATCTTCTAGTATTTACAGAAATGGCTCTGTGGCCTCCCCACCTTGGACTGTCTCCTGTCCTACAGCTATTCACTCTTTGTGGGCCTTGCAGGGCCTTCCAGAAAGGAGGCAGAGATGAGTCAACAGTGCTCCTTCTCAGGCACAGTACTCATAAAAATGTTTGACGGGAGAGATGGACTAATCAAGACCAGGGCAAAGTTCAAAAATATTAATGAATAATGAACATGAAGACACATTTAGGAAGGTAAATATAAACAGATACCACACATTATCAACTTTGAAAACCATAGTTCTTCTTTGTAAACTTCAGTATAAGGGAAATCAAAAGTCAGTCAGTATAGCCCGTGACAAGACAGCATTTACATGTTTGTGACTAATGACAATGCTTATAGGAAAAGAAATTCTGTGGGAGAAAACAGAAAGAAAACAGCAATTGAAGAATCAGGATCACTCTTGAAATTTGTCAAGATGGGCTTTTTATCTTTACAGCTCCAGAAGAGTGCTTCAAAAAATTACTATTAGAAAATTTTATCAAAATTAAGCATGCTATTAAGGTTTACCTAAAGAGCATTTTCCTTTTAAAATGCATTTCTAAAACACATTACACTCATGTTTGAAGAAAATGTTTTCTTTTAAGTAGATCTTTTGCTTTGGACAAATAAAAGAGGTGCTAAAATGTTATTTTCTCTAAATCCCTTACCTATATGTAGTAGTTCTGAATATAAGATGAATATAACATACTTTATGAGCCTATCAATCACAGAGAATCCCATAACAACACACATGTACTTGAGAAATAGATGCAATTTTATCAGTTAGACACCACCTAAATTTGCACAAAAGATTATACTACCACACTAATTACATTTACTTTTGAGGAAAAAAAAATCTGAAAAACAGTGTCAGCCAAAATTTGTTAGGCCCTTTAAGACTTAAGCTTATGAGAAGAAGGAAATTAGACTGTGCCTCAGAGATTCTATGAAACTTTTTCCTTGATGAATCTGTGCCTAATGAATCCTCCAAAATAACTAGTTGGTGCAGTGGAAATTCACTCCCGCAGCCTTCAGTCCTTTATTAGCGTGTGCATGTGACATATTTAAAACCCAGGTGTCGTGTAACTGCCAATAATTTGGAGAAAGGACAGCCAATTGCTGTTTTATTATTTAATTGATTAAGCAAATAGGAACATGGCTGCCAATAATAACTCACTAAATATCAAAACTGCATTTATCTCACAAACAACATAGCCTAAATGACATCGATCCTTTTCAAGGTTTGTGGCATTAAATGGGGCTATTTTGTAATAGGCTATCATATATAACCAACTAAATCAAATGATACATATCTAAGTATCCATGATTTTTTATGCAATGACACTATTTTTTAGACAGTGAACATGTCTTTGACACTCCATGACTACAGCAATCAGGATGACTACCATATGAAATGCATTCAGACAGTACTCTTAACATAAGAAAGATTAGCACCTAAGTCAAATTGGCTAAATAAGTGGAAAACTTCTTTATCAAGCTACCTTCTAATAGGAAGACTGCTTGCTTGCGAAAAATTTTCACCAGTGTGTCATCCAATTCAATTTCCTGAAGTTTAGAAATGAGCTGCTCCTCATTCCGGCAAACTTTCTCTTGTGTGTACAGCCCATCAGGCATGATACGCTGCTGTCCCAACCCTATCAGGGCTACTTCCACAGCCAGCGTTAAATAGGATTCCCCCTTCTTCTAAGAATTTGTGTGCAGGTAGATGCTGGTATTCCAGAGACTTGCACTGTCCCATATTCTCTGCAAAATGCCACAAAAGAAACCAGAGTTCAGAAACTACTTTTGCAGATGAGATGATAAGTACAAATATTTATACTTCCCAGTACTAGCAAATGAATTATTGCTAATGCTGAGAAAGCCAGAAAATGTTTTTTAGGCTAAAGTACAGTTTTCCAGTATCTTTTTAAAAATGACCATGAATGATTAAATGTTTATGTTTTGGGGGATATAACATTACAAATACTTTTCTCCCATTGAAAATAAATCGCCAAAGAAAACTATAAATGTAAGAAAATATGAACTAAGAATACTTAAGAGAAAAAACAAAATTTAATTACAAAACAGTGAAATTACATGATGACTTTCAGTCATCACTTTTTAAATCCTGGCATTCAAAAAGTTTACATAATAAAAACAGTAAGGAACACAACATATATAACCCAATTTCAATGTCCTTTTTATTATCCAAGAGTCATCAGTTATCACAAGAGGAACGATTCTTTGAACACTCTTGTCTCCATTAAAGTGCTCCCTTTTTTTTTTTTTTTTTTTTTTTTTGTAGAGATGGGGTTTCTCCACGTTGGTCAGGCTGGTCTCAAAATCCTGACGTAAGGTGATCTGCCTGCCTCGGAAAGTGCTGGGACTACAGGTGTGAGCCACTGTACCTGGCAAGTGCTTCTATTATAAATTATAACAAATTCAACCATCAAACTCATAAGGAAAGCTAATGCAGACTCATACCTTTCACCCTCCTGACAGTGTTTGGGTTACCCACAGTCCATGAAGGCAATTATCAAAGGGGAAATTATGAAGGGGCAAGAGTTGAGCTCACCCAGTGTGGAAGCAACAAAGGGACATCCTCACTCCCTGCCTTACCTCCACCCACTGCCCTCGGGCAGTCTTTTTAGGTATGATTCTTAAGTTTCAATGGGCCAAAGTGAAATCTCAAAACACAGCTTTCAAGGAATGTGTCATGTAAAACAGTTTTAAATTACATTTAACATTCCCCCCCCCCCTTAAAGTAGACTAAAATATTTAAGTGACAAGTCACTTTCAATGCAAAGACAAATTTGAAAAGCACCAAAACTAGATTTTCTAGTTCTAAATGCTAAGATGTACATCCTTATTTTATACCTTTATGCTAATAGTCATACATGTGAATAAATTCTTAGATGCAGAATCACTGGTTAGAAGAGAATAAATATTTTTAAGACTCTCAACACATGCCACCAACTACCAACTCTAAGACTTTTCCCAGTTTTGTAGCAGCCTGCCTGAAAGCATGAGAGTGCCCATTTTCTTGCTCTCTTGCTAACTAAAGGCACTGTTAACTACATGGTTCCATAAAACATAATGTAAAGAAAAACAATGACTACTGCCATTCAGGGTTTAGAAAAAGAAAAGCACATGAATGTCAGTGTCTTTACCTGTAAAATCTGAGAACCCAGAGAAGTTATCATCATCAATGCGGCAGGCCTCCATAAGGCTACTGAAGAGAGTGCCCACAGGGTCCAGAGGATGTCCAACCCAGCCCTCCAGATTGGTTATCGAGGTTACGCTTTTATGGGGTAGCTCTGTGTAAGAAAAGGGAATTGAGAGATGGGGGAATAGAAGGGAGACGAAGGGAAAGAAGTAGGGGGTAACAGAGGCTTTACCATTTAATAGCAGCATCCTGATAAATCAGTTCTGAATTCTGCTGGAAATTCCCCTTTAATTAAGAAACCAGTAAAAAGGTACCATAATCTCCAACTTGTCAACTATTTTGAGTTCTAAAGGTTCATCTGTAAGTCAATATAAATGGTACTGAATTCCCAGGAGAGCTCCCAAATATCTATTTAATTCATGTGTCTAGGGTATTGAGTTAACATTACTATTTACACTATTAAATTATGTTGTATAGGGAAATGAATTACAAATTTTCTTTTGAGAAGTTAGGAACAACTCGCCCACTTCCCTAGAATAGGCAATAGAGGGGACAAAGAAGTCCCATTGGAATTATCAATTGGTAACTCTACCACAAAATGAAGAGATCTCTCAGTGTTAAATGGGTCATCTAAGTTGAGGACTTGAAGGCAGCTGTAGCCTGGGTTAGACTTGTATTCCCACATGGATATCCTTAAATTACCCCTATCACCTTATGAAAGTCTGCCTTAGTGTGAATCTGTAAGCCATTCAAGAGAGAACCTTTGACATAAAGGGGAATGATAACAGATGATTATATGTAATTTGAATGAAGTAAATCCTTTTCATTTTCTTCACAGAATATTAACACTTTCAAGCTCAACTGCAGAATGCTGAGGAAAAACAAGCTATAAATCTATAAATGTTTTAGATATATTCCATTGCTGTAAATAATGCAATAGTTTACTGAAGTAATAAATAGTAGCTTTTTTTTTTTTTTTTTTTTTTGAGATGGAGTTTCACTCTTGTCACCCAGGCTGGAATGCAATGGCGCGGTTTCTGCTCACTGCAGCCTCTGCCTCCTGGGTTCAAGGGATTCTCCTGCCTCAGCAGCAGCACCCCCCCGCCCCGCCCCGCTCCCCGGCCAGTAGCTAGGATTACAGGTGCGTGCCACCATACCCAACTAATTTTAGTAGCTTCTTCTTAAAGGAAAACATAATAAAATTTACATACAATATAAAATATACAAGAAAAATATTGCCTTGTAAATATCTAAAGAGCCATTCTATGAATCCAACATTCCTTTCGTAAGTCTTCTGGTTTTAGGCAATCAACTATCAATACATAAAAATGAAAAACTGGCCGGGTGTGGTGGCTCATACCTGTAATCCCAGCACTTTGGGAGGCCAAGGTGGGTGGATCACCTGAGGTCAGGAGTTTGAGACCAGCCTGGTCAAAATGGTGAAACCCTGTCTCTACTAAAAATACAAAAATTAGCCGGGCACTTTGGGAGGCCGAGGTGGGTGGATCACCTGAGGTCAGGAGTTTGAGACCAGCCGGGCCAAAATGGCGAAACCCCGTCTCTAATAAAAATACAAAAATTAGCCATGCGTGGTGGCGGGTACCTGTAATTCCAACTACTCGGGAGGCTAAGGTAGGAGAATCACTTGAACCCGGGAGACGGAGGTTGCAGTGTGCTAAGATCATGCCACTGCACTCCATCATGGGGGACAGGGCAAGACTCTGTCCCAAAAACAAACAACAACAACAACAATAACAAAAAATGAAAAATGGCTTGGCACAATGTACTAAAATTTAAGTTGAGTCCTAGATTCCCTGAAAAGGTCCTTCTATCCAGTTTCTGTCTCTGGCTTTCATAAACAATTAGTTGGAAAAAAGAAATGAGCACTACTCCTGGAAACAACCAAATAAATAAGTGTGGTTAAAAAATATATATATGAATGGGGCTAAGGGAAATGTTGTGCTTATATAAACAAATACATTGTCAAGTGATGGAAACTGAGGAAACAGGAGAAATCAAAAATAAATCAAATAAATCTGGTTTTTTTGGGGGGGGGAATAAATAAGTTAACATACCATGCCAAATAGTTTTGAAAATGTATAAGATATTCCCTTTACTAATCTTGGCACATAACAAGTAACCGTTATAGTACTTTAGACTTAGAATAGCTATGAAAAGCCTATTTTTAAAATATGGAAAAACAATTACCAAAAACAAAAGTAGGGAGAGACATAGGTATGAATATGTAATCCTAGTAATACTTAAGAATGGTTGGAAATAAAAGTTTTCATAGCTTGCAAGATACAAGAAAATGGGTCTAAGAATGGCCTAGACCTAAAGGTTACAGAATTATCTTAATCAAAGGAGTCTAAGTTAACATATTCTATAACTTACCTAAATGTAAGTTTAGGTAACATTAGTTAGGAATTAACATTTTTACACTTTCCTTTTTTATTACAACATTTTAACTAAACAAATTTTAAAAATCAACATTTATTCCTAAAATGTATAATATGATTTTAAAAATCATTTGATCATCATGAACTGGCTCTTTCTGCACAGCATAATAAGTGCTGCACTCTCGCTGTTTGTTTTAACCTTTATACTATTTGGAAGTAAATTCCTTTAACCATAAGCTTTGTGTGTGTTGGAGGAGGAAGGATTTCAGAAAAAGTTTCCAAAGTACCTAGTGATAAATTTTGCACACACCAATGATGATATGAAGAACATGATGAACTGGACCAAGTCATGACTATCAGGGCTCTCACATTCCAATCCCATCTGAGCCACCCCCTTTCTTTGGTTCAATTGTAACTTTTGACGTTTTTCACTGTAGAAATGACAGTGTTGACTTACATTCATAATACATTTGATACAGAGGGCATTAAAAGTTACAGCAGAGACTTGTTTCAACCTCTAGCCTTTTAGCAATTTTTAGTTGTACTCTAGTATGCATTAAAAACAAAAATATAACCAAAACAACAACAAATACAAAAACCCAGCAATTAAAACTATCTCTCTTAATGAAAAATACATTACAGAGTAAAAACAAACCTGCTAAAGAAACATACATATAGAAAGAACAAGTACATGGATTAATCAGAAAAAGCATATACATTTCTTTATCTGATCAGGGCCTTATACATATAATTCAACCCTTTGTAATTACTATTACTCAGTAATGGTTATTCAAAATTTAAAATATTAATAAACTGAGATAAAGAGAAGTTAAATGTGTTCTTTCAGCTGACAGCTCATCAAATGTCATTCAAGTGACCAGAACTTGAAAAATCCAGTTCTGTTCTGGTCACTTTAAGTAAATTTAATAACATGTCCTGATGTACAAATTATTACAGCTAAGAAGTTTTAGAATGCTTACACATCGTGCCAAGCTTTGTTTTAAGTGCCTTACAGAAATTAACTGGTTTAATCTCCTTAACAACTTTAAGAGATAGGCCCTCTACTGAGCCTCATTCCACAGAAGAAAATTCAAAATCACAGAGAGGTCAACTGATTGCCTAAGGTACCCATCTGGGACCTTAGGATTGCTGGGATTCAAGCACAGGCTGTGTTCTTACTGTTAGAATTAAAATGCACTTCCACAAAGTAAGGTATTTAGCTAACATGCATTTTAAATAATTTAGACATACTGAATAGCTACTAAAACAATAAAGAAAATTCTCCCCCTTAAAAAATTAACTATCCTGAGATATTTCAAAAAAAATCTTTTCTTACAACATTCAACTAAGAACAAAATGCCCCAAATTTCTCACAGATCGGCCATTAACTATTTTTAAATGAATGGTGAGTAAAGCCATCTCTACAGTTCTAGTTCTAAAAGCCATCTCTCCCAGAACACAAAACCTAGTAATGTCATCACCAAGAATGCCATTCCAATGGAAACAAACTCCTTCACATTCACCTTTTTTTGGGTTCGGAACATTTCCAACTGTTTCTGCTGCTGTCGTCTTAATGTATTAACAATAGCTATTGCTAGTCTCAGTGCTTCTCTGGGGTACCCATGAGAACGTAATGCGTCCACTCTGGCACAGGCTGTAGGAACATGTTCTAAAACAGAAAGTCAAGGGGGTAAAGTTGCCACTGTCAGATATATCCATAAAAACAGGATTTAATAGTAAGATGTTTCTCCCAAAATACTATTAAAAAGACATGAGAAACCATTTTTGAACTTGGATTTGAATGAAAAACTCAGCTCCTATTGCCAAGCATTCATCCATCTTCCATTGAATCCTTCAATTCTCCACCTCCCACTCCAGTAATGCTATAGAAACTAAACAAAGAAGTAAGTCATGGAAATGTCTTTCCGGTTTGGTCACTTACCATGCCAGAGGGGCCACCCACGGGAGTCGAAGAGGGAGTTTTCAGTGTCGTCATGGTAACAGTAGTTGGTGTATAGGTCACTGCTGATAATGTGCTGCAAGTGGCTATCCTGCCAGTGGAGATCACATGCCTCGATGGCTCGGGTGAACACTGTCCGATGTGGCCTGTTCGATGAATCTGTTTTTTCCACAATTCAGAAAGCCGTGTCAGCTATTATTCACATGTGAATAAATCAGTCATACCATTCTGTGGCCAGTTGTTCATGAACACACCCACACACATTGTCCTGCACCCCCTAAGCAGAAGGGTGAAGGGTGAATACTCTCACATCCTAAGTACTAGAGGCAAGTCAGCCCAAGAGCCACCATTCACTCACTTGTTTATCAAACACAAACATTCTGCAGCCATTAAAGCTAATGTTAAAGGCGTCCTGCAAAAAGAATTGTCAAGTCTAGTTTCCATGCCAAATACACTCAGAGGAGGCACTCGGCACAAAAATCACATGAAAACTCACTGCTCCCCCACTTCTGAGGTGCTGTGGTGGGCTGCCCCTGATGGGATCAACAGCTCTCACAAACACTATGCAAGAGATGCGACACCAGCCATGGAACCTTTCAGGAATATGCAGTCAGCCTTTAAAGATATGCATAAGGGTTGTGCTTTTGGTTGTATTTTTTAACTATATTGTGCGGTTTTGCACAATTAAAACTATTATGCTTCTTGGGATATAATGCTTAAATACCACTTTATATCCCAAAGGGCATAAATGCAAATATTTAACATTTCACAAAGCCACACAACATAGCTACAAAACAAACCAGCGCACTTACCTTGCCCCTACAGGCTGCCTCCTGACTCCTGGGCAGGTTCCATGACTGGTGTGATGTCCCCAGCATAGTGTATGCCGGGGCATCACAAAAGAGCAGAGGCATACACTCCGAAGAGGGTTCAAGTTTCAGGACCTGACGGAGAAAAGAAATGTTTGGGGAATAAAGGATATTCTCACCTCAACTCCTGGGATTATTCAATTCCTAAGGATCAGATGGTTCAAATTCTACCTGCACGCCCATCCCTTGGGTTCCCATTCTAAACTTACCTTTGACTGTGGCACAAACTTTAGCAATCCTCAACTGGAAATCAGGTTAGCAAACTATTTTTATTTATGCTAACTTAACCTAGTTCAAGTATAACCCCTCATTGTTCTGAGACTTAATTAAAGGATAAGCAAAATCTGGAGCTTCCTTAGTTGGTAAGATTTCAACTTCCTATCACTGGACCTTGAGCACAGACAGAAGGGAAAACAAAAGTCAAAGAACAACTGAATTGAGAAGAAGAGACTGGAGAACTCATCTGCTCCAACCCCTCTACTCTGCTGATGGAACTGAAAAACAAGGGAAGTAAAGTGACTTGCTAAGGTCACATGGCCAGGCAGTGATAGCGGAGATCAAAACACAGATATCCTTACTGCAAATTCAGCTAATTCAGCTGGTTTGGAAAGGCTTTTGACAGGTCTTTAACAAAGAGACATTACTTCAGTTTGGTTTCAGGTCAACTTAGATATCTGTACCTGAATGGCAGACATATCAAAATGCATATGTGATAGATCATTTGAGAGGCACAAATAATGATGATCTGTTATGGCTCCTGTCCAGACTCCTTACTACAGGTAGATGGATAGAGAAACTGTGAGGGAGAAGGCAGAGCCCTACATTTAAGGACCTTTTGAACCTACTGGGGCTTTTTTGCTGAGCAGAATAAATAGACCCATACCCAGCAAGAAACTGGTTCCATGACCTCTCACAGTCAGTTGATCAAATGTTTCAACACTCACATAAGTGTTTTTTAGCCTCACGTGTCTTTTGTCATTTCATTTATTTTGTTAAGCTCAAATCTGAGAAACAAAATTTAAAACTAAAACGAGACTTTAAAAGAGCAACTTAATATTATACATATATTAAAAGAGTGAACTAGAGGTCTGCCTACTGATTTGGCTCACTATCTGTGGTATTAATAATAAAAGCAAGCTGTTAACATGATTCCATTTTTATAAAATATTAATAAATACCTGAACCTTTCACATGTTTATATGTGACTGTATAAGCATAGAGAAATGTAGAGTACACACACTAGGCTTTTAACATTGGTTAGTTCTAATAAAACCAATGACAACAAAAGAGGCTAAATACTCATGAAATGCTATTTAAATGAAAAGTCCGTTATAACATGGGAAAAACATAAAATTAAGTATGTAGCTAGACAATAACTAAAAAGATATATAATTAAAAATCTGGTTTAACCAGATATCAAAATTAGTCAACTTCTTAAAATCTTGAATGTCTGTGGTTAATTCAATTTTGCAGTAAGATTGAAAAAAGAGAAATTATCTTGATCAATTTTTAAAATGATAAATACATACATTTGTAAGAATCTTTAATAAAGTATACATAATAGTAATACATGCTGATTAAGGAAAACTTGGGAAATTAAGAAAAGTAAAAAGGAGACATTCTTAACTTTTTTACTAAAAAAATTAAAATTAAAAATTGGCCATCATTCTGGTATATTTAAAAAAATTATTCTCTTTCAAAGGGTATAGATTGCAATGTTGTTATTCATTAATTCTAAAAATTATCTCAGCAGAGGCAGAGCCTGAATAAGCTCTTCACATTCACTCTAATGTGTAAACACAAGAAATTCTGCCCATGGCCTATACTGTGCACACACTCAGTCCAGCTGCAATGGCATAGTTGCTGGACTCTATTGGCCACTGCAAGCTCTGCCCTGGGGAGCCAGCTCAGCTATACAAGGCGGGCACCACCGGTATGAACACCAGACCTCCTCTGCAGGCATGTCTCTTCTGACAGCCCCTCAGAGGGATGGAGATGTTCTGCCAAAAGTAGGTACCCTGGTGCCTTTAGGTCCAACAGATATAAACAGGGCCCTCAGAAACAAGGTCCCGACTTTGTATCACCTAGGCTAAACTGTCAGTGAAATCAACTCTTTAGTGTGGAGCCTGGACCACTTTTTACCAGCTTTGTAAGGCCGTGAAATATTCATGTTTAATCAAGGGTAACAGAATAAATGGAATGTAAAATAAAAAGTAAAGTGTAAAATGTTTGAGTAGCCATCCTCAAAAGCAGTGGGGGAATGAAACACAGAGTAAATACAAGGGGATTAAGGATATTGCCTGTGCAGATGTAGGCATACCCTTTCCTAGCAATGGAAGAGAATAAATGTTGAACAACCAAACTTAAAAATTCTGAGCACCTGGAAAAAAACTGGGAGCATGTGGGATACATTTATTTTCTTTGAGGTTATTAAATACAATCATCATGGGCAATAAAGATATGACACGCTTCAAATACTGAATTCCCAAGGCAAATATCTCTAGATACAGCAGAGTTAGACAATTGTCTTTCTCAAGTCCTAAAACTTCTTTTTGATTGGACAAGTCCCTATGGAGAAACACATATTTTCTTTCTTTGCAGGGACTAAAAACACTATACTAACATCACATTCAAATTCAGCAGATTGTTCCATTTATTTCTAGTAGAACAAATTCCGCATGTGGCTAATACATAGAGAATGTAGTCTTGATTTTGGATCTTTCTAATGTTATTTAATTCCCACCTTGCTTTTATCATGACTTTAAAAATTTTTAAATTTTCTCCCCCCACCCAAGAAAAGCACTGAATTGTACGAAAATAGTGTCATGAATTAGTTAATAAAATTTCTATTTGCAAGAATTAATTACTTAAGAATTTCATTTTGAAAGGGAGGAGAACATTCTGCAGCAGGTAGAAGGGAAAATGAGGTCAAGGAAGGAAGTTTTTAAAGATGGGAGAGACTTGTGTTGAACAGATAGATACAATAGAGAAGGAGAAGCTAAAAAAAAAAAAGACAGAAATGAGAGCTAGAGGTTCTTTTGGTTGGAAATGTCTGGGAGCATTTCTTCGTTGTCCCAAAACCTGGAGGGCATTATTAGCCTATAGCATGTGGGGGACAAGTATACGAGACAACCCCTCACAATAAAAAAATTTCCCAGTAAAATGTCAACAGCATCCTATGTCCTTCAGTCAAGTCATAAAATATTTTCTTACTACATTTTAAAATGAAGAATTTTTAAGTGACGAAATTATATAGAATATCAAACATGGATTGACCAACAGAGATAAAAACATATAGCTTCTCATAGTTTGTTTTAAAAGTAGTATGTTACTCATCCTACTCTATGATTTTTTTAAATTAAAAAAGAATATCCATAATAAATCATTAATAGGCCATTTTAACACAAATATATAAAATAAGTATTATCTGTATTCTGAAAATATAAAAAGTATACAAATATCTCAGTTAAATTTAAAACATACACACACATACACTCACAGTCAACACATATTAAGTTATTTGAACTCTAAGTTCTTAAGTTGGTAAAATCATTTTTCCATATACATTGTAAGTTACCATTATAAACATATACATGTAATTAAGTAGCTACAAATTGAGCAGAACATTATGGTGGACTCACCTTGGTTGGCATTTGCACCCTGAGGCAGAGCATTGGTTAAATTGGGTAATTCACTGCCATGATTTCCATCTTCCCATGGACAGACATCAACACTGTTCCATTTCTTCAGCTGTTTTAGCCAACTGGCCTTTTGCTCCAACTTGCAGTGGGGGTTTAAAACTATACACATCCACAGAGCACCTAAAGGAGGAAAAGAAAGTAAATTTTTAAAAATTATAAAAATATCCAACAGTCAAGTTAAATTGTTTAAATTTACTAAAATTTAAAAATGCAATTTATATTATATTTAAAATTTAACCCTTATTTAAATTATATTAAATTATCAGGCTAATGATAAATTTTAAACCATTTCAAAATGGACCCAAGTCAGTCATTTTTATAACTCAATTCTCCTTAATGTAAGCCACAAATCCCACAGAATTTTATTGGGAGGAAGACAACAGATCCAAAGTTTGAACCAAAGATCCAAATACTCTTATATAATAAAATATGCTTCATATTTCACAAATGCCAATGTTGATCAACTTCTTATTTGTATGGTATTTTAGACAAAAATGCCAATAACATATACAACCCCAGGGTCCAGTTTACAGACTCTATACATTGGATACTGCAATATATAACCCCAAATGGTTCTGCAAAAAAACTAATTTACTTTCTAAAATTACTTTTTTACAATAAAATCATTAAGACATATAATGGACACAAATAACTTCCTGCTCTCCTTATAATTTCGAACTTTATTATGGTTATTAATTAGTACACATATTTATACGTCAGTGCAATGTGAATAGTTTTGGGCAAAAAAAAAAAAGCCAATAAAATAGGTCTTTCAAAAATAAAATGTATTCAAACATACTTCCCTAAATGATTTAATCAGGAACTGATTTTAAAAATATAGCTACTATTTATATCCAAATTTATATCATCATGAGTAAACTTACTAAACAGTAATCAAAATTTCCCTAGTTTTTCAAAGGAAAGGCAATAATAAATACATTTAGAATAAAGGCATACCTCATAATTTGAATAACTAAGATCCGATAAATTTATTATTCCTTTCTACATTCTCTAAAGAGGTAGAAAATTCAAGCAAATATTCTATAAATTTTAAAAGTTCAAGTTTTACTTAAATTTCAAAACAAGACAAATACCAGTATTCTAAAGCGTTTCACAACACTACTTCTTTGAAAAGGTATGTGTGCATGTCTGTGCATATTTTAATCATTTGTTAAATTCATAATAATTGCAGGAATGAAAACTGTTTATGTTTTATTTGTCCAAAAGATATGCCTTACATTCTTCCTCATTAAAAATAAACAAGCGTCTTCCACTGGGGCAGGGGTCCCAACCCCTGGGCTGCAAACTGGTACCAGTCTGTGGTCTGTTAGGAACTGAGCCATGGGCTGTTAGGAACCTGGCCGCAGAGCAGGAGATGAGCAGTGGAGGAGCAAGTACTACTGCCTGAGTCCTGCCTCCTGTCAGATCACCTGTGGTATTAGATTCTCACAGGAATGCGAACACTGCACATGTGAGGGATCCAAGGTGCATGCTCCTTATAGGAAACTAACTAATGCCTGATAATATGAGCTGATACAGTTTCATCCCGAAAGCATCCTGTTCCACCCCCCAATCAGTGGAAAAACTGTCTTCCATGAAACCCGTCCCTGGTGCCAAAAAGGTTGGGGACTGCTACGTTAGAGCATCTATTATTTTAAATATCAAATAGCTTCTATCAACAGAAAATAAAAATGGCCACAATTTATCTAAGCCACAGATATTTACAATCTGCATCTGTATTTTAAAATGCCAATTAAAAATAAAACATGTCCAGTTAAGATGGAGTAAGCCCACACCCATCCCTCCCAATGATTACAACTCGAAACTTTGGACAAAATACAAAAAGCAGCAACCTGAAGACTCTGAAAAGTAAACAAGAGTAAGCAGATTGGAGAGAGAGAAAATAAAACCTGGAGAAACAACCCTGATGGGGGTGATCTGCCATTACGTTTCTCCCTCTTTTTTCTTTCTCCTAGCTTTGAAATAAAATTAGCCCCATCCAGGGAACTTTATAAATGGCACGTGTAGCAAAAACTTGAGAAACCTCATCTAGCTGGTGTAAGCACAGGGATAAAGGACTCCCAGACCAGGAGCTGGAAAGGGGGATCTCTGAATTCTGTGTACAAACTGGTACAAGTCCTGGTCACATTTCACATGCATGATTCCATTCAAGGCAGCATAGCCAAGGTTTTGAAAACTAACTGACATTGGAACTGTCACCCAATGGAGGGGAAACAATTTATGGTCTGAATCTACTCTGGTTTGTTGCATGCTTTAATAAATTTTTTAAAACAATCTCCAGAGGATTTCAATTCTTTTAAACAATCCCCAGACTCTCATGATACACTACTCAAAATGTCCAGGACCCCAAATTATGTGACTTACAAAGAAACAGCAAAATGCGACCAATTCTTGAGGGGAAAAAATATTCAACAGACACCAAGCAAGAGGAACCAGATGTTAAAATTATCAGAGACTCTATACCAACTATTATAATTATGCTCTATGAGATGAAGGTAAATACTATTGAAAGGAATAGAAAGGCAGTTCTCAGAAGTAAAATACAAACTATAAAAAAATGAACTAAACAGAAATTTTAGGGCTAATAAAACAATATCTGAAAGTAAGAATTAACTGGATGGGATCAATAGCAGAATGGCGATGACACAGCGAAAGTCAGTGAATGTGAAGCTAGAAATGGTCTCAACTGAAGAAGAGAGAGAGAAACAACTAGGCGTAAGTGAGCTGAGCCTCAAAAACAAGTAGGAAAATATCAAAAGGTTTAAAATTTATGTCATTTGATTCCCTGAAGACAAGAAGAATGCATACAGAAAAGTTTGGAAGAAATCATGACTGAAAACCTCCCAAATTTGATGAAATATATGAATTTATAGATCCAAGAAGCTTGGCCAACCTCAAGTAAGATAAATTCAAAGAAAACCATTCTCAAACATATCATAAGCTGCTGAAAAGCAAAGATGAAGGAAAAAATCCTGAAAACAAGAGAAAAACAAAGTACCATACATAGAACAGTGACTTGAATCATTAGAAATTTCTATCAGAAAACAGAATACAATAGAACAACATCTTTAAAGCATTAAAAGAAACTGAAGTGTCAATCAGAATTCTATATCCAGCAAAAATATCATTCAGGAGTGATGATGAAATATAAGCATACCCAGATCAGGGAAAACTTATGGTATTTGTTGCCAAGACATCTGTTCTGAAATACATGTTCAAGGAAATTCTTTAGGCTGAGGAGAAATAATATCAGAAGGAAACTTGGAAGTTCAGAAATAAAGAAAGAAGAATAGAAATGATAACTATCTCAGTAAATAGATTATTTTTGACTTTTAAGTTCTTTGAAAGTATGACTTTTGAAAGCAAGAATTTAAGCACCATCTTGGGGAGTTTTAAATGCATGAAGAGGTAATGCACAGGACAACTACAACAAAAAAGGGAAAGTAAAAGTAAAAATACATATAAACGGTATCTATAAACTATATATAAGCTATATATATGTATATTTGCCATGTTAAATGGCATGTAAAGCCTAACCACTAAACTATACATATATATAATTTATATATATGTATATTTTTGTTATAATCTATATGCCAATTAACATGGCAAAATATTAACTTCAAGTAGACTGGGAAAGTTTAGGTCTGTTTACTACAACATTGATACCACAAAAAAATATTCTAGGAGATATAAAAACAAAGGATAATAGAAATTAAATTATAATAAAACATTTTTAAAATATTCAAATAAGAAGAGAGAAATGGAAACAAAAGGGATAAACAGAAAACAAATGATTAAATGGTAGACCTAAATTCAACAACCACATCAATAATTACATAAAATATAAATGGCCTAAATATATCAATTAAAATAAATGGTCAAATCAGGCTAAAAAACAAGACCCAAATCTTTCTTATACTGTGTATAAGAAATCCACTGTAAATATAATGACAGATTAAATGTAAAAAGATGAAAAAATATATCATAAAAAACCCTATAAAATAAAGCTGGCATGACTATATTAGTATCAGATAAAGCAGACTTTAGAACAAGGAATACTATACCAGGTATAAAGGGGATATTACATAAAGATAAAAGGGTCAGTTTTC
The DNA here is from genome assembly GCA_036589455.1 of Ateles fusciceps. Classification (NCBI taxonomy): domain Eukaryota; kingdom Metazoa; phylum Chordata; class Mammalia; order Primates; family Atelidae; genus Ateles; species Ateles fusciceps. Next base: position 3,842,196 of record JAZHEH010000904.1, read on the forward strand.
CAAAAAGGCATAGTCCCAGATGACTATGCTGCACCTCCCAATAAGACTTCAAAATACAGGAAGCAAAACTGATAGAACTGAAAGGAGAAATAGACAAATCCACAATTATATTAGGAGACTTCAACATTCTTCTTTTCAGTAACTGATAGATGAAGTAGCCAGAAAATTAGCAAATACCTGAACAGTTGAATGTGTCCCCCAAAGTTCATGTGTTAGAAACATGATCCCCCAATGCAACAGTGTTGAGAGGTGAGGCCCTTAAGAGGTGAATAGGTCATGAGGGCTGGGCTCTCATGCATGGAATAGTGCTGTTATGGTGGGAGTGGGTTAGTTATCTCAGGAGTGGGTTTCTGATAAAAGGATGATTTGGGGCCTCTACCCTACTCTCTTGCATGCATGATTGTCTTGCCCTTCTGTCCTGTGCCATAGAATGATGCAGCAAGAAGGCCTCTGTCATATGCGGGACGCTCAACCTTAAACTTCCCAGCCTCCAGAACCATAAGAAACAAATCTCTGCTCTTTATAATTTACCCAGTCTCAGACATTCTGTTATAGCAGCACAAAAAGGACTAAGAGGAACACTAAACCTGACATTTATAAAACACTTCACCTAACATTAGCAGAAACAAACAAAAACCTACAGCTCATTTATTTATTTATTGAGACAGGATCTTGCTCTGTTGCCCAGGCCCAAGTGCAGTGGCATGAACATTGCTCCCTGTAGCCTCCAACTCCTAGGCTGAAAGAATCATCCTGCCTCAGCCTCCTGATAAGCTGGGACTACAGGGGGACACCACTTTGCCCAGCTAATTTAAAAAAAAATTTTTTTTTTTTGGAGAAAAGGGGTCTCACTATGTTTCCCAGGCTGGCTTCAAACTCTAATTGGCCTCCAGCAGTCTTCCTGCCTCAGCCTCCCAAAGTTCTGGGATTATAGGCATAAGCCACTGTGCCCGGCCAAAACCTACTATTTTAAAATATACAAAAATTCACCAAAATAGTCTATATTCTAGGCCATAAAATAAATTTTGACAAACTTAAAACAACTGAAATCACAGCACATATACATTCTCTGACATAACAGAATTAATCTAGAAATTAGTAACAGAAAGATAATTGAAAAATTCTAAAATATTTGGAAATTAAACAACATGCTTCTAATAACTCATGAGTCAAAGAAATAGTCACAAGGAAAATCAGAAAATCCTTTACTGAATAAAAATGAAAATAAAATAATTTTAAAATTTATGGTATACAGCTAAAAAAAGTATTTAGAGAAAAATTTACAGTATTAAATGCTCATAGTGAAAAAAAGGATTCAAATCAATGATCTAAATACCCACCTTAAGAAAACAGAAAAAGAATGAGAAACCAAAGTCAAAGAAAGCAGAAGAAAGGAAGAGATCAGAAATCTGTAAGACTGAAAACAGGCAGGAAAAAAAAAAAAAATCAATGAAACCAAAGGCAGTTCTTTAAAAAGATTTATAAAATCAATGAAGCTCTAGCCAGGCTGACTGAAAAAAAAAAAAAAAAAAAAAAAAAAGCAAGAAAAAGCAAGACAGAGAGAAGATACACACTACCAGTATCAGGAATAAAAAGAGGTCACATCGGCTGGGCGCATAGCTCAAACCTGTAATCCCAGCACTTTGGGAGGCTGAGACAGGTGGATTGCCTGAGGTCAGGAGTTCGAGACCAGTCTGGCCAACATGGTAAAACCCCATCTCTACTAAAAATACAAAAAAATTAGACAGACGTGGTGGCGTGCACCTATAATTCCAGCTATTTGGGAGGCTGAGGCAGGGGAATTGCTTGAACCAGGGAGGTGGAGGTTGCAGTGAGTCAAGATCGCGCTACTGTACTCCAGCCTGGACAACAGAGCAACACTCTGTCTCAGAGTATTCCCTTAGGATCCTTTTAATATCTCTGAGATCTACAGAGAGAAGGGGTCTACAGAGATATTTAAAGGATCCTAAGAGAATACTCTGGACAGCTTTATGGCCATAAATTCTACAACTTGGATAAAATGAAAAAATTCCCTGAAAGTCACACACTACCAAAGCTCACTCAAGAAGAAACAATAACCTGAATAGTTGTAAATTGATTAAAGAAATTAAATTTGCAGGTAAAATTCTCTAACAATATAGACCCAGAAGTTCTCCTAGAAAAGTCTACCAAACCTTTAGGAAATAGTAGCAGTTCTACACAATGTCTTCCAGAAAACAGAAGAGGACACACTGGTTCCTACTGTATGGGGCCAGCATTATTACCCTGATACCAAAATCAGATGAAAACATTACAAGTAAGCTTAACTGCAGATCAATATCCCTCATGAACACGGATGTAAAATGCCTCAACAAAAATATTAGCAACTCTAATTAAGCAATATCAAAAAAGGAAAATACATAAGGTTTATCCCAGGAATGCAAAGCTGATTTAACATTCAAAAATAAATTAGTGTAATTCACCATATTCACAGACTAATGAAGAAAAACCATATGACTATCTCAACAGATACAGAAAAAGCATTTGGCAAAATTCCACATTCCTTCGTGATAAAGCAAGCTCTCAGTAAACTAGCAATAGGAGAGAACTTATTAACATGATAAAGGGCATCTGCAAAAAACCCTACAGTTAACACAGTAATAGCAAAAGACTGAATATTATTCCCCTTAGAGGCAAAGATGTCTGCTCTTACCACTTCTATTCAGCATCACACTGGAAGTTCTAGACAGGCCAATAAAGCAAGGGAACAGGGTTAAAGACATCAAGTGGAGAGGATAAAATCGTTCCTAGAACCAGTAAGTATAACCAGGTCATATAAGATCAAATGCAAAAAAAAAAAAAAAAAAAAAGAAAAAGAAAAATAACCTGCTCACCTCAAAACAAACAAAAAACTATAGATATATATATGCTAAATATGAACCACTGGAAATCAAAACTTACCCAAAAAGTACTATTTATCTTAGCACCAAAAAACTTTGGCTTATAAAGTCTAACAAAACGTGTACAGTTTCTATGTTAAAAACTACAAAACAATGATGGAAGAAATCAAAGACAATCTTGAAAAGTGGAAGCTACCATGTTCATGGATCAGAAAACTCAATACTGTTAACATATAAATTTTCCCCAAATTGATCTATATATTCTATATAACCTCACTCAAAACCCTAACCAGTGTTTGTATGTATACTGACAAGAAATGCAATAGAGAATGAATAGCCAAAACAGTTTTTAAAAAGGGCAAAGTTGTAAGAAGCACAAACACAAAAGATTTAAGATTTCCTATAAAGCTATGGTAATCAAAACTGCCCTACTGATGAAAGGATAGGCACACAGATCAATGAAACAGAATAGAGTTCAGAAATATACCTACACAAATATGATCAATTCAAGGTTCAAAGTCAATTGAATGAAATGCTAAGTCTTTTCAACAACTGGTGCTGGGAACACTTAGACAGTCATATGAAAAGAAATGAACCAAAATCCATACTACATACCTGATGAAAAATTAACTCAAAGTGGATCATGAACCTAAATATAAAAGTTAAAATTGCTAGAAAAAAGTTCAGGAGAAAATCATTGTAACCTTGTGTTAGGCAAAGATAATGTTAGATACAAAATCAAAAGCATGACCCATGAAGACAAAATTGACAAAGTAGACTTCATCAGGATTTAAAAGTTTTATGCTACAGAAGACACTATTAAGAAAATGAAAAAACAAGTTTCAGACTAGGAGAAAATATCTGCAACTTGTGCATGTGATAAAGGACTTGGATCTAGAATATGTAAAACCCTCTCAAAACTCATTAAGGAAATAACTCAATAAAACTGGGCAAAGAAAAGACTATCAAGCCATGAAAAGGTATGGAAGAAACTTAAATGCACATTAACTAAGTGATCCAATCTGAAAAGGCTATATACTGTATTATTCCAACTATATGACATTCTGGAAAAGAGAAAACTATAGAGATAGTAAAAAGAACAGTGGCAGCCAAGAGTTTGGGGGCATAAAGAGATGAATGGGAACAGCACAGAGGATTTTTAGCATAGTGAAACTACTCTGTTTGATACTATAATGGTGGATACATGTATCATTATACATTTGTCCAAACCCATCAAATATGTACCACCAAGAGCGAACCTCTAATGTAAACTATGGACTTTGGGTGGTAATACAATGTCAGTGTAGGTCCATCAGTTGTATGACTCTGGTGAGGAATGCTGATAATGAGACAGAATATGTGAGTTGGGGGGAGGGGGTATATGGGATATCACTGCTCAATTTTTCTGTGAATCTAAAACTGCTTTAATTACATTCAGTCCATTTTTTTTAGAAAAGGGCAAAAATTTAGAAAAGACATTTTACCAAAAAAGACACATGGATGGCAAATTGCAGACAAAAACATACTCAATACTGTTAATCATTAGGAAACACAAATTAAGATCACAATGAGATACCATTATATATGTATTATAATAGCTACAATTATATAAAAAAAAAATTTAACCTGACAGCAACTGCTGACAAGGATGTGGAGCAGCTGGAATGCTCACAAATTACTATTTGGAGAGTGTTTAAAATGGCACAGACTCTGGCAAACAGTTTAGCAGTTTCTCATGAAGTTAAATGTATATTTACCATATGACTCAGCAATCCCACTCCTAAGGATTTGCCCAAGAGAAATAAAAATTTATGTTCACACAAACACTTATACATGAATATTTATAGCTGCTTAATTTGTAAATGTGAAAGACAGGAACCAACCTAGATGTCCCTCAACTGGTGAATGGATAAATAAACCGTGGTACATTCAGAAAGAGGATACCACTCAGCAACAACAACAACAACAACAACAACAAAAACCCACTGATGTACACATAACATCACAAATAGACTATACTAAATAAAGGAACCCAGAATCAAAAGAGTATACACACACAACCTTATTATTCAATTGATCGGATATTCTGGAAAGGCAAACTAAAGGGACTGAGAACAGATCAGTTGTTGCTAGGGATTGGGAATAGGTGATGGGAGCTGACTACAAAGGGACAGCATGAGGGAATTTTTTGGGGGTGATAGACTGTCCTCTATCTTGATTGTGGTGGTGGTTACATGACTACATGCATTTGTCCAAACTCAAAACTGTACACTAAAAAATTATAATGTATTTTTTTAAATTATTTACAGAATGTATGTATTTTATAGTATAGTAAGGCTTGTACAACCCTAAAAATTAAATAAGCATATTACCATTAATAGTCACTATTGGGTACCCACTACATGCTAGAGGCACCATATTTAGGGCTTTACAATCATTCTCATTAACTTGTTATAATAGCCCTTCATAGTCAGAATTACCATTCTATTTTAAAAATAAGTGTCAGTCCATTTAGGCTGCTATAACAAAAATGCTATAAATTTGGTAACTCATAAACAACAAACATTTACTGCTTACAGTTCTGGAGGGTAGGAAGTCCAAGACCAAGGTGCAGATATGGCATTTGGTGAGGGCATGACCTTCATGGATGGCACTTTCTAATTGTGTACTCACATGGTGAAAGGGGTAAACAAGCTCCCTCAGCTCCACATTCATGAAGGCTCCACCCTCATGATCTGATCACCTCCCAAGGACCCCAACTCCTAATGCCATCACCTTGGGGGTTAGAATTTCAACATATAAATTTTGGGGAGGACACAAACATTCAGATCATAGCAATGAGAAAACTAAAACTCAAGAGAGGCTGAGCTCCTTAAAAACAAGATGCAAAATATTCTTGGCAACTTTAAACAATGATTTCTATAATTCTGAAGAAAAAGAACTCCATAAAACTCATCTTAGATTTGCATGCTTACATTTCTCTAATCAGCAAATTTCCATTTTGCAGAATGAGAAATTTTTTAAAAAATGAAGCCTTTATTAACTTGCTTATAACATTCTTTTATTGCTCACCTCCCTGAAGAGAGGTTTCATCCTGAAAAGATGTTCTTAATGTTAGATTCAAGTTCAAAGCTATAATAGATATGGTCTTTTATCTTAACAGTCATCACTACAAAAGCGGTAATTAGCCTTAATAACCAAGTTAACCAAATTGAGTAAGTCATTCTTCAAATTTTATTAATTCAGAGTCTCACTTTGGGCATTTATCTCCTTTCCCTTCAACATGCCTGAAACATTTGTAGCTTTAAAAATAAAGCTATTTGATGACTAAACACTTCCTTCTGCTGTCCCTCTGCAATATTAACCCTTTAAGGACTTGCCAAAAACCAGGACGGAGGGCTCAGTGAGAAGTCATCATTTTCTGCACCTACACAGAGGACCTGACACCTAGTCAGGTACTGTTGGTTCTTTCAGAAAGAACACTTAATTATTTGCTATGAATGACAATAAAAGCAAATTCAATACTTTTAAATTTCTTTCCCAGCTTCAACACATCAAAGTATATAAAGGCAGTTATTAAATTGCTGGTGTGTGCATCATCTAGTTTCCAAATTATCCATGGCACGTATCAGCTCTGACTTTTCTCTATCATCCAACATGTTTCTACTCTCTAATACTACACCCTAAGCCATACTCAGTGATTTTAGCAAAAAGATGGCACTGTAACATATGAGACAAAGTAAATCAAAACTAGGAAGGCAATCCCCCCAGGGAAGAAAAGAAAAACCATTCTTCACACAAAGTAAATGATTACAATCCACTTAGTGGTGTTAAACCTATTCACATCTTATACCCAGCCAGTCAGAGCACGTGGGCAGAATTCTGCTGAGGCAGAACACCAATCATCACACAAGCCATTCAGTTACTTCTGCATCCCCCCCCAATAGCAGAGTGCCAGTGGGCAATACTCGGCACATGTGGGTGGCAAGAAAGAAAGGCCAATCTTTTCCACCAAACATTCAGATGTACAAATTATCACCATCATTTTGCCCCACCTCATACACTCATTGCTTTACATTTCCAAACAGAGGAAGTTTTTGATGAACAAGGTCTGATCTGGAAAGGGTAAAATATGTATTATACCAGCCATAAGATCTTAGGCAAGTGCACTGAGGCTCTTGGTGGTGGCAGTTCCCTCATTTAACCAATAGGAACAATAATTTCTAACCTCATCGGGCTGTTTAGACTTGAGTGTTTTTGCTAAATCATTGAATTCACACAGCTTCAAAAGGTGCACTCCTGCAAACCATTGTGATGAAGGACTTAGAAGCTGAAGAAATTGAGTTGCAACGGTTAAAACAGAATTGAAGTGCTCAGACTCCAGAATCACTCAAAATCACTCTGAATACTCTCATAAATATTTTACATTTAATAAAATAAAACAATTAAGACCACATATTAAATAAAGAAAAATCAGTAACTTTAAATACTTCTGAAACTAGTAATGATGATACGTTCTTGAACAATTAATTTCCACTTGGCACTGAAACTCATTTCAATCTCTCCTTTTCCCTTGGTTTCAGTGAGTGACTTTTAAATGGGTTTTGTTTTCTTGTAGACATTATTCTCTCTAGCCTCCCAGGACTCCAGTCTGGGCCTACAGGCAAAGAGAGTGACTTAAAAGGTCTGAGATGCTTTGGCAATTTTCAGATCACTGGTTTGTGCATCATCTAGTTTCTGGATTATCCATTACATCCTTACCTTCTCCCAGCTGGAGGCATTTCTGAAACACAGCCCCAACCCAACTTGGTTACTGAACATTTTTCTGCCCATGGTAATCTCATGCCAAAGCCTGTATGTACTCTTCCTTTAGCTTCCCTCTTTCTGCATCACCTCCCGCAGTAACTTTGCCAAAACTTTTCTAGTCTACCATCCACTCTGCCTTTTTAGTTTTAATGTCCAGGTTCCACAGTCTTCTATAGAAACTTAAAAATAAAAAGTTATCAGAACTTATTATTGGGGGGAAAAACCTGAGAAGTCAAACGATGTGAAATCTTATGTAGGAATTTGAAGATGATGATGAATTACTACAAAAGAAAAATTGTGAAATGAAAATGTATGATACCCTAGAACAGTGTTGTACTACTACTTCCTATAATGCTGGCAATCATCCAACTTAGTCTAGTTCAAGGGATATGGTTAAGTGAAATAATAGAATTTCAGTTTTACACATCATTATATGTTACATTTCTGGGGTTATTAGCATTTGGAGAATGACCATTAGAAGAAGCATGAAATATTGTTAGACTTATAACCACTGTGCTTATTTATTAAAAACTACTCTAAAACTTAGTGACTTAATTTAACAATGTGCCATTACAATTCTGTAAGTTAGAAATTCTCTCTCTCCTCTCCCCTTTCATCCTGTGCCAATATGGCCTCTCCATGTGGATAGCATGGGCTTTCTGATAGCATGGCAGCCTCAGAATAGCCAGACTTCTTACGTATACAAACTCAGGGCTCCAACACAGATCTTTGAAGAGACCAGAAGTGGATGCTGCCAGTCACATAAGGCTTGGGCCCAGAAACCGGCCCAAGATACCCTCTGCCATATTCTATTGATCAAACATGTATAAAAATCACCCAGATTCTAGAGGAGGAAACAAAGACTTCACATCGTCATGAGACAGTAGTAAAGAATCTGTGGCCATCTTTAACCTATCCCAATTACCAAAAAGATTATAAATCTGCTAGATTACAAAATAGAAAACTAAATTATTTGCCAATAAGTATAAAAATGTCATTAGTTAAAATCATCAAACTCAAACCACTCATCATACGAAAAGAGCTGTAAGTCAAGCGATACAAAGAAGTCAGCATGAAAATTTAATCTTATGAAAGGTATCCCCCAATATACACTACAACATTTAATGCTGGTTTGTATGCTAATTTTATCCCTTCAAAGAAAACCCTAACAATATCAGGTAACACATGTTGGATTTCTAATTAGAGTCTACATTTAAAAATGTTAAATGTCTTTAGGGTGCAAAGATTGCTCCACTTAATTCTGCTAACATACTTCTAAAAGTGAGTGACATATCTACACTTATCCACCTGACAATAATTGCTGCCATTTATTGTTTACTTCACACTAACCCTGTACTAAATGTTTTACATGTATTTTCACATCTCATCTTCACATTAAAAAGAAATCCACTTTATAGATAAGGAAACTGATGTGCAGAGAGAAGCAGAAATGTTGTGCTGCTATTAAGGAAGCCAGGAACTGGTCTAAGATCCACGTTCCCCCAAAACGAACATTCTGAAACACTATGGTGTTTGACCTTCGATCTAGCTATGTGGTCAGAAGATTCTATAAGTTGGAATTTGTATGTGTTGTGTGTGTGTGTGTGTGTGTGTGTGTGTGTGTGTGTGTGTGTATGAATTCCAGAATAAATGATTTGTCTTGATAGAATCATCATTCCATTCCTATTTTAGCATGTAATATAAAGAGCATATTATCATCTAAAATTATGAAGTATCCTTAAATGTACAACTAATAAATCCTGTACTTTATTTAACCGTGTGTTCTTATGTACTGAGAACATGTCTCTCCCATATGTAAGAAAGCGTATCCAACAAAAACTTACAGAGGTCCATCTAGAAATGCTCAAATTAACAAAGGAAAACTGCATTTTTCGGTACAGGAAAACAAATAAGTAATTTCATCGTAGATTAAAACTGTAGATAAATAAAAGCTCAACTTATAATTCAAGATTGATTATTCAAGTCAGAAGAAATCTGTTTTCTCTGAAAACACTGAGATTGGGTCTCTTAAAGTCAGTATCAGCATTTCTGGAATAACGTACATATACAAGGCTGAGTATGTTGTTTGCCTGTTGGGGTATGTTGCTGGGTAGACCGTTATCATTTGTGACTGAATAAATCAGTTATTCATTGTGCTACCCCCCCATCGTCAATAAAACTTGTTTTTCAAGTTCCTTCTCCTTCACGGTTTTTTGTTAACATAATCATCTCAGTAATTAAAATAAAAGCTGTACCTTTCTGTGGGATTTTTTTTTTGAACAACGAATTGATTGATTAATTAATTAAAATAAAAGCTATGCACTTTCTATAAATGATAACACTGGAATTTTTGACAAATACTGCTCTTCTCCATATATCCCAGGAAAACAACTATGTGTATATTACTGGAGAAAGCACAGGGTCAGTAACAGTGGGGAGTGGGGGAGCAGCCAGTGGGGGCTGAGGAGCAGTACAACCAGCATCACCTTCTCTAAAGGTGAGTAAGAAAGGCCAGTGGCTCCCTTTCTTCTGTCTCAAATTCAGAATAGCAAAGGTTACTAGAGGGAAAGTTTAATTTCTACTTTTTATTGTGCTTATCATTATGAAGTAGTGGCAGGCAAAGTAAAACAATCACTTTTGGTATTTCCCAGGCTTCCGCAGCTATGAAACAATTCATAATATTTATATTTATTTTTGTTCTCAGAGGCTATTATAAGAGTCTAGAATTTCATGCATGATCCAATTAACTAATTATACTCATTTAGAGGCCATGAAATACCTAATTGCAGTCACAAATAGGAGATCACTGGCATAATTAGTTGTGCTAGCAAAACTAGAGTCACAAAATTTCTTGGGTCAAACCACACTAAAATTGTGACCCTAATTATAGTATTGTTCTCAATGCAATACTGTCTTAATATGTCAGTCATCCCATGTTTGGAAAATAACTTGTTTTTTTTTTTTTTTTTGAGACGTAGTCTCGCTCTGTTGCCCAGGCTGCAGTGCAGTGGCGCGATCTCAGCTCACTGCAACCTTTGCCTCTCGAGTTCAAATGATTCTCCTACCTCAGTCTCCCAAGTAGCTGGGATTACAGGTGTGTGACACCACACCCAGCTAATTTTTGTATTTTGGGTAGAGATGGGGTTTCACTATGTTGGCCAGGCTGATCTCAAACTCCCAACCTCAAGTGATCCACCCGCACGCGTTAGCCTCCCAAAGTGCTGGCAATACAGACATGAGCCACTGCACCTGGCCTGGAAAACAACTTTAACTGGTGAAAACATTCTCCTTTAAATTCGATATGCCAGTTTTTAATTCACTAAAATATTTCTAGGAAAATTTCAAAATAAAACCTCAGGAATACAGCAAAAATAATTTTTGAGATTGCTCCATTCAAGCACAGCAAAACCATTAGCTAAATGGCACACAATTGGTTATCATTTCACCAAGTTCCGACAAAATTCTAAAGTAAAATAACTAAATTTTTGTTGTTAAGAAAGAAAATAAACCATAGATATTCCAAAACAATTAACTGGTATCCCGGATAATGTTCCTCCCTATAAACCTGTGGCCCTTATCTGATACATAGTCTTCCCATCCCATTTGATTTGTCAGTGCAGTCAGTGCACATACAAGATACATCACAAACAGCCTGACCTCACTGGAAGCCAGGTTCTATAGGAGATCACCAGAGCCACCTCTTCCACCTCTCGCTACCCTTCTCCTTTACAAGAGAGGGAAGGAAGGAGGTAAGGAAAAACTGAAAAAACAAAACTTTTTTTTTAATCAGAGAAAAAAAGCCACAGTAATTGATTTCTTATTTTGAGATGCAAAAAGGCAAAAGGACAGTCAATAGCTGAAGGAATGTGAACTGTGGTAACCTGCAAGAACATTTTCCATGTGTTCTGCACTGGCTGCTTAACTAGGCCATCTTCATAAACAGTTTCATGGTTCATCCAACAGTCCTGACTCCAAGTCTATATAACTCTATTTCCAGAAGACTCAACTGACACATAATAGTGACTTATTTTATTCTAATACATAAAATGTCTTACATCTATTGTCAAAATTTTCTGAAACATGCCCTACATTATATTATATTAACCTTGTTTCTATAGTTGTCTTAAGTTGTCCAGGGTTGCTTTTTATTTTTCATTTATTTATTCTGTTTTCTGACTAGACTGTAAGCTCCACAGTAGCAGTGCCTACAACTGACGGCACTATCAACAGCATATTCTTGTTAATTTATCTGCTATTCTGGTAAAGCACTCAACTGTCGACCATCCATATTTACGGATAAATGCTTCCTTAAGCCACTGGTACAACGACCTTCCTTTCATTTGCCATGGAGAACCAATTTAGGACAAAAGACAATCTCAAGAGCCCTACTAAAAAATAACTGTATTTACCAGTGATTATTAGTACAGACTGCTGATGGTCAGGTAGACACTTTAGCACTATACTTGTATAAAAATTCTAAGAAAATGGGCTTACAATATTCTGTCAGATTGGAACTGTAATTCTATTCAAAAAAACAATTTCTTAATGCACTGACTTTTCTGTGGAGTTCAGAAAGAACTTATGATGGGTGTTGGGTTTCCTAGAGAACAGAATGTTTCATTTTGCTCTAATTCATTCTATTACTGAATTAAACTTTGATGTATTGGTCTTGACAAGTGCTTCATGCTGATTGTATTGTGTATGATAGTATAATCACTCCCCATGCATTTCCCACTGGCTGGCTGATTAATGCAATAGATTACCTGCAGCATTGATGGCAAGGGGGAATCACTGCCCTTCTGTACTCTAAACTGTTTGTATTTCAGTGTGCATTTGTGTGTCCATGAACACACAGGCACCCATGAACATTGTGCACATGGGTGGAGAAAGCTAGGTAAAGCAGAAGAAAATGGAGGACTCAGTAAAGATTAATGCCTTTCAATCATTGTTTTCAGTACACCAAAAATAACTGTTTCTTAATGTCTCCAATAAGTGTCTGCATTATACTTCAATTATTCATTCACTTTTTTATTCACAAATATTTACTGAGCATCAACTATAATATCAGGCACATTTTTTTTTCACCTTTACAGGAAAAATAACTTAAAAAAATTACTTTCACTATTTGTGGGAAGGAGGGAAAAAAGGGGTAAGATTAAGAAGAGGACATTAATACAGGAATAAAAAGAGAATTAAAAAAGGATGGCTATGATATTAGTTTAAATATACCAATAAAGAAAATAACTGACAATAAGACTATTAAATACAGTTGAATTGTTAATGGTTTCCAAACACACAAGCAAATCTTTCAAATTATGTGGTCAACATATGACCCTAATGTTTAGCAAGGAACATCTTCCAGTGCATGATCGATCTGTTCTGGTGAACAGGTTGCTGGATATATTAATCTCATCTTCAAAGTGGTGGGGGGAAACAGACTTTGTGCACCTGGCAGCACTTTGGAAGTATTGCTCTTAACAGGATTTTCTCTCCATTCCAAACTTATATTTGACCCAAGTACCCTGTCTGGGATTCTCCCATCCAACTCATTCCACCCTTGATCACACACAAAGGAAGACAATGGCTTCCAATATAAGCCACTTCAAGGTCTCTCTCTGATTCCCACTTTATGAATGCTTCTCAGTTGCTTATCCAGGTTTGCTGAAGCAAATTTTGAAATTTATTAATCCACCTGGTCATAGCTTAAAATCACTGAGATTTGGGTTTCTATTTCAAAGTTATCTTTGCAGCACAAAGCACAGAGAACTGAGTGAGTTACCCACATTTCAGACAACTAATATCATTTCAGACAACCCTGGCTATTCTGTCACCAGATCGAAGTCTAAGAAAATAGCACCAAGACCTGTTATTAACTCCCTAAAGCAAGTTAATGTCAGAAGGCTCTGGCATTTTACTATACAGAGTCCTTTTCTTATACTAATTTTGAAATTTTAAAATAAAACTCAAAAACAATGTTATACAATTTTCAGACAAGCTTACAAGCAGCCTTACAAAACTTCACTTGTTGCAAATCATTCACCATCTTGCCTTCCTCTACAGTATATAGGAGAAAGCTATTTATATAAATTAAAAAGTCATCCTTTAGTGTAGCAGTCCCCAGCCTTTTTGGTACCAGGGACCAGCTTTGTGGAAGACAATTATTCCATGTATGGGGGCAGGATGTGGGTGGGGCTGCCGGGGCGGTTTTGGAATTAAACTATTCCACCTCAGATCATTAGGCATTAGATTCTCATAAGAAGCACACAACCTAGATCCCTGGCATACGCAGTTCACAACAGGGTTTGTGCTCCTATGAGAATCTAATGCCACTGCTGATCTGACAAGAGGTGGCGCTCAGGCGGGAATGGTCACTTGCCTACCCCTCACCTCCTGCTGTGCACCCTGGTTCCTAACAGGTCATAGACTGGTTACCAGTCCACAGTCTGGGGATGGGGGAACCCTTGCTTTAGTACACATCTAACAAGAGAAGCTATTAAAAGCCTACTGAAGATAGTGAAGATCAAGCATGCATTTATAATGTCAGAATCCTCTTCTCCAGAACAATCTTGATGAAAACCCTAGAAGTAATACGGCAAAGTCACACTGCTTGATTGAGAAGGATCTGCCTCGTCCCTTCGGCACTCTCTTCCCCCTCATCCCGAACCTAGGGACTCTGCAGGGCAGTGTCTGAACACCTCCTCTAAGGATAACCATTTCTAAACTTCCTTGGGTTCTCTCCTCCCCCCTCATGAGCCTAATGAAGTTTAAATTAACTGTGAAAGCATTTACAAAACACCTTGCTTGCTACTGGCACATACACAGACCTGCCTGAGGAGTTGCTCCAGCCTTCCCTTTGCTTCCACTTCTTTCCTTCCTGCTCCTGGCATCTCTGATTCTCTGTGAAGCCCCTGGGAATCCCAGATGGCTTAAAATGAAGCTTCTCAGACCTCGTTAATTTTTGTATGCTGCCACTTCAGGGTAAGAAATGGTGAAAGGAAATTTTCCCCAGCCTGTCTTGCCTCATTTTCACTCTTCCTCTCCCCTCTCCACCCTACCAAGATAGTACTCTCTAGATCCACAGCCTAGTAAGGAGACTTCCCTAGTCAGATTTCCCATTGGTGGATGTTTCTTGAAGGCAAAGGCAGTCAGTACTATCTCTTAGGAAGCAGAAAAAGTAGGGAGAGAACTTTTCTAAGAATTGTGAGGAAGAAGAGGACACCTTATACCAATGCAGTGACATTCCTATTTGCCACTAATGTGAGTAGAGTATCTACTACCAATGAACTAATGCTATTAAGTAGAAAGATGACATAAAAGAAAGTAACTGGAATCCATTCTTGATACAAATAAAGCTACTAACATACCACATATATAAGACAGTAACACTCAAGTATATTACAGTGAGCAGTAAAGCATCTAAACTCCTCACCAAATCTCCATGCTCTATGTTTTGCATAAGGTTTCATAAAAAAAAAAAAAAATACAAGGAGGTAAATCTCAAGTGTTGTTACAAATTATCTAATTCTATACTGAAACAATTTAAACAACGGATACCACTAAGAATTTCCAATTGGTTAGATAATAGGATCAAGTGACCTGTAAAGATCTCTTTTAATCCTGAGAATCTATTTTTTTAAATTTGTATTTCAAACTTTTTCTCTTTATTTCCACTCTTCCCTATACAGGGAACTGAATGGATAATTAAACCCTAGCAGCCACAGTCAAGAGGGTAGTTGAGAGTAGGACACAGGAGGTTTTTATCCTAGGTTTGCCCACTGGACAGAAACATACACTCTCTTTTGGTTAACTTCTGACCCAAGCTAGAGATTACGCTGTTTACTTAAAGAAGCAGAAAATAAACCCCTCTTTTCCACTCCCACAGCAGGGTAGAACTCCGAGGCCTATGACCCAAGAATACAGAGTTTTGACTTTTAAGAGACAGAAAGCAGTAGGACAGCAAGGGGAAAGAAATCAGGCCCTAGTAATGAGGCCTGGAAGCGGATGAGCCTTCTGAGAACAGTGCTGAAGGGAAGTAAAGCCTCCTCAGCAATACAATCGACACAGCCTCTGTATTTAGAGGAATCTCTGAAGAATGCAGAGAGAAGCAGAAACTGAGACCAGAGTAAATAACCTCATCCCAGCAGGACAGCTTATGTCAAGGAGTGGTCTGCAGAGCCTACAGACCAGATGAGACAAACTGGTGTCGGCAACTCTGTGGTCATTATCAGGGTCTAGTTCAGGCCAGGGCAAAGACAGTGAGCTATGGGTCTTCACCAGCTCCTTACCAAAGAGGACCCAAAAATGGAATACAAACTTCACTGTATTCCATCCTTGAGTAGCACCCCATAATACAGCATGTAGTATCTGTATTTATAAGCTGAAGTTTATTATTTAATACAGTGCTCAATCAATGGCATGTATTTGGCTATTGCATCCATGTGCTTGTTTTCTCAAAGAATCTGAAGTTAGAGGGTCCTTGTAAACATGGAACATGAGTACTAATGGGTAACTAGACTAGGTAAGCTCAGCTGACTATGGCAATCAGAATTGTGGTACCATGGGTAGGCAGACCAGGCCAGGCAGCTCTTACAGGGTTTGTTCTCACCTAGGTGAGCTTCGCTTTGCCCCTGCTCTGCTCCAAGTAGAGAGACTACCTGGAAGAAAAGCATATTACAGTGTTTAAAAATAAGTGGGCAGGGCATGGTGGCTCACACTTGTAATTGCAACACTTTGGGACACTGAGGTCAGGAGTTTGAGACCAGCCTGGCTAACATAATGAAACCCTATCTCTACTAAAAATACAAAAAATTAGCCAGGCATGGTGAAATGTGCCTGTAGTCCCAGCTACCTGGGAGGCAGAGGCAGGAGTATCGCTGGAACTCAGGAGGCAGAGGTTGCAGTAAGCCGAGTTCACGCCACTGCACTCCAGCCTGAGTGACAGAGCAAGACTCCCTCTCAAAAAAAAAAAAAAAAAAGCTGAGGACATTGTCTAGTCTGGTGGTTATGTTTTTGAAGTCACTGTCACCTGGGATTAAATTCCTGCTTTGCTACTGTGACCTGGAGCAAGTTATCAAGCCTCCTTAAGCCTCAGTATTCTTGGCTGTAAAATTAGGGCAAATAATTGGACCTATTTCACAGGATTGTTTCAGGGATTAAATAAAACAACGCATATATTAAGTGCTTAGCATAGTTCCTAACAAATAAGTGTTGGCAACTATGTTATCGTTAGCAGCTAGACCAAAATGGGAAATAAAACAAAGCAAATTTCTAGGTTTTATGATACCTATCTACCATCTCGCTCTTCTCCTCTTTTAAGTAACAATAAAGAACAGCAAGGTTGGACTGAAAATCTTAACATTTTTGATAATGAATCTGAAGGCTCTCTACTCTCCTCCACTGAGCCCACTTCTGTCTTCGTTCATGTTATTTTTTTTTTCCTGGAGTATTCACACTACTTATTCCCTGAAACACACCTCCATAAACATCTTATAAAACCATATTAAATTTTGTTTCTACAAATCTCTGAACTAATTTGTAATGAAATTACTCTATCAAAGTTCTCCTTCATCCACTTATGACTATTCTTATTTATCATATCTCCTAATGTTTACCTCTCTCTACTCCCTTACTACCAGTACTATCACCTATCCCCAAACCAAAGATCTAATGTATCTATTCCTCTAGACATAGCAAGTGCTTCATAAATACTGATAGACTACAATTAGACTTCTGGAAAGAAGGTTAACAATATAGCACTGACGGTGGTGTGTCGTGGGAAAGTTGTACTCTCCTTATGTCCAGGGAAGACAAACAGGTAGACCACAAGCAATCCCTGGTATGTGGTTCATTAGAATTACATTCTACACTTCTAGCTATCTGGAAGTTTCCAAGTGTGTACTGACATCTCTTTGCTGCAAGGGAGCGCTGGGAATTGCTGTTTTCTTCATGGTACTAGCAAAGGGGTAACTACTTACATGTCGAACCACTTTGATAAGCTTTCTAGTTCTCAAAAAGAAGCAGTTGCTCCTTAGCCATTCATTAACCACCATCAACTTTAAAATGTGGCAAGACTGAGTTAGTTTTAATAATTCAGCAAAGAAGCTCAAAACAGGGATGGGGGGTTGAGGGGGCAGTTATTAAGCCTACTGCTTAAAAAAATGTAAGATAGCATTCCCCAGAAATTTCTCCACAATTACCTATAAAGCAGAGCCTTCAGAATCTTATTTCTGGTACACAGTGACTGTCCTAAATTACTTAAGAGTATTATTTTGAATGTGTGACTTAAGCATATGTTTTTCTCCTTATTCAAGAATGTAGGTGGTTACAGAAAAATCACTACTTGAGTCTGGGATGGAAGATGGAATATCATTTGGGTCCATGGAGCAGGTTAATTTTTAGCATTTTGCAAAAAGCACAGTCTCAAAGGGTAGTCTGTGTTCTCTATTACTGAACATAGTTAGATTTACCCCTAATTCCAAGTGTCCTGAGTCTGCACACCACTCAATCTAGCAACCTGCCAAGGAACATTATAGCTGTTGCTTAATAACAAGTGGTCAAACTAATCATACAATGAATTTCAAACTAGAAAAAAAATCTAACTATGGCTATTTCTGCTCACACAGAATTAGGTCCTCATATGAGAAGCCGTGAAAAGAACTCTGAAAGATATCACCTTGTTCTTGTGAACTGAATGAGCAAAGCTCAGCACAGCAAGGCTCTTGCAATGGCAGCCCATCCTCTCCCCAAGAAACAGGATTCATATGTTAGAAAGCAAAGCCATGACTCAGCTCCGAGAGAAAGTTAAGTGTTTAAAACTTGGGGAAAACCACATTATGTAACACTTGAAAATAAAAATTTAAGAATTTTTCCCTGTGATAAAACTGTAATTAAGTGTTATTTAACTGTTTCCTCTAATGACATCCATTTTAATTAGGTTTTAATAGACTGGCAGCCACAACCTATAGTTTTATGAAGCAAAGTAAAACTGCAGTCTAGGAATACATTTAAGAAAAGAGACCCATCAACACAGATGAGAGGTTACAGTATATCCCCTCATCCCTAGACCCCCACAGTAATTAAGTGTGCTGAGCAGACAGGCATTAGAGCTAACAGTAGGAGTGCTCACCCCCAATCAGCACTGGGTTGTTCTTTGAAATCTAAAGGTTATTTCTGTGATCTGCTTTCCAGAAAATTTGCATATCACAGAATAAAGAATGTAATGCAAGAGGTGTGTGTTCTATAGATTCTACTAAATATGTAGCCTCTATCAAACACACAACCTCTACCACTGCAATTGGGATTTCTGTTTTAACATTTCAATATATACCTTTTCTTACAGTTGATTATGATACAACATTACTCATCTTGAGAACACTGGCGTATGTTTGGGAAAATGAACATCATGTAGAGAAAGTAAAATTAATATTTGAAAAACTGACTCATGTACAAGATAAATGTATCTGCAAATGAGATGCAATAAACAGAATCTTAAAAGTATGCATCTGTACCTATTTCATATTACATTATGAAAACCAGGAAGTAAATCACAAAAGTTAACTCATACCAAATGAGTATCATAGGCACTTATATTAGAAAAGAAAAACAGAATAATCAGTCCTTTTGTTACCTGGAGCATGGTACAGGGTGGGGGAGAAGGGGAAGAGGAGAAATTGGGCCTGCTGCTACCACAAATAAGTTTTCATATATTCACTTGAAAGAGAAAAAGTCAAAACAAATGTTACTTTTACAATTAATTTTGCAATATCAACACTTAAACTTTCATAAATCATGTGCAAGCAGGAAATTATAGATCTTGGGGGAGGGGGACATTGGGCCATATGAAAAAGATCTTGTAATCTGGCTGACAATCTGATGGCTCCAAATCCATCTGCCAAGAAGCAGAGTTACTTGGCTAGCATATTCTCACTCATACACTTTCATCATTTAAGGCTTTCATGCCAGGAATCTTTTTGTTTTTTTCCTGGTGTACTGGCCACTGCCAGAAATGGACCCAAAGAATCCACCAGTGCTAAGGAGTTAAGCATCTGAGATTTAATTTAACAGTTTCAGCTTTATTAAGCTGTCACAGATCGGCCCCACTTTGATAACAGTAGCTGCTCCAATTATGGCTTGGTTTAGGGTTGACAAGTATAATGATTCATTCGTGGCACATGAGAAGCAATAAAAGGTTGTTTTGCATTACAGCTTTAAAAATGTGGGCATTTTTTTCATTTAATTTGTCACTTAGCTTTTGCTAAGAGGACATTTAAATTGCAGTAAAAGGCAAATGGGGCTTTTAGTTTAAATGTAATCCCCATATTTAAATGATCTGTAATGGCGCAGTGTTGGAGTGGGAACACTATTGTCTCACAGTGGGTTCTGATGGTGACATGTGACATTTGTATTCAGGTCCTGTATTATCCATGTGGCTAAAGGGCTTCCAATTTCATTTCACAGCCAGAAGCCTGCAGAAAACACCAATTAACTTGCAGATCCCATTTGCCGACAAAACTCAGCCTCTTCTCAATGTCTGGCATCTGGCAGTGCTCAGCATTTAATTCCAAAGCAGAGCCTTGAAGCAATGTGAGCCCTGTGTAGGGGCACAAAGTCAAATTCCCCCATTTTATTAAGAAGGAAAAGCCTTTCCTTTTGTAGTCCAGAAGTAACTTTTAGTTAGGGTGAATGAATATTAAGATGTGATACTTACTCTTACTTCTACGTGAGATTCTTAACAGAACTTAGACCCCATTAAAATGGCAAGTGACCTCTGCTTGCCATCAGAGTACACAGGAGAATTTCTATAAGTCTAGTAATAGTTGGGTGGCGGGTGAGGGGCACACAGGGCCAAAGTTTTGCTCTTTATGCTGAACTGAAATCAAAGAACTTGTATAAAGCCTGGTCATTAATTACAAAGTAGTCCATAAGAGGGCATAACTAGAATTAGCTGGTAGAAACTTCCACCTAATAAAAATTTATACTTCTGATTGAGGGTTAAGGTAGGTAATTTTCAAAATCCACGTGGAACAGTGAAATTTGACCATGAATTAAATGTGAACACTGCAAATTTTATTTGACTATACCACTTGTACCTTTTTTGGTAACCAAAAAATTTAGTTGATATTTTCTTCCTAACCAGTCTTTTGTAACTCTAAGTTTCTCTAAGTATCAAAGCTCTTTAAATTGTATTATTTAATACTAATTCAATAATTTTTTCTTAAAGGATCCCTTCATTATAGTTTTCTTAATGCTAATCCTTTTTACTTTAGAAACCATCTAACCAATCTAGTCTGTACTACAGAGTTTCAAAATTGAAAAAGGTTTATTTGAAAAGTAAAACATTCAGGATTCTATGAAAATATTTATTTAAACCATGCACTACACTTGTGTTCTCCAACCACCACACTGTGCCCCCAAACATCATTCTAATACATTGAAACTATCTATTGTAGTTACAGATTGATCTACATTTTGATTAGGGGGAAAGACCACTACCATTATTTCGGGAGACTCAAAGAAAGCACCAAGATTATTACAAGATATTTAAGAAAACTGCCAGGGAAAAAGTAAAAAAAACATCCAATAGTTCACAAGCAGCGAACTTGTCCACAGCCAAGTTCTGAACGGATATCCTATTAATAGGAAAAAGGAAATACTGATGTCAAATTTCTTTACCAACTTGCTGCGTAACCCTAGATTACACAATGTCATCTTGTGGAAGTCAACCAATCTCTCTGGACTTGTTTCCTTATCTGTAAAACAGCTAATCTCAAATGACCCTTCCAGTTATATTCATTTGGCATCCTCACAGACAACAGCATCTTTTGGTTTAGACTAGACTAAGGATCAATCAGCATGATGTGGTCTCTCATTAGCCAAGAAAAATTTCACTGAGACTAGGAGCTTCTCATAAACATGTATAAAAAAGTTTGATATATTTGTCAAAATTTCAGGTATCACTTACAGATTTCTTAATAAAAAGACAAGATAATAAACACATCATTCATTATTTCCCTAGCAATGAATACTGGGTACCAAGACTCATCGCAACAAAATTCCCAGTATTCTTTTAATGAACATGACTAGTGGATTTCTCATTTTTTTCAACACTTGCTGTATCTGTATCTTTAACCACCAGGAATTTAGGAAGCAATAAATATCAGAATTTGCTGTATTCTTCCATTCTGAGGATCAACAGTTCATTTAAATGAACTACACCAGCCAAAAATAAAATTAATGTCCAAACTACTTTTAATAATTCCAGTGTGGGGGAGAAGGGGGAAGAAGACTCCAAATTTCAGCTGAATCAATTACAATATTAACTTAGAAATAGGTAACCAGCTCTATAATAAAAAACTACTATTTTAAAATAATACAGCTTTATTTTTTCATTTTTCAAATACTTAAAGGCAGATTCCTGCATTTAACTTTCCTCAAGATCAGGCAATTCCCCCAAAACCCTGTCAAGACTGTTTTATGTAAATGCCAGCCCAAGTGCCTAATTCCTCCTATGCTTCTAACCTATATATTGGCAAGAAGTTCCATGCAGGAGCAGCTCTCTCTTCAGCAATACTACAACCACGTTCTTGAAACATCTGACTCTGGTATTTATCAATATACGAATCAATGGTAATCTGCCAGGAAACATACTTACCCAGCTCATCCCAGAGCTGCCTGTATTTATCAGTCATTGCAGTGCCTTGTTGTCGCCAAAGTGACAGGCGAGGGTCAGCCATGAATTGCTCTGTTATCAAGGTCAACATGCGGGCCCCATTGGAGTCCCTCATCTTTAACATCTCCCGCACCTAGTGGGGGAAAAACAGACCTTCAAAAAATTGTTCAAAACAAAAACAAAAGAAAACCCCACAGCAACACAAGAGACAAACCACCACTTTTCTCTGTTTCTTTCTGTTGGGGGGGGGGGTGGGCGGGGGGGGAAAGGGGAATGGGTGGGGAGGTGTCAGGCCTTCACACCAGCCCTCTCAGGCAAACAAAATGTGTAATTTAAAACGACTCCCTACCCTAAATAGCAATTTAACCAAAGAAATGACCATTAATTATTTTGAACTATGCTTTAGAATCCATATGAAGAAAAATATTCTCAATTCCAAAAATGTTCTGGTTGTGTCTTCTCACACACACTGATTAAGGTGAGTAAATTGTGTTTCATATGTCCAGTAGAAACTTTTTTTTTCAGTTCTCCTTCAAAGCATCTCTCTAACCTAAACCAAGTACACTTTTTGATTCAAGATTACACTCCAACAAAGTAGCCATTCATGCTTTGACAAACCACAAAAGTAAAATCTGGCACTGGGAACAGGTTTTTAGTTTACCAAAACAGGTTTAAGCAAGGTGCTGGTGCTTCCTTGCATAAAATGAGATGCCATACTTTTGATAAGAAGCCATAACTTCGCTAGCCTAAAGAAATACAATATCAAAACAAACATGACAAATAGTTTGGCACCTTCCTGACTCTCCAACTGATTGTACTTACACCAGAGAAGCAAAGCGTAATGCAGAGTCCATTGAGAACTCAAGAAATCTTCTAAGTAGATCTGATAATGTACATAATAGTAACACTTGTCTTTAGTTTTTTAAGGAACAGTTTTGTTGAGACATAATTCACATACCATACAATTCACCAATTTAAACTGTACAATTCAATGGTTTTTAGTATATTCATAGTTGTTCAAGTCCTTCAATTTCTGAGATAAATTAGTAATTGCATCAAGGTTCTCTCTCACTTAGGTTTTTTTTTTTTAATATATAAAGAGCAGCAGGATACTTCTATTCACTCAAATGGGGGTAGTTTTTGCAATGGCAAAAGAAAATGGACAGAGCTGTTAAGTTCAAGAACTCTCTTGCTCTATATGGGTGATCCATGAAGCAGAATAATAACTACAGACCTAATAAGTTAACTTTACCTCTCAAGTTGGAACTTTTAAGCTCTGTCCACTACTCTTGTGCTGTATTTCTCAAATAAAAGAAAAAGAAACACAGGGTAAGCCTCTCTGCAGGAAGCCCTAAATGAATCCATCCACTCCAAAAATGTATACTGCTATGTATTCAATAAGTAAGAATTTCAGCTGTAATTTCCCTGTAAGAAATTACTGGAGCAAGGTCACAAGCAGTAGAAAAGGTGGCGTGGTTGAAATAGAGTCCTTCTCTTTTCCTTGCTTTTCACAAGGAAAAAGCAAGGAAAGGAGAATATAAGATCTTCAATAAAGCAGCCCAAATCTAGTACAACAGATCTTGCCTGAGGTCTGCACCTTCAAGCAATGGAAATTCCTCACTTGCTTTAGAATTTGAGCTTTATAAAGGACTCAAAAGTGCTTCTACCCTGAATCACAAAGGTTGTGTTTCCAGGAGGGTTACTTCAGTATTCCTATAAATGAGTTTATTCCTAATATCAAAGTACTAAAAACTCATTAACAGGTGAAGACAGAGGAAGAAAAGGAGTTGTCATTTATTGGATATGATGTTAAAGAGTTTTACATTTATACTTACGATTTAATTTTCACAACAACCATGTAAAATAAGCCAGATTATAATCCCCATTTTACAAATTATAAAACCAAGCCTCAGAGAAGTAAAGTAACTTGCCCAATGGACAAGAGGAACAGCTTGGATCAGAACCCATATCTGTCTTAACTTTGAGTTATGCTAATTTCAAAATTAGAGGTTGCTATTACTTCATATGGCATACATAATGTGTATATAACATACAGAGATAAAAAGAACTACTGCAGACCAGTCCAATTTCAAACTGTTTCTAACATAAGAACAGGTGAAATACTTCCTGTGTGTCTAAATATACTAAACCTTTTACATTACAAGTAGTGTGGATTTGATTTAATGTTTATTTTTTCTGGTAGATTTCTAACCTGTTATGCAGCAACAGCCATGAAAATAAATGCTTTACTCTTAAGTATATAAAACAGAACTCTATTTAACCAGCACTCATGTACATTTATAACTTACTGGTAATTAATTTTCAGACTGTTGACAGGGAGGCATGACATGAGTTTTTAAGTGCCTGTGAATCACCAATGAATGATTAAATCAAGTGTAAAGTAGTATTAGAGTTAAATGTATTTTATTGTAATCTAATTCTGGGGAAACTGTCAATCTACATACGGTATACAAGACAAATCTTTATGAACGTGGTATTGATTAAGTAGAATACACTATTCCTGGCCTTACCCAATAACAGGGTTTACTCTAATTCTTTTGAACTAAAAAAAAAATCTTTTAATTATAACAAGTATTAAGAGAAGATACTCAAAAAAAGCATCAATGAACAGTTATCTGTTCCCCTTAAAACCAACTTTAATACATTAATCATAATGATGGCTATACCCCCAATGAAAATATACTGATTTAATATTATTAAAAAAGCATTTTATCCAGTATTTAGAAATATGTATATGGTACTGAAACTTCTGTATAAAGCAAAACACACAGCTTCCACTCACAAGGAACTTCTGACCAAGATAATTTAAATTCTTGAGCCATCAATTTTTAATGATGAACGGTAGACAGCATCATTTAATGCTATTATCACAACTTTAGGAGATATGCTATTTTTAACTAACTTTCTAAATGATAAAATTAACAAATAATTTGCCAAGGTTCATACACTTAGAAAGATCTAGAACTTGGATTTAAATTGAGATCTATATGACTCTAAAACCTAAGCTTTTGAAATTAACTTTCAGATACTAACATTATTAAACTAAATAATTAAAGCACATTTTAGGGATTATAAAGCTATGTTCTCTTGGAAAAATTAACTAAAAAGGGATAAACTTGAAAAAATGGAATTCTGAATAACATTTTTAGTTATTTTGCTTTTATTACTGTAATAGATTTTTCAAAATTATATTATCATCATTTGATCAACTGAGAGAGACAAAAATGTCCCAAATCTTGTCTAAGAACACCTAAGGAAAAAAAAAAAAAACTTGCATTACAATATAAAAAGTTTCTGTTGGTCAATTAACTTAGACCCTGTTCTTTAATTTTTAAAAGAGGCTTTATCCTATTGTAGACATGATCATATTTAGATAGTCCCTGTATATGTATATATTTAGAGTATTTCTTTAGAAATAGACAATCATACCTTTGCAAAGAGCAAATTAAGTTGCTTCCCTGATCCGTGGTACCCGCCCTGGGAAAGGAATAGTTTAACCTGTTCTTGAACCTGCTCTTCATCTAAGTGCCAGCAGTTTTCATCATCTATACTAGCACCTGCTGTTGGATCGGGAGCACCTAGAAATAGAAAGAAAAAAAATAACACAGGCTAGATAAAAACTCTGTGCTAAAAGGATTCTGAAATTAACTTGAAAATAATTAAGACTCTTTTTGCCTACTTTTTAATTCAATCTCAATTTCAATTATACATACAAATTTACGACAAAGTAAATACAAGAATCACTCTTATTTCCAGGACTTCCCGATTTGTGCTAAGCCAAATGCAGATTAGTTTAGAATTGAGATATTTCTATTTTTTAGGTTCAGAGGCTATATTTTTGGAAATAAGTTTATAGGTTCTGTAAAAAAATTAAACTCACAAAAATGTTTCACTGTAAATATGTGTGATGTTTAGAAAGCTCTACGTAAGCCATGCTGGGAAAATGTTTTTCAAAGACTTTAGAAAAATATGAAACAAGTAAACTTAGCAGAGTATTTCTCTCTTTACTATGTTAATTCAGTAAGTTTTCACCATTATCTGCTGTTGTATAAAATACATGCTGACATAAGTCTTTAGTTGCAGAAAACCGAAGATTAAAAAGGGAAATCAAGCCACATGGGAACAGGCAGTGCAGCTGTTGTATTAAACCAGGTTGTAGTATCACCTTGCCAAACTGCATAAATATTTTATTGCTGAAGTACACACAAAAGATTACAGGTATGCAATAAGCCTTGTGAGTGTAGACTACCTTAGAAATTAAAAAACTACCCAGATATTTAGGCAGGTAAAGATTGTTTCATTATTTACCAATAAAAGAAAATGGTATTTTAAGGTCTAAAATTCATAATACAAAAACATTTAGATCTAAAACCCATTCATCCCTAGTGTTTCATCTGCTTATCAACCCTTAAAAAAATACATTTGTAGGTGTGGTTTTGTATTACTTTCTTGTCTTCTAATGATCTAAAGCAGACTCAATTAGCCAAAGAAATAATCACGAACATCTGCTTAGAACCGGGGTCTACCAGTCCCTAGTGCAGGAAGGCAGTGGGTCCCTAAACCTGCCTGAAAAAGTACATGTTTACTCATTCATTCATCCAGTCAGCATATTTACTGAGTGCCTCAGTGCCAGCCTCTCTGTTAGACTTGGGGATAGAATAGTGTACAAAATAGACAGAATTCCTATCTTCACTGAATCTACAACCTAGTTCAGAGGCTTTCAAATTTCATTGAACAAGACCCACAATAAGAAATATATTTTACATCATGCCTAATATCCTGATGTGTCTGTGTGTTTATATAATTAGTCCGCAAAAGTCTGATGAAAGAAAATGTCCTTACTGTAAGCAGAAGATCAATATTTTCTACTATATTCCATTTTTTAAAGAGGGCTTGTCACAATTTTTAAAACCGATTTTATAACCTATAATGGGTGGCCACCCACTATCAGAAAAACACTCTTTTAAGTATTTAAAATAAACATCAATCTAGTTATGATATATACAAAGGTATAATAAATGGTAATAACTGCTCAGAGGAAGAGGACAGGGTGATAGAAGACTATCATCAGAGAGTTCTAACTGGGTCTTGAATTATTAGGGTAAGCATACCTTGCTGAAATGGCACTGAGCTGAGATCTGCCTTAAGTAGATTAAAAGCTAATTTAAAACAAACTAAAGGTCAGAAAAGGAGGGAAGGGTCTGCATGTGAGAAGAACTTGAGCATAGGTGTTAGGCAGGAAAAAACATGGTGCATGGAAGAAATAAAAGGCAGTCTATGCCACTTAAGAATAGAGGATGAGAGAAAGAATAATACAGGATAATCCTGGAGAAAAGAAACAGGGTCAGAGTGAGTGCCTTGGCTGGTGAAAAGCTGATTTTTTCCCTGAGAGGAATGAATGGGAATTCATGACAAGTTATCCAAAGTGGAAGAAATACTCTAAATAATAAAAGATGTTTTGTCCTGAAATGCATCAATTTCAACATTCCTACCATGAAATATTACGCAGCCATAAAAGTGAATGTGGAGATTCTCTATGCATTACAATGGAAAGATAGCCAGGACATTCTGTTGATTGAAAAACAATCAAGAAGAATAAAAGTATACACAGTATACCACTTTTCAGGCAATTAATGATGTTTTATACTAGATAGACTAACCAAGAAAGGAGAGAGAGATCCAAACAAAATCAGAAATGAAAAAGGAGACAATACAATTGATATCACAGAAATACAGAAGATGATCAAAGCCCTATTATGAACAATTATATGCACCAAAACTAAAAAGTCTAGAAGAAATGAATAAATTCCTAGAAATATGCAACCTCCTAAGACTGAACTAGGAAGAAAGAGAAAAGCCTGAGCAGACCAGTAACGATTAGCAAGATTGAATCAGTAATAAAAAATCTCCCAGCAAAGAAAAGTCCAGGATCAGATGGATTCACAGCCTAATTCTACCAAACGTAAGAAGAACTAATACCAATTATCCTGAAACTGTTCCAAAAAATCAGAGGACAGAATCCTCCTGAACGCATTATGCAGGGCCAATGTCAGTATGGTACCAAAACTAGACAAAGACACAATACAAAAAGAAAACTTGAGACTAATATCCCTAATGAACACAGACATAAAACTCTTTAAAAAATACTAGCAAACCCAATCAAACAGCATGTCAGGAAGATATTACACCATGATCAAATGGTTACACCAGGGGATGCAAGGATTGTTCAACATGCAAATCGAGAAATGTGATACATCACATCGACAGAACAAAGGATAAAAACCATACGATTATCTCAATAGACATAGAAAAAGCATTTGACAAAATTCAGCTTCTGTTCATGATAAAAACCCTCAGTAAAGGAGGCATAAAAGAAACATACCTCAAAATAATAAAGGCCATATATGACATACCCCACATTCTAAGAACTGGAACAAGACAAGAATGCCCATTTTCACCACTTGTATTCAGCATAATGCTGGAAGTCCTATTCAGAGCAATCAGTCAAGAAAAATAAATAAAAGACATCCATATTGGAAAACAGGAAATCGAATTATCCCTGTTCACTGATGATACAATCTTCCATCTAGAAAAACCTGAAGCCTCCACCAAAAAGTCATTCAATTTGATAGATGAATTCAGTAAAGTTGCAGGACACAAAATCAACATAAAAAGTAGTGTTTCTATACACCAATAACAATCTACCTGAGAACCAAATTAAAAAGCAATCCTACTTACAATAACTACCAAAAAAATAAAAAATAAAAATAAAATACTTAAAAATATATTTAACCAAGGAAGTAAAATGTTTCTATAAAAAAACTATAAAACATTGATGAGTAAAATTAAAGATGACACAAACAAATGAAAAAACACCCCATACTTATGGATCAGAAGAATTAATATAGTTAAGATGACCCTATTGCCAAAAGCAATCTGCAGATTCAAAGCCATCCTTATCTAAATATTGACATTTTTCACAGAATTAGAACAAACAATCCTAAAATTCATAGGGAACCAAAAAAAAAAAAAAAAGTCCAAATAGCCAAAGCAATCCAAATAAATAAAAGGAACAAAGCTGGAAGCATATTACCAGCTGCAAATTATACTACAAGCCTTCCACAAAATTCACAAAAATATACACTAGGGAAAGGACACCCTTTTTCAATAAATGGTGCTGGAAAAATTGTATAGATACATGCAGAAAACCAAAACTGGACTCCTATGTCTCATCATAAAATGTAAGACCTGTAACTATAAATATACTAGAAGAAAACCTAGGGAAAATTCTCCTGGATACTGGTCTAGGCAAAACATTTATGACAAAGACCTCAAGAGCACAAAAACAAAAGCAGAGAAATGGGATTTAATTTAACTAAAAGCTTCTGTATAGGAAAAGAAATAACAGAGTAAAGAGACAACTTGCAGAATGGAAGAAAATATTTGCAAACTATTCACCTGACAGGAAACGATATCCAGAATTTACAAGGAAATCAAACAACTCAACAAAAAACCCCACAATAATCCCATTAAAAGGCGAGCAAAGGAAACAAGACATTTTTCAAAAGAAGACATACAAATGGCCAACAGGCAAATGAAAAAATGCTCAACATCACTAACCATCAGAGAAATGCAAGTCAAAAATCACAATGAGATATCATTTTTTACCAGTCACAACTGCTATTATTAGAAAGACAAAAAATTAGAGATGTTGGTGAGGATATAGAGAAAAGAACTCTTTAAACACAGTTGGTGGGAATGTAAATTAGTATAACATTAGGAAAACAGTATGGAGATTTCTCAAATAGCTAAAAATAGAACTACCATTCCATTCAGCAATCCCACTAATAGGTATCTACCCAGAGGAAAAGAAAACATTGTACCAAAGACACCTGCACTCCTATGTATATCACAGCATTTTTCATGATAGCAAAGATATGGAATCAACCTAAGTGTCTACCAATGAATGATGTGGTATAGATACACAATGAAATACTAATTGGCCATAAAAAAAAGAATGAAATCACATTCATTGCAGCAACACAGATGGAACAAGAGGCCATTATATTAAGTGAAAGAAATGAGACACAGAAAGATAAATACCACATATTCTCACTTGTAAGTGGCAGCTAGACAATATGTACACGAGGGCATAGAGTGTGGACTGACAGACAACGAAGACTTTGAAGAGTTAGGGAGTGGGTGAGGAGAAATTACTTACTGGATACAATGTACATTACTCAGGTGATGGATACCCTAAAAGCTCAGACTACCCACTACCATGAAATCCATGCATGTAACAAAATTACTCTTTGTACCCCAAAATTTATACAAATAAAAAATGATAAACAAAATACCTATAAATAATGAGGTTTATAAAGAGCTTACATGTTAGTATATCCTTAAGTATGCATACAATATCTTGGAAGGACATTTTAAAGACTACAGGTAACCTAGTAACATGGGGGAAGGAGACATCTTTTAAAATTTTGGAACCATGTGAATATATTTATGTATCTAAAAAATCACTTTATCTGAAATATGGAGGATGAATTGAGGGCACAAAAATATGCAACAGTGAGAATGCTATTCTGATGGTATACACAAAGGATGATGAAAGTTGCCTGAAGAAAAGGAATGAGACCAGACACGGAGAAGCTGAGAGGATTTCATAAATGCAACAAGAACCTGGTGAATAAGTAGATATGTGAAATATGGGAGATGAAGGGATGGAGAAAGACGTGAGTTTCTGGATTAAACAACCATATAGAATACTGGACAACTCACCAACACACAGACCACCAGAGAAGGACAAGGTTTGGAAGTCAGGAGGGGGCAGTGTTTCGGTCATGAGCTCAGTTTTAGATATGGTGAATCTGACATACCCTTGAGACAGTGGAGAGAGGGAAGAGATTTCAAGGAGGAAGCTGGACTATACTATGGGATGCAGTACTGGTTAAGAGCATCTAGGAACAAATCCTAAGGAAGGCCAACATTTAAAGGCTGCATAAGTAAATGAGCACGGATGACAAAGGAAATGAGTGGCCTCTTAGGAAGAGTTGGAGAGACCAGCTCTTCCAGAAGAAAGAGAAAGTCATTCCAAGTAGAGACTAGACAAGTACGTAGAGGTGAACTTCATGAGAGCAAGAATTTTATCTGCCCTGCTCACCACTGCTTTGTAACACCCAGCCACTATCAGAGTATCAAGCACTGGGAAGAAGGGGAAGAGGGAGGGAGAAAGGCATATATACATTCCCCCCCACCAAAAAAAAAAAAAAAAGAATTCTTACTTAAAAAGTAAAAAACCACTATAAAGCATCCTTACAAACATTATCTCATGTTCTCCTCACAATGTCCCCTGGAGGCAAGGATCATGATCCCCATTCTACAGGAGAAATGGATTCCAAGTGGCTATGACTTGTACACAGCCACACTGCTAAATCCACTCTCCAGATTCTTTTTCCTGCTACGAACAAATTACAGAATCTTAGAGCTAATGTTGAGCCCCGAGGTCATCAAGGCAGAGGCTGTCCACCCTAAAGCAAGTAAGTATTTAAGGAAGGGTACTGTTATGTTTGTAGGCATTTGTTAGCATGACTCTCTTTCACAGAAAGCTTTAAGGACACACAATCATGTGAAGTTAACTACTAGGTCTATAACTGTATCCCATAGAAATTCGGAGACCCTAATCCATCCCATCTTTTTGATTCTACGGACACACACACACACACACACACACACACACACACACACACACACCCCTGTACAAAATACCTATTAGATTCTTTTCAAAAATGCATCAAAACAGACTTTCCAAACAACTATATAATCTTGACTTTTATTTTTAAATTCTTGCCAACATCCTCCTTGGAAATCTGACACATCCCTCCTTATCCTCTTCATGGGGGAAAATTCCAATTAGCTACGGATCATCCATTTTCCGCTGTTCCTTCTGATAAACTGAACTAAATAAATCCAATCTCTAGCCTCACAGTGGTTACTTCTCCCAATTTTTGTCATTTTTTAAGTTACTTTCTATTGGGTACCAAGGGCCAAAATCCACAAGGAGACTTGTCCCAGAAGTACTTGGATGGGGGCTGACTGCTGTGGCACTGCTGAAGACCTTCAGCTGCTTGGGTCATAGTCATGTAAGACTTGGGGGTTTGGTTTGCCATAGAAATACCCAAATGTTTTAAATAGGCCTGAATTTGGTCCAGTCTTCTGTGACCTGCTTGAACTGGCAACGGGGTCATCATTCAGGTACCCTCCAAAAACTTCAGAATATATTCCACTTAATTTTTTTCATGCTAATAGTGAAAAGTGATAGAATAATACAGAAATCACTCTTCGAATTACACAATGTACATTTTTTTCTTAAAATTGAATAGGTTTTAAAAATGCTATTATATATTTTTTAAAATACGATGGATTTTAAAATTGTTTTAATGTACAATTTAATTTACATACATACAGATTTTGGTTCAAGTGGAGAAAAATCTAATAGCAAATGTATAAATACATGAATTACATTTTCTCAAGTTTTTAAGAAAATTTGAATACTTGTTCCCTCCAAAACTCATGTCGAAATTTAAACCCCAATGCAGCAGTAATAGGAGATGGGGCCTTTTAAGAGGTAAATGGATCATAAGGGCAGAGCCATTCTTGGATTAATGTATTAATGGCTTAATAGGTTATCACGGGAGAGAACTAGTGTCTTTATAAGAAGAGGAACAGACACCTAAGCTAGCGTGTTAGTATGCTCAGCTCTTTTACCAGGTAATGCCCTGTGCCCACAGAGTCCACACCAGCAAGAAGGCTCCCACAAGATGCAGCCTCTCAACCTTGGACTTCTCAGTCTCAAGAACTCTAAGAAATAAATTCCTTTTCTTTATAAATTACTCAACTTCTGGTATTCTGTTATAAGCAACTGAAAAATGAACGAATACATTAAGCTTGGAGTTTTTATTTTATTTCTTTATTTTTTTTGGTAAACTAGTATTAGAATTAATTTACTTCTTGAGAGTACTGGGCAAGAAAGGAATGCACTGGAGGAAAAAAGGGGGGGGGCAAAGTTTACACATTAATTGAGAGGATGGATTAGAATTCAGAAGATTACAGTTCTTGGCACTGTTTGGAAAAACTATGCATTTTCCAGCAAATAACTTAAGCCCTTCAGGCCTCCATTTTCTTAACTCTCAAATTCTATAATGTAAGAATAAAAAAATTAACTGAGCAATAAAAGTTAGAAATCTGCTCATGTGATATAAAAATCATCCTAATTTACTCATAAGACTGCAAGCAAAGATAACTAGTAGATAAATAAAATATAATTTTACTCTATCTACAACTCAACATTTTAGGAATAAGACATGTACACTATACATTATTGATCAAGAAATTAAATCTCTACAACAGTAATTCCCCCAAAAGTGCAAAGTCAGGTATTTAACTTTAATACTAAGTTTTAACGATTTATTTGTTTATTTATTTTTAAGTTCTGGGGTACATGTGCAGAACGTGCAGGTTTGTTACATAAGGTATACGCGTGCCATGGTGGTTTGTTGCACCTATCAATGTGTCATCCACATTAGGTATTTCTCCTGACACTATCCCTCCCCTAGCCCCCCCAACCCTCAACAGGCCCCAGTGTGTGATGTTCCCCTCCCTGTGTCCATGTGTTCTCATTGTTCAACTCCCACTTGAGTGAGAACATGTGGTGTTTGGTTTTCTGTTTCTGTAGTTTTAACTATTTAAATCTTAACATGTCTTGATTACATGCATTACAGTGCTGCCTAAGCCTTACATAAAACGTAAGATTTGCAAAATTTATGTCTACTTGTTAATGGTTGTCTATAATCAAAGACAAACCTCTCAGCATTTAGCTTTGAGAAGGGAATGCAAAAAGAAACCTAACTCGGCCGGGTGCGGTGGCTCACACCTATAATCCCAGCACTTTGGGAGGCCGAGGCGGGTGGAACACGAGGTCAAGAGATCGAGACCATCCAGGTCAACATGGTGAAACCCCGTCTCTACTAAAAATACAAAAACTAGCTGGGCATGGTGGCGCGCGCCTGTAGTCCCAGCTACTCAGGAGGCTGAGGCAGGAGAACTGCTTGAACCCAGGAGGCGGAGGTTGCAGTGAGCTGAGATGGCGCCACTGCACTCCAGCCTGGGTAACAAGAGCGAAACTCTGTCTCAAAAAAAAAAAAAAAAAAAAAAAACACCTAACTCATATATTTATACACTTGCTATTAGATATTCCCCTTGTTGGGCAGGAACCAGAATCTGTATATATGTAAATTAAATGGTCCATTAAAATGTTTTAAAGCCTATCATGTTTTTACTCTTATTTATATTTATATTTATATTTATAGTAATAAATGCTTTGGTGGGCATTTTATTACTGAGGCTTAATTCTTCAGGCCTTAAGGGAAAGTCAATTTTTTTCCCAATCATCTGTTGGGGAAAAAGAAAAGCCAGAACACTTTGGTCTCTCATTCCCAAAGACGGATGTGCGTGTTTGATTTACCCGCCTACCTTGGTAATGTAATGTCACAGGCAGAAAGCAAAGGAGAATTCATGGACATGAAGGACCACTAAGTCTTTGGTGTCCCCTGTCTACTGCTTGATTTGGTTCTGATTTAGCTGTGATTTATCCAAACATCAAACTCCCTTGCCCCAGTAGTTCTCAAAAGTAAAAGTTCTCAAAATGCCAGAGGCATATTGTGAAAAATAGATGCTAAGATACCACTTCAGACCCAATGAATCAGAATCTTCACTGGGGGATAAAATTGGTGGGAGTGGTAGAATTCTTTTGGAGAGAATGTTAAGCAGGGTGGCACATTCTGAATCTTAATAATTAAAAGTATTCATGATCCTGAGGCATCAGACAAATACCTCTCCAGTGTATCTAATAAAGCATATTTAAGCCATACCAAATGTGGTATCTGTCTCACGTCACAGATACAGTCACTTATAAGCATTAGACATCACCAAATCATTGTGCAGATTTTAAACTGAGCTATGCATGTTTATAACTGGCTTATGCTGTGTATGGTGCATGGAGCTATTTACAGCTTTGGGTTCTAACTGAAGACTTAATGCTGGAAAACAAATTCAATCTTTCTTTGCTGGAAAGCAAATTCAAAACAAGAAAGAGTGAAGGTCTTCAGTTTACAAAGTTAACATCTTCATCTTAACCATGACCTAACTGCCACAGTAACACCATTGTCCAAATAATGCTTTTAGATTTATATTTATGTAGCAGTGTCCCTTTTTGTTAAACTTAATTTGTCAAATTCAGCCTATTCAGGCAGAATGTGGGCAGCAGATGTCTACACTGCAGAGGTGATTAATTCAGTCTCTTTTGGGGACTTAGAGAAGGCCAACTCCTACGGTTTTAGTGTTTGCTGTTAAAGCTAGGAAATATTAAGTCGGTGGCTTACAAAGGTCTTGGTCCACCTGTCTTACAAGCAGAAGGCAAAATCGTCACATCAACCATTGGCACTGAGTGGGAAAATGCAAGACAAGAAACTTCAGTGACCCAGACTCAAAACAATGTCTTTCTTTACAGCAGAGAGAACTAGAAGACCTCTGAAAAATGATGTATACTCAATAAACCCACTCCTTAGAAAAGATTAAAGTTTTATCCTGAATTAAAGTATCCTTTCAAAAGGGTAACTAACTAATGCCTTTATTTCAATTTACAATTTTGTTGTAGTTGAAACAGCCAGATACTTGGTCACCTTCCATCCTCTATGGTCACTCCACATAATTCTACTGTCGTAATATAGTGTGGTATCCTCTCCAAAAGCTCTCAGAGGACAAGCCATTTTCCTCATTGTGGAGGCTAATGACAGAGGAAGGCCTGATATGTACCAGGTTCTGCTCTCTCCAACAAACCACCTTCCTTTTAGCTAAAGGCCAAGAAAGTAAATAAGCAGCACTGCCATCAGCATATATCTCAGGGAACTCAAACAGACCTGTTAGGGTTGATGGCCCCTCCTCTATTATTTTCCTCTCCTCTGACTTTATTATTCATCTCTTATTATCATTATAATTTACTTCAGGAGTTCAATAGTATACGCATTCATATACAGAAATAATCATGTATTTTATATGAAAAAACACAATAAAGTATTTGTACATTCTCCAATGCTCATTAAAAAATGAAGAGTATAAACACAGAGTGCTTTTCAGGTAAGTTATTTTCCATTACTTATTGAATAAATGTATTAATGATTACTCAGTACACAAATACAAATATTTAAATGTGAAGTTCTCAGGAAGTCTTATTTTTACATAATCCAACTCTTCAGATTTATTAAAAGAAATCTATGTTTGCAGGCTTAAGAATAGTTAGCTCAGATTATTTTTTTTTTTTAACTGGTTCACAAATATTTTCCTCAAATATTTACCGCTGACCTTGAAGACACCTATCAACTGCCAAATCACAATGATGATGGTAATAGTTCACTTTTACTCCTTGACCATCCTGACCTTACGAAATAGGCACTCTTTATTGTCCACCTTTTACAACCAAGAAAACTGAGGCCTGAAGAGGTTCAGTTACTTACCCCTGGTAACAAAGCTGGAAAGCAAAGGGCCAGTATTCTAACTTAGGCTGTCCAACTTCAAAGCTGGAACTCTTGAACACTCTGAATAGTCTTACAGTGGGAGGTATGAGAAACCTAATTGAGGGGGAGATGGGAATAATAAGCTCTTTTAGCCAACCTGGAGAGATTTGGACGCCAGTTAAATGAGAGAGGGATGGGTGAGGAAACTGATCACAGCTGCCAGCCATCTTTTTTAAATTAATGAGGGTTGGGATGGTGTCAGAGATGACCAAAGAGCGTGAGGGAAGGTAAGATTTGGAGGTGAAGAGAGGATGAAGGCTAAAAGTAACCTGGCTGTTTTTGCCTTCTCTAAAAAATTCCTCATGGGCTAGAGATTTGTAATTCCTCTTAATTAAGAGACATAAGTTCACAGACTACTTCTTTGGCACTAAAGTGAAATGCAAAGACTTTTCCTATTAAGAAAAGAAGGTATCACCTGTACGTAATGATAGATCCTATCCATGCTTTTTAAAAACGCTTTTTTTTTTTTTGAGATGGAGTCTCACTCTATTGCCCAGGCTGGAGGGCAGTGGTGCCATCTTGGCTCACTGCAACCTCTGCTTCCTAAGTTCAAGTGATTTTCCTGTCTCAGCCTCTCAAGTAGTTGGAACTGCAGGCATGCCCAGCTAATTTCTCTATTTTTACTAGAGACAGGGTTTCACTATATTGGCCAGGCTGGTCTTCAACTCCTGACCTCCAGTGATCCACCCACCTTTGCCTCCCAAAGTGCCGGGATTACAGACATGAGCCCAGCCTAAAAGCATTCTTATAGAAACATCAAGTTTTAGTTATAACTTAAGGGTAAAACTGGTAATTTTTGAAGGGAAGTTTAGCAATACTTACAAAATTCAAAATGCATATACCATTTATTCTGGCATTTCTACTACTAAGAATCTCTTATATCTATACAAATTCACACACTTACACATAAAGATGGTCACAATAACAGTGTATATACAGGGAAAAATGGAAACAATCTCCTCAAAGTCATTCAGTGGGTTAAAAGCTAAATATATCCATACTATGAAATACTGTACTACAATTAAAACAGAACTACATCACAATAGTAATAACATAAGGTATTCATAACAGAAAAAAACTGAAGACTATTTTCTGAATTATTTATTTTAAAACTTCATATATATGTGTGCACATGTCTGCACATGTTGTTCATGAGGAAAAATGTCTCAGAATATGAACCATGTTCTCCACAGTGGCTGCCTTGTGAGAACAGGGTGCTTTTGGAGATTAAGGGAACTGTTGGGAATGGGGGGAAAAATGAGGACGTTTTTATATACTTCAATACTACTACATGAATTCTTGTTTTTTAAATTTTCTTTAAGTTTCACTCTAGTGCACTTTGAGATAGTATAGTGAAAGCAACTTTTACTCTCTCCTATATAGAATATATTTGCTAATTACATAGACCATCAGGAGACCATACCTTTGTTTTACCAATTGTCAACACCAGAATGTTCTATTATACAATAGAAAGGTATGATTGTAATAATCAAATTACCTCCCTAAGATACCTGCAAAAACTGTTTGCTAAGGCAAGCCCAATTATAATAAACACCACTATCCACAGGGAAATAAAAGGAAGGGAAATGTGACATGAGGCCTCCATTGGATGACTCTAGCTGTCACTCACTGGTAGATTTGGAACATAAAAGTGTACATATTCTTAAAAAATAAATACCCAACCTTCCTACTAAGAACAAAACAGAATGAAAAAGGACAGTCATACTTTCTGCTTAACAAATATGAGTGCTTATTACATCTTAAGTATTATGCTTAGAGAAGCTATCAAGATACAGAGGCCACAGTTTCAGCCTGGTAAAGCTCACAATCAAATGAAAATGAAGAGCTACACAGTGAAGATGGGACTGCTAAATAGATTTTCTTGCTTATTTACTAGTATCTGGAAGAGTCTGAACAGACTGATATACAAGGCAGCCAGGCCCCCAAGGCATTCAGAGGCAAGGTTAAGCAGAATAGGCAGACATGAACGGCATTCTTGGTCTTGGTTGTGTAAGAACCATGCTCCAACAAATTGAAATGGAAGAACACCACATGAATGCACTCCTAGGTGAAGCTACAGAAGGTATGCCTTTGTAGTACAGAGTCTAGGTCCCTCCTATGCCTCTGCAAAATGAACCACCAGCAAAGACACAGAGCTGGAAGAGATCTTAGATGTCCTATGTAAACACTCATCTGATATGTGAATAAACGCTGTCTACATTTGCAGAGCTGAGATGGCATCTCTGAGCATATGACAGGGAAGTGAGCGATGAGTGTAGGCTACTTTCAGGATTAGTTCAGGCCCTGGGAGTGAAAGGGTCATTGAAATGATCCTTTCCTCTTTTCCTCTACTCTAGGTTGGGGTCAAGGCCACA
Organism: Ateles fusciceps; assembly: GCA_036589455.1. NCBI lineage: Eukaryota > Metazoa > Chordata > Mammalia > Primates > Atelidae > Ateles > Ateles fusciceps. The sequence goes on from JAZHEH010000904.1 coordinate 3,881,581, forward strand.
GTTTCCCCCTCAGACTGTTCCTCTTTGTGGTAGTTTGGCCAGTACAGGCTAGCCCACAGAGAGATTAGTGAAAGAAAAGCCCTAACAGAAAATAAAAGAGGAGGAAATATGTGCCAGAAAGTCAGGAGAAAGTAATCTGACCTCCACCTATAGTATTATCCATCCCTTTACTGGCTTCTCTCTTCTTAACTATGAGTACTTGTGGATACTCCAACATGAGGTAAACTAAGTTATCTTTTTAATTATTATATATCGCATCATTAAAATTATCTCAACACTGTTAGAGATGATTACAAGCATTTTAAATATGAGAAAAAAATGGGCCCCCTTCAGGGTCACACAGGTAATGCGTAATGGAGACAATAGTGGATTCTAGGCCTCTAGATTTCTAGTTCAGTGTTCTGTCCCTATACCATAGTTTACCAATCTATAATACATCTCCCTTTAATAGGAAGAATAAAGGACAGAAAAGACCACGATGATTAACTAAAAGAGTGGGGTTACTACTTGGAAATCAGTAAGTCTCTAGGAAAGTACTTAGCAAAGACACCAGCAAAGATACCAGCTTCTTTTTTAACAATATGGAAGCTAGAAAGTTTTATTAGAACATAAAACCAAGAGCAAACAATTTTGCTTTAAAAATACAGAACTACAACTGGCAATCTCCTTGGTGGGCCATTAACGTTAACTATCTTGCAGTGTCTTTTAGCATGTAGTGGTTAATTTTATAATCTAATTAAAATTGTGTGGAAAATTTTATGAAAACATATTGAAATGTGAAAAGGACTGAACTATTATGATGACAAACTATATTCTAACAACCTTCACTGAATCTGTGACCTTGGATAAGTCACTAAACTCATTCTCTTTGGTTTCTTCATCTACAAACTATTGAAATTATAAGCTGCAAGGAAACTGTGAAGAACAATGTGTACCTAGAAAAACTTTAATTCCCCAGGATAAAATCTTTAAAAAAATTAATAAAATATTTCAAAATAAGAAAAGCAACTACTAAGATTTTAAGAAGTTCACAAGGGAAAGGGAAAAAACTTACTATTATCAACATATTTTGTATTTACTCATAAATTATGATATGCCTTTCTTCCAAAAAAGATTGTATAAGCGAAACCTCGTCTTTATTATGCCAACTAATCAAGTCTAAATCGTATCTTAACCCTTTTATCTAGGTGAGGTAAAAGTGATGCTTTACCTCAGAGAAAAAATAAATCCTACCAATATTCATGTTCAAGACATTTGCCTCAAAGAAAAGGTATATCCACAAAACCATACAATAAAAGTACTGCTTTAGAAACAGATTTTTTTAAGAGAGAGTGCCTTACATACAGATCTTTATAGGCAGGTGAGATAATGTTGCCAAACAACTGCAAAACATTTTTAATCCCACCCCCTACTAAGTCATTAACAATTAAAATAAGACCCTCCAGGGAGCAGATTTCCCATTTCATCACTTAAGGTCACCACGGCCTGCTTCCTATCTCTCTTCTTTTTACCACTTCTCAAACTAGAATGCAAGGCAGCTCATGTAATTGGTCCATTTCCAGATAGGAGCAAATCTGATGATAAATTAAGTGAAGAGAAAGCTGGTGGGATAAACTGTTCAAATTCGCTGCTCTGGAGAAGCTGTTCTTATACACAAGTTATTAGGAAACCATATTGAGTCTAAAGGTAACCTGCAATCTATCCTTGATAGTCTTTCCTATTTCAGAAACTATGAAAGATATATGTCATATGAACACATTCTCTCATCCAACTTTAGTGTACGATGTTTCATTAGTTCCATTCTTTCAATATAGATTGAAAAATCCTTCTGGTAAGAAACTTTAGGGGCTACTATCCTTCAAACAAGCGAGACAAATGCAAATCAAGCAACTCATCACTGATGCAGGTCTTTTGTTTTACTAAAACTCAGAGAACAAAGTGACCTTAGCAGAGTACACAACCTAAGGAAGAAGGAGGGAAAAGAGAGAATGCATAAAAGTTAGAAGAAATGGTATATTATATTCTCTGCTTCCACTAAACAATTTAATAAGAAGCCACAAACAGGCTCCTGAGAAATCTCTGGGATGATTGGTAGCTGGCCTGAATCTTCACAAGGCAGCAAGATTTGAGGCAGATGATATGACAGAGCAGAAGCCTACTTGAAAACATCCTTGAATACATGTGCTTTTGGAGGGTTGAAGGTACTTCTGTGGCAGCCTTGTTTACACTTCTGTTATTTAATATTGGTAGACTCGACCAAGCCAAATGCTTTACACACCTTATGACAGCTACTTTAGTAAAGTGGAGCCTGATATGGGGAGAACTAGAAGAAATATAACTATGTGGATTTCCTCTGACACAGAAACCACATTAAAAGTACCTCGCAGCACCAGGAGACTTGTAAAAGAATGTTCACAGCAGCTCCTTTCAAAACTAAGCCTATCAAAAGTGAAAATGGACAAATAAATAGTATTCTCATATTCAGAAAACTCTAGAGCTGTGCTGTCCAGTATGGCAGCCACTAGCCACATGTGGCTAACTCAGCACTTGCAGTGTGGCTACCAGTGTTTTGAGATATGTTGTGAGGTGAAACAGAAACCAGATTTCAGACTTAACATGAAAAAAAGTAAAATAGCAACATTTTTCTTGAATATTTATGAATATTATGATATGTATTGGATCGATATTTTTGATAAATTGAGCTAAAGAAAACATACTACTAAAATTAATTTTACTTGTTTCTTTTTACTTCTTAAAATGTGGCTATTAAAATATTAAAACTATGCATGTGGTTAATATTCTATTGAAAGGCTCATGTTATATTTCTACTAGACAGTGCTTCTCCAGATGAATAAATTACAGGTATGTGAAGCAGTATGGGTAAATCTTAACATGATTCTGAGTGAAAGAAGTCAGATAATAATAGAATCATACTGTATTATTTCATTTACGCAAAGTTTAAAAACAGATAAAACTAAACAAATATTTAATGATGTCAAAAACAACAAAACACAAACTGCTAAGGAACTGATTACTATAAAACTAGGCAGCAGTTACCAAGGGGGAGAGAAAGGGATCTGTGACTGAAAGGGGTGCTTGCAGCCCTCTCAAGTGCTAAGAGCCATCTATTTCTCCGCCTGGGGTGGTGGTTCACTTTGTTAATCTGCACATTCATCTTATATGTACTTTTTTACATTTTTATATCTCATAATTTTTAAAGTTTACAAAAAAGGACCTCAAACTGTTTTTTTGAAACATTTTTATTTGCTGTGTCCATTGAAGAAAACCTAAAAGAACAAGGTTGAGAGACTAGTCCTAGATCTCAAATCAATATAACTAAAAAAATGTAACAACATTAGGTCCCAGAGCTGTTTAGTCAAAACTGCATTACCTTTTTCAACACATTTTTTAAAGTATTTTAAAAGTTACGTCCAAATGTTTTAAAAGCACAAGCAACTATGTTTTGACATTATTTATCTTATATTAATGTACTCTATGAAATAAGTGGTAGGTATATTTCTGAAAAGTTGTGTCTTGTGAGTTGACATATTTACACTGCATAAAATAAACACATGATAAATGTGTTTAAAATAAATGAGAAAACATGTTCAATGTATAAAAGATTTAAAAGAAAGCTTCTGTATTTTCTTATACAAAATATTCATATTCTAAATTTTCTCTAAACAAACTGTAATGTTTTTCTAAACAAATAATTTATTTTCCTAATATGAGGCACCCTGTCAGAAACTTTCCTGCACTGGAAAATAAATTTTAAAAGAAAATGAAAAAGTTCAAAATATGCACAAGTCAGTGTATTGAGACAAGGGTGAATTAAAAAGTGTTTTGCGTAACTAGTATCTGGTGCTTGATGAAATGTTACTAAATAGGGAAAAAAAGTATAAGAACCAAGCTTTAACGTGTATGATTTTCCTGAGCACAAATGGCTTGGCACCTGACACGAAACACTTCAAAAGAAATGTTTTAGAATACAAATGTAAAAATCTCTTTTGACTAACTAAAGGCAATGCTGATGACCTATTTCACATTTAATTCATTTTTATGCAGAAGAATTGAATTTGTAAATGAAAAAGGATCCAGAGAGGAAATTTAAAAAGTCAATGTTTATACTCACCGTGAACTTGGTTAATTTCTGAATTTTGGGAAAGAATTTCATCTGCTAATTTTTGAGCAGTTGGCAAAACTTCTGTGTGGTGCACTGTGATCAAATACTGTACAAACTTTTGCAGTTGGTCTCTATTCATTTGAAAGAGAGTCTCGGAAATGGGAAGATGCAGTTTGACCTGATCTGGCTTGCGGATGCGGTATAAAGACAGTGCCACAACATGGGCACAATAAAATATGTCCTTGTTTCCACAGCTGCAGGTCACTGAGGTAATCTTGCAACGATCAAAGCTGATGGCCACGTTGCAAACAGTTTCTGGCTCCGATTGTATTGCAGGTTCTGTCACTGTGCCGCTCAAGTGGAAACCTTGAGGGTGAAAGAAAGAAAAGGAGGGTTTAGCTTCTGCACTCAGATGCTATGAAATGCTCTAATTCTTTGAAATGTGTGGGACTTGACAGCAGCAAGAAAAAAATATGACAGCCTTTATATTCAAGTAAAAACATTCAGGCCACCAACAACTACCACCACTCCCTTACAGGTAAAAAAATAAATGGTATTCAACAGATATGCTAAGGTATTTTATACAGCCATATGAAAACATATATTGCCATACATCACCATCATACCTATAGGAAGTGGTTAGATCACAGCACTAAGAGGCAGGCCATCATTACTCTACTCTGAATCAGTGGTATACAAGACAATAATCCCCTAGATCAGTGGCTTTCTTTTTTCTTTTCCTTTTTTAAGTAGAGTCAGCCAGTTCAGCTTCCTTCTCAAAAACAAACTCTCCCTACCTTTATTCCAGGCAGCCACTAGCCGGCTCTAACTAACCAATACTGCAACTCTGGGAGGTCCCTTTCACAAACTTTGACCAGAGAAATTTTTAAATTTAATAATCCTTTCTGCAACATGCATAACATATACCCCAATACAGCAATGTCTATGAGCAGCAACTGCTGATAGAATTGCAGGGCCCATCAAATCTCATATACACCACCACCTAAGTAACTCATAATGATGATTCTCTTCCATGTCACATACAGAGGAAAGCTATACAGATGTATGGCTAACACACACACACACACACACACACACACAAGAGAGAGAGAGAGAGAGAGAGAGAGAGAGAGAGAGAGCGTACAAAATTACCAAGGGGTAAAAAGCCTTAAGAGGCCTTATACCTTAAGTTAGACTCACACAGAAATCCTCTATGACAGTTGTCCCCAACCTTTTTGGTACCAGAGACCAGTTTTGTGAAAGACAATTAGATAATTTTTCCATGGATGTGGGGCAGGGGGCAGGGATGGTTTTGGGATGAAAACTGTTCTACTGTTCCACCTCAGATCATCAGGCATTAGATTTTCATAAGGAAACCTAGATTGCTCGCATGTACAATTTACAATAGGGTTTGCGCTCCTATGAGAATCTAATGCCACCAGTACTGGTCCACAGCCCAGGGTTGGGGGACCCCTGCTCTATGAGCTCCATGACCAATAGCCATTTTGTTGCCTATAATAGTCCACGCATGAGGCACTCACCCTGCCCCAGTGGCCATTCCCCCTTAGATAGCACTAGCTACAGCTTACAGACAACTGCAGACTGCCTTCCACCACCACTGCCCACCAGGCAGTCCTGGCCAGCTTGGCCAGAGGACAACTCCCCCATGCTCTTTTTCCCTACACTGCACAGGAAGGCTGTCCTAAATTGGGGATGGGTGGTAAGGGGGAGCATCCACTGAGTTCCACCCTCTCTCTCTCAAAGCCATATGCAGTGGCCAGGGATAAGCCTGAAGGGAGTAAGAAGCAGATACCTTTGGGAACCTCCATGACTCAGACTCACCTCAGGATTTCAGGTGCCTGTCAGAAACTTGAATGCTACACAGTGAAGCCCTGGGCTCTCTCCTGGCCTTCCTCTATTGATGCTACTTTAATAAAATTCATCTAGCTGGCCACTGTTTATTCCAGTTCCCCTTCATTCTCAAAGAAAAGGATCTGTGGGGACTCTGTAAGGGGTGGTGCACATGTTGCTGCAGAGGTAAAACTCAAGTATGACAGCCAGACAATGGTTAAGAGTTTACACATGAGACATCTGAATCCTGCTTACTATCTTCCCCTGCAGAGAACACCTAGGCCGGAGAGTTAGATGAAATGCTTTGTCTAAGAAATCTTTCAGAGTAATATAATTTCACCTTGATCGTCCTTAGTCAGCAACATTTAGTAAAAGAAAAAAGGTGTTGTAATAATCTTTATAAAATGAATCAATGAAAAAAGAGCATTCCCTAAAAACAAGTCACTCTTATTGCTTCACAATAAGAAATTTTGAGAACTGTCATATGACGACCTTTGGTTTTCTTCCACAAATATTATCACTGTTTCAGAATGGATATTTCAGTCTCTTTTATCTCTTTTAATCAACAACTTTTTCTGAAAAACCACAATTAAAGAAAGGGTACATAGCAAATATTGTAAAAATTTTTAATATCTATTTTCCCATGAAGAAAAAGTCGCATGAAAAAGTAAACACCCCAGCAAATCTCAAAAATGAAAAATAAGGACAGTCTTGCTGTAATATATGCTAGATGCACTATAAACATACAATAATTAAAAATTCATGGTACAGGCACAGATTAAGACAAAAAAAAAAAAATTACCAAGGGATCATAAGAGAGAGTCTAGAAAGTTCCCAAGCACACTCTGCACATTTAGTTCAAGGCAAACTCCGTTTCCCACCTGTCATATATGTACTTGCACAGGGAAACCAGTTATCATAATAGGAAAATAGTTATCCTAACCTGATCATTTATAAAATCAGTCTCTTCCCACTTAACACTATCACATCTCTCTTCACCCACCAAATCAATCTCTTTGTCTCTCTGCAAAAGTGGCGTTGGAGATAACTTTTTCCCTACCCCCACACCTTGAAGATGGAGAACTATTCTAATCACAGGCAAAGGCAAGACAATTAAGGATCCAAAAGAATTAATCTAGTTAGTACTTAAAGAGTCTATAAGGAGATAACATAATAGATGCTTCAAAAGACTGATTTAACTGTCAAAGAGGCCTTATGAAAACAGGTGGAGCCCTCAAATAGTTTCTGCAAAAACGACCTGCTTTATTCACATGAGTTATACAGTACAAGTCAGAAAAGAAGTATATTGAAACTTGACATCATACAATTATGCAGAAGGTATCCCACATATTATACAGGTTTGTTACTTAAAATTTACTAGTCTTGTAGGTTTTTAAAAGCAAACCATAAAATATTATGATCTCAAAAACAATTTAAATAAATCCAAGAGAAATGTGAAGGCACAAATAAACAAATACATGTCTTACAGCTCTAGTATCATCAAAGATTAAGGTGTTTCATTAATGTCAATTTTCCAAGTAATTCTAGATTATCTTTCAAATGTGCAAACTCCTTTATATATTTCAACCATTTTTGACAAAAATATTTCTAAATGTCATAAATTCTACTTTGCCCTCCTAATCAGGTGACCATTTAGGGTATTAGTGAATGGGAAGAACGCTAACAGATAACTGCAGACAGCAGTATTTTAAAAGTAGGTTCTTTTTGTAACTTTTCTCGACTATCAGCTATCCGGATGACTCTTCTCTTATACTGCTAACGTTCTTTATAGAAACTTCTTTGCCCTCAGGTCAGTGGCACCTCTAATTTGACTAGCTTTGTGGCAGTTATTTAATACTCTCAGGCTTATTTGTTGTTGTTGTTTTTTTCTGGGGGGGGGGGTCCCCTTACCTTTAGGTGAGCATGCTAGAGGAGAGAGGTTTTATCTTAAATACAGGAAAATTACATACACACACACATAAAGGGCACCTGGTATACTACTCTGTAAGACTACACAATACTCAGTCAGTATGCAGGAATTCCACCAATCCTATTTCAGGATTGTGTAGTGGTGTATTTTGGCCTCTCCAATTTGAGAAACTTCTTTGAAATTCTACCAACTCATTCTCTATGGATCCTAAATCATACCAGAGACCCCACAGGACGAACAAGGATACTGTTCCTCCCTCAATAATCCCAAGGAGGCTGTAGGGCATCCCCCAGCTGGTCTTACCTCTTAGGTTTTGTTTCAAGACAAAACAATGTTCCTAAGAATTGATTTTGCCTTTCTGGAGTTCTGACATACCATGATGATCAGCTGTAAGGACTGCAAATGCAGAATCTTTCTCTGGAATAGTCAGCTGTTCTATACAACAGAATTGAGCATACAAAAAGGGACAATCCTGCACTCTATGGAGAAACACGGAAAATTAACTGTAGAACTAAAATTGAAACTATATAAACCTTTTCTTAGCAATATTTATTTGATTTTATAAAACAATCTGTGGAAGACAGTTAATTCCACAAAAGCTTCACAGGGCAGTCAAACTGTTTTATCATCATGCTGTCACAGAGCCCAATAAAATGTTAGAATCCATATTCTTAATCTGCAGGAACTGAAGAAAAACAAAGCACAAACCAAGGCACAGTGTTGTATAGTCCTTGGGAATAGACTTTGGTTTAGATCAGGTTCTGCCACTTAAATGCTATGGATCTTGGACATATTAAATATTTAACCTCTCTGAATCGCCCTTTATTTGTGTGCAAAATGTGGCTAGAAATACCTCCTAGGGTTGTTTGGGGAATTAAAATGAAATAACATATGTAAAGCACCTGGCACATAGTAAAAGTGCTCATTAAATTTTATTTCCCTTTCCTTCCCTTCCCAGCTGGAGAAACAGGGGAGGGGTGTTGGACACATTCCCCTTTCACCCAAAACTTTCTTTTTCTAAGCTACTGGAATCTTGAAGGGAGAAGGGATCTGGCATATGGAGGTGGCTTAGAAAATAAGAGGGATCACTGAGAATAGCTCAGTTAGGTGAGTCAGACAATACTAGAAGAATCATTCCTATTTGATGGCAAAACCAAAATATTTCAAAGAGTTACTTACACCTTTACTCAACCCAGCTCTTTTTCCCCATTTTCCTAAGTTCTGCCAACTCACAAATAGTTAATTTTGTAAAAGAATGTTACTTTCATACAGAGAGAAACTAGAAAGTATTAGGGAGAATCTTTTTTAGTAACCATATAGGATTCTAAAATGTTATAATGCAATGATTCCCAAAATATGGTCCTGGGACCCACCCTCCCCAAGAGGTCCCTAAGCCTCTTTGAGAGGTCCACGAGATCAACATTTAAAAAAATACTTATATCTAGACATTATTAACCCTTTAAAATCTTCTTCATGAATATATGTTTAGTTTTCCAGTATCATATTAGGTGTGATGTCATTACAAACTGAACAGAGAGACAGACAACAAAGTCCAACTCTCTTCTATTAAGACACACATTAAAGAGATTTGCAAAAATAAAAAACAATGTCTCCCTGTTCACTAAAATACTTTTTGTTTTGAGAACTGCAGTTATTTTTAATGTTGTGGATTTATTAGTGTTATTTGATATATATTTGTTTTTCCCTTTTTAATTTCAAACACAGTAAATATCACTAGATGTAATTCTCATAAGCAAAAGTACTATAGGCACTTCCATTACTAAGAGTGATACCAGAAAGCTGAAGAACTGCTCTTATAATGCACTGCCAAGATGTGGAAAAAGAACTCCTCTTCTCTAAATTATATTGATGTGGCATTATTTGCACTTGGATCTTATAGTAGGTCAAAAAGACTCAGTAAAGAAATACCAAAGGGGCAAAGTTCTCACACATGAACACATATTCAAATCATCTATGTTAATTTTACATTAACAAAGATTAAGGTTGCTGGAAAGCAAATGTTTAATTCTTCATTGACATTCCAAATTAAGCTAAAGAAATTAAGCTTTTCTTAAATCTTATTTTTTGTATCTTAGGTTACATTTTAGTTGCATATTAAAGGGAACAAGGAGACCCATGATACCAGACTGAAAAAAAACACAAGTATTTTAAAATACACAAATAATTTCTAAAAATTGGCTATTTTGTGCATGTATTTATATGGACTCAATTAACTGCAAGACTGTTATAAACTCAAAGCATTAGGAAATTTCTAACCTAAAATAAAGTGGCAGACGTGAAATAAACATGCACACTAAAAACTACTGCTTTCATGGCACATTCTTTCCAACAAAATATGTGCCCTGTGCACAAGGTACGCAAGTAACATATTCTTTGTTGAAGAAGATTGTAACAGAAGTACTGGTGTAGTACTTACACAAATACATCTTTCACCCTTTTCTTAAATAAAAAGAACCCTCAGGGAAATTAAAGGCAGAAACCAAGGCAATGTAATGTTATGGCTGAAAGGGTGGCAAGGCTTGTGAGGGCTTTTTTGGTAATTTTTCTAAAGCTAAGTCTAAAAATGCAAAAGTGTTAACGCTCCCATGGCAATGTATTCATTGGTTAACTACAGTCACTGCATTAGCTAAATGTATAGTAACTAGTATTTGATTATGTAACCTTGGTAAAACAGATGAGTTAATCATTGCCCCCGCAAAAAACCCTTTTACCTTTCCTGACTCTGAGAACTACTGCACATAATCTAACACCCCACGCTACAGTAATCAATATTAAAAGCAAAAAGTTTTAATGTAAATCATGTACAATTTCCAGATCAGCAGTACAAATAACATAAGGACTCAAGATGGAAACTTGTATAAAATATCATATTCCTTTTCAACTCCATAATTTTCTCAAAAGGAAATCCTAAATTAAAGGGACTGCATCCTGTGAGCTGCCTAATTAAATCCTCTAGCACTAATTTCTAATGCTAAGCTTAAACAGCTTATAGGAAGACATTAGGAGATTTTGCCGGCAATCACTAATGAAGTGGTTTCCATCTTTCAGAGAAAATAGTTTTTAAAGGAAAAGCTTTACTTTAAGACCACCTTAAAATGCCTATTTGCAACTGAATCACTCCTACACTTCATTAATATTTGAGAGAAAAACAATGGCAAATTAATGCAAAGGCCAGACTGTAAACCACAGCATACCATACAAACAACATAAAAATTTACGGAGCAAGCATTGGATGGGCCCAACTAAGAGTTCCCAGCAGCGTTCTGCTCAGTATTGCTTGTTTTCTCGTTAATGTAGATTCTTACACCATTTTCTTACAAGAATCCATGTGATCAGAATACCTGTGTTAGATATGAGTGGCATCAGATCATTATTTTAAATTATTTTTGAAAATAAGATACCTACTAATTTGGATATCTGCAATGGGCACCTTTTAGAAGTAGCACTAGTTTAAGGGGAAGTGTTAAATTTTTTTTTTTTAAGTCATATCACCGTCATACCAAATCCTGAAGCACTCTCAACCCACCACTACCACCAAATTACTATCAACTAATTTTTCAAGATGTATTTCTATATTTCAACTTGCATATTTAAGGAAACAATCAGTGTCTAGCCTCAGATTCTGGGTGAGCAGTTGGGGGAGGGAGTTGTGATTTAAAAAAATAGGTGGAATTTGAATTATTTTCACAACTGTAACTCTACAAAATGCTTAGGAATGTGAATTATTTGCCCCAATCTTTTAAACGTAAGCTGCTTTCTCTGATGCCTCCCTTTTCTAATACAAGGAAAGCAGCTCTGGCCTTCTACCCTTCTTAAAGGTGGGGAGAGCCCTGCAGCCCTTCCTCTCTAGGATCCCTTGTTGCCTCCAGATCCCACGCTGCCCCCACACTTCAGTTCACTGCTCCTTCCTCTCACGGATCACTCTGGCCTCTCACCTGGGTCCCAAACTTCTGAAGGGCAGATGAAGTTTATTGCAGCCCCTTGGTGCCCAAGTACCAACTCTTAGCATCTCTGCATACTCTCTTGCCTCCCAAGGACCAGGTGTAAATGAGGAGGGAGCAGAAGATCCTTTTACCTATTTATTTCCCATTGCTGCTCACAGCAAAACAACCTTTGGAAATGTTTAGCTGTTTGCTTTGGGAGTGGTGGTGAAGAGGAAACAGGAGACTAATTGTTTACCAGGGCCAAGAGCAAGGGGGAAAGTATGCTCAGACCTGGGAGTGGAGAATGTAGGCCCTGGTAGCCAAATTCCTCCACTCACACTCTGGAGCTCTTGCCTGATCCCTCACCTCAACATGAGCCCTCACCTTTTGGCACTAACCATTCCTAATGCCTTGCCCTATGCCCAGGCCCTAACCCACTTAATTCTCACAACCATCCTGCAAAGCAGGCATCATGTTCCCCTTTTTACAGGTAAAGAAACTGATGTTTTCCAGGAGAGGCAGTGTAGAACACACTCTGAATTAAATAGAACTGAAGGGAACAGAAGGTTTCTATGATTCAAACAATAAACTTACGCAAATAAAACCTTTCTACTCCAACACATAAATGATTTTAAAAAATGAAAGAGGCCAGGTGCGGTGGCTCATGCCTGTAATCCCAACACTTTGGGAGGCTGAGGTGGGCAAATCACTTGAGGTCAGGAGTTTGAGACCAGCCTGGCCAACAAGGAAAAACCCCGTCTCTACTAAAAATACAAAAAAAAAAAAAAAAAAATTAGCTGGGCGTGGTAGTGCACACCTGTAATCCCAGCTACTCAGGAGGCTGAGGCAGGAGAATTGCTTGAACCTGGGAGGCAGAGGCTGCAGTGAGCCCAGATTGTGCGACTGCATTCCAGCCTGGGCAACAAGAGTAAAACCCCATATCAAAAAAAAAAAAAAAGATGAGGAAGAGGCAAACTAACATATCCAGACACTTGAGTAAACTCTGCTAGTTAGGAAGCTTGGAGGCAGAGTGCTTTCATCTCTCTAGCCCAAAGATCCGGCACAGTTCTTAGAATAGGCCAGGCCCTTGAAAGTGTATCAAAAGGGAAAGAACTCATGGGGTTCTTCGAAGCAATGCCCGCCCTGCATTGCAAAAGTTACAAATAACTAAATGCTTTGGCCCCAAGCCCAGGATACTTTAACTTAACAAAAAACTATTTTTAATAATCCACTCCTCTCTATACTTCAAGTTAAGCTGGAAGCTCAGAGATAGCAGAGGTCTGTGGCATCCCCATCACAGAGGACTATCTTAGAGGTGGTACTCCAGAAGAATTTGTTAAGAGGAAAGAATACAAACACTCTTAGCATGTGGAACATACAGATTGGTGATTCTCACACTGGAATGTGCATATGATAAATACTGCTGGGCCCCACACATCCAGGGTTTCTGGTTCAACCCAGGTGATGCTGATACTGCTGGTATCCAGGGACCAAAGTTTGAGAACCACTGACTTAGAGGATTAAAATTACAGCCTCAACAAGTCCTTTCTAACCAAGATATATTTGAGCAAACATAGTAAATGGAACAGTGAAGAATGTATTAACTTGTGATATTAAAAATATCTTATGTAACCTAAATGTTCCCATTCTAAGTCAGAAACTTGTCTGAGCATTACAAAATAAAAGTAAAAATAATGGCCGGGTGCAGGGCTCACACCTGAAGTCCTAGCACTTTGGGAGGCTGAGGTGGGCAGATCACCTGAGGTCAGGAGTTCAAGACCAGTCTGACAAACATGGTAAAACCCCGTCTCTACTAAAAATACAAAAATTAGCCAGGCATGGTGGTGGGCACCTGTTATCCTAACTACTTGAGAGGCTGAGGCAGGAGAATCACTTGAACCTGGGAGGCAGAGGTTGCAGTAAGCTGAGATTGCACCATTGCACTCCAGCCTGGGCAACAGAATGAGATTCCATCCAAAAAAAAAAAAAAAAAAAAAAGAATGTAAATTAGCATAGCCACTATGAAAAAAAAAGTAAAAATAACATAGTTATTAATACTTAAAGCCATACCATCTTTTCAGTAAAATCTTCATTAAAATCTAAATTAAGATATAAGGAATTTTAAATAGAGAGTATTTACTTCTGCAAAAAGATGGTTTTACAACATCCTTGGGATTCCTCATAATTGAGAGTTTTGTGTATTAGAAACAATTCAATTAATGAAAAAAATATATAGGCAGCTATTTTAGTAACACATTTTTCACCTGAGGCAAAGTGTACCTTACATAAGAAAGTCAGAGGCAACATAATGCAGGATAACACAAGGTCGTGTAGGACTGGATAGAGATTTAGCACCTTCTAAAATAAGATTGGTCTTCCTTTAAGCTCCATCACTATCTCAGCTTAGTGACCTTAGGCAAGTAACTTAGCCTTGATGTTTTCATCTATAGAAAGGGATAATAATACCTATTTTGTAGGGCAGCTGTAAGGACAAGAATTGACTATATACAAACCATCATAATTCCTTTTATGGAATGCCTGCCGTCATCATATCTGTAATAGAAATGCCACATACTCTGGGAAGCTTGGCATTTTCAACACATGCACTAAAACCCTTGCCTGTTAGTGTAAGTGCACTTGCTGCTGGAAATACCAAGCTCCCAGGAGCATACTGGCATTCTACCACAATAATGGACTAGGGTTTGTTGTTGTGCTAATCCATGGTCTAATACATCCAGACTTCCAAACCAATAGAACTGCTATCATTTTTTTCTGTTGTTCCAATTTTACATAGCACATTTTAAAAATCTAATTTGAAGAAAAATGAAAAGAATTTAGAAGACTTAATTTTGCCACAAAATAACTTTTAGTCTTAATCAGTAAAAGAAATGTTTCCCTCTTCCCTTTGAAGATTTCTCTCTAATAAAATATAAAACACTCCTTTTATCCCTACTGTTTGCCTTCCATGTGAAGCATAAAAAATTATTTTTTATAGCTCAAGTCTATCTTGTCACTGAGGGGAAGACTAATTGAAAGTTTGAGGCAACAGTAAGGAGACTTGCAATGCTTGTTTTGGGAAGAAAACATGACCACAGCTTTTTGTCTTCACTAATTTATGACCTGACAAGCAAAGTGAAGTCAGAGCTCCTGCTCTCCTCAAAGAATCTCAAGGAACACTAGCTCCTGCCAGAACTCTAAGTTATTGTCATTTCGCTTACTGTAGAGAGCCAGCTGACAAGAAAATCCTTTCTGTCCTCTCTGCCCAATTTGTATGCTTTAAGAACAGTGAGGAAGATATTTTTACCTTGGCTAAATGGTACATTTTTTCTTAAATACATAGTGATGAAAAATAAGCAAAGAGATAGGTCATCTATTCAAAATGCAGATAAAAATGGCTAAGTCATTACCACCCATATCTTGGAGCACTGTAATTACAGGTAATATTTTATTTTCCTTGTTTTACTTGGGAGGGGGTGTTTTTCCCTGAAATTTCTACAATGAACACTGCTTGTAAGAAAAAAAGTGCTTTCACTAACATTGAACAAGTGTTCAAAGTCTTCCTGAGTAAAGAATTTGACTTACAAATGATTTCCAGCACCTGTTCTGTGAGCCTGGTAAGAACCATACCTCCAGTACAAACACTCACAGTTATTAATGCAGCTCTGCCTTACTGACTGGTCCAGCCTACTATAGCAACAGGGCACTCCAAAGCTTTCCACTGGATGCTGAAGCCACTTTATGGCTTAGCCACAGTCCACAGAAGAAGACGGGCTACACAACTCAAAAGTAAGACAATGCAGAGAGACCGGGACTCTTGACTCTAATTTCAACCATTATGTAATTTTAGCCTCATTGGCAAGTTATTTAATATCTATTTCTTGTTCCCCTCTTCTCTCATTTATTAAATAAGGGAAATAGATATTGAATTATTTCCAAAAAATTGTGGAGGGAGGCAGCAGTAATAGAGAGCCAGCCATGACAAAATATGGGCTGGTAGTTGCTATGCTCACTTATATAGTATGAGACTTTTGACCTCCCCTGGCTACTACAGGGTTGAATCAATGGTCATATCAAATGATCTGTTGGCTTTGGCTCAGGGAAGGGGAGAGAAAGGAAAAATACAATAGCTGTAGTCACATTTATGTCACTGACATTTGGGGGGGAAATTTTTTAAAAACTTAGAAATTAAACACAAAAGCAAGTAAGCATTTAATTTTTACCAACATAATTTTTACACATCTGACTGAAAGTGAGATTCTGAGGGCATTATATCTTTTTGTTGTGTTCCACATGGCTGGCAAAATTTCCAGCTGTATAAAGAAAGAGTAAAGAAATACAGGTAGGGTTTATCTATGCAAAAATATACAAAATATAGAAAATAATACAGAAACATAAAATAAAGCCCATAAAAAAAAAAAAACAGAATAAAACCTATGGATCATCTTGTCTGTCTTCACTACATAAAAAGAGTTATTCTTTCTCTTACTATTCATTATATATTATGAACATTATGTATTATGACCACTCAACAACTGCTTCCTTAATCCCCTACTTCATAACAGGAAATATACAAGTCTCCTGGGAAGCATCCATGAATAACACAGGGTTCCAGTTCTGAGAAGTCACCGCATTATTGGACAATTTGAGTTAACAAGACAGATTAAGTTGGATTTGGAAATAAATAAGAAGATACAATATCTAATACAATGTAAATTTTAGAAAGAAGAGAAACTACAGTACAGACTCCCACTTCCCAAGCCTATGTATGTTAACAAAAGGCGTAAGGATTCCCAAGGTCTTATAAGTTTGGATTAATTTGCACCACCCTTTTGAAGATTCAAAAGCACATGAGAATGGTAACCGCTGTAAGAACTCATACGGTAACAGGACTCCTAATGAACTCTATTTGCTAATAAACGGTCTAGAATAACTGCTGTAGGATACAAAAAAGAAACATAATTCAGCATAAGCAGTACAGCTGATAAACAAAACTATGGGCTCAACTAAGTTTAGAATCATCAATCAGCATAAGCCAACTGACAGGATTTTGTGATTTCTCTCCAGGAGTTCAAGACTACCTGGACATGTATGGCTGAAAGGCTGGAGATGCTGCATCATCAATATCCCTCATACACTGTGAAAGAACCAGGTATTTACTGGAAAAGGTAAACATCGTTGAAAGTCAATCTTCTTATAATGCAATACAAAAGAAAATACACCAATGCTGTTTTTAACTGCACCACAATTACAGTCAAAACTTCATCTGGCATACTCTCAACCAGAAATATCTACTAACATTTCATTAAACAGAAGACCACACACTCTTTATTCACATGGCTGAGAAAGTATTTACAATATTTTATATCCAAATCCTTGAAACTTGAATGGCAAAGCTCAAATATCTCTTTGTGGCTCAAATTCCGATTGTGGGATAACCTGAGAGAGTCTAATATGAAAATACTACGTTGGAGTTTATTCTATAATACAACAACAGAGATCCATGGCTGTATGCAAAAAGGACTGCTAAGATCTGGTGGCACTTAGAAGTACCTAGAACAGTGCCCGACGTATGAATACCTATTGAGTGAATGAATAAATAAAAATGTAAAGTTTTTATTTAATACAAGATTAAATGAAACCTGAATACTCTGCCAGATAGTTCTGCTGCAAAAAGCTGCAAAACAGCAAAGTCTGAACACAAATGATCTATGTATCTTGCCCAGGATGCATATATGAAAGACTTGTGACTGAGAACTAAACTCTTATTGAAGATAATGTCCCTGATTGAAGTGTGACTTTTGCAGAATCTCACAAAAACGCCACTAATACTATACACTATATTAGTATATACAAGTAGAAATGTGTTTTTACTTACTTCTTCTGAAATCAAAGCATCTATAATTTAAAGGAACAGATATATTCCATTTTACTAGACCAAAAGAGCATGTTTGTTAGATATTGGTAACAACATTATAGAAAAAAATCAGAAAAAATCAGCTACTGGTCCAGAGATCTAACTACAATTTTCCTTTCAATATCAAATAACTATTAAATAAAGCTATTTATGAATAATGATGATCTTATGTTGCTAAACTTTAGGACTTAAATTTTACAACAGATAACTATGAATCACTGTGCCAAATTTTTGACTTCTGTTCTTTTTTAACAAGAAACGTAAACCCAAATGGTTTCACATGTGAAAGAGTGCTAATTAAGTAGCAATTATGTATACAGTGACTTTGTCTTCAGAATCAAAATATGTGTCTGAGGAATGGTAATATAAATGGAATGAGAACTGACCTGGGAAAGAGACTTGAGTTTTAATCTCAGCTCTGCTACTAATTAGCTGTTTAACCTCTAGTCTTTGTTTTGTTTGTTTGTTTTTAGAGGGAGTCTCACACTGTTGCCCAGGCTGGAGTGCAGTGGCATGATCTCGGGTCACTGCAGCCTCCGCCTTACGGGTTCAAGCGGTTCTCCTGCCTCAGCCTCCCAAGTAGCTGGGATTACAAGTGCCCACCACCACACCCTGCTAATTTTTGTAGTTTTAGTAGAGACATGGAGACACGTTGGCCAGGCTGGTCTCCAATTCCTGACCTCAAGTGATCTGCCTGCTTCGGTCTCCCAAAGTGCTGGGATTACAGGCAGGAGCCACGGCGCCCAGCCTGGCCTCATTTTTATACCTGCAAAAGAAAGCTGATGGACGACATCAGTGGTCTCTTTCAGAAGGTTGGGAGGGAGCATAGATCACCAGAGAATCTGAAAAAGAGCAACAGATGTTCCCCTCCAAATATGCACAAAATTATGTAGAGTATTTCAAAGTTTAGGATCTCTGTTATCTACTCATTTATTTAGGTTAAGGCCATCCTTGTAAATCTCCCCATAGATTCTAAAATATTTAGATTCTAAGTAAGTCAAAAGCAGCGAAAATATATATCTCGTAATCAAAATGCATGGTGAAAACCTAGACTTTTGACTCGAATTATTTTTTCCTTTGGTTTATAATAAAGACTTTTGAGGATGCTTTTTAAAGAATTTTCTTGTATTTAAAAATGTATATTTTGTATATTTCAAGTCATTGAGAGGGAACTGGAATATTTATCCAAACATCTGCATCTTCAGGGGCAAATATATGTATCCAAGCTCAAAGAGACTATATTATTATCCATTCTTGAGAATAGGAGACAAAATATAATCCACATAATATGGGACATCAAATGATAAAACAAGAATAATTCTAGAAGAGGTTTTTAATGTGAATTAAAGAGGGGGAAATTTGAGAAACACTGGCGTTACGTATATAATTCAATGACTGAAATATTGCCCTAATTCATCATTAATAACATACATATTAAATGCAGACAAAAACACAGCACTTCATCAGATACTAGTCAAAAGATATATGGGACCAGGTGCAGTGGCTCACACCTGTAATCCCAGAACTTTGGGAGGCCGAGGAAGGTGGATCACCTGAGGTCAGAACTTCAAGACCAGCTTGATCAACATGGTGAAACTCGGTCTCTACTAAAAATAAAAAAAAATTAGCTGGGCGTGGTGACAGGCACCTGTAACCCCAGCTACTTGGGAGGCTGAGGCAGAACTGCTTGAACCCGGGAGGCAAAGGTTGCAGTGAGCCGAGGTCACACCACTGCACTCCAGCTTGCACAAATCCATCTCAAAAAAAAAAAAAAAAGATATGGGGCTACTTATTTAGTCAATCACAATTGTTATATTTACAAAAGCTACTTTAATTGCCTAAAATATAAATATATTGGATATGCAGTCAAGGAAAATTCCACAATAAAAACAAAAACAGAATAAATGAAAACTGACTGAGAACTGAACTATATGGCTAGTTTTCAGGCTCCAGAATTTTTGAGAAAAAGAAAAATGGCCATAAATGTATAAATCAAACACATTAGCTTATCAAATGTTTAATAATTCAGGCTAATTTCTTTGGCAAAGTACGAACCCTGCTACTTGAGGTTAAAATGAACTTGCTTCTTTTCTCTAAGGTAGACAGGTAGTTAGGAATTGGAAAAGGTTTAATCTTCAACAGAAATTTATTTTCCTGCTTCAGAAACCTATAAATGTTAGTATTGTAAAATATGATAGAAGAAAAGACACAATAAATGACAGCTATAGCTGCATCTTCCTGGTCTAACTGATTCTCTTTCATTTCTCTCTCCTCCTAACATTTATTCTTTCAAATTCTTCCCACACTTTCAACTTCTACTGAACACATTTGTACTCTGCCTCTTTCCCTTATCCTTCACTCTGCTATCAAAGTTACCTTTATATACATAGGCACAGCAGGAGAAATTCCTTTGAAAGGCTAAGAGAATCGTTTCTTTTGGCAGCTGTATTCCCCAGCAACTGCAAAGTCTACCTGGACCACTTATAAACTAGCTGGGGACATCTGTAGTTACTCTAAGAATAAGGTTTTTGTTTTCTTTTTTTTTCCTTTGGGGGCACTTCTGCAGATTTATTAGGAGGACAGGTCTATATTTACGTATTTTTTTTAAGTATCAAAATTCAGCATTTTGTTAACCAAGAAAGTAAAAATTCTAGCCAGACTAGAGAAGTATTAGCCTTAAAATATTTTCTTAAAAACTAAGAAATCCCACTTAATTCCCTTTCATGATTCTCCTAAAACAATTTTCTGTTTTTTTCTAAATACATATATGAAAATTATATTCATATTCTTTTTGAGAAGGCCTCCAATATATAAAATCTTTCTGCAAAACTGAACTCTCCTGGTGTAACAATCACAGCCCTACTAATAATATAATTTTAAGGGAGAAGCTCAGAAATGAAAGATTGATACCTTAAGGGAAGACCATGCTGGCATAATCAGATTAAATGAGAATCTGATTTTCAAGATCGTGATTTTACAGACAGTAGTACTAAATAGGCAAAACTTCAGCTCTCAATAATGCTAAAGAATAAAAGGTTCACCCTGAATAATTGAGAGAAGGTTTATTCTTGAAACTAGCATTTTCATTTCACCAGGTGATGAAAGTCTTTTGAAAATGTATCAACACTTCCCTAGCTTCCTAAATAGTACCAGGGGGAAAAAAATCTAACTTAGCACTTGCTTAATGACACAAAGGTATCATTATGAACAAATTTACTGCACTAGGTCCTACCAGTAGTGCCCTCACAGCCTCACTAAGCTGGGTGACCAGTCCTTTAGCTAGAGATATCTGCACTGTCCTGCTGGCCAAGTGTTCGGTCTGCTCTCTCTCTCCCCTTAGAAGTCAGGTGCCCCTTCTCATTGCTGACATCTTACTTAATAGATGCATCCCTCTGGTTCTTCTAAAATGCTGATTTAAATCTTCCAGGAGTTTGGAAACTAGATAAACATTGTTTTTAGAGTTTTGTATGAGTAAGAGTAAATGAGGTCTGAGTACAGGTCCGAGATATTCTTCTGAGTTAAGGCTTATGCTTCAGTGCGGGGATATTGGTGAATTTTGCTTGGCAGCTTCACAGGCCCTTCCTTTGTCCTTGCTTCATTGTGCTCAGCTGTACCCCAGACAGAAAATAATCATTAGATAAAATGAATAGACTTTTTCAAGTTTCCACAAAAGTGCGGTAAACTTGAAAAAAAAATTCTAAATTACTTCTCATTACTAGAAATATATGATGTGGTAACATCTTTAATTACTACTGCTAATATAAACAAGGAAGAAAATGAAGTTTTTTACAAATGACTTTTCTCTCAAAAATAAAATGACTTTGAGGATAAACTATTTAAATCTAACACATGATAGCTATTTTTTTTTCCCACAAGACAAATACCTATTTAAAAAAAAAAAAAAAGACATATCCAGATCTTGGTTTCTAAATACTACTCCCAAGAAAAGGAACCACAGCTCCTTGAAGGAATACCTAATTCCAGGACTGGGACCAAGAATATACAAGATGAACCTAGAGAATGTGATAGTGCCAGAAAGGAGGTGCTTTGAAAAAAAACTTGGCCGGACGCAGTGGCTCACATCTGTAATCCCAGCACGTTGGGATGCTAAGGTAGGTGGATCATTTGAGGTCAGGAGTTGAGACCAGCCTGACCAACATGGTGAAACCCCATCTCTACTAAAAATAGAAAAAAATTAGCTGGGCATGGTGATGCATGCCTATAGTCCCAACTACTTAGGAGACTGAGACAGGAGAATCACTTGAACCTGGGAGGCAGAGGTTGCAGTGAGCTGAGATCACGCCACTGCACTCTGGCTTGGGCAACAGAGCAAGACTCCATCTCAAACAAAACAAAACAAAACAAAAAGTGAAAGAAACTTAGGGATGGGCACAGTGGCCCATACCTGTAATCCGAGCATTTGGAAGGTCGAGGCAGGAAGATCACTTGAGCCCTGGAGTTCGAGACCAGGCTAGGAAACATAAGGAGACTCCATCTCTACAAAAAATTTAAAAATTAGTTGGGTGTGATGGCATGTGCCTGTGGTCTCAGCTACTCAGGAGGGTGAGGCAGGAGGATTGCTTGAGCCTAGGAAATCGAGGCTGCAGTAGGCCATAATTGTGCCACTGAATTCCAGCCTAGGCAAGAGTGAGGACTCATCTCCAAAAAAAAAAAAAAAACAGGTAGAGAACTCTCCGAATCTGAAAGAGCCGCCAAAGATCAGACTGCAAGTATTCGAGCAACAAAATTAATAATGACACTATTAGATTATAACTCAAAGAATAAGTATTTATGAGACCATACTGATATAAAACATTGAATAAATAAAAATAAATGGGGAAAAGGGATACATCTTCCTTACAGAAGAATTTCAATAAATAATTGTAGAAGGAATTAGGGAAATAAAAATCATCATTAGAACACCATAGTAATAATTGCTGATGAATGAGAAGATTCACTGATGAATGATAAAATTAGTGGGTGAAGTTTTAAAGAAAAACAGAATATTTACATAGACCCAAAGTATCTTCCCCCAAAATATTTATTAATAACTGTGGTGATTTTAGCATATATATACAAATTATTTGATACTTGTCCTGTAGGTGGAGTTTAATCTCTCTTCCCAGAGTGTGAACTGGACTTCAGTGACGACTCCCTTTTTAAAAAAAAAAAAAAAAAAAGCATGCTTATTTTTGAAAAATACTGAGAGAGTAAAAGTGGCTGGGTGTGGTGGCTTACACCTGTAATCCCAGCACTTTGGAAGGTCAAGGCAAGTGGGATGCTTGAGCCCGGGAGTTTGAGACCAGGCTGGACAACATGGCAAAACCCCATCTCTACAAAAAAATACAAAAATTAGCTAGGCATGGTGGCACATGCCTTTAGTCCCAGCTACTTGGGAGGCAGAGGTGGAGGATTGCTTGAGCCCAGGAGGTTAAGACTGCAGTGAGCCAAGATCACACCACTGTAACCCAGCCTAGGTGACAGAGTAAGACCCTGTAGAAAAAAAAAAGAGACAGAGTAGGTGTAAAGTGTTCTCACCACAAAACACAAAAGTGATAATTGTATGAGGTAATATATATGTTAAGTAGCTAGATTTAGTCATTCCACAATGTATATATACTTCAAAATATCATGTTGTACATGGTAAAATACATACACTTTTATGTCGATTAAAAACAATAAGCTAAAAAAAAGGAAAAAGACAAAAAGCATGGAAAACAAAAATAGTAACTTTAAAGTGAAGAAACTTGGAAGATACCATCTTAAATAAGCCAGTGATCAAGGTTTACATAACCAATAATACATCGTGTTGCTATCATGTACTTCCCTGCTATGATCCAATGAGAAGTACACGCCATCACATCTGTGGTATTCTTGCAAAAAAAGTGCACAATCTCAATCTAATCATAAGAAAAGCATCAGACAAATCCACTTAAGGGTCATTCTACAAAGCATCTAACCAACGCTCTTCCAAAGTGTCAAGGTCATAAAGGACAAGGAAAGACAGATAAGTTGTTGCAAACTAGAAAAAACTAAGGAAACATGATGAGTAAATACAGTATGGTATACTGGACTAAATGCTCTAAGAGAAAAAGGATATTAGTGAAAACGCTGGCAAAATCTGAATAAAGTCGGTAGTTTCCTTAATAGTATTGTACCAATGTTACTTCTTAGTTTTGATGAAAGCACTAAGGTAATGGTAATGTAAGATATTAACATTAGGGCAGGTTGGGTAAACAGTATAAGGAAACTCTGTACTACTTCGTAACTTTTCTATAAATCTGAAAGTATTTCAAAATAAAAAGTTTAAAAAAACAGACAATCTGATATGGTTACTTAGTTGCAGCAAAAAGGTCACAAATATCTAAGCCACAAACATCTGCAGGGTCACTTAAGGTATATTCCTAACATTTTAATTTAATGATTAAAAGGATTTTTCATACCAGGAGAACAGGCAGGAGGACCCTGGAGAAATACTTGCAAACATGCACCAACAGACATGCAAAATAATGTCCATGGCATCTTAGTAATAAAAAGCTGGTAACCCAAATATCCACCAGCAGGAGATTCAATAAGCTGTAATATATTCATATAGTAGAATATTATACAGCTATGAATAGGAATGAACTATAAATACAACCTTTTGATTAATCTCAGAATGTAGTATTTTAAAGGGGAAAAATTAGGGGGAAAAAAGCAACAAGTTACAGTATATAAAGGAATAGGACACTCAGTGGGAAATTATTTTCTTTAAAAAGGCAACAAAATGATTGACCCAAAGCTCAGGATAATTTCTGCAGTGGGTGGGAAATGGGAAATGAAGTAAAGGTATCTGAGAGGGATACACAAGAGGCTCCAAGAGTACCAGTAATCTTACATTAAGGTTGCATAGTGGGTACTAAATGTTCCTTGTATTGTTTTGCTTTATAACGCATACATATTTAAACATTCTTTAATATACGTATTACATACATATTTTTAACTATTAAAAGGGTAAGGGAAGAGGTTCATCTTTTACATATAACACATCCTGTCAAATAAACAATTTATTGGGTGCTAAAACTTTTTTCATCTCCGTAAATTCCAAACTTAAAAGGTTACATTCATCTTTCTTGAATGAATCTAGAAAATAGCAATTTCTAAAAACCAATGCAGAAAGCAATAACACCCATTCAGAATCTACAGGGTAAAGCAAGCTTAACTAATTTATGAAGTCTAATGAGAAATCTGCCTTCTCCATTTAAAGGAAAGAACCTTTCCTCTATCTTTATTGCCATTCTGGGGTAAAATACTGTCCCTCCACAAAAACAAGAAGTTTGTCTATGCTGGGAAAGATAAAAAAGAGAAACCCATTTGAGCTGCCTCAAATAATTGTGAATACTCTTGCCTCTCTTGCAGCCAGACCAATGTTAACTTGGTACTCCAAGTAACAATGTCTTCAGATTTTGAAGTGTTTTATGCATCTGTTTTCAAAAGCCACAAGTTATGCATAAAAAGCCCTCCAAATTTAGAAACTTTTAAACAACACTTAACTTTTAAAAAATATACTTAAATAGAATAATTTAAAGCACAATTTGAATTTTAAAAAAATTAAAATTCTGTCCATCTAAATTACTCTGACATTGGTACCCTGACTTCCTGAATCTAACTAAAACATTCCTGCCATGCTGCCAGCTTCCTAGCCAGGCTTTCTGAAAGGACTAAGGAAGTTCAAGTTCCCCCAGCCGAACAGGAGCCAAAATATGAACCCCGGCCTCTTCTGCGCAGTTGTACGCAGAATAAACTGCTCATAAATCAAAGCCGTCTTTATTGATCACAATGACAACAACCACACTAGCCAGATGGTCAGTCTTCAGGGGTCAGGACATACCTTTAAGGTAAAAGGAGCTTCAAACTACAGATCCTGGAAACAGACTTCTTGGAACCACATTATCCTTAAATAAATAAACGTCAATTTAATCAAGTAAAATTACAGATAGTCCTAAGAAATATACTTGACTACTCAAGTGTTCCCAAAATGATCATGGCAAATGTTCCTGGGGTTCCTCTTCTCTATGTTCATTTATTTATTTCTCCGCTAAGTGCGGGGTTATCACTGCCACAAGCTTTGCCTTCATAAATCATTTTGTTTATTAGTTTATGAGGGTAAGGGTAGTATTTGCTTTGTATACCACTTACTCATTTGGAGTCCTGTAAATATTTAGTAACAACAATGCTAATCTTGAATATGTAGATCAAGCATTCATAGTACAGTGAAGTATAATCATAAATTCACCACCAGGAAGTGATTTTTAAAAAATCCCCACCAGTGGCTATCCTACCAGAAGGCTTATCAACCCACTCTAGAAAAAATGTGGCAATGTGGCAATTCAATGAAGTGTATACTTTTTAGTGGCCCCTTACTTGGCCTAGCAATTATTTATTTTTAAACAAATCACATAAATGAGAAATCCTTTAAAGCAAGAGTCTTTGGAATGCATTCCCATCTGGTCCCAGCCCTTCCCTTTCCCAGCAGAATGAGAAGACTAATGAGTCACTAACAAACCACCCACAGCCATCTATTTTTCACTGCCTTCAGCAGTGCCCATTTCATGTGTGGGGCAAAGAAGAATTTGAACAAATCACCATTATTCTTCCCACCTTTCGTACTACTGCCAGATTGTTGGAGGAGAAAAATGAAGGGGAAAGATTATCCAAGAAGGGCAGAAAGAAAAGCAGGATAGAAAAAGTGGGCTGAGGATGTTGAAAGGCCCAAGAGACTCCTGGACTGTTACTGTATTGAATTTCTAAGAAGTGGCTGAGAGGTGGTGGCGGGGGTATATCAATTTGGAACACATAATTTTCCTAAAAAGGAAACCGTTCTTTCATTCCACTGAAATACTGTATTCAGCAGGGTCAGCCCAAAACTGCTCAACACCCCAGCCCATCTCTGTGTCTTTCTTGTGCAGCTGGCAGTGAGATGACTGATTATTCACACGTTCAGTCATCCTTCGTTTTTAGCTACTGCCTGGTCACACCTGGAGATCAACTGGGAACAGGTGTTTCACTCAGACTGCCTTCCCATCTGCTTCACCCTGTTCCTGTCCTAAAGTACCCACCCTTACAAGGAGAAAGAAAGAGTATAAAGTGATGGAATGGGTGCCCCATAAAGCTTTGTACAGTCAGTCTTAGAGTATACTATCAATCCCAGTTCTGCCGGGCACGTGACTTCTGGAACTGACAACAAAATCTCAGTAGAACCAAACTACTAAACACCTTTTGAGATGCAGACTGATATAATTTTACCAGAGAATTGTGAGGTGGTACATGTGGCCTTATTCAAACCTAGGTTGTTAACAACCAAATAAAAAAGTATTTCCAGGTGCCATAGAGTGTGTCTGCAATCTCAGCTACGCAGGAGGCTGAGGCAGGAAGACTGCTTGAGCCCAGGAGTTCAAGGACAGCCTGGACAACATGATAAGACTCCATCCCTAAACAACAAATTCAAAAATATTAAAACTCTGGAAATAAATGTCAAAAACAATTGCAAAAAATGTTTTATAAACCTAATAAAGAATGCTTTATTGCATATCTTTCAGTAACATTAAACATGAAAGTCAATGTGTGACCTCTTTAAGCAAAAAATTGGGCCTAGAACTCAAACAAAAATAAATGGTTTTCTCGGCTTCAGAGAAATAGAATGAGAAACCAATGCTACTATAAAACAGTGGGCATCCTACTGGTGTAGGAGTTATTTTCTAAATTACTGCTCTGTTCTATTATTAGGATGAACCCAGGACTATACCAAAACACCTACCCCAAGTCAACATTCTTAGATGTGAATGCCCAGCAAGAATTGTATAGGATGGCCAAAAGGCTTTAAAGAGGGAAAGGAGATGCTCTGGTTACAAGGACTAAGAGGGCAATAGTGCTACCATTTTGTGAGGTTTGCCAGCAGATTTCCCTTGCAGGCGGCATTACGACTAAAAATGTCAAAAGATCCTGTATACACCTACTACTCTCTTTTCCTACTACAACTGTGATTTTTTTTCAGACTACTTCAGTATTTCTAGTCAAGGCTAGTCTCAACTTCCACTCCCAACTATAGCCTTATCCTTTCTCTTCATTCCTAAAATATGCTTACTTTTGTCTTCTACATAGCAAATAAATCTTCTATCATATCCCAATATATTTCTTGGTTCAGTGTGTTCACTGTACTGTCCCTAAGTGCATCAGATCAGAACCAGTCTGTCTCTCTCAGGCTGAAAATCCTTTCAGAATGCCTAGCAACACCATTATCATCTACCTTCCCCAAAACAGAACATGTATATATTTATATACATTATCTCATTTACTGGAAAACCACAGTATTTGATAAAAAGAAAAATTAAGTTCCCTAAACACTCTAATGAATTAACAGCTATTCAACAAACCAGTTACAGGGGAAGAAAATGAAATAATGAACAAGAAGGAAACTAATTTAATATAGGCCTATGTTCAATTGTATAGAATGTGGTATTTTGAAAAGTGTTTTTTATGATCTCACTTGACCCACAAATCCACATCTATAAAGAAGAAAAGACATGGGTGACAAGAGTCATGTACTGTGTCAAGTGCTTTTCACATCTGAAAGTTTTACAACTCAATAAAATACATATTCTTTTCCCCCCTTTTTACAGATAGGGGAAAATAGGAAATTCAGAGAGGCTATGATGCTAATATCCTATGACAACTGGTCCAATTGTCCCACAGAACTCATGTTTATGGTTTCTTCTGAATAAACACAGAAATTGACCCTCCCAGTCCTAAAACTTGAGAAAGTTAAAACTGTCTTATCTGAGTTCCTTTCTCAAGAAACCAACCATCAGCTCTCCCAGATAGTCTAAAAGAAACTAAAACTTGCCAGATACCACATCTAGATAATGAGACACCAAACTCCTCACCCATCATGACTGCCTAACTGACCACCTGCTTCCTGTTGACCAACTCCCCTTCCTTTACTCTTCCTATTTTAGGACACATGGCTGTATTTCTTCCCTGCTATATAAACTCTTAATTCTAGCCCATCACAGAGATAGATTTGAGACTGATCTCGCATCTCCTTAGCTACAGCACCTGAGTAAAGCCTTTTTCCCTGGCAATACTCACTGTCTCAGTGACTGGCTTTCTGTGTAGCTAGCAGCAAGACTTAGAACAAATCCCTAGCATTTCAGTAACAGATTTTGATTCCCTGACCTGGAACATCTTGCTTGCAGGTCAGCTGCTAGAAGCCAGGAGAACTCTTAGAAGCCCTCCTAAAAAGTTGCCTTACCCTTTTTTGGCTAGAAGTGAGTTTTGGTCTCTCTCTTGGCCACGCTGCTGCATGACTGACTAGGAAATACAGCCTTTGAAATTTGACATCTATGTTCAGATGGGTGAGTGTCTTTTGTGGGTACCAGCAGCTAGATCTGCTCCTCTCAATCTGGGAAATTCTGAAGGAATTTCTGTTTGCAGGTTGAACAAGCCCAACTGACTGAGAGAGGAAAGCAACCTTTCTGTTTCAGTTTCGACACTCTTGGGGCATTTTTGTTGCTATGGCAGTTGGATTGTGTTTTGATAATTATTTGTATGTGTTGATATAGTCATGTGAAATCAGAATTTGATAAACTGATTTTTTAAAATACTGTTTGACCCCAATATTCTTTGGAATCTGCCTAAGTTAGGTCTCTCCTAACTTCTCATTTTGCTGTTGAACAGGAAAGCGGGATGGAGTTCCCTGTATCCAGGTTTTTATGCTGCTGTTCTAAGCAGGGTTGTGCCTGGTTAGTACACGATGTTCTTCTGTGCTGTGTTTGGCCCCAGAGTTATTTGGAGTCTGAGGGGGTTTGGCCTTTAAAAAGCAAACAGCTATGGAAACTGCTTTACCCAAAATTTTGGTTTATAGCCTTCACTGGATTATCTATCAGTGCAAACCAGGTTTAGCCATGTCAATGTGTATGTAGACCAGTGAATTAGTATTGCTATTGCATGGCTAGGGTTCTGAAGTAAAAGCTACTGGATCTGTGTGTGTGTGTGTGTGTGTGTGTGTGTGTGTGTGTGTGTGTGTGTGTGTGTACATGTTTAGAAAGTTTATGTGTATGTACATTTATATGTTTTGTGTACCAAACTGGCTTATAAATAAAAGAGCACTCATAAATTAAGTAAATATGTCCAAGCATCTTCCAAGTTCATGTGACTTAAGTAAATCTTTAATAAATGAGCTGGCTTTAAAATTTTTCTAAGATAAAAACAGAAATGTCTTTAGAATTGTCAGTATACTTTTTTATCTAGGTTTTATATCTCTCTCTGCTAGATATTTTGAGGTGCTGGGGTTTGGCACAGAAGGTTATAAAACTATAAATCCAGCCAAAACCAAAATGATCTTTGTGTGATTTTGTTGATAAATAAGATTAGTGTTTTGGGTTTAATGAAAATGTTTGAATCTTCTGAGTTACTGATGAAAATGCCCAATGTATTTAACATTCTTAGGTGAACACCTGATATTCACAGATTATAAAATAATTAGCAAGGAACTGATGACTAGCTTTGTCTAATACCTCAGTTTTCAGTAGTAGTCTAGATAAACTGTTTTTAAAAATGAAGGAACTGAGTACCTGTAAATGTGATAAATGTTTGCATTGCTTTGTTTCACACTACATTTGCTATTCTGCATAGATAGTACTAGCACTAAAGTACTTACTGGTCATGTGCTTTCAGTGAATGTCTTCACTACACAAAGTGTATAGTGGTATTGGTGGATTTAAAGACATTAATTTGCATGCCAGGAACAAAATACCCATCATATGTGTTTCTCGGTTCTGGGTAACACTGTCACTCCCAAGGTAAAGTTATTCTACCTTGAGTATGAGAAAAATTTGGGGTTCATTTTCTGTTTATTTACTTTTGTTTTTAATTTACTTGCTGTTTGTTCTTTGGGTTTTACTTACACATACACACATGTATGAAACCAATGATGTTTTTTAGTTTCTAATGGAAGGATTATATTGAGTTCTATGAATAGTCATTTTGTTTTTTCTGCATTTCCAACAATTTGTTATTTGCTCTCAAACTAGTGTAGTTGTATTTACCATTATCAAAATTAAGTAACATTCCCTTGGATTAAGTAGCAATAAAAATGTGAGACTTTCCACTTTCCAATGATTTTTTATTACAAGGCTTTTATCACGGTTGGGCCTTCAAGTGTATACTTTATAACAAAATATATACAGATGTTGCACTGATTTGAGGATTCTAATATTGAAAGTTACCTAATCAGTTGTCAGTACTGTATCTAGAAGCCGATCCTGGAAATGGATGATGATACCTTTTTAAAACAGCTGAAAAGAAATTATCGTGTGCTTGTTCTCACTTTGTCCTTGTTTTGTTGTATAGTTCACTTATCTTCATACTGAATTTCTAAGACTGAGATTTGCATTTAACATTTTTTTTAATGACAGAGAGGAAAGTTAATTATCTAACCTTGATAAATTTGGCACAGGACCTATCACATTTTGACACTTTTGGTCACAATTCTGTCACTAAAATGCTAGCAATTAGACATATGAGTATTGCATAAACTATTTTAATACAGTGGTTTGAAGTGCTGCAGGCAGCAACTACTAGATACCAAATCACAGTGTTTTAATTTGTGACATGTTAGAATGATAGGGCTTTCTGCAGTATAAATGTCCTATTAAGTAATCCTTGTGCTGTTAAGTTACAGGGCTTTGACTTGTGGATCTGAAAAAGGCACCCACTCCTGCTAAATCTTGAACAATGACACTACTCAAAGCTTCATCTTCAAACCTGGAAGAAGTACACAAAATGTACTGCTCTTGTAAGACACAGGGCCAAAAAAAGGAAAGCTATTCAATCCCTCTAGGCCCAGGGACTATCACAGAAGAGGTGGGTACTTGAGATTGTAAGGGCTGATTCTGAGGGACAAGATTAGTTCAGAGTTTTTCTATAAATTAAACATTAATATCAAAAACACACTGATACAAGGCCAACATCTAGGCCCCTATGTCAGAATAACAGGATTTTCTTGGAGCACTGATCTGCTCTTTAACAGAAAATTATAAAATATTATAAAAGGTTTACAAAATTCTTACCTTACAGTCAAACTGATTAAATTTGTTTACAATGTTCCATTAAAATTAACTTTAAGATTAATAATTATCATGCAAAGGTAAAATTTGGTTTTCTCTTTCAAATAAAATTTTTGTGTAATGTTAATAAGAGATAATAAAAGATTTTTGTTTACTTTTCAAGTAAACCGCAGGAAGAAAAAGTAGGAAGGAGAGACCAGATGTGGCTGGCCTAATGCTGTCTTTATTAGGTCTTATTGTTTGAGAAACTGAGTCAACTACCTATCAAAGAATAAATATTTTTATCATTTTAGCTAAATGAATGAATATTTCATAGACATCTATGATCCTATTTTGTGATACCACGTGTAAACCTCTGACATTTGACAAACTTTCCAAAAGCAAAATTTCAAGTTCAAAATTCAGTCTTTTTGATCTCAAACTAACTTTTTCTGGATATTAGGTCCCCTGAACTTCAAGAGAACTGTATTAGGCTTATCTGTTATGTTAGAATAATACAGGATGCACTGTCAAATATGAAGTGGTATTTAACTTTCTTTGAGTTGTATTTATATAGTTGTGTTGTTAGTATGTATTCCAGAATTATATGAGATTCCTGAAATTCTGGTATGTCTTAATTTAGGTTGTTATAATGATTATGATTATTATGTTAAATTGTTGTATGCCACAGAGATAACCAAATTTCCTTATCAACTGTGTATTTATGGCTTTCCTAAGGCCTTTCTCATCCACAACTGTTGTTTTGGTCTGATTTTTCTCAAAAAGTGGCTTATAATCAGCACATTCCAGTGATTGCTTCTTGGAAGAGTTCATGACAAAGACTCTTGAATATAGGTAACTGATAACTTTGGAGAATGTGCCATTGGACTAGAGAAAACTTACAAGACACTAAGTGAAAGGCTGGTGTGTTCATGAAGATTGCTAACCTAGTATGAAGCAAAGTAGGAGCTGACTGCAAGGACTGAACTAATGGAAGACTTAAACAATTTTTCATGTGTTTTGTTTGTTTGAAACACTGCTGATTGTTCAGAGTCTGGAGAACCTTTTTTCTCTTGAGCTCTTGATAGCTTTAAACAATGGAGTAGAGTATACTCTTGTAAACAGAATTTAAAGCACATTTCTCTCACTCTGCCTAATTTCTCCAGAATTCATAAACTATTTGTGAATATTCTTAATTCACTCTAATGTGATTGTTTGCATAAGTTCAATGAGAATCTGCTTTCTTTATAACGGAACACAGCTAGACAAACTGGTTATTTTCCCAGGGCTTTGACTGAAATGGCCTTGTGATAGGTTCCAGCAAAGCCAATTTAGGAGAACTTACGTAGACAATGATTCTTGCTACACTTTGCATGAGTAATCAAGCCAAGCATATGGGACTGAAGCTTATTTTGCAGGTAGGTTGGTCCTGCTGTGATTTGTCTTTGGTGGAAGTGAGGGGCTGGAGAGAGAAAGATTATGCTTCAGAAGAAAGCCATGTATTAAACTTTGATTACTCATCCATGGTGTGGAGCTGCCCAAAACACCCCCTCCTCAGCATGAAGCAGGCAGAAAGACTGACAGGCAGATTCCCTATGAATGAAGAATTGATCAGTAAAAAAGGTGGGACTGAAATTGGCCCAATTATCCCCACAGAACTGATGTTTACAGGTTCTTTTTAATAAACACATAAATTAACCTTCGCAGTCTTAGAATTTGAGAAAGTTAAAATTTTCCTGAGTTCCTTTCTCAAGAAACCAACCATCAGACCTTCCAAATAGTCTCAAGGAACTGAAACGTACCAGATCACCACAACTGAACAATGAGACACCAGACCCCTCACACATCATGACTGGCTAACTGACCACCTGCTTTCTGTTGACCAACTCCCTTCCTTACCCCTCTCTAAAGCTTATTTTCCCACACATGGTTACATTTCTTCTCTGCTACATAAATTCCTAATTTTACTCCATCAGAAAGGTAGACTTGGGACTGATTCCTATCTCTTCAGTAGCAGCACTCAAATAAAGTCTTCTTCCCTGGCAATACTTACTGTCTCAGTGATTGGCTTTCCATGTGGCCAGCAGCACCTAGACCAAACACTACTAAGTGGCAGTTCATCTGACTCTGCTATACCATGTTGCCTCTAACTCAGTCAAAGACGTAAGTTCTCTAAACCATAATTGCAGTAAATGTAAGAAGGCTAAAGTACGATACACTCAAACCATGGGTATACAGAAACTGAGTCTCAACTACATGAATAAGCCTGGGCAGTCAGAGAACCTGACCCTTGTACACTCCATATCCCTCCAAGGTCCTAGGCTATGAGATGAGCTGCATGACCTTGGCAAGTCATTTAAACTATAAAGACTTAGTTTCCTACATATAGGAATGTAGGAGGCAGACTAGATAATTTTTAAGGTTAGGTCCACCACTATTTTATTTCTCTGTGATAGTAATATTCAAATGTATAAATTTATTTTTTACAATTGTGCATAATATATGGGGGGCTGAAATCACCACCATATAAGGCAAGGACTAAGCTTATTAAGCTTCTCCTTATAGATCCTAAACACAGATGATTTGTATTTAAGCATTTAGTAAGTAGCTCTAAAGACAGAAAGATGAACTGGCTGGAATCTAACCATAAAGCTATCTTCACATCCAGGACGGGCTCAAGTTGAGTCTGCCTAATTACCAAACCCTGGCTAGAGAAAAAAGGAAAAGCTATCTATCAACTTCAAACTTCAACTCATGGCCTATATTGCCATGAGATTTTAATTTTTATACCTAATATAATCTCACGTAGATTATCTCTAATCTAGATGAACAACATAAACCTCTCAGCTCTTGCAATTTCTTCTGCCAAATATGCCCCTTTTCCTAAGTCCCTAGTCACCTGTATGATCTTTTTAAATCCATTTCACAACACAGTGAAAGACCACTGTTACCTAGAACCTCACCAGCCCCACACACAAAAAAGTATTTGTTCTCTCTTTTGTGGACCAAAGTACTTTCTGCAGATTGCTATTATAGCCCTTAGCACACAACACTATAGTGAATTGTTTATATGCCTGTCTGTTCCAGTGGACTGTAAGCTGTTTTATTCATCTTTGTATCCCCAGTACCTACCAGGACCAGGCACATGGCTGGCACGCATTAAATGTCCACTGAATTGGTTGAATAGAACAGAAAATTTCCCTTTCACTCAACCAACATAGCTTAGGGCCTAACCGCCCCAAACATTCAAACATTCATGCTCTAACATGTTTTGAATAGCAAAAAGAAACTCCAAGCACCCAGTAAATTCAGTTCTCACACAGACCTGTGCAGAAAAGGTATTTTTAAAAGCAAGGCTTTTTTAATCCTTCATATTTCTTATGAATTTGGAGGCCAAGAAGTAAGTTAAATGTCCCTGGTATCTTTAATGCTCTGCTGATTATTCTAATACTCATGACATTCTTTCTCCTGTCTGGGAAGGTAAGAGAGGTTGATTATGTGAAATATCCACTAACTCTTTTTATCTACTCTTCTATTATGTGGAGAGTTAGCACTTCACCCTTAGGTTCAACCGTATCTTTTATTTTATATATATATATATATATATACACCAATGAATAGCACTAAGAGGCTGCCATTTTTCTTTTTCACACAAAATTTGAAAAGAGATCTGGGCTGTATGCCAGAGTTGTCAATTTTTCAAACAAGATTACCCTACCAAATCAGTCATCTTTCTTCTTCCATTAGGAAAGAGATTAAAATAGAATTACACTTCAAAATGTGAGCTTAACATTTTAAAACCACTAAGCTTTTTGTATACTTAATATACTCTAGCTTTTTTTTCACCATTCCTACATAGCACTAAACAAAACTGTGGCATAGTTTCTAGGCTCAAAGATCTTTCCCATATTCCCATACTTCCTGATGTGTCAAAGACTATTCCAATTACCACAGTAAAATCATGATTTGTAAGTCATGATTTGGCATTTCAAGCATATTCCTGGCTATCCAGAAAGGGCACTTGAACTACATGTTAGCAACATATAACCACTCCTACTTTATTCTCATGAGAAAACCAAATTCCAGATAAAATAGGTAACTTTAAAAATCACTAATGTAAAAAAATCTTTCAGAAGTCTTTTTAAATTAGATAATCACTTGTCTAGTAAACTTAAAGCTATCTATATTCTCTATGACCCAACTATTCCATTCCTAGGTATATATTCCTAGTGTGTGCAAAAATATACTAAGACAAATAAGAACACTCTTAAGGTCATTGTTAATGATAGCCAAAAAACTGGAAGCAACACTAATGTCCATCAACAGTAGGACAAATAAAAGTGTGCTACAAGAATAAAATAAATTACTCTATAGTAATGATGATGCTACAAGCAACACAGATGAACCACAGAATGCTGAATAAAAGAAGCAAACATAAAAATACACAAAGTATAACCCCATATCTATCTGTTCAACTGTTGACATATGTTTTATGCACTGTTCTACATGTACTTTAGATTTCACAATTAAAAAGCAGACTTTTAGCTTAACAACCCTAATCCTGTACATAAAATATTTCAGTTATAAGCATTTATAAGTCTGTCATTCCACCAGACTACAAACTGCTTGAGGGGGGGTGTAGACTGATTTTATCCATTTTTGGCTCCCAGAACATCATGGTACACAGCAGATGCTCACCAGATACTGACTGGATAGATGGGATTAATGAATTATGGACACAGGGAAATCTCAAACGGCAAAGGAACCTCCACATGAAGCAGAAGAATAAAAGTCATTTGCCTTTTCCCATATATAAGCAAAGGTTAGTTTTTAAAAGTCAGCCTGAAATTTCATCTACCTAAATACATTATCACATGCCTGTTTCTGATGAATTGCTCCATTTGGACAAAGGATAGTTTTAATGGGAATTTTCTCAAAAGTGCAAGATATTCCTGAGTTCAGTTCAGTCAACAAATTCTGCTTTTCCCTTTGCAATATAGCTGCCAGACTCCTGGCTGTCTAACTGTATTAATAATTCCTTAATTTAAATACAAAAACACATGCACAACCATCTTTGTGAATTTACCCCCAAGAGTTATAAAATGTTTCTCCATTAAAAAGCACATCTCAGCACACCCTGCTGTTCTTGGAGTTCGAACGCTTTCCTCCTCACAGTCCCCCATCAGTCTCCTATGGACCATAGGACTAAAATTAGCTATTCATTACATGTAAAGGAGTGCTGGCTGGAGCAGAGCCCTGCAGAGAAGGCATACCATTTTACATGTCAATTTCAGCACCAAAGCATCTGCTACCTTACTAATACGTGTATTTAATGTCTCTGCATAACATACAGAATTATATGCTGTTCATTGCCTGTTTGTTCTGATATTATGTGCTCTTAACATTATTCTAAATTATTCTCTTTGAAGAACATGAGACTTTTTATTAGGTCTCTTCCCTGGTGGTGTCTGTAACAGAAGGCACAAATGAACAGCACACAGAATACTAAAAATCATGACTCAGAGTCAGATAACCAAATATAAGTTTCTGACCTGCAATTACTAATACAATTTACTTTATATTCTAGATTCCTTACTCCTGAATATAGTTTTACATTAGGTTGTCATGAGGTGGGGACAAAAGCAGAAGAGGTATTACATTTTCAATAGCTGCTAGTAAATCCAGAATACTGGAATTGTTATTTCACTGGGAAATCTGTACACTTATGTTAAATGTCATATTTCAAACTATCTTTTACCAGCAATTCATTCCATATTAAAGATGTAATTTTTTTCTGTACACTTTGACAATATTTGTTACTGAATGAGCTACTGAATGGGAAAAAGGGTAGCTAAATAGGATGCATGACTAAAGAAATAATATGCTAAGACAGCTTTAAGTTCATATGTGATCCTCATATATTATAATTGCTTTTGTTCATGAACTTTCACACTAGCAGGAAAGTGACAATGTTAAGTATTTAAGAACCACCCTGAATGGCAATATTAATCAAACCTAAGTGATATTAGATTAATAATAAATAAAGAAAATTAAAAATGCCATATTGACACAATAGTTTGAACTGCTTTACTACAGTTAGTAAGTTAATAACTATAGTTAGTATTGCTGCAATTAATGACATATAGATAAGATTATTCTAGCTTTATAAATCTACATTTGTTAATGAACACTCCATTATGGTTCTAAGATTCAACTAGTGTATTTTTTTTTTTTTTTTTGTGATAAAGGGTCTGGCTCTGTCAACCAGGCTAGAGTGCAGTGGCATGATCACAGCTTAATGTAACCTCAACCTCCTGGGCTCAAGCGATCCTTCCACCTCAGCCTCTCAA
Source organism: Ateles fusciceps (assembly GCA_036589455.1). NCBI lineage: Eukaryota > Metazoa > Chordata > Mammalia > Primates > Atelidae > Ateles > Ateles fusciceps. The sequence goes on from JAZHEH010000904.1 coordinate 3,919,777, forward strand.
GTAGCTGGGACCAAAGGCATACCCTACCATACTCAGCTAATTTTTGTAGTGGCTGGGTTTTGCCATGTTGCCCAAGCTGGTCTTAAAGTCCTGGGCTCAAGTGATCTGCCCACCTCAGCTTCCCAAAGTGCTAGGATTATGAGCCACTGCACCTGATGTGGATTTTGTTTTTTTACATAGCCTAATGCTAACTATTGGCTTGCTGGTGTAATGTAGATCAGTAGCAATCTCAGGTGCCCACAGTGAATGACTAGCACTGTATCACTGGCTTGTACCACATGTCCAAAACAGGAGGTCTAAAAATGCAGTAATAAACTTTTAAAAGGTTAATCTATCTTCCTTTCAGATGTAGAAATTTCGGTTCCACTATTCCAAGAAAACAAACCCACAAGTACGTGTTCATTGTCACCCACCCCACTTTACCTTTTACAAACTCCCAAGGAATCCTTTGACTGCTGAAGCAATCTTAGTGCCTCCACGTCCCCCTCCCTTATGTTGTAGAACCTTTTTTTGCCTGGTTTAGTGTGACTTTACACCAGCTAATTGGAGATGTGTAAACCTTGAAGCAGATGCTCATACTCTCAGTCAGAGGAGGCAGGAGGGGGCAAGATCGAAGAACGGCTCTGGGTCAACAGGCAAAACACGTTAGATTATGGGCAGTGGAAATGACTGCAGGCCGACATGATTAAAATCACCTAGAATATTTTAGGCTGAAAATCATCATAACCTGGAAAGACAGACCAGTTATATTGTTTTCATACTGATGAACAGACCTAGCTCTATTTCTGAGAAGCAAAAACCATCTTGCTCTACTTTCTGACACTTTATCACAGCTGCAGTTTTACATTTGTTATAAACTTAACATTTAGCTTTCCACTAGAAGATACACTTCTGAGGACCAGGGTCATACATTTGTCCCAACGCACTGCCTAATATTTAGTAATAACAACTCAATAAGTATTTGTTATAAAGCCATGTGAACATAAACGCTAGAAATAAGTAATCTCATACAAAAGCATGAAGTAGCCAGAACCTACTATCATCAGACCAGAAAAGCTGGTATTGAACAGGACTTCCACAAATAAGTGAGTTCACAATCTAATGTAGGATCTGCAGGATATACAAGGTTTGTACATTTAACGAACATTGTGACACCTACCTAGCAAAGATCTTAAGAAATAAACTAAAACAACACATCCAGGAGGAAAAACTAAGGTAAACTGAAGGAAATATTTTCCAACACTTTCAATCTGTAAAATTTAACACTAAGATTAAGATTACTACTACTGTATTGTTTTAGTTAAACCACAGGCCAGCTGATGTCCAAGCTGCTACCAACATCTCATCTGGTGATAATTAGTCACTAATTTTTTTTTTTTTTTGAGATGGAGTTTCACTCTTGTTGCCCAGGCTGGAGTGCGATGGCATGATCTCGGCTCACTTCAATCTCCGCCTCTAAGGTTCAAGCAATTCTGCCTCAGCCTCCCAAATAACTGGGATTACCAGGCATGCACCACCACACGCGGCTAATTTTGTATTTTCAGTAGAGACAGGGTTTCTCCAAACTGGCCAGGCTGGTCTCAAACTCCTGACCTCAGGTGATCCACCTGCCTTGGCCTCCCAAAGTACTGGAGTTACAGGTGTGAGCCACCGCACCTAGCCTAGTGACTAAAATTTTTAACATATAATGAATTGCTCATCTTGAATATCAATTATTGACTACAAACCAGAAAATAATTTTTAACTGGTGATAGCCCACCTTTAATCAGATTTCAAAAACTTAAAAAAAAAAAAAATCTAAGTTCTCTGTCATCTAAAACTACCACCAAAAACTAATAAACCTTAGAAAATATAATAAATCAGCTTCTTAACAATAATTTTAAAAATGTAATCCATAACAGTTGTTTAAAATATGCATAACTCGGTTTGGAATAGTTATCCTGATTTAAAGCAAAAGCACATCTGTTTATAAGTAAGTAAATACAGTCTGACAGCAATTTGGAACATCTATCAGAAGAAATCAACTGCAAGCTTAATAAGCATTATTTGTATTCCACATAATACTCTATTTGTTCTTCCTAGCCACTGCAGTAATAAAACACACTCAAACTCATTTAGTGTGTACTAAATCTAAAGTACCTAGGCAAAACACTAAAACTTCCATTTGGATGGTTCCCAGTCCGTACAGACCAACTTTTAAAGTATTACTACCATCTGGTTACTAGTCTGTGTTTACCAAAACAGTAGCTGTGCACACATTTCTGTAGCAGCTGTGGTCAGAAACTTTAAATCAATCCATTTGGTTAAATGAAAACTCTTCCAGGGGAAAAACAAATATCATATTTTGAATATATACTTAAAATAAATTCCATTACTGCCTTTAGTATTCCCCAAGGACAAAAACAGTAAGATTTTAAGTAGTATTTAAGACATCTTTATATTTTCAATCATTTATCAAATGACAGAAGGTCCACAGAAGTCAAGTGAATTGCCCAAGGTCAAACAACTAGCCAGTAGTTAGACTCTGTCCAGAACACAGGTACTGTACCTCCTGGTTTCCAGTACAAGGATCTTTTCACAAGGAGTTAAATTGTGTCAAGGGAAGACAGCATTTAATAAATACAGGTTAATCCGGGCGTGGTGGCTCACGCCTGTAATCCCAGCACTTTGGGAGGCCAAGGCAGGCAGATAATGAGGCCAAGAGATCGAGACCATCCTGGCCAACACAGTGAAACCCCATCTCTACTAAAATACAAAAAAAAAAAATTATTTGGGCATGGTGGTGTGCACCTGTAGTCCCAGCTACTCGGGTGGCTTAGGCAGGAGAATTGCTTGAAGCCGGGAGGCAGAGATTGCAGTGAGCCGAGATCGCACCACTGCACTTCAGCCTGGCAACTGGAAAAGAGCGAGACTCTGTCTCAAATACATACATACATACATACATACAGGTTAACTGTATCTTAAGAGCATATTGTATTTTCATAAACTCTAACAGCTGATCATACATTATAAAATAATCTATATTGGTTTTATAACTGTGATAAAGAACTTAAAGCATCCTTGTGAAGTTTATGGGAATTTTAATTTTATAAACATTTTCTTTTTTTCACATCTTCCACTCAACCCCTCCCATAAAAAAATAGGTCTGGTTCACTTGCACACACGTTATAGCAGTACCACTTGCAACTGCAAAAATATGGAACCAATCTAAACGTCCATCAATCAACAAGTGGAGGAAGAAATGTGGTATATAAACACCATGAATACTTCTCAGCCATAAAATGAAATGAAATAATGGTATTTGCAGCAACCTGGATGGAGCTCGACACCACTATTCTAAGTGAAGTGACTCAGGAATGGAAAACCAAATATCATATGTTCTCACAAGCGGGGAGCTAAACTATGAGGATGCAAAGGTCTAAGAATGATTTAATGGACTTTGGAGACTCGGGGTAAAGGTGGGGGGTGAGAGATAAAAGACTACACATTGGATACAGTGTACACTGTTTGGGTGACAGACGCATCAAAATCTCAAAAATCACCACTGAAGAACTTCTCCATGTAACCAAAAAACCACCTGTTCCCCAAAAACTACTTCTCCATGTAACCAAAAATCACCTGTTCCCCAAAAAACAAAAAATAAAAAAAAAATTTAAGTAACTGTAGTATTAAAAATATAGTTTTTCACAGTAACATATACATATATTTACATGGATATGAGCATGGCCATGTATGCATGTTATATGATTATGTAAAGCATCATCAATTAATCATTCTCTTCTCTTCTTATTGCTTATATTTTTTGTTTGATATTTGTATCAGAAAAATAGATCTATATATTTCTATCAATATTGGAAATTTGTTAAGTTTTCTTTATATTTACATAATTAAATGTACTTTTAAAAAAACTAAGTCTATAAACCAATCTTATTTCTGTGGTCAAGAGGCTAAGCAATATACTTCAGATCCAAAGTTAATTTCTTTGCTCCTACATACATCATACAGAAAACACACACACACACACACACACACACACACACACACACATGCCATACTGCATGCTTTCTTGTAAATAGGAAGTTTCTTCTTAGACACTATCTAACTTTGAAATGATCCCTTTCTCCTAAGAAACAAACCTAACCCCCAAATATAAATTAATATTGAAATTTTCTGTCTTGCTTAGAGGGGGAATGAAAGGTAGTAAGCCAAATCTACTCCATATAAATCTTTTTTGATAGCACTAAAAATTTCTGTAATAAAATTTAAGAAAAATTTTCAAGACATAATGGAGAATATTTTCAGTTTATTTATGTTAACAAGCCATTATCCTTGCTTAAACAAAAATGAATACAGTTTCCTTCCTTCCTTTTTCATGTCTCTAAGAAGAAACAATTTAATGATCCACCAAAACAAAGCATGTGTTCTTCCCTTCTATATGGAGTACTAAACTTCAAAGGAAATAAATAAATATTAAGTTATATGAGGGTAAGGGTATGGAGGGGGTGAGTTATACAATATTTATAGCTGGACTGTTTTTTTGTTTTGTTGGCTTCCTGATTCCTGGTCATTTATTTTAGAACATGAGAACCCAATGAAAAAACGCAAACTAAAAACTTTCATCTACTTCCTTATATCCAAGAAAAGAAAGATCACTGTCAGTGTAGACAGTAGTATCTAGAACAAATTGGGGGATAAGTTAACATCATAATCATTAAGACAAATGAACATTATCTCACAGGTGCCTCACAACAAACAGGCTTGAACAGTTGTTCATGGAGCAGGATAGGCAATATGATTACCATTTGACATAAAGAAACTCATGGAGATTACATGGGGCATTGGGGCCCAAGGCTAATGAGCCAGCTGTGAAGCTGTGATGAAAATCCCAATCTTTTGGTGCTCAGTCCAGTAGTCATTCCACACACTGACTCAGTTCATTTCACCAGTTTCAATTAGTATGCAAGGATAACAAGATGAAGCTATGTAACAATGCCTCACTCTGCTTATCTGCTGTTTTTGGTCTCCTTTCTCTCTTTCTTTTAACACTCTTATGTACTTTGTGGCTTGGCTTACAAGCTGAATCTTGCAGTTCGTTTTGCACAGGTGGTCAGGATTCCATTTAACCGTTTTGTATACACAATTCTTTCTAAATTCAAACCTAGCACAGGCCGAAGTTTAATTTAATGTTTTAGAGAAGAGGGAAGCAAAATTGTTTTGAAATTCTCTGTGAAAAACAGCCTGTTGTATTAGAACAAACAGCAGCTTGTTCCTATCAGTCCTTTGTTTGACAAGTCTGGGCTGGCTAGAAAGGTCATTTATGCCTCAAAGCATCAAATTAACATTTGAAGACATGAATTTTAAAAATGGCTATTTGCTTCTGTTCTGTGAATGGCTAATGTAGTTCAAAAAAACAGAAAGGAGAAAAACCCACTACAGTTTTAGCCCAGTCCCAAAGAAAGACCAAAAAAATAACAAAACAGAAAAAAGAAAACCCAAAACGTTCTTCAGGCAAACTAAGCATTGATTTTATGTCCATGTCAACACAAGCTATGCCTTAATTAAGCCTCATTCTTTAATGAAGAATTAAGAGGGCAGGTGAAGTAGTCAAACTTTTAACCAATACAGGAAAGAAAAAAAATCACATAAGATGATTTGTGTGTGTGTGTGTGTGTGTGTGTGTGTGTGTGTGTGTGTGTGATGGAGTCTCACTCTGTCACCAGGCTAGAGTGCAGTCGCTCGATCTTGGCTCACGGCAACCTCCACCTCCCGGGTTCAAGAGATTCTCCTGCCTCAGCCTCCCAAGTAGCTGGGACTACACGTGCATGCCACCACACCTGGCTAATTTTTTTTTTTTAATAGACACGGGGGTTTCACTATGTTGGCCAGGATGGTCTTCATCTGCTGGCTTCGTGATTCGCCTGCCTTGGCCTCCCAAAGTGCTGGGATTACAGGTGTGAGCCACTGTACCAGCCCATAAAATGATTTTTCGGCACAACATAAAAACCTTTAAATAAGTCTCTTCCCTCTTATCCATAAGCCTTCTGCTCCAACACCAGTAATGACCGTATGGGGTAAACTCCCTATTTAATATTGTCTGGATTCAAACACAACAGTTTTTTCCTTAAGTTCTTATTTATTTTCCTAGCACAAGTCTATAATCTGATACATTTAAAATATAAGCCATCATTACTAACTGCAACTTTCAACTATATAAATATTAATCAAGACCAGAAAATACTGATCTTGATGGATCGTAGTTTCACTGGAATGATCAAAGTATCTGAAGTCTGAAATTCACTGTATACAGCCTTTTAAAAGTCATTCATTTCCCTTTTTATTTTTTGAGATGGAGTCTCGCTTTATCACCCAGGCTGGAGTGGGCTCCCTGCAACCTCCGCCTCCCAGGTTTGAGCGATTCTTCCACCTCAGCCTACCAAGTAGCTGGGACTATAGGCATGAGAAATCACGCTCGGCTGATTTTTATATTTTTAGCAGAGGCAGGGATTCACCATATTGGCCAGGCTGGTCTCAAACTCCTGACCTCGTGATCTGCCCACCTTGGGCTCCCAAAGTGCCAGGATTACAGGAATGAGCCACGGTACTCAGTCAAAAGTCATTCATTTTCATAATAGCTATGTTTTACAGATGTATACTGGGAATACAATCATGCCTCACTATATGAGGGGATTAGTTCTAAGACCTCCTGAGTATACCAAAATCGTCTTCACTCAAGTTCCTGCAGTCAGCCCTGCAGAACCCCCACATGCTGTATTTTCAATCTGCATTGGGTTTGAAAAAAAATCTGCGTATACATGGACCCACAGAGTTCAAACTCATATTGAATGGGTTTGTGATAAAGCTCAACTGTACCACAAGCAGCTTCTATAATATTATGGAAAATGTAAGATCTAATATCAGATTTAAGATTAATATAAGATTGACCATAATAGGAAACAAAATTTGAGAATTTCCAAAATTATAGAAAATTTCTTAAATATGAGGAAAAGTGTAAGATATTATCAACAATTCAAAACAAACTCCAAAATGGAAAATTACCTTAATATGATTGCCTTCACAAGAAATATTCTATGATGTCATGAAATTAGTTGATAAAATCATGTCTCAATGCTGCTGTTTCCTCAAGCTACTTCCTACCTCTCCTCTCTCCTTCCTGCTTAACCCCTTGCAATCTGGCTTCCATTCCAAACACCCCATTGTCAAGGTTCTCTCGGGATTAATTAGTGATCCCATAAATGCAAAGCACAAAGGCCTCCTTTCAGGCCTCATTCTCCTTGACCCTTCTACAGCATCTGACACTATACCATAAAACCCTCTCACTTTGCTTCTGCAACACTGTACTGGAATGATTCTCTGTGACCTCTCAGAACATCTCTTCTCAGTACCTTTCACTTACCATTCATGTATCCAAATGATTCTGAAGTTTGCATTTGCTTCATGCGGATCTGCCCCACTGCACAAATCGTGGGTATACTATTCACACGGAAGACAATGTGATTGGTACCCACTGGAGCTGAGCAATGGAGTGTCCTTGTCCTTGGATGGTTCTCAGGCCTTACCACAGGCTTCTTCCTCCTAGACAGTAGCCTTCATTCCCACACCTTGCACTATGATACACACACACACACACACACACACACACACACACACACACAGGGTTGGCTCTCAAGTCTACATCTTCATCCCTATTTTCTTCTCATCACCATCCTTCCTGACCAACTGTTTGCTGGCTAGTTCCATAGGGAAAATACATATTTACATCTACTAATATCTCACTCTAACACCTCACACTTGATTTGTACATAGCTGAATTTATCTCCTGCCAAAACCTGCACAAACTTCTAGGCCATGCCAGACTCCTTCATTTCCTTCATCTTGGCCAAAGCTGATCTTGCCAAGGCCTTTCCCTAAATTTTCTCTTTATCTACTGCCTCTTGTTCATTCCCAACACCCTTCTCTAAACCAGGCCTCACCTCTCACCTTAAACAGATGGGCTCTCTGTCCCCACCATCTTGTGGCTTGAATTAAGCATTGGCACTACAAGACAGGTAAAGTTTAATACAAAAGCAAGATAAACATTCCACTTGATTAAGGCATGAAGCACATCATCATTCTCTCTGTAACAAACCCTACCCCCTGTAGGGGATAGCAGTGCCCCATGCAAAGCAGGCACTCAATCAGAATTGGAACCTCAAATGAGTAGCAACACTTGACTGTCCCCCCAACACACAGAGGTTTGGTTTTAAACTGAGGATTCCCTGCCATTTACATAAATGATAAAAATGTAATGGACCCAACAAATGGAAGTTTTTCTCTAAATCACTGAGAATTTGTTTTACAACAACAGTGGTGGGGCTGTAGTAAATCATTCACCGTATTTCCTCTTCCTCTCCTTATAAATAAGTGACAGTCAGCCAAGGTGAGGGGCACAGGCCACAGCTATTAAATTGCACAAAGTTATGCAGAAATCAAACATGTAAAGACTACTGAAAGCAGACCAGAAAGAAAGAAAAAAATTAAAAACAACAGAAAACTAAAACCTGGAACAATGTAGGTTGTTATAATACGAAGACATCTAATGAAACAGAACTGTGTTCTGTATCCCTTCAAATATTTCTGGCATCCCTGTAATTTTTTTAAAATAGCGTAAGAGGCTGGGTACAGTGGCTGATGCCTGTAATTCCAGCACTTTAGGGGTTCAAGGTGGGAGGATGGCTTGAGGTCAGGAGTCTGAGACCAGACTGATCAACATAGCAAGACCCTATCTGTACAAAAATAAAAAGTTGTTTTAAGTTAGCTGGGTGTAGTGGTATGTACCTGTACTTCCAGCTACTTGGGAGACTGACACATGAGGATCACCTAAGCCCAAGAGTTTGAGGCTGCAATGAGCTTTATGATCACACCACTGTGCTCCGGCACGGGTGACAGAATGAGACCCATCTCTAAGATAGAACAGAATAGAACAGCCTAAGAGAATCACCAAAATGGCTTTCAAAACTCAGGAAAATTACTAGAGTACTGACTTCAATTAAGAGAACCAAACCAGGCCAAGTGATTTAGTTCACAGTAGCATTCATGTTTGTGTCTTCTTTTTGCAAAAAAAAGATATGACAGTCCTTGACCTTATGTCAAAACAAACGTCTTTCTTGCCAGCAACTAAAAGATTAAGGAAGTTCTGTATAAATTAGAGCTCCCTTGGGTACTGCCCACTGTAGACATAAAATTCTCTGTGGTCCCCTCCACAGATAATGTTAAGATCTAGTAGGCACATACCTAACCTGTCCAAGAGTCATTATCAAAGCATGAAGAAACTAAAAAAAAATCATCTCCAATAGCTGGAAAAGGGATTCTCAGTATGGAAGGGATGGTATCTACAATAAATCCCATTTTTATGGACTCTGTTAGAAAAAAATCATTTTAAATACGAGAAGTTTGACAATTTAAGATTTTTTAAATAGTTGTTTGATTATCATTAAATAAACATATACACTAGAATACAATTGGTCTTCCACATTCACATATTCAACCAACCATTATATTTGAGCTGGGCACGGTGGTGCATACCTATAGTCCCAGCTACTAGGGAGGCTGAGGCTGGAGGATCGCTTGAGTCCAGGAGTTCTGGGCTGTAGTGCGCTATGCAGATCAGGTGTCCACACTAAGTTCGGCATCAATATGGTGACCTCCCGGGAGCAGGGGAGCACCAGGTTGCCTAAGGAGGGGTGAACCGGCCCGGGCCGGAAACGGAGCAGGTCAAAACTCCCGTGCTGATCAGTAGTGGGATCGCACCTGTGAATTGCCACTGCACTCCAGCCTGGGCAACATAGCGAGACCCTGTCTCTTTTAAAAAATGAAATTTAAAATATTAAAAAAAAAAAGAAAGAAAGAAAGAAAATATTTGAGGGCCTGGCGTGGTGGCTCACAACTTAACCTCAGTACTTTGGGAGGCCAAGCAGGAGGACTGCTTAAGCCCAGGAGTTCAAGACCAGCCAGGACAATGAAGTGAGTCCCTGTCTCAACAACAAAAAAAAAAATTAAAAATTAATGAGGCACAGTGACTTATGCCTATAGTCCCAGCTATTTGGGAGGCTGAGGAAGGAAGATCCGTGGAGCCCAGAAGTTCAAAGTTGCAGTGAGTTATGATCATGCCACTTCACTCCAGCCTAGGTGACAGAGCAAGACCCTGTCTCAAAAAAGAACAAAAAAAATATCTGGCGGAGAAAAGTTCCATGAAGTTCCAAAAAGTAAAACTTGAATTTGCCATGCACAGAGTACTACATTGAATTCACGTGAAGAAAGTGATGGGTCGGCATTCTATTAGGTATTATAAGTAACCTAGAGATGATTTAAAGTGAATAAGAGGATATGCATATGTTATATGCAAATATATATACAATATATAAAATAGCCAAATGCCATTTTATGTAAGGGACTTAAGCATTCAAGAATTTTGACATCCACGAGGATCTTAGAACAAACCTCTCACAGATACAAAGGGATGACTGATGACTGTATTTATAAACACCAAAAAACTTTAAAATATAGGCAATTTAACTATTTTGCAAACACTGTAGTAAAGATTAATTCAGGCATGAATCATCAATAGATGCCAGGTCTAGGGGGAAATTTTGATAAAGAGCAAGATATATTCATGGTCTTAAAGTGTTTCCCCATAGATTGCTTATTAGTTCCAAGAGAAAAAAGAATAACTACATAGTGAATTGGAAAACGCTCTGACTGAGTGATGATCATAATTAACACTACCAATAAGGAGCAAATGGATTTTGTGTGCCTCCAGATGTGATACCCTGAAAAAGGACACATTACTTACACAGTATTCAGGCAGAGACTCTATAGCCTGAATATAATTGTGAGAAAAAATAATAGTAAGAAAAACCCTAATAAGGAAATCTCCCAAATAAGAAATGTTTTTTAAGAAAAAGGTGGGTACTCTATTCTTTAAAATGTCAATTGTAAGAAAAGGTAAAGAAAGTCTGTAAAGTAGTCCAGAATAAAGGAGGATAAAGAGACACTGAGAACTAAATCTACAACCGGATCTAGAGTGGATCCTGATACTGTGAGGGGAAAAAAAAAATCCCGTAAAGAAGATTATTGAATCAATTGACAAAAGTGGAATATGGACAGCAGACTAGTTAAAAGTTTTTACCAATGTTAAATTTATTGAGGATGACACTTTTACTGTCTGTATTGTAATTTTGTAAGAAAATATTCCAAACACGGTTTAGAAAAAAAATTGCGTGTGTATGTAAGTGTGTATGTGTGTATGAGTAGAGAGAAAGCTGTATTAAGTGATAAAGCAAATGGTGTAAAATGTTAACAATAAATTAATGGAGATAACAAGTTTACGGTTATTCTTTGAATTATTCTCACAACTTCTATACATTGAAATTACCAAATCTTTTTAATATAAAAGGTTTATATGTATCACACCTCAGTATTCTGCCATTTAATTTGGTAAGTATAATGTTTATACTTAAATAGTACTGGGAAAATAGTACTTCATCACAATATCGCTTTACAACCTTGCAAATCATGCAATGGCCTGAACTGCCTCCCAATGTCAGAGAAGGATTTAACTGTGTCAAAGGTTTTAAAAGCAGCCTCCATGTTTCCATAGCTGAGTGTAAAAGAGCAGATCCTGCTTCTAGAAGGCATAATTGTATAACAACAAAATAGGAGGAAAGAATAGCTATCCTGCTTGCATCACTCCGGTTATTTAAGAAATCCAGTTATCTGTCCATTCCTTACTAAATGAATGTAAAGTTCAAACTTCCTAGCTGAGCACAGAAGACCCTTCACAATCAGGGGCAGCTTACCACTTTAGATTTATCTGCTGCCACCATGCCCAAATACACACTTTCAACATTCCAGTCATTCGGATCCCTTTTATAGGCCCAGTGCTTTTGCACATTCTGTTCCTTCTGCCTAAAATGTCCTTTTTCAATGGCCTTCTCTTCCTGATGAACCCTCCTCTTCTCTTCCTTCCTAATCTTAAATGTCTCTTCCCAGCTGAAGCTTTTCCTGACTTACCCAACAAAAGTTAATCTTACTCCTTACGCTCCTTACACAATTCCCAAATAATTGTGTTTCCATTACCAGGTGGTATGGAGATTTCTCTCTTTTTGTGAGTTTCTCCATAACCAGAACATGAGGTCTTTCAGAGCATGAATTATGGTCTAGAACCACAGTGTCTTCTCAGCATGGTGCTTCATAAACACTGACTAAATGACTAAATTAACTTCTTTAACTGGCACCGAATCAACAATTCAAAAAACAGCCAGCCCTGCATTTATTTTATGCCAGACACTAATGTAAATGCTTTACAAATACCAATTTATTCCTCCTAACAAACCTAAAATGTAGATGTGCCACTGCAATATTTCACCAATTCTATGAATATGCACCTTCTTCTCCATTTTAACCTCTCTGAAATTGGGATGTATCTAATACTCAGTGGTTTATCATAGTTCGATGGACAATATTTTTTTGTTCCTTAGGGGTACATAAAGCAATGATGCATTTTACAATCAATGGTCTTGGTTTTGATTAAATACAGTTATTATCCCCAGATATTCCCTAATATTTACAAATGAGGAAACTGAGGCACAAAAGAACATTTAATTAACTTGCTGAAGTTTACATATAAGAGCCAAGATTAGGTAGACTGGCTCCAGAACCCACACTCTTAAACTACATATTGTAATATCTCCTCAACAAAAGTAATTCCGTAGCATGAATGGGCTACTGGCACCAGAGCTGAAACAGTCCAAAAGTGAAGCTTGCTCTTTGAGGCTTGCAAGATCCTGGGAAACAGCTGAGATGAAGCCCAAGATCAGAGGCAGTGAACTTAAAACAGACCTTGAAGTGCCTGAGGAAAAAGCTAAGATTATCTGTCAGCATCTGCTCTTCCTAGGCTAGGCCTACGTCTGAGTCCCGGCTTCTTCTCTATTTCCCACCTCAGGAGATAGTCTCTACGTCTTTATTTTCTCCTTTATATTTGCCCTTAAGTTTCCAATAAATGCCATTATAATTCTCTCAGAGCTAGTAATTACTCAAAAAAAAACCTAATCGAGCCCTGTGCCTTCTATCTAATCCCTGTAACATCATCTCTGCTAAGTAGTTACACCTAGCCTCACCTCCAACACTTAGGCAGTTCCTTTTATTTTTAGAAAGATGGAAAAAGATACTCCTTACATTAAAGTCCATCTCCTTGTAATTTCTGCTCCTACGTGTTCCCTCAAGGCCTGCACAGCAAGTTTTAACTCCTCTTCCTCATAACAGTCCTTGTCCCCTTCTTTGAGAACTATGCTTTTGAGACAGCAACTCAGAGGCATCCTTGCTTCAAAAACTGGCCATCAGCAGAACTGATGGAGGCACAAATTATTGGCAGTAACACTGGCACAAGAATTTAAGGAAACAGAGGAGGGGCTGCTCATTTACGGGGGAGAGGAGGCAAGTAAAGGTTCACTGAGGAGGTGGCTTTTGAGGGATAAAACATTGTCAGCCAGTGTCAAAATTCTTTCATGGAGAGTGTGGGGAAGTGAATTTTTAATGAAAAGGAAAAGCTGAACTTTCAAACATATGAAGAAGTCTTTTGGCTTCCAACATTCTTGCTTTCATTTTATGATTCTGGGCAGAAGGCTCACTGGCTTGTACAATTTGTGCAGTGCTGAATGCATAGATAACCATCCTACTGACAGTGGAATGTAGAGTTGGAATAAACACGGTGAACTTACCATCTGGGTGGAACCATCTGATTTGTAGCAGTATCACTTGCTGAAGATTCTACATGTATTCGTCACTAAAAGTGGTTGCCTCAATCACTTCCTTTCTGATCACCTAAGGTAAAAAAAAAACTAGCACAAACGCAACCTCTATAACTGCTTCTTAATGATCAGTGACCAACAACAAGAATGCCCATTTTCACTAGTTTTTTTTTTTTTTTGAGACACAGTTTCGCTATTGTTGCCCCGGCTGGAGTGCAGTGGTGCAATCTCGGCTCACTTAAACCTTGAACTCCCAGGTTCAAGCAATTCTCCTGCCTCAGCCTCCAGAGTAGCTGGGATTACAGGTGTCTGCCACCACGCCCAGCCAATTTTTTGTATTTTTAGAAGAGACGGGGTTTCACCACGTTGGCAAGGCTGGCCTCAAACTTCTGACCTCAGGTGATCCACCCACCTCGGCCTCCCAAAGTGCTGGGATGACAGGCGTGAGCCACCATGCCTGGCCCTCGCCACTGTTATTAAACATAGTACTGGAAGTTCTAGCTAGAGTAATCAGACAAGAGAAAGAATGAAAGGGCATCCAAAGTGGAAAGGAAGAAGTCAAATTATCCTTGTTTCCAAATGACCTTATATTTGGAAAAATTTAAAAACTCCATCAAAAAAACTATTTGTTCTGATAAACAAATTTAGTATAGTTGCAGGATACAAAATCAACATACAAAAATCAGCAGCATTTTTACATGCCAACAGTGAACAATCTGAAAAATCAAGAAAGTAATCCTATTTATAATAGCTACAAATAAAATATCTAGGAATTAATCAAAGAAGTGAAAGACCTCTAGAATAAAAATTATAAAACATTAATACAAGAAACAGAAGAAGACACACACAAAAATGGAAATATACTCCATATTCATGGAGAAGAATCAATATTGTTAAAATGTCCGCACTACCGAAAGTAATCTACAGACTTAAGGCAATATCAATCAAAATACCAATGATGTCCTCACAGGAATAGAAAAAAAAATCCCAAACTTTACAGGAAACCCCACAAAAGATCCAGAATAGTGAAAGCTATCCTAACCAAAAAAGAACAAAACTGGAGGAATCACATTACTTCACTTCAAATTACACTACAGAGCTATGGTAACCAAAACAGTATAGTACTGGCATAAAAGTAGACACATAAATAAATGCAACAGAAAAGGGAACCCAGAGATGAATCCATGCATCTACAGTGAATTCATTTTTGACAAAGATGCCAAGAAAATACTTTGGGAAAAGGGCAGTCTCTTCAATAAATGGTGCTGGGAAAACTAGATATCCGTATGCAAAAGAATGAAACTAGACCCCTGTCTCTCACCATATACAAAAATCAAATCAAAATGGACTAAACACTTAAATTAAGACCTCAAACTATGAAACTTCTCAAGAAAAACTTTAGAAAAACCCTTGAGGACACTGGGCTGGGCAAAGATTTCTTGAGTAATATCCCACATGCACAGGCAACCAAAGCAAAATTGGACAAATGGAATCATACCAATTTATTATTTAAAAGCTGCCGCACAGCAAAGGAAACAATTAACAAACTAAAGAAACAATTCACAGAATGGGAGAAAATATTTGCCAACTACCCATGTGAGAAGGGATTAATAACCAGAATATACAAGGATGTCCTCAAACAACCCTAAAAGAAAAAATCTAATCAATTAAAAAATGGGCAACATCAATGACAAACCAGATAAAGAAAATGTGGTACATATACACCATGGAATACTATGCAGCCATAAAAAAGAATAAGGTCATGTCTTTTACAGGAACAAGGATGGACTCAGAGGTCACTATTAGTAAACTAACGTGGGAACAGAAAACCAAATACAACATGTTCTCTCTTGTAAGTGGGAGCTAAACGATGAGAACTCATGGACACAAAGAAGGGAACAACAGGTAACAGTACCTTCAGAAAAGATAGCTATTGGGTACTGCGCTTAATACCTGGGTGATGATATTAGCTGCATAACAAACCCCCGTGACATGAGTTTACCTATGTAACAAATCTTCACATGTACCCCGAACCTAAAAGTTTTTTTTTTAATGTGACACATATGCACAATGGAATACTATTCAGCCATGTAAAAGAATGAGATCCTGTCATATGCAACAACATGAAGGGAACCGGAGGTCATTAAGTGAAGTGAAATAAGCCAGGCATAGAAAGAGAAACTTTGCATGTTCTCACTTATTTATGGGACCTAAAAATTAAAACAATTAAACTCATGAAGAGAGAGAACAGAAAGATTACCAGAGGCTGGGAAGAAAAGTGGGGGATGCTTAATGGGTACAATGGAAATAGAATGATGTCAGGCACAGTGGCTCTCACGTGTAATCCCAGCACTTTGGGAGGCCAAGGCCGGCAGATCACTTGAGGCCAGGAGTTCAAGACCAGCCTGGACATCATGGCAAAACCCCATCTCTGCAAATAAATAAACAAATAAGCTGGGTATGGTGTGCCTGTAATCCCAGCCACTCGGGAGAGTGAGGCACAAAGATTGCTTGAACCTGGGAGGCAGAGGTTGCAGTGATCCGAGATCCCACCACTGCACTCCAGCCTGGGTGACAGAACAAGCCTCCATTTCAAAAAAGGGGGCGAGAAAAAGAATGAATAAGACCTAGTATCTGTTAGCACAACAGGGTGACTATAATAAACCATAATTTAACTGTACATTTTAAAACAACTAAAAGAGCATAACAGGATTGTTTGTAACACAAAGGATAAATGCTTGAGGTGACTGATGCACCATTTACCCTGATGTGATTATTATGTGTTGTGTGCCTGTATCAAAATATCCCATACAGTCCATAAATATACATACTTACTATGTAACCACAAAAATTAAAAATAAATCATCATCATCATCAATGATCAAATCAAATTGTTCTAATGTGCACCTCCCTACACACTCCCCAACAGCCTCTGTTCTACTGCTACTTAGTATGTAACATGGATAATGCTTAACACCATGCCCAGTTCACTACGGCATCAGGAAAAAAACATGTTTTGGCAAAAAATACCAGAAACTTCTGTATGAAGAACATTTTAAAACCTTATTATAAGTGATCTTCTTCCTATCTGATGTTAAAAAGTCATCTACTGGTCTAGGAGCAAGTGAAATGTCTACAATATTGTTAAAACTTTCAGATATATAGTAAAAAGCTGGACATTAGTATCATTTTGTAGGTCT
The DNA here is from genome assembly GCA_036589455.1 of Ateles fusciceps. Lineage (NCBI taxonomy): Eukaryota > Metazoa > Chordata > Mammalia > Primates > Atelidae > Ateles > Ateles fusciceps. The sequence goes on from JAZHEH010000904.1 coordinate 3,936,782, forward strand.
TCCACATGCTCCATAACTTAATCCTATTCTGTCATTAGACAATGTGCTGATCTCTAAAGCATGTGTTAGGTTCTTTGCACAGTCATTTTTTCATTCTTCATCAATTAATTCAAAGTGATGCTGTACAGGCAAAGATGAAAGAATTTAAAGATTACTCTTGCAAATTAAAATGTTTTGTGTTCCTACAATAACCATAAAAATATCTGAACTGACTTGACAGTTTATAAAGTACTTTCTAATATATATGACACCACAATCCTGTGGGATATGATCTTCGTGTTCGAGGTTAAGAAACTGAGGTTCAAAGATGTCAAATGTTTAACCAAAGTCCATGTTTCTAGTGAAGGGCAAGGCTATGGATCTCAGCCCAGACCCTATTACTGTAATTTCTAAGATATTTCTATTGATGAAACCACAACTACTTCCAACACAATTGCACACCTAACTCCAGCCCAGATTAACCTATTGCATATCCTATTCTGTAATTAATACAACCAGAGGACAAGGGCCACAAACTACCATTGTCCTGAAGGGCACATCCCTGAGCAGAAAAAAGCCTTTCAGGAGAGGCTTGCATTGTGTGGACATGGCATGATATTCTAGACCAGTCTTGTCCAATGATGATGGAACTGTTCTGTACCTGAGCTGTTCAATATATTAGTCACTAGCCACATGTAACTATTGAGCACTTAAAATGCATAATTGAGAAAATAAATGTTTAATGTTATTTAATTATAATTAATATAAATCTAAACAGCCACATGTAGCTAGTGGTTGCCTTACTGGAGAGCTCAGTTCTAGACCTTAAAGATTGGAAGCAGAGCTTAATATTAACATCTAAATGGTATAGCCTTGAGAACAAATGAAAATCAACTTAATAGTGAGCCCAGAGCACAGAACTGATTTACTCAGTGGTTCATGAGAACTGTAATGGATGTGATACCATCAACAGTAATATAACCAGTGAGAGAATGGTAGAATTTTCTTTCAATCTTTGTAAGCCTCTCTGGTGAGCCAAATCCAAAGAGTGACTAAAGACACCAAGGCATGTTGACAGTATCAAATACAAAGGGCAAATAACTTTAATCTATAGGCCACAATGGCTTTCCTCAGAGAAATCCATTACTATGTAAGGAAACTAACCCAACTAAGTTATAAACAGGAGGCCAGGAACAGTGGCTCATGCCTGTAATCCCAGCACTTTGGGAGGCCAAGGCAGTTGGATCACCTGAAGTCAGGAGTTCAAGACCAGCCTGGTAAACGTGGTGAAACTCTGTCTCTACTAAAAATACAAAAATTAGCCAGGCATAGCGTTGCACGCCTGTAGTCCCAGCTACTAGGGAGGCTGGGGCAGGAGAATCGCTTGAACCTGGGAGGCGAAGATTGCAGTGAGCTGAGATCACACTACTGCACTACAGCCTAGGGCGGTGAGACTCCATCAAATGAATGAATGAATGAATGAGTGAGTGAATGAATGAATGAATGTTATAAACAGGAGCTGAGGATGTGAAAAGCAAGGTGTCTTAGCAAACATTATTTCCCTAATAATAACACTTTATTCCTGCATTGAAAAATTTAAGAGCGTTTTTAAGGCCATTCCCTTGTCTCTGTCCTTAAAAGTACCATATTCATATTTCTAACACCATCCACCACTTCCCTTGGAAACATTTGTTTCTGTGTCTTGCCTCCTCACTCGCCTAGACAGTCACAAAAAGTTTTCATTTAAATAAAAATCACAGAGTAGGCCAGGCGCAGTGGCTCACACCTGTAATCCCAGCACTTTGGGAGGCAGATCACCTGAGGTCAGGAGTTCGAGCCCAGCCTGGCCCAACATGGTGAAACCCCATTTCTACTAAAAATACAAAAAATGAGCCAGGTGTGGTGGCAGGCACTTATAATCCCAACTATTCTGAAGGCTGAGGCAGGAGAATCACCTGAACCCAGGAGGCAGAGGTTGCAGTGAGTCAAGATCACACCACTGCACTCCAGCCTGAGCGACAGAGCAAGATTCTGCCTCAAAAAAAAAAAAAAAAAAAAAAGTCATAGACTAGTTCTGTATCAAATCCTTCTTTGTGTTAAAATTACTGAGGCTTTCAAAATCCCTGGATAGGTTTTATGAGTGCTATTAACAAAGCAGTTATCATTTCCCATTCCTTTAGTATAATCTACATTCAAAGCACCATATTGGTGCTGATAACAGGACTGGACTGCAAGTCAAAAGCCTGTAGTCCTGGTTCTGCTTCTCTCACTACTAGATATTTAGGCCTCTGCAAACCACTTAATTTCTCACCACCTCAGTTTTTCATTTGTAAATTGATGGAATGATTAGATCATCCATAAAGTACCTTCCGATTCTAAAACTCTACCATCCTGTGATAGCCTCAGTGGTCTTCACTTGGTTTCAAGGTCTTTCTTGAAACTTCCTAATAAGAAAAACCACATATTTTGGTTATGAAGCAAAACTGTGATACGTATAATCTGCTTTTAAAATTCACAAACAATATACCCATTCTCCATAATTCTGAATATACCAGTTATTTAAATATAGAAAAAGACATGCATTCATTTATAGTATTTCAAAACAGAAGTCCTTAACTGTACCAATTTAAAAGTATGCGCTTCAGTGGTAAGATCCAATTACCTACAGTAATGACAGAGCACCAAGAAAAGCACATGCTAACATGGACCACTTCTGATTAGCTTTTGCTTTTCATTTATGTTTCAGACTCTACTCACACAATCCAATCATAGCCTTTTAGGTGGTCTTTCTAGCTATCTGTGTTCTGCAATTCTGAAACTGTGTCCTTTAACAATACCTAAAAACAATACTCATAGGAAAAGAAAAAACAGCATTTCTACTCATGTGAAGACTTCTTTGGGAATCTGGATCTATTTATACTCAAAAAATCCACTTTGAAACTGAAGTTGAATAATTTTCGTTGGCACAGTTGAGTGATTTTTGTTTAGTAATCTTATAAACCTGTTTAATGTAGATAATATACATTGAGGCAGGACCTTCTAACAGAGATAGGCACTGAACTCCTTTGTGAACTCAAAGTCCTTTTACTCTCTGCACTACAGTTCCAACCTAATTTCATTATTCTACATGCAGATGCTAACACAGGTATGCTCTATTTTGTTGTCTTTCTGTTCATACTTCTCATTCATTCCCTGTCCATCTTCCTCAAATTCTGTTCTTTCAAATGGGCTTTGTGTTTTCTAGTCTTAGCAACTTTCCATTCATCTTTTCAATTCTGTCTTGCAATCTAATGGTGGAGAGGCTGGCAAAGTAGCTAGCTGGGGCTAGTGGGCTGCATGAGGCCAAAGGAGGGGGCAGAGCTAAACTAAATCACTCCAAGAGGGATGGACCTACAGGGATCAAATCTTTGATTCATCTCATTGGCATGAGATCCTAAGCGCCTGGTTAAAAAGCCTGCCGGCTGGTCACTCATCACTTCTGAGAGAATCAAGAAAGAGGATTCTATCATACCCCTAGGAAGAGATCAGAGGTGTATAAGCTCTAACAGGTGATATAATCAGCTAGGAGAAAGATCAAAAGCATCATGATATCAGAAGTTGGGCTACTGGAAATTGCTGCTAGAGTGTCTAAAATTCTTATTAAAAACTTTAAGAAGTCTCACAGTTTCTGAAAGAGAAGGGGGAGATAATGCTGTAAGAAAAGAAGCTTCACTACTAGGGAAACCCCAAGGGTTATTAGAATTGACTCATCTTAACAGGGCCTTGGTGAGTTATCAGCAGGTAGAATAACACTGTGAAAACCAGGCCCTTCTGCCTCCTTCCTGATTCCTTCCAAGAATCTGGATTAATTCAGCAATGAAGGAATGTCGTTCATTCTGCGAACTCATGTACAGAGAGAACACTTCCATATAGCCCTTTTTGTATCCAGTGATTCCTAGATTCTGCATACTCCTCTACCCAACACACATGTAAGAAGGTTAGATTTATATTATAATCTACACTTTTGGTTTTATAGTAACATCAGATTGCTGATAGTCCAAGCCCTGATAAGCTTATCTTAAATAACTTAAGCTCCCATTACCTTTCATTGGTAAATGTTTCATGAAGGTTTTGCCCTTAATGTTCTCAGTTGTTTAAAACAAACCAAAAATAAATCTTTTTTAAAGTTTTAAAGATCTAATTATTCCTTCTGAGGTAAAATGTACCATACACATTAACTAACTTGAGCTCATCCAGCAGCAGATACTAAGTGGCTTGTAGGTGACTGGTTATGCTATTTTTTAACTGTGTCCTTTGTGAACTGCAGAGAAACAGGGCCCAGAACCTTTATATGGCCAATCAGTTCCCATCTCCTATCCATCCCAACATACAAACATATTCCCACATTGGAATCAGTAAGGGTTTTTTGTTTTGTTTATTTTTGTTTTGAAATGGAGTCTTGCACTGTCTGTCGCCCTGGCTGGAGTGCAGTGGCACAATCTCGGCTCACTGCAACCTCCGCTTTCTGGGTTCAAGCAATTCTCCTGCCTTAGCCTCCAAGTAGCTAGGATTACAGGCACCTGCCACCACACCCATTTTTTTTTGTTTGTTTTTTTTTTTTGTATTTTTAGTAGAGTACGGGTTTCACTATGTTGGCCACGCTGGTCTTGAACTCCTGAATTTGTGATCTGCCCACCTCAGCCTCCCAAAGTGCTGGGATTACAGGCGTGAGCCACTGCACCCAGCCCAAGGGTTTTTATCTTAAATATTCTTACGTTGTACATCAAAATGACACTCCCTTCGTGATATATGAAGCAACTCTAAATTACTTTCCAGGCTCTACTTCATACATTTCCAATCATAAACTAACAAGCAAAAGCCTACCTCAACTCTACCATATTCCCAAAAAGACTTCAGAAACAAAACTACTAGTTCTGTGTCGCAGCCATAGTAAACAGTGAGGGGGAGCATCAGCTTTGGAGCCAGTCACACCTGGGACTGGCATTTGCTAGCTGTGTATCCTCGAGCAAGTACTAACCTCCCTGCAATCCAGTTTTCTCACCTATAAAGACAGGATTCAAATGCCATCTATTTCACAGTCTTCTTCTGAGAATTAGGATTTAGATAAAATAACACAGAGAAAGGAATTAGTACAAGGCACACAGTGTTCAACATTTTTTGTTTTAAGTTACCTAAAATCTCTTAGGAAAAAATAACCTAAAAAGTAAGCAAAGAAATACTTAAAAATCAATTAATCAACAGCAGTATTGGATGCTGACTCCTTTGAAACATAAATAATCTTACTCAGTTTACCTCTCAACCATATGTAATGAGCATAGCAGAGTTCTCTTATGCTGACTGTCTCCATGTGGGGGATATGTTTGCTGGGCTTATAACTATTACAAGATATTTCCCCTTCCACAGGGGGAGATGGAAGTAATTCAGTCTGAGCTAAAATCCTGTATTTTCAAATTTAAAAAGCATAACTAATTCTATAGTTGGCACAGGAAAAAATCTTTTTTCCTTTGCCCTAACTGTACAGTGCAAAGGAAAAAAGATTTCAGCCATGCTATTTACCTGACCTCTCTACTGCATAGCTCAAACTTAGATCCAAAACTAGACCCTTGATTTGTCACATCCCAAAACTGTTCTTTTTCCTACCATTCCCAGCTCCAATAAACAGTCACCACCCCTGATGCTCAAAATAGAAACTTCAAAATCACCTTGAACTCTTTCTTCTTTTATTCCCCATCCCATCCAATGCCATCACTAAATTCTGCTGTTATGTCCACTTCTCTACATCACTGCCCCCCGCAGTCCAAGCTAATACTGAACTACTGCAACTACCCTCTTCGCTGAACACTTTGCTTCCACTCTTGCCCTCGCCGACATATTCTCCACATGGCAGCCTGAGGATGGCTTCCCACTACACTTAAGTCAATTCCTTTTAATGTACTAGAATTACCTCACAGGATCACCTTTGCCCTGTCCATTTCTCCTACCCCATCTGGTATCACTCTCTCCTCATATTCCTCTGCCCTACAACTCACACTGTGTTCCTTCCTTTCAGTTCTTTGGAAACATCAAGTCGCCCCACCCCCCACCCCACTCCTGCCCTCGAGAGCTTCCTTCACACACACTTTAACATCTCTCATTTCCATTATACTGCAAGTTTATGTTTGCTGAGCAATATGTGCCCAGCAACTGACGTTAAGTCTGGCACACAGTAGGTATTCAAAAGGAATCAATGAATGAATAGGAACAGAAAATAAATTTTTATGACAAACACCTTCAACAATAAAATGGAAAACAATACAAAAAAAACAGGCTCAATGGGAGGAAATTCACAATAAACCATTTTAAATTAATATTCAAGATGGACACTCCTAAGAAAACATAGATTCTTCAGCAGGGCTCTTAGGAACCAATACAGAGATTAACAGAATAGTTTTGAAAACAGAACACAATGTGCCTCTTTTTTGGTTTTGACAATCTGTTTTCACTGCTGAACTTGCTTTCTTCAATTCCATCTCAATAGAAGCCAAGAAGAAGCCCATAAAAGGAATATGCAAATAGTTAAAACAGTAAACAGAACCTAAGACACAAATATGCTGCCAGCTGCCCCAAATAACATAAACAATAGATGCCTTCATATCACTGATTCCTGATATGCAAGGAAATGGAAAGGGAAGATTCTAAATTTCGAGCCCTGAAACACACTAAAAGCACACCACGCCTGAGCTATCAGTCTTCAGAGGATCAAATCAAAGATGCTGCTTCTCTCCCCCCACCCCCCCACCCCCCCACCGACCTATTTCCCAGCAAACAAGATGCCAGATCTGAAGTATGGTAGTTGCAATTCTGACCAACCCAGTTCTGTTCCGGCATAAAAAACAGTTCAACTTTCTCCTGTGAGGTTTTTCTCTCTTTACTAGAGATCTCAGTATAGGGTCCCAATCTGATTTCCCTGTGATTCACTGGAAGCAGTAAGCTATCACATGCTTTGTCCAAAATTTCAGATCATCTACTAGAAATTGTAGACTTACTAGGGGTAAAGTTACAAGGTTAACATAACAAAGATCAATTTTTCATTTCTTGTGAGCTGAATTATATCAATTTACTGTGGTTACACTGGTTATTTGTTTGGTATTAGCAGCTATACTATCTTTGGTAATTTCCTAAAATCTCAATATATGAATGAAAATGAAAATGCACGCTATGGTCTGCATACTTACTCTCAACCCCAATTCGTATGTTGAAATCTTCACCTCCAAGGTGATGTGCTGTCTTTAGGAGGTTAATGAGGTCATGGATGTAGAGCCCTCATGAACGGGATTAGTGCCCTTAAAAATGGCCTGAGAGAAACCGTTCATCCTTTCCTTCTACCACATAAAGACACAGCAAGAAGGTGCCATCCAGCAACCAGGAAAAGGGGCGTCATCGGACACCCAATCTGATGGTAACTTGATCTTGGACTTCTTAGCCTCCAGAACTGGGAGAAATAAATTTCTGTGGTTTATAAGCCACCCAGTTAAAGATATTTTTGTTATAGCAGCCTGAGTGGATTAACGCAATGAAGACAGTATCTTTCAAAACGTGTGTTAACTAGGCAAAACTAATTTTAAAATATTCTTATTAAAGACAAGGTTGAAATTTCCTGAAACGTTTTAGAGTATTCAGGAAGAAAACTACACTCTAGCATTGTGCAAAAGCTTCCAATTAGGGGGTTGTTTCTTCACTAACATCAAGACTGCAGGGCAGCAATTTTTACTGTAGTCCCATCCTTTATAACCCAAAATGTGCTCACCTTAGTTGTCATTAAATAAAGTTTAAAAAACAATTAATTAAGTCATGCTTAACTCCAAATACAGACTCATCCAATAAGACACAAATATTCACTCCATATTTTGAGAAGACTATATTTTAGAAGAAATGATAACTAATTTGGCAAAAACAAAGAAAGGAAACCTAGTTCTAAACACACACTCAAGGCTCCACTCCTAGAGCACACGGCCTCCCAGGGACTTTTCTGTAACAATGCTGAAGTGCTTCAGACAAGCAGAGAGATGGAGGGACCAGTCAGCATCCACACCAGGTTGTCATTTCTGCTGCCCTTTCCAAGCATGCCACACCATAGTGTATTATTAACCAGAATATTCTTATGTCTTGATAGCAGCCTTTTTTGCTTGAGTCCTTTTATGGGAGAACTAATTAAAAGCATTTTCCCCTGGAGAAACTAAGACACAATGAGATTAAAAGCAGACAAAGTCATATAACTGGTGACCAAGCAAACTAAGCATAATTCATACCTCATTCTTAATTCAATGTTCACTCTACCAAATATTTCTGTTGGCTGTTCTATGTGTTAAATGAAATGATCTTAATATTTAAGTTCAATGTAACAATAGTTTACAACTCTATACTCTTAAAATTATACTGCATGAAGTGTACCATCAACAAAAAGTTATCTAAGTGAAAAACACAAGTCCTTAAAATCTAGTCAGATGCTTTAAAAAGGAAATATATTGGTCGGGCACGGTGGCTCACGCCTGTAATCCTAGCACTTTGTGAAGCTGAGATGGGTGGATCATGAGGTCAGGAGTTCAAGACCAGACTGGCCAAGATGGTGAAACCCCATCTCTACTAAAAATACAAAACTTAGCGGAGCATGGTGGCATGCGCCTGTAATCCCAGCTACTCAGGAGGCTGAGGCAGAGAACTGCTTAAACCCGGGAGGCAGAGGTTGCAGTGAGTCGAGATTGAGCCAGTGCATTCCAGCCCGGGCAACAGAGCAAGACTCCATTTCAAAAAAAAAAAAAAAAGAAATACATCAATTATTACCATACTATTCACAAACTCAGAACACTTAAATTCTGTGTAATTGTCAATGTAGGGCTGAACACTTGAGTACCTGGGTAATTTAGGGCTACACATGTTGCCTTTTGCCAAGGGTGGTCCTGAGTTTTCGTAATTTTGTATCTTTCTGGTCTATATGCTGACTTCACCTTAGCTGGGCTACTACACATAGGTGAAATCACAGTGACAGTGCCTAAGGAAACCCTGAAGATCAAGCAGAAGCTTCTCAACATAAAGGACAAATAAGCTTCCTCTCATGAAAGGCTAAAACTTCCTTCATCGAAAGTCACAACAGTACCACTTTTACAAATCTAGGGTCCCTGAAACAGTTACTCAAATCAGTCAATTAAATTAACTAGCAGATAACTTCAGTAGCTACTCAAAATAGTCTTCCTTTACTGGCCTGCTTAAGTAACAAAGTTTTCCATGGAGCTTAATGGCTCCCTTTAGATCCTTGTCTATGAACTTGTACTGCACTCCATGCTTACCACCCACAGCTCTCACAGCCCCACATACCCCCTCCAAAAAAAGCTAATAAATTTGCATTCCTGACTCTGACTCCTATAACTAAGAACCCAAAGACTAACAAAACTCTTAGGTATGACTAAGCAAAATGATCTAATTAACAAATAGTGAAGAAAAACAAATGTTTTTAGAAGCAAAATTAACTATCATGAAAACAGGAGATACATGGTGGAGAAGGGGAAACTATAGCTCTAAACACCATCCTTGTAAGTTTTTACCAAAACCTCACATTTTTCTTTAAAGGTTGAAAATCAGCAGTAATAACCCAAAACGATCATGCGCAAAGGTGATCTTAATAGAGATATAGGAGATATAATTAATCTTAGCAGTTTTCCACATAATTTTTCTCCTTTTTTAATCTTTTGTTTTACAAAATCGCACTTGAAAACGTTTACAATTTCTTTCTGATACCAATTTTGAAATAAAAATGGACTGTAGGTAAGAAAATTTGAGAACCTCCATAAACAGCAATAATCACCTCCCTAGCCCCTTCACTGGTAAAAATCACCAAAGTTTTTACTATGGCACCCTCCCTCTCAGAAACAAAAACAAAAACAAAACGGCCTTTGAAGTTAGACAATTTGGTATGTGTTATATTCAATTTTGTGCTTCTACTTAATAACTAAAGTGAAGCAATACAGAGCCCTGGATTTCAAAAAACGGAAACAAACAAAACCTTTCCCTTCATTACAAAGAAAATCTATAATCATAATTTAGCAGAAGCCATCCAGAAAACGCAAACCATGTGCCACCCCGCCTCTGCCCTGTCAGTCACACACAATGCCGACCCGCCCCCGCGCCGTCAGTCACACGCAGGCCTCGCCCCATCCTGCCTCCCAACCCCACCCCTCGCGCTGTCAGTCCCAGACTCTGGCCCGCGGCTGAACCGGCGGCGCTGACGTCAGCTGGCGACCGCGGCCGCATTCCTAAACAGTTCAGACAAACCCATTGGTGGGAAGCTTCGAAAGCCCTCAGCTGTAGTGAGGAAAGCAAAGGCTTGGCTGGCAGCCAGACTCCTGAGCTCAGCATTTTGTAATGCACTTCCTTTTTATTTAACAGCTTGCATAATGCGCTTAACCCTTCCTTTACCTGCATCACAACTTTAACCCCTTCTTTTCCTGGTCGAACTTCAAAGCAAACTTCAGAACCCGGTCTCCCATAGGCTTTTAATATATTCCTCACCGATTTACAACTGACTGATTTTTAATACTGTTGAAGAGGCAATTTAATTAAACACACATCTCCCCCTAAACTACCCACTGTTTCCTCCTTAAAGCAATGTTAATTTTCAAGCAAAAAAATTAAAACATTTTATTAAAACAACATATTTTAAAGCTCATTTTTAAGATCCCTCCTTCATAATTTATCTTCTTGAAATTTTCAAGAGACAATAGCTTCAAATGGTCCAAACAAAAGGGTACACAGTGAAAAAAATCTCCCTCCAACCTTGTCCCTCAGTTGTGTTCTCATCCCAGGATAAACTGTTACTTCTTTTGTGTTCACCAAGAAGTACTTTAGTAACACATAAAGAAATACATATATATTCTATTTTCTCCCTTTTTTAAATCGTAAACTCTATACATGATGTTCTCTACTTTGCTTCCTTATTCTTTTTTTAAATTGCATGGAATTTCACAATTTAGCAATCCCCTATATAGGAGCATTTAGGTAATTTCCTATCTTTTTGTTATTACAAATAATGCTGATGGGAAAATCTTGTATGACTGTATCTATAGAATAAATTCCTAGATGGGAAACTGCCACATCAAAACAAACACATGCATTTGTAATTCTGAGAGATACCAGCAAACTGCCCTCCACTAGACTACTGGACGGTACCTTTACCTTCCCAGCAGCAGTGCAGGAGGATGCCTATTTCCCTTAGGCAAATCAGGCTGTCCCTGAATTCAGATAAGAGGCTCTCTCCCAAGCTTATTTTTAGAAAACAGATCTGTGAAAAATAGCATCTTAGTATAGCCTTAATTTACATTTCTCATATTATGAATGAAGTTGAGCATCTTTTTACATATTTTAGGAGTTATTTGTATTTCTCTGTGAACTGTTAAATCATCACTTTTGTCCATTTTTCTATTTGTTCATCATTTTCTTACAGCTTTGTAGCAGCTTATGTTTTTAGAAAAGCAGCATTTTGTGTATGATGACACTTTGAAAGATTTTTATATATTTTAAAGAAAATTAGCTCTTTGTGACCTGATTTGTGAAAATTTTTTCCAGTTTGGTAAATTCATTTGTTTCATGGTTTTTGCCATTGAGAAATTTAGGAATTCTTATATAGCTGAATTGTTACCAATCTATTCTTTCATGGCTTTTGGTTATTGCTATCATAGACTGTCATTCCCCATGCAGTTTGTAGAATAACTTTCCAGTGATTTCTTCAAATATTTTTATGTTTTCAGTTTTACCTTTCAATATTTACAGTCTGTACTTGTCTTCCTAGATATATATCTATTCGTCTCAACACTAATTGAATAACCTATCTTTTCTCACTAATTTGAAATGCTACCTTTATCACATTCAATAATTTCTCTTATGTAAAAGTGGAGCTCTGAGGAATTTTATGCTGCACTTGGGTGATAACTTTAAAATCTGGTATAAAGTAAGATATGTTTTCCATGGACAACATGATCCCATTTCAATAAATAAACTTCAGATTTGGGGAACCGTGTTTATTTTTAAATGAAAACTAAATCCTTTTTAAGATTTCTGAGAGCCCGGCGTGGTGGCTCATGCCTGCAATCCCAGCACTTTGGGAGGTCAAGGTGAGTGGAGCACCTCAAGTCAGGAGTTCAAGACCAGCCTGGCCAACATGGCAAAACCTCATCTCTACTAAAAATACAACAATTAGGCAGGCATGGTGGCGGGGGCCTGTAATCCCAACTACTCGGGAGGCTGAGGCAAGAGAATCACAGAAACCCGGGAGGCGAATCACACGACTGCACTCCAGCCTGGGTGACAAGAGTGAGACTCCATCTCTAAATAAATAAAAGATTTGAGAAAAATTATAGCATCATATTGCCACCTTTAAAGACTTAGGGTTTTTGAAAACAAATATTCACTCGGAAATATTACTTTTTACCAATTATGACAGATGTTTAGTCTTCATAGACTTCATATAATTACCAGAAAGATGTAAAATGTTGAAAATGTTGTTAAAGCAAAATTTTGATGCTGACTGCAGACAACTTTGCCTTTTAATATATTCTTTAAAGAATACTCTTTAAGGAAAAATAAGTGATGAATGAGGATAATCTAGTCCTCTCAACTAATTTTTACTTTTCTTTCAGTATCTGTTAGGGATTACTACACCAAGCCCCTATAAAATGTCTAGGCTTTACATTTATGTAAACCAAAATACTGATAAACAAGTAACATACTATTACTATATTAAGCATACCAATGTTTTCAGCTTTCGGTAGATGTTAAAAGACAGTGATATGCAATAATGATCAGCTGCTGAAAAGGGCAGAACCATGGTTTTGAACAGGACCTCATAAGGTTAGGCAGGTGGTTCCCTAAAGGGATAACAAAATGACACAGACCTGCAGACATAAAGTTCCAAGTACCTGTATGTTAATGGGGGAGGCCAAGACTGGAGGGGAAGAAAAATTCTGCCAAAGCAGGGAGAAGAGTCCAACCCTGATATACAGAAGATCCTAATGCAGCTCAGGCTATCTAATGAATAACAAGGTTATCATTTATTTCACAGCAGTCCCAAGCCCCAGACCTCACAGGGTCACAGACTACACATAAAGAAAAAGCCTTTAAAGGTATTTTCTTTGTGTGATACATGTACATGCATATACGTATTTTTAAGTTTCGGAAATATAATTCAAATAAAAGTCTTATAATCTTCTAAATAAGATGTGGTGCTACAATTATTTTTATGGAGTTACTCTTTTATACTCTGAGCCCATTTCCATATATAAACTATGACACTGAGAATAAAGTCCAAACAGAAATGACTTTAGAGTTCTTGACACTCTGTCCCTGATCTACTCTCTTCTTCTCTTGTGTTTCACAGAGCCTACACCTTGGCCTCATGGAAACAAAACCTGCTGTTTTTCAAATATGTCTGTTGTCTTTGCTCACATTTTCTGGTATCTGGAATACGCTCCCAAGAACAGAAAATACCAATCTCTACGCAAATCTTCTCTCATCTTTTAAAGGCTCAGCTCAAATGCCACCTCCATAACTTCTTCCTCCTCTGAGGAGTTAGCCCCTCATAAAGTCTATTAGCCTCTGTATTAATCCCATCTTTGGGGGTTGGAGGTTACCAGTATACCCACCATATCTTTACACACAGCTTTCCATCAACAATTAAAAGGAATATAAAAGACAATAGCTAATACACTTTAAAAATAGCTATTATAGCAACTAACTCCCACAAAAGGATAATTACAGTTAAATTCAACTGGTCTCTCACTCCTAGATGCTCTGGTTGTCGGTTCAGGGACCCTTGGTATTTGTGGCCCTATTTGTCAATACCATTTCTGCTACTGGTATTGACTCCTACAACTTAGGACCCTAACCTCCAATGGTTAGGGTGGGGAACATATCCTACAGTTCTCAAATCTAACTGGGCATCAAAATTACCTTCATAACTCAAGAAATATACAGATTCTCAGGACTCAAACCCCAGACTTCCTGAAGTATAACAGCTAAAAGTAGAGCCCAAGAACTCTATTTTATAAAAACAACCAAAAAACAAAAGACAATAAAACAACCCTCCCTAGTTGACTGGGATGTTTGGAAAGTGAGAAGATGAAGCAGAGGCATGAAGGGAGCAAGGAAGCTAAAGGAGGCAGTGAAATCCCTCTCCTCTCTTGGACTTACCTTCTCTCTCCTACTTCTCTCCCAGCAAAAGAAGAGGCGGCTACTGGCAGAAAAAAACAGCAAGAGCAAGAGCTATAAGAACAGTGGCTATAGAACTTTTCTCTTTAAAGTTCATCTGCCATCCTCTACCATAAGGTCCACGGCCTACCAACAAATCCTAACCAAAGACAGCAAAACAGGGATGGGAGTTCACCTTGGGAGGCGGTAGCCACAGCTTAGAGAAGCTGGAGACAACGTGAACTTCAAGAGGGCGATGGCAGCCCTTCGAAATTTTTCACTGCCTCAATTTATGCCACTCTTTCCCCTAAAGATCAGGAAGTAAATAAAATTTAACCATTGGGAACAAGAAAAAAAAATGCAATCATTTTAAGAATGGTAAGTGAGAAAATGGGAAGGAAAGTTTTCCTGTGGTATAAAATCTACTTTTTAAACCTCCCAGGATGGCTACTGAAGAGACCTCCAGAAGTCACCTAATTTATCTCTAGACAGACAAGACTACAGTTAAACTATCCAAGGAAGGCTACTCAAAAATATACTTCAGGGGACTGAATTCCCACATAATTTAATTTCCTCACTGTCAAAAATATCACTTAATTATCAAGAAGCTCCCAAGATTGAAAACTAAGAACTGCACATTAAAAATTGCTTTCTCTTATGACAAAAATCTATACTGGCCAAAAAAGTTTCCAATTCACACGCAAAGAGTCTAAGCATGCATTATTTTGTACGACTGCAGAATCTTGTTTACAGGCGTGTATTTCCTTCTAATTTTATTCAAAAGATTCTCTTTTCTTTTCCAAGTGTGCTTTCTAAATCTGAAGACAAAGTGTTCCTTTTCCCAGGCTCCTTATTCCCTGGCCTCCATGTGATGAAGCACCCATGCGAGAAATAAAGGAGCTATAGGGCTCATAGTGGTCTTACTTGTTAGTCTGTGAAAGGTTGAAGATGCTAGCTGCATATGGATTAGAATTTTCCTGTTTACAATGGTTCCCTGCTCTATAGCAAGAGGAATAGGACTGACCACAGGTCACATGGTTTAGAAACCTTAGGCCATTTTTTACATTTTAATTTTTCTAAACAACATGGCTTTAAGAGCCCAAAAGAGTTCTAAACCCTAAAAACTGTGTTTTTGGTAATAAAGAACAGGGCCCCAGGGAATAATTACTGGATTTTAAATGATTGCCTCAACTGGAGGATTTTTAAAATAAATCCTGCTGATGGTTTCAAGATAGTCTTAAAGGACTAGAGTTACCTCAAGAAAGATATCAAAGACATATGTCCTCAATTAAGTCTGAAATCTTTGTTTCTTCTAATCAGATGTGTAAACTTGGTAAGTGACATCCATTTGTGAACAGCACATTTTTCCTGGTGCAATGCACAATTACTCTGAATTTCACCATGAGATCCAGAGTTAAACACATGCATTTACCCCCATATTACCTAAGAGTACAATATACGAGTAGAGATTTTTGTTTGATTTGTTCATGTGTGCAAACAATTACCAATTAATGAATGCTACACAATTAAATTATATACAAAAATGAGTTAATTTCTCTCATTCATTTAGATATAAGGTTCAACTATAAATACAGTGAAATATAAATAAGACATTACACCCAACAATGCAAATTCTATATAGTCCCACAGGGACAAAGTAATAATTATTGTAGGAATAACAACTTTACATTTCCTAAGTTGTTACTGCATACAACTGGATACTTAACCTTTAAGGGGCAAAACCTTATAACTGGAGTTCCAGTTTCTACATTTAGCCCTAATGCACTGTAATCTAGAAACCATACAGTAGCTTAGTCTCTGAAGAAAGTCATTAAAAACACCTTCATTTGGAGAGTTTCTAGACATAGAACTTCCTGTTTTTCTTACTGGGGGGAAAAAAAAATAGAATCTCTGCAATGGATGCTACAAAAGTTTTAACTGAAGTCTGTACTTGAAGCAATAAAGGTTTCATATAAATCAGAAGACAAATCCAGTTAATGTAGAATTCCAACTAAAATGAGTGACATCATGGCAAAATTCCATTGTAATTTTAAAAATTCTGCTGTAACTAAAAATCACATTAGAACTTCAAGTATTTATGGATATAACTTCAAATTCATTCTCTCCATTGAATCCTTCCTTCCCCCTAAATGTACTTAAAAATTTTATAGTCATCTTTTCTAATCCTCACAAATAAGGTTCTTTAATTCTATAATTCTACAGAGTGTGTGCTCTATTTACTGCTTGATACTTTACACTAAAGGGAAACCCAGCCCGGGCAGGGTGGCTCACTCCTGTAATCCCAGAACTTTGGGAGCCCAAGGCGGGTGGATCACAAGGTCAGGAGTTCAAGACCAGCTTGGCCAACATGGTGAAACCCCATCTCTGCTAAAAATACAAAAATTAGCCAGGCATGGTGGCGGGCACCTGTAATCCCAGCTACTCAGGAGGCTGAGGCAGGAGAATCACTGGAACCCAGGAGGCGGAGGTTGCAGTGAGCCAAGATTGTGCCCCTGTACTCCAGCCTGGGTGACAGAGCGAGACCTTGTCTCAAAAAAAAAAAAAAAAAAAAAAAAAAGGCATCCCAGACACAGAAATATCTAGTAACTGTTACCACAAACTGAGATGTACATGCTCCATTAAAAACATTTTAAGGGTGACAAAATAAGAAATCATTCCTTGAATTTTGTCCCATATTTAAGACTTCCAGAATATTTTTCAGTCTCTCCTTTTGCCCTTGGAGATAGGGTGGAAAAAAAGAGAACAGGTATCAGTGTGGATGCCGCTAACCTAAGCACACAAATATGCAAGTACTTGGTGGGAGGAAGAAAAGGGCAAAGACAAAAGAAAGAACAGCAGAGAGAGAAGACTGGTCTTGCTGATTTCATAAAATGCTTGGCTTAATGGGACATATAATTTTGAAACCATTTATGCTAAACCTTCTTTTGTAGTATATCAAATTAGAAAAAAGTCATACAGGTTGATAAAACTAAGTAAATTCTATTACAAAGAACAAGTTACA
Organism: Ateles fusciceps; assembly: GCA_036589455.1. NCBI lineage: Eukaryota > Metazoa > Chordata > Mammalia > Primates > Atelidae > Ateles > Ateles fusciceps. The sequence goes on from JAZHEH010000904.1 coordinate 3,953,994, forward strand.
AAATACAATATGCAGATGTGGCCTATCCTATAGACTATCTCCATGTCAAACCCTGACACCTCTCTTTAGACAGATAATTTATGTAAGTATTTCTGATGCACCATTACCCCATTGCATTCTTATAGAATAGTATGTTTTTTACTAGCTATTTGTCAGGTAAATGTCATTCCTACTTTTTTTAACCTATCTTAGCACTATCTATACACCCTTTATTTTCTAAAATGTAATTTTTCAACATACGGCATCCATCAGGATATGTGGAATAAGATATGTTTCTCTTTATGAATTGCATTTTTAAACTTTATCTCCCATAGAATATTCTTAAACTGTCTGAAGTTAGTCTTTTGAAAAACCTTGGCATGTATTTGTAGCAGTACCTCTAAAAAAAAGACTGGAAACCTTCTTAATTTAAGAAATTTCTTTCTTCTGTTGGTCTACCAGCACCACCCGCTCAACCCCCATTTAGAATTCAGTACTAGGCACTCCAGGTCAGGAAATCACTGGGGAGACTGTGAATGCAAAAAAAAAAAAAGAAAGAAAAAGAAAGAAAGAAAAGATGGGTAGGGTTGGTGGCAGTATCAGTAAAGACCACTAAAGCAAAAGCTAACCAGAACATAGTAATTGTTGCAGGGAAAATAGCTAACACCACTAATCCAAATGTATATAAACATAAAAATACAGAATTTTCAAAACAGAAGATAAATGAGAAAACAAACTGAGTGCAAGACTTCAGACCAAGACAAATTACATCTAACCAATAATAAAAACACATTATCAACAGGAGCCAGAAAACACTGTCAGGGTTCCCACAGTCAAATGTAAAGTCAGTAAAAAGACCCTCTACCACAAGAGCTTCTACTTGACGTTGCTCTAGTCAACATTTTCATCAACATTGGGATGGACTCAAAGGTATGACCAGTGAGGATAATAAGGAGACAATAGCCTGACAGGATCACTAATTCCCAGAGCAGACAGAAGGTTCAGAAGGATTCAGCAGGCAGAACAAGGAGCAGATATATAAAACAACCCACAGAAGGAAGAAAAAAATATAAAGCACTGCCAAGGGCCAGAAAAATAAGCTGCCCATCTATAACATGAGGCCTTGCTTATGAGCAATCAATCCATGTGAAATAAAACATCAGGGATGTCACAGACAGATGCTGTCTATAAAAGAAACCAATAACAACAAAAAATCAACTTGGGCTGAACTCATGAAATTACAGTTTTTAGACCTTCTTAGCATGCCCTGTGCTGTCACATCCTATCTGAAGTATTATATGCTTTTCTGAGAATCACATTTTAAAAGTGGCAATGAAAAACTGGGGAACATTTTAGGAAAGCTAACATAACTGTGAAGGGTCTGAAATCACATCAAAGAGGGAGGGAGGGTAGACAGAGCTTTTGCAGCATAACTGGAATGAGAATTGAAATAATTCTTGTTCAATATCTGAAAAGTTGTCACATACAAGATGAAAAACATAGAATTAGGGCTATAAGAGGGCAAGGAATGCATACACTATGAAAAGCTACCTAATATTAAGTTGCTCAAAACTACCTTGAAAACCAAGGGTTCCCCATCTCTAGAGTAGAAACCAAGTGAAGGCTAAACACAGACAAATGGAGATGAAACGAAGACCTGCCAAGGCTGCTTCCAAGATCACATCTATGCTCTTTAGGAAGGCTGCACAAAGCTACTTCCAACCCTGTGATTCCATAACTCTGGAGATCATCTACACCCCCGAGTGTACTGGTAAGAAAACTAAAGCCAGATCTGTGAACTGCCTTGTTTTGTTACAACAATCATTAAACAGCGAAAACAGAACCAGAGACCAGTTTTCCAGGCTCCCAGATTTGTGCTCTTTACTCTGTTCCAATCTTTTCACTCCAGGTATCAGGCCAACCTGACCAGGCCAGCTACAGAGGAAGCATTTTCTACTTACAAGTTCATTCAGATGTGGAAAGCAGAAACTGGAGAAACAAATTACAGTGCTCAGAACAAGAGATCTGATTGTTTTTCATTTCTTTCTGTAATGTTCAAACTTACTCAGATAACCCAAGAAACACCAACCCGTAATGTACACTGATACTGTACATGTGTCCCCACTAAGAATTTAGCTCTGAGGGCTTTGTATCCACAGGATTCTGGTCCCTCGGGCACACAAAAATGAAGCCTCACTGTGCTTAAACCTTCTGCTTAACTCAGTAAGTTCTGACAGATTCTGGAAAAGACAAAAGAAGATCTTATGTTTTCACCTCAGTCAAAAGAAATGGAATCTGTTCCAGTAAATAAAGAGAAGATTTCAGTATGTGAAATAAACTGGAACGCCAATGTCAGTAATTTTCTCCACCAAGTCACATATTAGGATTGAATCCATAATTAGACAAACTCAGTGTTTTCAAATAAATTACATTTTTCAATAGACATTAATTATCTTTAAATATATATATATATACAGCTTGGCACAGTGGCTCACACCTGTAATCTCAGCCCTTTGGGAGACTGAGGTGGGTGGATCAACTGAGGTCAGGAGTTCAAGACCAACCTGCCCAACATGGTGAAACCCCATCTCTACTAAAAATACAAAAATTACCCAGGTGTGGTGATGCATGCCTATAATCCCAGCTACTTGGGAGACTGAGGCAGGAGAACTGCTTGAACCCAGGAGGTGGAGGCTGCAGTGAGCAGAGCTCACGCCACTGCACTCCAACCTGGCCAACAGAGCGAGACTCTGTCCCAAAAAAAAACAAACAAATAAGCAGAAAAACCATACACAACTTGCACTCCTTCAGCCCCCTGAACTATCATTCCACCATAAGCTCAAGGTCATCCTTCCTTCACTCACTAAAAAGCATCCTAATGACACCAGTACACAAATTCAGTTTGCTTTATAACTCAAAGAAATGTATTCTCAGAACTGAAATTATACAATGCTTACCTTAATCCTAAAAAGCAAAATTGTAATGAACCTCTGCTAGGGGTAATCAGGTACCATAATACTGTGTTATGCGCTTTACAAGCATGTTGATAAATTTTACAGATGAAGAAAAATGAGGTTCCGAGAGATTAAGTTACTTGCCCAGGGTCAAGAGCTACTAAGTGTTCGAACCAGGATTCAAATGCAGAACTTCAGGCCCCCACATCTTAAGCACTGTACAACACTGCCCGGCTAGTTGCTCAAGAAGAGCTGACGCTATAAAGGCAGCAGTCCCCAGCCTTTTCGGTCGGCACCAGGGAGGACCAGTTCATGAAAGACAGTTTTTTCCACAAACTAGGGGTAGGGGGATGGTTTCAGGATGAAACTGTTCTACCTCAGATCAGGCATTAGATTCTCATAAGGAGTGTGCAACCTAGATCCCTCGATACATGGTTCACAGTAGGGTTCACCCCCCTATGAGGAATCAGAATCTCTGATGATCTGACAGGAGGCGGAGCTCAGGCAGTAATGCTCAATTGCTTGCCACTCACCTCCTGCTGTGATCAAGCCAGGGACTGGTAGGATTCCATGGCCCTGGGGGGTTGGGGACCCCTGCTGCAAGGCTCCAGCAACAACAGGATCCACAGCCAGAGAGCAGGGCCCAAGATCACTTGGGTTCACAGATATCAGATGGCAAGAAGTACCATTCTCTGAAACACTATTGAGATCCTGTTTTGCAACCAGAGGCTTACATGGCAGCAGGAGAGACTGAGTATAGACATGAAAATGATACTCCCTTTGCTTTGAAGGTAAAATGGGAAGTCTCTTAATAGTTACATTAATAGGTAAATTTCATCTCTTTCTGTGCTAGGCAGTGGGACCAAACTCCTCTGTTCCCTCTCAACGTGGATTAAGCAGATTTGGACCACAGAGTCCATTCTCTACACTTGGAATTAGTGAGCTAAACAGGCAACAAGGATTCCATCCCCTTCAGAAGTCACTCACAACGAAGGATTCAAGTCAAAATTTAGGTAAAGATTACTTCTCTGCAAAAATTTTAGGAGTCATTTAAAATTTTCCTTTAGTATATTTGATTATATTTTTCAGTGTGTACTACTTTTGGAATTCCTTCAAAGGCTCATGTTTTTGAAACAAAGTAACTTGCCTCTTAAAAAAAAAAAAAAAAACGATAATAAGAACTCACAACAACTTGGCTGTCACTGATGGGCTGTGAATGCCACAGTCCCTGGAGGACTCCACTGCAGGGCTGAAGATTCACATCACGTGCAGACCAACAAAAATAAACTGCCATTTTTCTCCTGAAATGAGGATTTATAGTTATAATTGCCACCCCCTGGGGCATTTCACTGACTCCCTAATATAACACTCAAGGTGAATGTGATTAAAATCAAATTTGTCAGGGGTAAATCCAATGTATTTAAATTTAAGAAAATTCATTTTGATAACATAAAAACATTTTTATAAGATGTTTTATATTTATATACAGTATTACACATAACTGGGATTTTTTTGGAGGAGTAGGAAGATAAAGCCTGAACTAATTTAATGGTTTTTAGATTGAGTCTAACTCAATGTCCAAAATTGAATAACCTGGTTATTTTGTACAACAAACAAATTCAGGCAGATACTGACAATATGGCAACAGACTGAGTTCTAGTTCCACGTCTTTTCCTGTTACTGGATATTAGGACAATCATGGGTAAGTCATTACCCTCTCTGAGAAGCAGTTCCCTACCTAACCTGTAAACTGGTAACAATCATTTGAAACTCTGTAAGGGCAAACAAATTCATTGTTATTATGTTTATAATACTCCTAAGAGAATAACTGTCTACTTCAACAACTTAAGAAGGAATATTTGAAAGCATTAGAAGGATAATTTATTTTTAACTTCCCTTTCTCCCAAAAAAAATCTGTTTTCTGTGTACTTTTTATTTAGCAACAGGTAAAAATTTTAAGCAAAACCTTAACTTTAAAATGTTTAATTAATTTGTTTAAGTGTAGATAACCCCCCAACCTTGCTAAACTATTTAAACCAGGCCAATATGATTGAAACTAAAATATAACACTATGCCACTGAAAAAAGAATCTGCCACCAACACTGCCATCTTACATTTGTTCAGAATTTCCAAGCTAAATACAACCTTTTATTCACATTTGAATGAAAACATTCAATTCACACAATAAATATGTATGGTCAGAAAGGTTACGTGTTGTTGAGATAATTTCACAAATGAGGAAGACAAAGGTAATTAAGATAAGCAACAGATCCAAAGCCCACAGCCAGAAGTGGTAGTGTAAGTAGAAACCAAACCCAGCCTTCTGGTTCACCCTGCCCAAGATCATGCCTGCTCCAAACACTAGCCTGACTTTCTGATCTCAGTATATCTGCAGACTTGTATAGAAGCACAAACTGTCCAGATCTTTTAGTTTCCAAGCAATATACTGATCTAATAAATGATTCAGAATGCCTTAAATCAATACTCCCCTTTAAAAAAAAAAAAGTAGAGCTTAATATTCAAAGTCAACAGTCCACTACACCCCCATCCCCCACTAAGTAAAGCAATTTTCTTTACTCCATCTGAATAATTTTGTAGGAAACTAAATTCTCTGAGAACACTTTCATATCAGATAACCAATGTAGTTCATGGCCTATTGTGCCTTACTTATAAAACTCTGCTTAAAAGGTCAAGTGAACAGCATGTCTTAATTTATAAATTAGAAATTCTAAATATTATTCTTTCCTGATCTATCAAAAAGAAGCATAGAAATGTTTAACCAAGTGTTTTTCAATTTTTGAAATCCATTTTGTTTTAAACTCATGTTCTTAAAAAATCAATTACTGAGCTATCACCATGTGTGTAGCCCTGTGCTCATTTAATCAATTAAACCATTGATTTTTATCTTAACTCTGATATTATTTACCTCGGTATTCAAAAATGACACCCCTGATAGATCTATATCTGTGTGCAGGTATGAATGGGAGGATATCTGTGTGCAGGTATGAATGGGAGGAGGGGGGAATCAATGCACAGGAAATGGCCATTTTTTGTACAACACAAAGACTGCTCTTAATCTTTACATAGCCTGCTGTCTGTCCTGTTTTGGGCTGTCAGGCAAGACTGGACAAGGTTATGCCCAGTGCCCCCCACCAATATACCTTTATACCCTGACCAGGTTGGACCATCCAGAGAAGTCTTAGCATTGAGAAGTTACACAATCTGACTGAAACTGAGCCCCCTTTATTAAAGGATTCTGCTCACCTTCCAGGCCATGAGAGCACTGCTGGGAGGATGAGCTGCATTATAAATGCACTCCCTCTGGTACCAATGCTTAGCACATCCCCTAACTTATAAAAGGGATTTTATAACTCCCCAAAATGAGCACAATGGGCTTTCATTTGTTCATCCTGACTGTGACCATAAATCAAAGCACAGAGCTAATTAAAGCCTCATGATGGCAGTCTACTGTCCCCAGAGGATCAAGTTCAACTCCTCATCATGGCACACAAGGACCACTATGGTCTGAGCTGCCTCTACCATCTCCTCTCCTGTACCACCCTTCTCTAACACTTGGTACCTGCCGTAGCAGCTGTGTAGACTGTGAATTGGAAAAAGGGGGTAACTGTTTCACACTCCCACATTTTTGCACAAGCTTTACTTGCTTCCTAGAATGCCTTTCCATACCCACTCCTCTGGCCAGCCAACTTTAACCCCTCCTAACAGTATTTGTCTTGTTAATTCCTCTCATTTGCCACTACTGAATCCAAGTATCCCCTTCCCTTTTAGAAAACTTCACAGATCCCCAAGAACAACTGATAATTCCCCCCCCTCATATATACTACACACACCATTCAGAGGGTACTTAACGTGCTGTCGATCAAATTACATGCCTTGAAGTCATCTTACTTTCCACCTAGTGAGCCCCAAGAAGATGGGGAAAGGGTCTGAGTTAGCTTTAAATTCCCAGGACTCACCCAGTGCTGCTATAAATCAAACAGTCAATACTGGAGGAAGAACAAATACTGCTTAGCAGTCCAGGGAATTCTTCCCATGCTGGTGGTGCCAGGGTACAAGTAGTCAGGACTTGGCTGAATCTTCATTCCCAGCCCTGGAGAAGACACTGCCTGACAGCCCAGGGAGCATGCCCAGAGACAAGGGCACACTCTCCCAAAAAGGAGCTCTCGAAGCGGGATGTGCCAGGCAGGGAAGGAGTGAGGAGGCAGGCACTGCACTAGTATTTCCTGGAGTGAGAGATCCCAACCTAAAGGATGGGAATTTTCTTTTAATCATACGAGCTTGCCTTTTATCTCAATTTATATGGCTTTGTCTCCTATATTCATTAATAAATGGCTGCTCTGTAACAAAAATAATTTAATCCAACAGAGCATCAACATAATATTCCCCCAAACTAAAAGTTCTTACCTATGCAAAATTCAACCAGCCAACAATGTTCCTATCCCACCCCTACCATAGAACACTCCACATACTTTGAGTCAGGGATTGCTTGCTTCTGTTTTACACATCATATAATAAGGTCGGTTATCTTGTTTCCAAGCCTCCTGTCGATTAAAAGCAGCATATGTGGAAAAGAAGTAAAGAAGAAGACGAAAGAGTTACAAAAATCCAGAACCAACAACCCTCATGTCTAGCAACCTGAACCATTTTTGCCCTACACATCTGGATACACAGTACATTCCATCTTAAAGTGGATTTTTTTCCTCTTTTTTTTTTTTTTGAGACGGAAGTCTTGTTCTGTCGCCCAGGCTGGAGTGCAGTGGCCCAATCTCAGCTCACTGCAACCTCCGCCTCCTGGGTTCAAGCGATTCTCCCGCGTCAGCCTCCTGAGTAGCTGGGACTACAGGCACTCACCACTATGCCTGGCTAATTTTTTGTATTTTTAGCAGAGACAGGGATAGCCAGGATGCCCTTGAACTCCTGACCTCAGGTGATATGCCCACCTCAGCCTCCCAAAGTGCTGGGATTACAGGTGTGAGCCACAGTGTCCAGCTAAAAGCAGACTTTTAAAGGGACAAATTATAAGCTTTCTAGGAGTACTGACTATAAAAATTTAGACATTTCTCAATATATTGCTATAAAGCATAACTATATTTAAAATAAAATTATATATGCAATTCTACTTCTAGAAATTTGCCCTCAGAATGTAAGTGGGTAAGAAGAATACGCCAACATTTTTAGTGTAGAACTGTTCATAATAGTGAAAAACAAAATACTATTAAAAAGTTACTGTGAAACAGATTATATATATAACAAATATATATATAATGGAACACAACACAGCCATTTTAGATCATATTCATTAACATGGAAAATAGCCAAAGTATTGAGTTCAAAAATAAAGGCTGGTGGGCCAGGCACAGTGGCTCACACCTGTAATCCTAGCACTCTGGGAGGCCGAGGCACGCAGATCATCTGAGGTCGGAAGTTCAAGACCAGCCTGACCAACATGGAGATACCCCATCTCTACTAAAAATACAAAATTAGCTGGGCATGGTGACTCATGCCTGTAATCCCAGCTACTCGGGCGGCTGAGGCAGGAGAATTGCTTGAATCAGGGAGGCAGAGGTTGCAATGAGCTGATATTGTGCCATTGCACTCCAGCCTGGACAAAAGCATAACTCCGTCTCAAACAAAAAAAAAAAAAAAAGTTATAATAATAATAAAGGCTGGTAACAGAATGTGAAGTTATGCAACTTCACTCACATTATATATCATGAGAGGGACGTGTGTGTATGTTCTCGTAGGTGCATACAGGTGCACATGCATGCATATTATCAAACTGTTAAAAGTGACAACTCTTGTATCACCAAACTTAATTTCACAATTTTCTATGTTGTCTGAATTCCCTACAGAAAGATAAATTTTCACATAAAAAATTATTTTTAAAAAACATACTCCAAAACAGGCATATCCGTCACAAACACCACTTTGCAGGATAAAAGATACAGGAGAAAAAGGCATGTAGATTCATGTCTGTAGCCAGTTTGGGTGCAACTACCACGTGTTGCTTTCCATCTTTCTCCAGTAAGAAAGAAATCAGCAGAAAGCTATAGACTCATCACTGTGAATTCATCAACACTATTAGAAAACACCATGTTGAAAGCTAGAGTATCTATACATAAAGATATCTCACAATACCACTCCAATCACCCTAACAATTTCACAGTTTCTTAGTTCTATCTGGAAGAAGTACTTCATCAAATTTGCAATGCCAAAACACAAATGCATGTCAATCAATGAGGGAAATACAATCTTGAAGGAAAATATACACAAAATGAAGGTAGACCTATAAAAGCCCACTGGATGGCAAAGAGAAGCCCTGGCTCTAGAAGTTTTGAAAATACTATTTTTTGCTCTACCAAGCAAGATGTGACAGCATGATGTCTCACAGAAAGTTCTCCGCTCCCACACATGGGTACCTCAGCTTCCTGCCTCAGAAGCTCAGCAGCAGGCATCGTGGGTAGGTGAAGAGCTTCCCTAAGGATGACCCTTCCAGGCCAGTCCACCTTATATCCTTCCTGGGATACAAGGCTGGTTATGACCCACATCGTGTGAGAAGTCGACAGGCCAGGATCCAAGGTGAGCAAGAAGGAGGTGGTAGAGGCTGTGAGCACTGTGGAGACATCGCCCATGGTGGTTTTGGGCATTGTGGGCTACATGGAAACCCCTTGAGGCCTCTGGACCTTCAAGATCGCCTTTGCTAAGCACATCAGTGACAAGTGCAAGAAGCGTTTCTATAAGAACTGGCATAAATCTAAGAAGGAGGCCTTCACCAAGTACTATAAGAAATGGCAGGATGAGGATGGCAAGAAGGAGCTGAAGAAGGACTTCAGCAGCATGAACAATTGCCAAGTCATCGCGTCATTGCCCACACCCAGATGTGCCTGCTTCCTCTGCACCACCAGAAGGCCTACCTGATGGAGATTCAGGTGAACAGAGGCACCGTGGCCGAGAAGCTGGACTGGGCCTGCGAAAGGCTGGAGCAGCAGGTACCTGTGAACCAACTGTTTGGGCAGGACGAGATGCTTGACATCATCAAATTAACCAAGGGCAAAGGCTACACAAAGGCATCACCAGTCACTGGCACACCAGAAGCTGCCCCGCAAGACCCACCAAGGCCTGCCCAAGGTGGCCTGTAACAGGGAATGGCATTCTGCCTGTGGCCTTCTCTGTGGCACGTGCTAGGCAGAAAGGCTACCATCACCACACTGAGATCAACAAGAAGATCTATAAGGCTGACCAGGGCTACCTTATCAAGGACGGCAAACTGATCAAGAACAATGCCTCCACTGACTACAATCTGTCTGACAAAAGCATCAACCCTCTGGGTGGCTTTGTCCACTGTAGTGAAGTGATCAATGATTTTGTCATGCTGAAAGGCTGTGTGGTGGGAACCAAGAAGCAAGTCGCTGGTGCAGACCAAATGGCAGGCTCTGGAGAACACTGACCTTATGTTCATTGACACCGCCTCTGAGTTTGGCCATGGCCACTTCCAGACCATGGAGGAGAAGAAAGCACTTATGGGAACACTCAAGAAAGACCAAATTGCAAAGGAAGAAGTTTAATGCCAGGAACAGATTTTGCAGCTGGTGGGGTCTCAATAAAAGTTATTTTCCACTCAAAAAAAAAAAAAACAAAAACAAAAAACAAAGAAAACACCATTTTTGAGACAGCATTCTGACAATGCTCATTCACTAAAGTTTTCTCTTTTGTGGGCTCTCCAGAGCAAGAGGCAAATTCAAGGAGGAGCAGGGAAGTGACAGTACTAGCAAATAAGAACTTACACTTTCACTTAAAAAGTATTTTGGAAAACACTAAAAATATTTCTTTGTTATAGATTCAAATTTAATATTGGGGGAATAAGGTATCTGAAGGTATCTACTTTAAAAATTATAATTTGACTACAATGCTAGTTACATTATTTCAGAATTCCAGTAATTTTCTTCTTTTAAAAGGCACAAGAAGATTAAAAAGTATGGGTTAATTACAGCAACCTTCTGAGTCAAAATTAATAGCACAGAAAAAAAGGAACTTTTAAAAACAAATATGGTAGATTACTCTGAAAAGTCACAATGTCATTAGAGCAGACTAGCTGCCCATGAATACTTTTGCGAAGGATGAACATATAGGTAGACAGGCAGACTGGCTGGCAGGCAGATAGGCAAGCAGGCTGACAGAGAAAGGAAAGGAGATACGGATGAAGATGAAGAAAGGGAGCTCTATAGCAAATGGAAGAAAGAAAATTCTATTCTGTCTCTTGCTGCAGATACCCTCAGGAAATGTCAATAATGACACATTCTCATTACAGAAATTCCCTAGATTGGTCAGAGAACCTGCTTTTTTCATTCCCAGATCAAAACCTACACGCACCCCTTTGTACATCAAGGCTCATGCATATATAGCACGTGGCTAAGAAACTATTCTCTGCCCGGTATGTCCTCATCAAGATACATCTGTGGCCTGCTGTAACCTCTACTGACAACACTGACAGTTGCATAGAAGACCAACACAAAGACAGAGCAAACAGACACAGAATAGATAATAAATCTGTCAAAACTGTATTCTGAAACTTGAGATTTTTTTGGTCCATGTGAGTTTCCAAATGCATTTAGACCTTGAATCACTAAAGACTTTTTCGCCTTCCCATTAAGCTGCAGGATTTTTTTTTTTTTTTTTTTTGCTTTTTTTTGAGATAGAGTCTCTCACTGTCGCCTGGACTGGTGTGTAACAGCGTGATCTCAGCTCACTGCAACCTCTGCCTCCTGTGTTCAAGCAATTCTTCTGCCTCAGCCACCCGAGTAGCTAGGATTACAGGTGCCCGCCACCACACCCAGCTAATTTTTTGTATTTTAAGTAGAGATGGGGTTTCACTATGTTGGCTGGCTGGTCTTGAACTCCTGACCTTGTGATCCACCTGCCTCGGCCTCCTAAAGTGCTAGGATTACAGGTGTGAGCCACGTCACCTGGCCAAGCTGCAGGATTCTTAAAGCTTCAAGAAAAGTACAGTATACGTACTTGAGGATACAAGTGTGGCACCGTTAAAACAAGTCTCTGGTGAGGGAGCATCTTCCTAAAAAGATAAGCCTCAACTAGGCGAGACGAAGCCCCAGAGTGCCCTCAAAGGTGAAAGAACCATCCAAGATTCCACTGACATGTGGTGACTTTCAGCATTTTGCATCTCTTCTCTCATTTCTTCTCCCCGAATGAGTCTGCAGGTATGTGTCCCAGTACGCCAAAATGAATTTACAGATCTTTAAGTTCAAAGAATAAAGAAACACTGATCTAGAATATGCAAAAACCACCTTAAACCACTCCCAAGATGCTGGGATTACAGGCATGAGCCACTGTGTCCGGCCTAATTTTTGTATTTTTAGTAGAAGCAGGGTTTTGCCAAGCTGGCGATCCTTTGCCTCGTTAAAGGCAAAGTCCTTACGATGACTAACGAACTAAGTTCAAAATTCAACAATTTCATCAAATTGTCAAATTCCATAATTGTTCCTACTTCTACATAAACTAAATGGATTTCCATTTTAAGGTTTCCTTGCAGCAAAATGAGCAAAGCCACAATTCTGACCCAAGAAAACTCAAAGCTCGCAGTCACTACACAGCAAAGTAATTAAGAGCATAGGTATTTTTATGCCACTGTGTGCGTAAATATTAGCTCTGCCATTTACTAGTGGTGTGACCAAAGCCAAATTACTTAATATCTGTGTCTTAGTTTCCTTATCTATCTCACAGGGTTGTTGGAAGTTTTAAATAAATTAACCCATGTAAAGCCTTTATAACAGTGTGTGGCACTTGATGTAACAGTAATGACTACTTTCAAGGTTTTTAAAGAAGTTAGATCAAGCAAGATTTTGAAATGTGAAGTGTTCAAACTTCTATCTTTCAAAGAGGAAAAGGAGAAAGAAGAGATGGTTTTGTAAGTTTTTATTTGTTTTCTTTTTCAAAGGGTAGCTTTGACAGACCACTAATTCGAACTAATTTTAAATACATTTGTAGTGTTCAATGTGTTAAGTGTTCTGCCTTACAGTTCTAGAGTATAGCCTATCACAAAGCACACAACTGCTTTTAAAAGCAGCAGTTGGCCAGGTGCAGTGTCTCACGCTTATAATCCCAGTACTTAGGGAGGCTGAGGTGGGTGGATCGCATGAGGCCAGGAGTTTGAGACCAGCCTGGCCAACTGATGAAACCCCATCTTCACTAAAAATACAAAAATTAGCTGGGCATCGTGGTATGTGTCTGTAATTCTAACTAATCAGGAGACTGAGGCATGAGCATCACTTGAACCCAGGAGGCAGAGGTTGCAGTGAAACAAGATCATGCCACTGCACTCAAGCCTGGGCAACAGAGCAAGAGTCCATCTCAAAAAAAAAAAAAAAAAGGGAGGAGGGGGGAGTCAAATAACACTTCTCTAAAACTTAGGTAGTAGGAAAGTGCTTCTTTTTTTTTTAAGAGGAAGTCTCGCTCTGTCACCCAGGTTGGAGTGCAGTGGACCTCGGCGCACTGCAACCTCCGCCTCCTGGATTCAAGTCATTCTCCTGCCTCACCCTGCTGAGTAGCTGGGATTACAGGGATGCACCACCATGCCCAGCTAATTTTTTTTTTTTTAATAGAGACGAGGTTTCACCATGTTGTCCAGGCTGGTCTCGAACTCCTGACCTCAGGTTATCCACCCACTTAGGCCTCCCAGGGTGCTGGGATTATAGGCATGAGCCACCGTGCCTGACCTAATTCTTGTATTTTTAGTAGAGGCAGGGTTTTGCCAAGTCGGTGATCCTCCTACTTCAACCTCCCAAGTAGCTGGGTCCACAGGTGCATGCCACCACACCTGGCTAATTTTTTTGTAGTTTTTGTAGAGATGGGGTTTCACCACATTGTCCAGGTTGGTCTCAAACTCCTGAGCTCAAGCAATCTACCCACCTCGGCCTCCCAAAGTGCTGGGATTAAAGGCATTGAGCCATCATGCCCGGCCCTTTTTCTCTATTTCCTACATTTGAAATATCCCATTATTTTGCTTAGTGCAGGGGTGTTAATTAAAATAACCATAAGTTTCATCAGCATGAGATATGGAAGGGAAAATGGAAAGGACACAACTCTCATTTTCAGGCAACTTATATAAATACGTTGTTTGGTTGGAGCAGCAGATTTATTGCATCTTATTACTGATATTACCCCACTTGCTGATTGGAGGAAAGTGTAGATTTCTCCCAAAAGCAGATGGCCAATCCACCATAAAAAGCTGTTTTCTGACATAAGCAACTACAGCAGAGAAATAAACTCTCAAAAATCAGAACAAGCCCCTTTGAACTCTATGTAGTGCTCATTATCAATACCATAAATAATACAATGAAAGGCAAAGGCTCCCTTGGAAAGAGTCTTAACAACTAAAGATAAAGGAACCGGCCCATAAATGAGTGAGTTGGTACAGGGCATTTGGCAGGAGCACATGGATAAAGAGCCTCAAAAATAAAATGAGAGCTAGTAATGTTCTCTGAGACAGTAAACTGTTCAAAAGTATGAAAAACATCTTTAAAACTCACACAAAGGGATTTGTAAAACAGGAAAATCTATTAACCCACAAGTTGTTGGGTTATTTTTCTTAAGTACACACGTTTTGGAAACTTCAGAATCTCAAAATATATTCCTGATTAGCAACACTCAAGTTTCCAGCTGCCTTTACATTTGTTCACTTTGTCAAAGCCCTAATTCTACCAAAGTCCTTTGTCCTACACAAATGCCAGCTCAGCTCACCTTACTAGAAAGGCTCTTCTGGTTTTGTCAGCTGTGCCTGTGATAAGCAGCTGGGAAGTATGGAAAAACCATTAACCATTGACTGAAAAAGAGACATGGAGTTTCACCATTTGTTGCAGAAGTGGTTATAAAAGAAAAAATGTAAGTCAAAAAAATGAAATTAAAAAGACTATTCATTGCTCCACACCTGCTCCGAAAAGCTTTGCAATCACCAATCCATGTAAAATAGCCACAGTTCAATTAGAGGAAGTATTAATCCTTGATTAAACAGAGTGAAAAAAACAAAGTACAAAGCAAAGGCAAATCACTCAGAAGCAGGAAAAGAAATGTCCACTGATGCACTGAGGATAAACCAAAGGTCTTTCTGAGGTCTGCGTTTCCCTGATGTAGTACTCTAAATGTATGGCATATCCAGGGCAGAGAGACATCAATTTGGAATGTAGGCAAGAGAGTTTTTCACAACTTCAAAGCATTGAAATGTGTTCCTAATTAGTATGTAATATATGAAAGCCAAACACAGATTAGGCCTCAAATATTTCCTATCTTTAGTATAGTCCAATTGCTGGGCAACAGTGCCACTGTTTCCATTCCCTGCTTATGCCTACCTGTACCCACCACCCCAAGAAATGTGGCTATCAGGAGGGCTCTCCCCTGAATCTGCACAAGAACCCCACTGAAAACCCCGCATCCAAAGCTGGCCATAAGTCAAATCTGACCATGCACCAACAGTCTGGGGTGTCTGCCTCTATTCAAAAGACAGAGAGCCAGTAGTTGCTCCATAAAACGCAGGCAAGTGGACATCATTACCATGGCTAGCAGGATTATACACACCCTGGGGCACAAGGGCTGAGGGGAAGCCTCCCAAAAAAACTGAATGGATTTTCAGTGAAAAAGCCAAGTAAACTACACTGCCTGGTTATGTTAGACAGTATGTGCTGTACAGAGTATGTGCACTGTAGTGTGAAACAATGAGAGAGAAAAGAGCATTAACACTGACAGAATGCTTATGCAGGGGACAAGATATTGGCAACAAATTATCTCAATTAATGCAAGTGAGGCCCACAGGAGTTAAATAAGGTGGCCCCTTACTTAGTAGTAAGAGCTAAAACCAGAATCTAAACTCAGATCTGTCTAACAACAAATTAAGTGTTCTTTCTGTCAAATCTGATGCCTTTCATTATTTTTCTCATTATCATGCTGCCCTGAAATAGTTAAGCTTCAATTATGGGCATCTATAAAGGTGATGTTAAACTCAAGAGTGAGTCAAGCCTTTCCCGGACAACCCAGGAGTACATGCTGGCTTAAAAGAACTCCTTTAAACACTAAAATGTTTCCGTTTTGCCACTTTTGATGAAAATCTTTCCAAAATATCTGTCTTCTTGAACAGAATGTGCCAAACACCATTAACCAATATATGTGTTGCCCATGTCCATGGTGTTCTGCCATTAGAGACGACAGACTGCACTGCACCTTAGAGATGGAAGGACCTGCACAGACCACTTAGTCAAACCCCAGGACTGCAGGAGTTTTACAAGCTGTTAGGGCAAAAACATGAATAAGAAAAGAAGGTCATTTACATGTGGCCCAAGAGATCTAAGATTTAAGCAGTTTGGGGGACACAAAAGTTCTAATATTCCATCAACAATCAAAATCACCCCACCAGAACCTCAGTTTCATCCAAGCAAAGAGAAATAATACCCTCACTAAAGCCAAACTGGTCGCCTATCCATCTTCACATTTTCTAAACCCTGTAATCTCATGAACTCAGTCAGACTCAACTGTTCACAAGGTTTTATGAGAGTGGCGGCTTGTTTCAGCCTATGTGAATTTTTTCTTTCCTACCCAGACTGACAGAGCTATGTACACTTTTCACTACCATGCTTGTTCTAAACACTTTTATTCAGTTCAACAGAATTATTACCAGCAAAGATCAGAGATGCTCTGTTTTAGCAAAGAAAGCAACATTTTATCTGGCAGAATTCTTCGGTGTCAGTAAAGTTAAGTAGTTTTTTTCAGTAGAAATATTACTGATGTTAGAATAAGTTTTTCATTTAAAAAAAAATGATATTACTTAAACCAATCCCAAAAGGTATTGGCATATATAACAAAAAGTTCTGGCTGGGCACAGTGGCTCATGCCTGTAATGCCAGCACTTTGGGAAGCCAAGGCGGGTGGATCACCTGAGGTCAGGCGTTTCAGACCACCCTGATCAATATGGTAAAACCCCATCTCTACTAAACATACAAAAATTAGCTGGGTGTGGCGATGTGCGCCTGAGTCCCAGCTACTTGGGAGGCTGAGGCAGTAGAATTGCTTGAACCCGCAATGCAGAGGTTGCAGTGAGTTGAGATGGCGCCACTACACTCCAGCCTGGGTGACAAAGCGAGACTCTGTCTCAAAAAAAGAAAAAAAAAGAAAAGAAAAGAGAAAGTTTTTCTACATCATTAGGTATCAGCTTGGAATAAGAAATATTAACAGAATATTGTTATTTATCAAACTTTCCAGGTGTTTGTTCATTCAAAATAAGATCAAGATTTCAATTATGGCTACCGCCAGCTGCTGGAGTAAAGAGAAAGTCAGCCAGCCACATGGTCCTCTACTCCCATCACCTGCCTTTCATTATCCTCCCACCTCCAGACTGCCTAGATCTTTAACCCATTGGGGCGGGGGCTGCTTGTCAGCTGCCTAGTCTCTTTGTTGACTGTACCTAGTTATTTTAGCACTATGCCTGAAGCTTAAAAAGAAAGGAAATCCTAAATAGAAACAAAATACAGGTGTCTGAAAATTCAATAAACATACAATAAACTTATTTTTCAAAAGTATGTAAGTTACATTTTCAAGAAAGACGATCAATGAATAACACACAATTTTCCCTGTGTATCCTGACTTATTGGACACTGTATTTATTGTACCATTTTCAGTTTCAGAACAAGATTCATTGCTTTGAAATTAAAGGAACGTCTGGAGGTTAAAGAAAATCATGCTGAGTATGTTATTTAAAAGTTCCCTGACTTTGTGGACACCCTGTATCGTAATCTGCTGCTATAAATTAGCTTCCTAATGTCCTACCTACTTCCCCATTCGCCCTAATTTTTTTTTCTTTTTCTTTTTCTTTTTTTTCCTTTTTTGAGACGGAGTCTTGCTCTGTTGCCCAGGTTGGAGTGCAGTGGCATGGTTTCAGCTCACTCTAACCTCCACCTCCCGGGTTCAAGCGATCCTCCTGACTCAGCCTTCCAAGTAGCTGGGACTACAGGCAGGAGCTACCATACCCAGCATTTTTTTTTTTTTCATTTTTAGTAAAGATGGGGTTTTGCCATGTTGGCCAGGCTTATCTCAAACTCCTGACCTCAGGTGATCCACATGCCTCAGCCTCCCAAAGTGCTGGCATTACAGGCATGAGCCACTGTACCCAGCCCAAACTGTTTCTCTCTACACATAAGGCATCACGACTTTACTGCTGTATTTTGTAAAACTGAAGAAATTATTAAAGAAAGAGAGAATTGTTGGCATCTTTGGAATCTAGTCAATTTTGTTACTAATTGCTGTGTAACTCTAGGTGAGTCCCTGATCATAAATAAAAATGCATCTTAAGATTATGAATGCTGATGGGAGTGCCAAGCCAAGGGGCAGCAGACTACTCAATTCCTTTGAGAAAACATCAAAGAAAAATTGAGGCAAAAAGGATTGTCTCTTTCTAATCCAAAATACTAAAAATGTGTTTTCTGGCGATTTTGTCACGAAATGACCGACAGCTATGTGTGGAGAATCAGTGTGCATAAGACAGCATGCAGGACCAGTCACCACCAGCCATACTTGTCTATCAGATGAATATGATGCTACTTAGTCTTGGTTGCATTCATCTGGAAAGGACCAGCTTTTGGCCTGCATTCCAGTTCTCATTTTCCTCACATATCGGTATCACTCTACTCTCTATACCTCAACAAAAAAGAAAAAGTTTAGCAGGTGGACCTTTACTAGTACAACACATGTTAGCTACAACCAAATTCATTTGTTATATCAAGAAAGATATCTGCATTCTACTTCCACATGAAAAGCCCCAGTAAATTTTACATTCGTTTTGAATGGATTGTATTACATATATTCACAGAGCAAACTACTATATAACGCACTGTGATGGAGGGATCTATTCACTCTACACTGCATGAATACCTCAATTACTAAAAAGAAAAAGAGACCTTTTTGTGACATTCAGGAGGGTGACTATATGGAGTTACAGCTGAACAACAGGGAAAAAATATATCACTCTGATGATCAAAGGGTTAATATACTATATGTTAGTTTTCCACAGCCAAGTGGCCTCATGTCACAGACTACAAAAAAATAAAACTACAGACAACTGCTCACAACTGAGGCATGTACTTTTATTCATCCTTCAATATGAAACCATGACATGCATAATGTTAGTTACTTTGAACTTGTGCAGGATAGATGTACCTTGCCTTAAATTCGATAGTCATAAAGGAAAAAAAAAATGTTGAAGAAGATTTTCACTTTAAAAGAGAATTTGCAAAATACTCTTTAAAAACTAAGTCCTTGGAATGATTCATTCTACAAATATATTTATTATATACTACAAGGAACAATAAGTGTTTATAAATACATGTAGTGGGGACTACAGATACTCACCACCACACTTGGCTAATTTTTGGTTTTGGTTGTTTTTGCTTTGCTTTGCTTTGTTTTGTTTTGTTTTGAGACAGAGACGCGCTCTGTTGCCCAGGCTGGAGTGCAGTGGCATGATCTCGGCTCACTGCAGCCTCCGACTCCCAGGTTCAAGTGATTCTTCTGCCTCAGCCTCCCGAGTAGCTGGGATTACCGGTGTGTGCCACCACATCTAGCTAAGTTTTTTTGTATTTTTAGTGGAGATGGGGTTTCGCTGTGTTGGCCAGGCTAGTCTCAAACTTCCGACCTCAGGTGATCCACCTGACTCGGCCTCCCAAAGTGATGGGATTACGGGCGTGAGCCACCACGCCCAGCCTGTATTATTTTTTTTTTTTTTTTTTTTTTAAGTAGAGACTGGGTGTTGCCACATTGCCCAGCCTGGTCTCAGGCAATCCTCAGCCTCCCAAAGTGCTGGGACTATATGCATGAGCCACCTCGCCCAGCCCATGAATGATTTTATGCTTGTAGCAACAATTCTAAACGAAGGGTTAGCAATCTCTGGCATAAAAACTAAAGAGAGTGAAAGTCAACAGTGAAGGCTTAATGGCCAGTGCATAACAGTATAAATCTCCCCTGATTCAAGTCGACATTTTCAATAAACATTTAAGTACCTGCTGTGCCAGACAATCCTACCTGGATCAGCATTTCCTACACCTACATGTCCTGACTTGATACACAGAAAGAACTCTCAGGTTGCATATGAGTGCTGACCCTGATACCATATACCCAATACACTCAGTTTTTGAAGTCCTAAGAACAATGAGTGGATACTACATATTAGTACTTGCAAAAATTAGAGTTAAGCCTAGCAAGAAAACCAAGGTACACAGATGTTAATTGTTAGGAAAACTTTCTGGGACCCTACTACTGCAAGAGTGTACTTACTAATGACTGCCCATGGGCTGGGCGTGGTGGCTGACACCTATAATCTCAGTACTTTGGGAGGCCTAGGCAGGCAGATCACCTGAAATCAGGAGTTCGAGATCAGCCTGGCCAACACGGCGAAACCCCATCTCTACTAAATATACAAAAATTACCCGGGTGTGGTGGCGGGCACCTGTAATCCCAGCTACTCGGGAGGCTGAGGCAGGAGAATCGCTTGAACCTAGGAGGTAGAGAGGCTGCAGTGAGCTGAGATCATGCCACTGCACTCCAGCCTGGGCAACAGACTGAGCCTCCATCTCAAAATAAAACAAAACAAAACAAATCTAGTGTGAAGACAGTGATAAACAGAACAAAATAGTCCTAAGTCTATTCAAAGTCATAAAGAATAGGCAAAACTATTTTCTCACCTTAAATATCACACAAACAGGCTTAACAGTTTGCTTGTCTATCAGATATAACGTGGCATCTGCATTGCTAACGGTACTTTTTCAAAGAGTGCTCACACTTTCAGTTCCTTTTGAATGATAATAACTGGATCTTCTGCCTACCCTAGGACTCAGGCATACTAATAATGCCAAGCTGCAGATAAGCACTTTCATGTTCACGGGAGAAATTTTTTGAGGAAGGTGTTTGTTTTTGTGGGAAGACATTGTATAGGAAGGTTCATTCTGCTTTGTTCTAGTTTTTACTTGATACTCTAACAAAAGGTGAGTGCAAATATAATTTATCCCTCATGAAAAGACATATATCACAAGACAAAAACCAATGGAAATGAAAAATTCCTAAAAGAGCTGTTTTTAATACACACTAGAAAAAAGGATCTTCCCTTTTTTGTGGTATTAAATTCTTTGTCTTCAAATAGTTTTCAACTCAAAACTAGTCATCCAAAGACCCTTTGGAAAACTGGAACTGTAAAAGGCAGTGGATTACTCTACCACAAGTAAATCCCTACAATTTTAAGATGACAATCTACTTCAGTGCAGTCGTTTAGACAATAAAGATTTACAGGAAAAGAGAGGCAATAAAACACTTCACAAATCCAAAAAACTGTTTCCAGGATACAGAAATATTTCCCCACACAACGTCTAGCCTTGAAATTGCAGTAAGAAAAACATTTCTGAATTAATAAACTGAAGATACAGACTTAATGTTAACTTCCAAACTGTTCGTTATCTTTTTAATTCCTTCCTTTTTTTTTTTTTTTTTTCCCTCCAGAGACATGATCTTGCCCTGTTGCCCAGGCTGGAGTACAGAGGAATGATCATAGCTCACTGCAGCTTGACTCCTGGGTTCAGGCAATCCTCCCACCTCTGCCACCCAAGTAACTAGGATTATAGGCAGGCACCATCACACCCAGCTGATTTTTTTATTTGCTTGTAGAGACGGGGTCTCACTACATTACTCAGGCTGGTTTGGAACTCCTGACCTCAAGTGGTCCTCCTGCTTCAGCCTCGTAAAGCACTGGGATAACAGAAGTGAGGCATCGTGCCAGCCCAATTTCATGTAATTTTTATTATGGCTTAACACTGAAAAGGTAGTAAAGGGCATCCTTGTCCCTCAGTTTGTCTCAAGGCAATTTAAAGTTACCATTTTCTTGTGACTTCATCCACAAATGTTGTATGCATATATAAGCAACATATAAATATTTCTGTATTTTCTCCTTTCTACTCAAATGGCAGCAAAACACACACACTATTCTACACCTTGTGGAGTTTTTTCCCCCCATTTAATATCTACATCTTCCTATATCAGTATTTTCCTTATTCTTTTTTAATAACTGCATGCTACTCCATCTTGGATGGGCAAATTTTTATTAAACCAACCTTCTATAATGAACATTTAGCTTGTTTCCAGCGTTTTGCTACTATAAACGATGCTTCAATAAAACTTGGGAATACTTCATTTTGGTTTCGCATAGACAAAAATCTGGATGTTAAATTGTTGGGCTAAATAGGTCTCTGCATTTATAAATCTGATGATCCTATAAAATTATTCTCCATAAAGACTATCATAATTTACATTCCCATCCAAAATTTGAGTACATATCTCCTCATTCAGGGCTAACCACTTGCTAAATTTTGATTTTTATCAATGTAATAGGTTTAAAAAAAACGGCATCTGATATAGTTTTAATTTTCATTTCTCTTATAAATCAAGTAAACACCTTAATTTCTCATCATGTACAGCCATTTATCTCTCATTTCTGTGAATCTCCATATTTGTCCTTTGTCCATTTTTCTGCTGAATTGTTAATCATTTTATTGATTTGTTGACATTTTTCACCTATTAAGGAAATTTGCCTATCTTTGATGAGCTGTAAACGTTTTTACAACTTTTGACTTTGCTTGTGGGTTTCTTGTTGCTGTTGTTGTTTTGAGATGGAGTCTCGCTCTGTCACCCAGGCTGGAGTGCCGTGGCACAATCTTGGCTCACTGCAACCTCCACCTCCCGGGTTCAAGCAATTCTCCTGCCTCAGCCTTCCAAATAGCTGAAGCAGCAGGCACGCACCACCATGCCCAGTTAATTTTTGTATTTTTAGCAGAGACGAGGTTTCACCATGTTGGCCAGGATGGTCTCAATCTCCTGACCTCATGATCTGCCAGCCTCCACCTCCCAAAGTGGTTTGTGGTAGTTTTTGATATGAAAAGTCTTTTATTTTTTATTAATTTATTTTGAGATGGAGTCTCACCCTTTTCTACCAGACTGGAGTGCAGTGGCGTAATCTTGGCTCACTGCAACCTCCACTCCTGGAGTTCAAGCAATTCTCCTGCCTCAGCCTTCTGAGTAGCTGGAATTACAGGTGTCTGCCACCATGCCTGGCTAATTTTTGTATTTTTAGTAGAGATGAGATTTCACCATGTTGGCCAGGCTGGTCTTTAACTCCTGACCTCAGGTGATCCGCCCACCTCGGTCTCCCAAAGTGCTGGGATTATAGGTGTGAGCCACCGCGCCTGGCCAATCTTTTATTTTTTATACAGCCTAACTTATAATTTTTTTTTTATTGCTTCAGGGGCTCTATGTAAAACAAAACAAAACAAAACAAAACCTTCATTCTAAACTATAAAAGTTTCCTCCTCTGCTTAGTTCTATTTCTTCTCTGACTTTGCCTTTTAAAGTTTGATCCATTTAAGTTTCATTCTGGTGGAGGTATAAATTATAGATCCAACTTTATTTTCTCCACATGGCTACCCGGTTATCCCAACAACCTTTGAATAAATCCTCTCACTGATTTAAAATGCCACTTTATCATGTCCTGTGTGTTTTGGGGTCTCAAGTTTCCAGTCTTCATATTTTATTTCACTGATCTAGATCTATAAATGTGCCTTCATCACACAGCTTTAATTATTGTAGCTTACTATCCTTTAATATCTTATACAGACTTGATCTCACCTCTCATTACTCTTCTTTTTCATAGTGTTCCCATTATACGCTCATTTCTGTATTAATTTTAGCCTTAGTTTGTCAAGCCAAAAAAAATCCTGTTGGCATTTTCACTGGAGTTACTTCCAATGTACAGACAATTTTAAGGAGCTTATTTACCTTTAAGAAACAAGTCTAATACTATAGCTGGCAATTTTGCTCCACCAAAGTACAAATGATGTGATTCATGGCTCAACGAGTGTTCATATTTCCTATTAGCACGATTCCGATCACAAGATGATGGTCTTCCTCACAGGTAACGATGGTGTTTGGCATTAACCTCCCTCCTACACACAGAAGGGCTATATGAAAAATGTATGAATGTCAAAAGTACTGTTAAAATAGCAGATTCCCTGAGTTTATCCATAAATTAAATATAAATAAGAAACAATTCTATAGTCACCATGTGTTTTCTTAAAATGGAAGCTAAAGACACAGGCATAAAGAATTTAAAAAGACCTCTACAGATGATCCAGAAAGGTTCTAAGCAACCTTTTCTTCTGAACATATCACCCCTATCATAATGGTTTATTTTACGGGCAGTTTCCTAATTTCTTCACTCAAAGGACATTCCAAATTAGAAAATCATGTCCATTCTACTCCCACATTCCTAGAGAATTATTACCACATGTACAGTGTTATCATCAAGTAGATGAAAACAGAAGGCATGATAGGAACAAAAGAGAAACAATATTTTACATTTATATTTTATAGTTTGGAAACACTAACAATCTCATTTGCTACATACGCATAAACTGAGCTATTAATTATGAATACATTAAAATGAAGAATAATTTTATAAGCACGATTTTTAAAGTTTCATTTCTACTATATCTTATAATTTTAATGCTGAAAATCTTAGACATCAAAAAAAAAGTTCTCTGTTGAAGGGTGGGGGGAGTAAGATATGATATTAAAGAAGTAGGCAGGGCCAGACGATGAAGGGCCTTGTAGGCAACACTAAGAATGTTAGATTTTGGTCTTAAGAATGGTGAAAATTGTAAGATTTTAAGCAAGAAAAGATCATGATTAGCTGATTTTTAAAGATCACTTGACAACAATGTAGAAGATGGGTTAGCTGCATGGTGGCAAGGGTAGATACTGAGAAAGCAAGTTACTGCAATGAACCAGACATGATTATTAGATTTAGGGTAGGAGTGGTAGCAGCAGTATAAAGAAAGGATTCATTTAAGAAATACTGAGTAGAAGAAATTTTCATAGTAGTCAAAATGCTCTAACATTCCCCCTCCAAAAAAGTCCAAGTGGTTTTACTGATACATTCTACCAAAGCTTCAATAAATCAGTACTTAAATGTAAATAGGGCCAGGTATGATGGCTCATGCCTGTAATCCCAAGCACTTTGGGAGGCCAAGGTGGGAGGACTGCTTGGGCCCAGGAGTTCAAGACCAGCCTGGGCAACACAGTAAGACTCCATCTCTGTAAGATTTTTAAAAATTGTTTAATGTAAATGAATAAAGAGTTCTGTAAGCATGCAACCAAACTGGTAACAGTGGTTAGTTCTGGAGAAAGGAGGTGAAAACTATGGGTAACAAAGAGATAGTATTTTTATTTTATAAGAATGTATTCATATATGACTTGCACAATTAAAGTTTCTAAGAAATTTTCCTACAAATTAAAACACAAAAAGTCTTAATTCATATCTAAAATACTTAAATGAAAGAAGAAACATTGAAGAGGTAAAAATGATAAGACACTGCTAATTTTCTGATAACAACTCAGAAATAACATACATGATGGTGTCATTTACAGATCTAGGAAACTAATAGGGAAAAGCAGGTTTGAAAGGAAAATTGTTAAGTCTGGGTATAACAAATAAGTAAAGATGTCCTAAGAAGAGGTGGACTACAGGAGTCTGGAGCTCAGGAGAAGTGAACACTTGAACCTGGTACATGGTGGTAGAGGAGATGAGAGTAGAAAAGGGGCCCAAAAAGTGGGAAGAGGAAGGTGGACTAACTAAGACTGGAGTTACCAAAGAGGGAAGAGAAAAACCATCAGATCTTGATTGATCGAAGTCCAGTAAAGACCGTTACAAGAAAGAGTAGTCAGCTATGTTTGGTGCTACTAAGTTGTCAAATAAGATGAAGAATAAGAAGAATCCACTGAATTTTGCAACTCTAGCACCTTCAGCAGGTTCAGTGGAGTGACGGAGGAGAGACCAAAATTAAAAGAATGAAGTACAAGGTGAAGAAATGAAGTGAATGTGATCACTCTTTGAAGAAATTTAGATATTGGAAAAAAAAAATAGGGCAGAGGGCAAGAATGGGTAGATAGGCTCAGTGTCAAATAGGGGCTTTTTTTTTTAAGGGAGAAGAGATTTCTCCATGTTTAAATGGCATTTATACATGATGGCAGAAAGGGAAAAGAATGATTATTTCCTTTCAATAATGCCCCAAAATTGATACAGGAAACAAACTGGACTGCTGCTCATTTCTGTAGTATGACAGTGAGAAATCTCCATCATCGGTAAAGGAATTTATTCACTCCAAAAGATAATAAATCAACAACAACAAAAAAAAACCCTATAGACATGAAAGAAGATCTGCTTTTTAATGTAGAAGATCTACATTTAAATCATAAGGGAGCTTTTAGAACATTGACATCAAAATTGAAAATGGAATTGAAAGTTCATGTGCTTGATGTCCACTCTGTAAATTCTAAAATACACTTTCTCAAAATAATCAGGTGAGGGTGGATAATAATACAATAGGTCAACTTTCTCTGATTCTTCCACAGATTAAAGGTTTCACAGATGACTTGAAAGGAAACTGATGAGTACATGAATAGCTTAGTTATTTACACCCCTTGAGGCACATACACAGCACACCTAATGGTTCTGCCCTGAAGCAAAAGACTTAACAGATTGCCCTCCTAATTGCTCCCTGGACATCCAGTACAACAAAGCCTTGCAATCCCAAGGTACAGTTTCCTATATAAAACTCACCTTTAGGGGAAAAAAATCAAAAGATAAATATCTCACCAACTACTTCTAAACAAATAAAACTGTCTATAATACCCAAAACCTAACAAATCACCATGCCACACACTAGCTAATATACCTAATAAAATTCTGACCTGCTTCTCTTTAAAATAAAAGCAATTTAGATAAAGACATTAACCAATTATTTAAACATCATGACCCAATAAACTTCTGAGCATCTAGTTTTACTATAACTGCAGTGCCAATTTTATAATTTCAAACTGAGAAATTTCATTTCTGAGGAATGCCTGTTATATCTTCATAATAAGCACAGTTAATAAAGTCATCAATTTTAAGAGTTTAAAATATAAAATAAAACCTAGGTGGAGTAAGGAAGTAGAAGAACTTTCTAAACTTGAAGAAATTCAGAACTAGTGACTTAACATCTGAAAAGGCAAGGAATTTTTCTAAGTTTAGGAAAAAAATAATAGAAAGAAATTGAATTCCTAAAAATAAAAAATCCTCCACTCTTCCCTCTGTGTCCCCAGGACATATTCCCCACCCTGGGGCAGAACCCAGATGCAGACCTGACAGTTTGTCACCAGAGCTCATGCTGTCCATCACTATGGCTCTCCACAACCTTTACCAACTGATGAAAAGAGGATAGGAGTAAAGTTCACAAAATAGGAGATGCAATGTAAATAAGCAAACATATGAGAAAATACTTAATTTTGTGAGTAACTTTAAATTTTCACATTAATCTGCAGAAGGTATTCAGGGTGGCATCAAAAAAGAAAAAAAAGTTTTCACATTAAAACAACAGGCAACTTGTAGGGTTTTTTTTTTTTTTTTTTTTTTGCTGTTAAATTGGCAAAAATGTAAAACTACAGTAATATCCAGTGCTGGCAACTGGTGTGTGAAACTGGTAGGCAATTTAGCAATACATATAAAGTGCCATAAAAACATCCAGCATGCCCTTTGGCCCACTAGTTCCTCTTCTGGAAGTCTATACTAAGGGGGAAAGAAAGTACAGGCAGAGTAAAGGACAGTGCTTACTCCACATGCACAAAGACACTCATCTGAGCCTTACGCATAAAATGAAAACTTGGAAGCAAACTTAAATGCCCAAAATAAGACAATGGTCAAATAAAATATGATAAATCCACTGAATTATTTATGTTTATACATAAAATGTATGTAATAGAAAAATGCTTCTCGTACAATGTCAAACCAAAAAGAGCCAGATATAAAAATGTACGAATAATGAAAACCCACTTTTAATGCATAGGAAATACAAGGAGGAAAAACACTAAAATAGTGACTATGGTTGGTTAACACAATGGTATAAAATGACTTTTCCCATTTCCCAGTATCTTGCACATATTTCACAATGTGGTTTCATTACTTCTATTATTTTCATATAGCTTTTTAAAAAATGGGAGGGGAAAATTTCATAGGGTATTTACAAATTTAAAATAGAAGAATATAAATCTGAGCATTCTTTCAAACTTTTCCAAAAAGTCACAGTGCAGTGAAAAGGATGTTTCATAATTTGTTCTATGTAGTCCAAGCCCTTTGTACAGAGGATGCAAAAGAAAAAATGGTTATGATCTCACTTAAGGCCTTAGACGTTATCTCAGAAGTTATTTCATTCTAAATACAACTGGAAACGCATTTGAGTTTTAAGTTGGAATGTTCCATCATCTGATTTATGCTATAAGCCTCTGTTTTCTAGTTTGTTTTTTGGTAAAATATGGCATCTTAAATGCCCAGTGAAAACTCTGTGGGAAGAGAAAAAACCATTTACACCATCTAACTCTTGATCAATCTAAAAAACTAACATCATTAGATAAAAAATCATGTTTAGTAATAATGCAAACCTTAATGTCTGACCTACTAGACTGACAGTTCCTGAGGGATGGCAGGGATACATCTTATTTTCGCCTGGTGGGTAGTTCTCACGTAAGTATACAGAGCTATTCTTGAGGAGGGTATACAAGGGGAAAAACTAACTCCCCAAGAATCAGGATCATCACAAACCACCACTCAAGTAAACAGACATAAACAGGGGCTGTCCATGTTCAAATAAATCTTTCTAAGATGTTAAAATATTTCTGAGAGAAGCAGTGGGCTACCCAAAGCACCAAAACAAAACAGTCCAGGCAAACCCCCAGGTCATCTAAGCCTGAGCCCTGGAATACTCAATTCTAGCCAACCATAAAGTATACATTATCACAATGGATTTTGAGAATTTGGCCTTTTGGTTAGTGGTGGTTAGAATGCTCTTTTATTGGGATATGCTGAAAGAATGTATTTGACTTTGAGCCAATGAGCAAATTATGTAGTTAATTCTGTAATATAGTAACTTGGCTTTCACTGACCTATGCTCAAAGATTATTTTGATTGAAATAAATGTTATATGAGATAAAATTCTCCAATAGGGATTGAGGCATTTAGTTCACCAAGGCTGCTACATTTGCTATTAAAGCCACTGGGTCTTCAGGTCTTAGAACAATACAGTAGGAAGAAGTTTATAATCTATATCAATCTTATAAGCTTATAAGATTATAAGCTTATAATCTTAAAATCAATGAAGTGATGTACATCACACTAAAAGCACCAATGAATATGTGTGTAAACACTCTATAGTTTAAAAGGGACATTACATACAAAATATCATTTGATAACTAAAATGTATCTAGATCTTTATATCTTTCAACATGCTTCCTTCACACATTATATGCCACTTCATATTCAAAGAAGCCTTTTTAGTTAAGCAAGGCAAGTATTATCACCCCATCATAGGTGTGGTAAGTGGTAAGCTGAAGTGATCTGCAAAAGTGCATACAGCTGCTAGATGTCAGTCAAAGCAGAACTATACTGAACGGCGAAGGACACTCTCATTTGTCTTTCTCCCCCTTACCAGATCTCCATCAGAGAGCTGACTGACTAGCTTCTTGTGCAAGCAATGTGATCAAAACGAAATTATTTGATGACATCCCAGATACATGTCCTTTCTTGATAGCTGGCCAGCAGTAAGAATTGTTTCATCTACTAACACCCCATAATAGAAAAATCCATAGATTTTTACCCAAAAGGCAAAGTGATAATTAAAAAGGCAAGCCTCCTACTAAGCCAAAGCCCATTCTTTTAAGGAATTTATTTAAAAATTCAAGGGCTAACATAAAGGAAAACCAAAGGCAGACTTCTTAGAGGTTTTCCTCCCTTGTTTCCTATTGTTTACATCAAGCAAGACGTTTCAATTATCTAAAATAACTGTGCCAATTACTTTGCATAGTCATTTAGCAGCAGTCCTAAAATAAGTCCTAACTTATTTTAATAAATGACACCTCTTAATATGAACACTTAAATTATTTCAACTGAGTAAAATATTTCTAAATTCTAAAATATCTTAAGTATGGCGAATTATTGGCGTATCTACTATGAATTACTAATAATCATGCTTTATATAAAATACAGTAGCTAACATGTTTTGAGTTCTTTACCATGTGCTGGACACTGGGCTATTTAAACATAAAATCTCATTGAATCTTCCCAATAATCCTATGGTGTAGGTATGTAGGTAGATATTTTTGGTTATTAAGACAGGTGCTTTCTCTGTTACCCAGGCTGGAGTACAGTGGCACCACCACAGCTTACTACAGCCTCGACCTTTTGGCACCAAGCAATCCCCCTGCCTCAGCCTCCCAAGTACCTGGGACAACAGGTGTGCACCACCACACCTAGCTAATTATTTAATTTTTTATAGAGATGGACGTCTCCCTATGTTGCTGAGGCTGGTCTCAACGCCTGTTCTCAGGTTATACCTCCCGTCTTGGCCTCCCAAAGTGTTGGGATTACAGGCATGAGCCACCACACCAGGCCACAAACAACTTTTAAATCTACTTTATAAATGTGGAAACAGAGACACTAAACATTAGTTAACAAATCAGAAGGGGAAGAAAACTGGGATCTGAAGGTAGAAAGTCTAACCACTATGCTGTATGGTCTCTGTGATCTGCCTGTTCTCTGGTGCAGCTTTGGGATAATGGAAAAAGCACAGACTCCAGACTCTGACTACCTGGGTTCAAATCCTAGCTCCTGTGCTTATAGACAGAATCTTGGGAAAGCTAGAGAAAATGTTCTCGCATTTCTCAACAATAAAAGGCGGCACATAAGGAGGGCTGGGTAAAGTGACTCATGCCTGTAATCCCAGGACTTTGGAAGGCCAAGGCAGGAGAATGGATCACTTGAGGTCAGGAGTTCAAGACCAACAGAGTGATACCCCATCTCTAAAAAAACCTTTTTTAAAATGAAATAGCCCAGCATGGTGGTGCATGACTATAATCACAGGAGGCTGAGTTGGGAGGATCACTTGAACCCTTGAGTACAAAGGCTGTAGTGAGCTATGATTGTGCCACAGTACCCTACCCTGGGTGATAGAGTGAAACCCTGTCTTAATTAAAAATATATATATAAGAAAAAGAAAAAGAAAAAAGGCATTTAAGGCCTGATGTAAGCGTTTCAGCCCTGTGGAATTGTACGAGAGAAAATGTAATGCCTAGAAAACAGTGACGAGCTCACGCTTAGGGCTCAAAAATCTCAGTCAGCTGTAACATAATTACTTCTCAGAGGATGGTGAGGTGTTTGGGGCTATGGCTCCACACAAAATGGCCTCAAACTGCTCTTGTTGAGTTCTTAAGTCTTCTTTCTTTTTTAAAGGTTTTACTTCTTCATGCTATCACTTAATCAAGCTGACACTCTGGCTGGGGATGTGCCTGTATTTAAGGCATCACCTTCTGTGCCCTTTTTTTTTTTTTTTTTTTTGAGACAGTGTCTCACTCTGTCACCCAGGCTGGAGTACAGTGGTAAGATCATGTCTCATTGCATCCTTGACCTCCTGGGTTCCAGCAATCCTCCCACCTCAGCCCCCCCAAGTAGTTGGGACTACAGGCGTGCACCAATACATACGGTTAATTTTTGTTATTTTTGTAGAGACCAGGTTTCCCCATGTTGCTCAAGCTAGTCTCAAACTCCTGAGCTCAAGCGATCTGCCCGCCTCAGCCTCCAAAGAGCTAGGATTACAGGCATGAGCCACCACGCACAGCATGTGCCTCTTTCAAATACACTATAAACTAGAAAGCTAAACTAGAAAACTAAATACACTATAAGCTAGAAAGCTAAACTTTCTAAAACAATTTCTAAGCAGAAATATCCAAATTCAAAGAGAACAGTCTGGGTGTTTCTAATTAGCTAACAGAAAACTCCAGTGTGTGGACATTGTAACATCTGGTTTTGGCTTCTTAGAGTTCTATTTGCTTATTTACCTTCTTTGTGGGGTTTGAAAAGTGTTGAGGATACGTTTAGATCTATATGTAAACTTGCTCTTGCTGGAGCACACTAAAATGTGGCACTGCCACTATCCCCATCCAATCAAATATGCAAGGACAAAGAGGCAAAGTGGGTGCAGGCTGGTATACTAGATTGCTCCAAAAAATGCATAAAAGCACATGCAGCCTTTTCTGGCCAAAGGTTAGAAGTTGTTAAAATGACACTTAGGCTGGGTGTGGTGGCTGACACCTATAATCCCAGGACTTTGAGAGGACAAGGTGGGGGAGATCACATGAGCCCAGGAGTTCAAGACCAGCCTGGGCAACATGGTGAAACCCCATCTCCACAAAAAAATACAGAAATTAGCCAGGCATGGTGCCAGGCACCTGCAGTCCCAGCTACTTGGGAGGCTGAAGTGGGAGGATCACTTGAGCTTGGGAAGTGGAGGCTGCAGTGAGCCAAAATCATGCCACTGCTGGCCTGGGTGACAGAATGAGACCATCTTTAAAAAAGACACCTAACAGAAGATACACTTGGAGTTTTAAGGTGCTTTACAGAAGAGGAACTAAGGTATTGGGCAGATGTCCCCATTTAAGACACTTTTGCCAAACTCACTGCCAAATATGGTGATCTGACAGAACTTTTCAGTACGCTATGCCAACCTAATGCCATTTGCACACACTCTAGTAAGTCAGCAAAGGGAATTGACTCCTTCTTTCAGTGATGACCCCATTAGACAAAACCTAAGTACTGAAAACTGCTAAGTGGTAAAGGAGAACATAATCACACCATTTACTAAGACAAAGTCTTCAATGGATTAAAATAAAAGCACACAAGGGAGGGTGAAATGGAGGGATCATGCAAAACATATCTGAGATGCCTCAAAAACAAAAGAGCTGTCAAATCAGAAACAAAGTTTAGAATGTTCCATTCTTATTACAGCCCACTATATCAAGAACTGCTATATTTCTGTGTCATACCATAGAAATTGCCATTCCCAAACATTTTTCAAAATTCAGCATGGCATCCATTCCCTATCCAAGAAGCTGGTTGATAGAGATAGAGAGATAGAGAGAGAGAGAGAGAGAGAGAGAGAGAGAGAGATGTGTGTGTGTGTGTGTGTGTGTGTGTGTGTGTGTGTGTGTGTGTGTGAATTTTGAGATGGAGTCCTGCTACGTTGCCTAGGCTGGAGTACCGTGGTGCAATCTGGGCTCACTGCAATCTCCACCTCCTGGGTTCAAGCAATTCTCCTGCCTCAGCCTCCTGAGTAGCTGGAATTACAGGCGCCCGCCACCACGCCTGGCTAATTTTTGTATTTTCAGTAGAGATGGGGTTTCACAATGTTGGCAAGGTTGGTCTCAAACTCCTGACCTTAGGTGATTCGCCCTCCTCGGCCTCCCAAAGTGCTGGGATTACAGGTGTGAGCCACCGCGCCTGGTAGATAAACTATTACAGAACAAATTCATGTTTATAAGCTCCAAGCCCTCTTCATTAATTATCTTTATGACCACGATATTTCACCCTGGAACTTTTTAAAATAAGCATGTTCATCAAGAGAACTGATGAAATGTGTCACCTTTTTTTTTTTTTGAGACAGCGTTTTGCTCTTGTCGCCCAGGCTGGAATGCAATGGCACGCTCTCCGCTCACTGCAACCTCCACCTCCTGGGTTCAAGTGATTCTCCTGCCTCAGCCTCCCAAGTAGCTGGGATTACAGGCACTCACCACCACACCTGGCTAATTTCTCTATTTTTCATAGAGACAGGGTTTCGTCATGTTGACCAGGCTGTTCTTGAACTCCTTACCTCAGGTGATCCACCCACCTCAGTCTCCCAAAGTGCTGGGGATTACAAGCGTGAGCCACCATGCCCGGCATGTGTCACATTTCAAAAAGGCTATGAACCATAATACAGCAGGGGTCAGCAAACTTCTTCTGTAAAGAGCCATACACTAAACACCTTAGGCTTTAAAGGTCATAAAGTTTCTGTCATAACTACTCAACTCTGCCATTAGACCATGAAAGCAGTCATTGACAACACATTAAATGCTATGGTCTAAATGTTTTTGTCCCCACAAAACTTACCAATGTGATGGTGTTTGGTGGTAGAACCTCTGGGGTCGATTAGGTCATGAGAGCAGAACCCTCATGAATGGGATTAGTGTCCTTATACAAAAGGCATGAGACCCCTCATTCTTCCCATCATGTGAGGCTACAGCAAGGTGTCAGCTACGAACCAGGAATGGGCCCACACCAGACACTGAATTTGCCAGCACCTTGACCTTGGGCTTCCTAGCCTCCAGAACTTTAAGAAATCAAATTTCTGTTGTTTATAAGCCATCCAGTTTATGATATTTTGCTACAGTAGCCCCAAAAGACTAAGATATAAACTAATGAGCATGGATGTGTTATAATAAAGATTTATAGACTCTGAAATTTGCATTTCATGTAATTTTCACATCACAAAATATTATCCTTTTGTTTTTTTTGTCCATTCACTAAAAAAAAAAAGTAAAAAACATTCTTAGTTTGCAGGCTATACAAAAACAAGTGGCAGGCCACATGTGGCCTATGGGCCATAATTTTTTGATCCCTGATAATAGGCTGCCCTAATATTCAAGAATGTTTATGTAAAAAACCTACCAACTACAATTTTAGAATTATGTTAACCTTTGAATCTAGAGGAGGTGAAGTATGCTATTATGTTTTCTGAAATAGCAACTATGGGCTGGGCCTGGTGGTGCGTGCCTGTAGTCCCACCTACTCAGGAGGCTGAAGTAGGAGGACTGCTTGAGCCCAGGAGGTTGAGGTTGCAGCGAGCTGTGATCCTGCCACTGCATTTCAACCTAGGTGAAACAGTAAGACCGGACTCAAAAAAAAAAAAAACAAAAAAAAGGAAAGAAAGAAACTATGCTATACAGACTATTTAAAACTTTAAAACTCTTGGCCTCTAAAGTTAATACCAAAATGTTAAATGAAGAGATTGTGTGTCTTTTTAATAACCTTTAAACATATTTTAGCTTACCTCAGGAATGACTTAAACCTCAGCAGTGCTCATATTAGCAAAGTATTTTTACGTCCATCCTTGATAGCTAAGGTTTGTCCCCAGCCTGCAAGCCAACTAACAAGTAAGGCACTGTGCCAACAGGAAGTTTCTGTAACATGATACTAGCTATTTCCAGAAGCTTCATTAGAAAATATGTTGAGTCTAAAATAAGTATGAGAACGCTTTGGGATCAGAGATGAGACTGTTGAGAACAAGGGCTTAGTCAACCTTCTGTGAGCTAGGCAGAAGTGTGCAAGGTAAGTACTATAAAATCTTATAGGCAGTTCTGTTACAATTATATTCAAAACTGGTTCTATATGTCACTAGATTACAGAGTATTCTTACCAGTTCTATATAACAAACAATTCTAAATAACCCAGAGGTTACTCTAATTCTATGATGATGCTCTCCATGAGTTGACGTGATCGTTCTTGTATGCGATAGCCTTGTAAACTGGTACTGTTACCCTATACTGAACCTTTTCCATTTGATTGGCCTCGGTGGAACCTGATCAAACACCTTCCTTGAGGGCAGTGCCTCCTGTCAGGTGGGGAAAGAAGGGCACAGTCTCAAACTATGCAAGCTGGCTCCCTACAATATCTCTAAAAACATCTACAGTGGCTCAAGAACAGTGTTTCTCAAACAGTGGATTCTTGATCCACTAACAGGTCATAGGTCATTGCTGTAGGTCACAGAAAGCATTTTTTAATGGAAATGAAATTATTAAGAACATCAGCAAGTATGGCATGTTTTTGGGGTAAGTCTTTTCTTGTGAAACTCTGTTTCTGTTATTTTTAGTAACATATGTGTGTATTGGGTTGTGATGTAAATTTTCTTATTTTAGTGGGGATAGCAGTCTAAAAATGGCTCGAAATGCCTGCCAGACCTAAACAGACATAAAAGGTAAGCAATCAGGAGAGCAGTCAGACCTGGAAATAAAAACTGCAGTCATCACTTGATGGCACAGAAAGCTTTGGGATAACTGGCATAATCCAAGAAAAGGGCATCAGGTA
This sequence comes from Ateles fusciceps, assembly GCA_036589455.1. Taxonomy (NCBI): domain Eukaryota; kingdom Metazoa; phylum Chordata; class Mammalia; order Primates; family Atelidae; genus Ateles; species Ateles fusciceps. Next base: position 3,990,015 of record JAZHEH010000904.1, read on the forward strand.
GGAGAAAAGTACCCAGCCTCAGACGACAGGGACACCAACATTTAGAGGGCAGATAGAGGAAGAACCACCAAAACTAAATGAAGTAATGGCCAGAGAGGTGGGAGGAAAATCATGAGCCGAGGCTCCCCATGCAAGTTTCCTCTATTACAGGGAAAACCAGTAAAACTAAAAGTTAAAGCTGGGTGCAGTGGTTCACACCTGTCATCTCAGCACTTTGGGAGGCCAACTGGGTGGATCACCTGAGGTCAGGAGTTTGAGACCAGCCTGGCCAAAATGGGGAAACCCCATCTCTACTAAAGATACAAAAATTAGCCAACATGGTGGCACGTGCCTGTAATTCCAGCTACTCAGGTGGCCAAGGCATGAGAATTGCTTGAACCCAGGAGGCAGAGGCAGCAGTGAGTCAAGATCAGGCCACTGCACTTCAGCCTGGAGGACAAAGCGAGACTCTGTCTCAGAAAAAAAAAAAGTTTAGAAGGAGACAGATCTCAATTTCCCATTTAAAAAAACTAAGGTGTGAATGAGGAAGGGCTGGAAAGTGTTTACAAGGTAAAGAGAATTAAAAAAAGATGCTACAAAGCCTGGAAATTTACTTACTTTGCTAATACATATCTAGAAATACTTGCTTGATACTTTATGGTAAGTACTGTATACCAAGAGAGGATGTTGGTATCCATTTAAACTATCTATTTCCGTATTTGAAGACATGTGAGAGACTCACATAATGGTTAAGCATTTTAGGTTTGTCTGTTAGTTTTCTAAAGGTGCCAAACTGCACCACAGTGAATCCCATCCTTAAATTATGTTTTCCATGATCTTCTTGCAAATTTCACACTGAATTTCCTGCGAGGAAAGGATAATACTTAATAATCTGGAAGCAAATGCTTTCAACATAAAGTATAATAGAATAACAGGGTTGCCCTTTATTTAGACTGGAGATGCCCCAAAGCTTTACTATGAGCCCCTGTCATTAGAAGTCACAGCTTCTAATCTTCTGGGCAGCAGCCTCAGTTGGAGGTAAGGAGGTTTCCTGGAAACATACATGAAAATCTAGTATCATGACTACTTTAAATGTCTTTGTCTAGTTCATAACTTCTTACAAATAACCTGTCAGTATTCTTGGTCTTAATAAAACAGAACATTTCTGTAGTGGGATGGTAACTTCCTTTTTCAATATTTACTTAAAAAAGAGGCAACTACTGCCCAGGACAATCAGTACATTATAGAATCAGGATGATGATACTGAAATGGGCCTTTAACATTACCTTGCCAAGTTCCCTCATTTAGCAGATAAGAAACTGGAGCTTTTCCCAGGTGATCCAGAGTAAAGAATCTGGCTGTCAGAAGCAGTCAGATGAGATTTTCAACCCCAGTTCTATTACTTGTTCATCACACAAAGTCAATTGCTCCATTTGTAAAATAAAGGTAGCTACCAATTTCACACAGGAAAATTAAAAGGAAGCAATGTGTTTAAAGCACTTAGCACAGTGCTGGTACATGGTAGGTATTCAAAAGTAAGACCCTCTCCTTCAGCCCAAGGAAAAGACCACATTGGAACCTACTACTACCACTTCTCTGTGACTTTACCACCACCCTCCCCCCGCCGCCACACACACACACACACACACACACACACAGAAAAAGACCACAAGAATTATGTTTTTGATCTTTTTATTGGTCCTGATTTAAATATAAAATTAAGGGGCTTCTTATAACACACCCAAATTCAAACTCAATCCAAAAGATGGCAATGGTTTAAGGAACAGGAAGAGAAAGAAGAAAACCAAGGAGCCTCAGTGAGACAAGGGGAAAACAAGTAAGTCTAACATCACAGAAGTCAAGGTTGGAATTCCATATAAATGACTACTGATATCAAAAGCCAGGAAAAGATCAAAGAGAAACAGTAGCTGAAATTACCCATTGTATTGGCTATAAAATCAGTGGTGACCTTGAAGAGGGATGTTCCAGAGGTGAGGGTAAAAAACTAAAGCCAGTAGCAGAAATCAAAATAAAAATAAGTGCTAGATAAGCAAAATCAATGGAAATAGTCACTTATTTGAAGTGCTCAGCAATAAGGAGACAAATCGAAGAATTATCACATATGGAGGCAAGACCAAAGAGTGGGAGACAAGAGCGCAGGCTCTGAAATCAGACTGCATGGATTCATACCCTAACTCTACCAAGTAGTAGCTATGTGACCTTAGGAAAACTACTTACCTTCTCCATGCCTGTTTCCACATCTGTAAAGCAAGCTTAAAAACTCATTTTATTTTCAAAACAACTATAGGAAGTAGGTGCCATCAGTTAGTGTTCAGTCTGGAAAATGGGAAAACACACACACACACACACACACACACACACACACACCAAAAACCAACCATTACATAGATATCTTAAGCAGAGAAAGATTTAATGCAAGGTATCGGTTATAGTGATATTGGCTATAGATACTTGGTTATAGATATTTGCTCTGCCAGTTATTTTTCTGTTGGTTCTCAACTCTTCTCTGTATTACAAAGGACTAGAAGTCTATAAACAGTATTTTCCAAACTCCCTTGTCAACTTGCTTATAGTTGGGATCCACCCATGGGAAACATTGGCAAGAGACTGCAAGGTGAGAAAAAGAAAAGGCCTTTTTGGCTTGCTAGTTCTAGTGATACTTCCAACAGCAGGAACAGACAACTGTAGGCTCCATCATCATCTGTGGTGGCTCCAAAGCAGCAGAACCAATGAAGATCTCCAGTAGACCTGCAGAGCATGGACTTTATGCAGTAGCGGACACCTGATACTTGGTAACGTCCTCTTCTTGTTTTTACTCATTCAACTATCAACACACACACACACACACACACACACACACACACACACACACCCCCTTTTCTCTCTTTTGCTTTTCTGGTCCAACATCACTCTCCCAAAACACATTTTTTTTGTTTCTCCAGCCCTTTCAACATCACTATAACCAATACCCTGCATTAAATCCTGAACATGCAAGATTGTTGCATAGGTACACACATGGCAGTGTGGTTTGCTGCCCTCCTCCCCAACACCTGTATCTGACATTTCTCCCCATGTTAGCCCTCCCCAACTCCCCATTCCCCTCTGTCCCTCCCCTAGTTCCCCACACAGACCCCAGTGTGTGATTCTCCCCCTTCCTGTGTCCATGTGTTCTCATTGTTCAACACCCACCTATGAGTGAGAACATGCGGCGTTTGATTTTCTGTTCTTGTGTCAGTTTGCTGAGAATGATGGTTTCCAGGTTCATCCATGTCCCTACAAAGGACACGAACTCATCATTTTTTATGGCTGCATAGTATTCCATGGTGTATATGTGCCACATTTTCCCTGGCTAGTCTATCATCGATGGGCATTTGGGTTGGTTCCAAGTCTTTGCTATTGTAAACAGTGCTGCAATGAACATTTGTGTGCATGTGTCCTTATAATAGAATGGTTGGTTTTTGGTGTGGTTTTTTTTTCCATTTTCCTGACTGATACTAACTGACACCACCTACTTCTTATAGCTGCTTTGAAAATAAAGTGAGTTTAGAAAATAAAAGCTTTAGATCACTATCTGGCCCCTAGAAAGCACTTTCTCAATATTAACAATTGTGGCTCTTCAAGCATCAAATCCTCATCTAAAATAGAGTTCCTTGTCCCCCATACAGAATCTAATTCTGGAAACAGTCCCATCATCCTCTCCCTCACCCAGGCTCCAAATCTGAGGTGCTTTTTGTCACATCATAAGCAAAATCTGCGAGTTCCCTCTTTACCAAGTCCACCCATCTTTATTCACCAGGTGTAAGCCTTTAACCAGCCTGCATCAAGGCCCTCTCCTCCCCCAGGGATTTCTCCGCTGGCAAGCTCCAGATCATTCCACAGGTGCCCTAGAATACTTTTTTAAAGGGAGGGGGGATCAAATCACGTCATTCCCCACATAAAAACTATCAGTGGTGACCAAGGTCACAAGTCCATTCAGCCACATAGGAGACTTCCTGAACCCCTGCCTTCTTTCTTAACAGTTCTCACAGTATCTGCCTCCTATTTGCATTCTCAAATCCTCCAATCACATGAGCACTCCCTGGCATTCCCAAACTCCCCTTGCCCTTTGGTCCCTCCATATCTAGACGAAATGCCTTCTGGGGATCCACCCCCACTGCAGAGCCTTTGTTATATCTTTTCCATCTCAATCAGAACTAACCTTTCTTATTCTTCTTTAGCATTTCACCAAACCATCACTATCACAATTTACCACTATGTGTGTTATATGTATTGCACTCCTAATGAGACTAAGGTTCATTACATCTGCAATGTCCTCTATACAGCAGAGCTTCCCCATATTAGAGATTAAAATTCCAAGACAGCAATACCTCAGCTGTTGAGCCAGCCAAGGCCAGTGGTGTCCAAACGCCAGCCTGTTAGCAGCTTACCTACAATTAGAAATCGCCTCCTACCCCAGTAGAGTACAAATTATTTTCTGTGTGCTATGATGTAAGAGAGACTGGGAAGCACTGCTCTATAGCATCTGGCTCAGCACCTTAAACACAAAACAACAGCATTGGTCTTCCTCCAGAGTTCAAGAAATGGAAAGAACTCCTTCTCCATTTCCAAATTTTTACTAGCAGCGTTTCCTTGTACTTGTAAAAACTCTCAAGTAAAACCATACCAGTTTTCCATACCAGTTTTCCTCACCTATTTACAATTTTCTTAATTTTTGGAATGTGAATAAAAGAAAGTTAATAAATGAAAACAAAGAACTTTTAAATATAACAAGACTATATATTCCAGACTCATTTGTATTCATAAATATTAGATTTTATTTTGGACCATTTAACACATAACTGGATTCTAAGACAGTCAACTGGAATTCAGAACAGTTACCTATCAAGAGGGAAAACTGTGGTTAGCTTCTTAGGCTTCCATTTCTTATAAATACTTTAAAACAACACTGCTTCAAGTAATAGCAGTTAAATACTGCTGCCCGGGAAAAAAACATTCTTAAAAGAATGAGGAAATGCATGATATTTTTGCAGAGATTTGGGGGAGTGCAGGACCCTTTCAAGGGCTTAAAAGGCTCAAGACATTATTTCTAACTTCAAAATTCTACAAGCTGCATTTTCCTTGTTTCAGGGCTATCACTGTATTTCCTTGTTATAGGGCTATCACTGTAGTAATTTCTATCAGCTATATATAATCACAGTTGAAACAATAAAAAAGAACAGAAAAAAAAAAAGAGAACACTGAAAAATTAGAGGGGGCCAGGAAATAACTGGAGGCAAAGAGGAGATACAGAATGGTGGAACTTCGTTTTAAGCAATAAATGAGAAGCGAGATATGAAAAGAAAAACATCCAGGATGTTCCAAGAAAAGTTGTCAAAAATTGAGGAGGAAACTTTCCCACGTCTGCCATAAGATCGCGCTAACAACCAAGGACAGCTTGGTAACTCATCAAATAGGAAGAGTAGGATTAAAACAGGTCCTGGAGTAAACAGGAAATTTTTTTAAAAATCCTTCAAAGGTATAAGGTAATGTTTCCAAATTCACAGACACTTGTGAAGACATTTCCCTAGCCAACAGGGAAACTATAAAAGGATGGTTTAGTTTTCATAAAGCTATGATTATTCCATTAAGAAGACTGTCTTCTATTCTGAGATTATTGTATGGTATTAAAATGCCTTTTAAATTTTTTAACTACATCAGAATGTTTTGTTTTAAACTGTAATTACTACATGAGCCAGTTCTGGGTCTGTTTACCCACAGATACACTCTTTGAGAGCTCTCTATCTCAAGGGTGCTGATCACTGTCAGACCCCATTTCTCAGGCTCCTAGACTGGCTGGCTTTTCTCTGGGTTCAGTGTATGAGAGGTACTGGTAGAAAACTGGCAGGTCAGAAAAAGGAAGAATTCATGACATTTCTCCCACTTCTTCCATCTCTTCTTTAGGTAGTGTTTCCAGCCATGGCTGCATTGCTTCCATGGCTCCAGTTCCTACTTGCCCCTACCAGGATGTTCCAGTCTCGTGAGGTGAACCCTGGCTCCTAAACTCCCATAACCTAACCCTAGTGAGTGTATTAACTTCGTGCTGCTTTAAAAGGCCTCATCATTCTATCCACCTTGCTGATTCAGCTGCGTAACCTGCATAACCAGTCCCCTGCACTGAATTCCTGTTACACAGAGAGTGGTTGCTCTTTTCCTGAGTGGACCCTGACCAGTACATTAGGCCACTGGTTCTCTATGGTTCTCTGTGTATCAGAGTCACCTGGAATGCTTATTAAAACCCAGATGCTGGGCCCCATCTCCAGAGTTTCCCAGTCAATATGTCTATGTGAAGCCCAAAAATATGTATCTGTAACAAATCACGAAGTGATGACGATGCTACTAAACCAGAGACTACATTTTTAAAAATGCTACCAAAAAAAAAAAAAAGATTTGACCATCTTATGTTGGTCTGTTTCTTGTTTTTTTAAATGGCTAACAAAATCCAAAAAACACTGCAACTCAAGAAACCCATACTTCTGTCTTCATATAAAACATATATATATGGAGAAAGAGAGAGAGTTTTTTTTGTATGAAGACAGAAGTATGGGATATATATATGTATCTCAAACCTGTAAGACAGATTAGTATAAAAGCCAATGTTTTTAAGGAATGAGGGTTTTCTTATTTTAATTTTCACAGCCAAGTCCAAAGGAATGATTTTTTAAAGTAAATATATTAGGTTGCTGCAAAAATAACTGCAGTTTTTGCCATTACTTTCAACAATTTCATTAATAGCATTCATTGTATTTTACCAGAAATTAAATCCCAAATATCATAACCAACCCACTGAACTTGTATGAAAATAAAATGAATTCTAACTCGTATTATCGGAAATAATTCAGCCAACGAAGTCTCAAACCTACAAAATAATCAATTGGCAGATGGTTCTTCTGCCTTAAAATTTTAAGATAAAAAACAGTCTCAAATAATGTGAAGGGCAACTTAGAGTGTTCTGAAGCTGGGCACTGTGGCATGTGCCTGTAGTCTCAGCTACTTGGAAGGCTGAGGCAGGAAGATCACTTGAACTCAAGAATTCGCGGCTGCAGTGAGCTATGATCCCACCACCGCATTACAGCTTGGACAACAGAGCAAGACTCCGTCTCTGCCAAAAAAAAACACACACACACACACACACACACACACACACACACAGAGTGTTTTGAAACTAACGTTAAGAATCACTGTAGTGTTTAGATTTATGCTAGCAAAAAGTTAAAATCAAGTATGTAATCAAATCATAGCTGAATTCTGTTCATAAACAGAACTTACTATGAGACCAAAGGACCTAGAGACTAGCACTAATTAAAAAATAATAAAACCACTATGTAATTTTAAATTTCATAGTAGTCACATTGTAAAAATTAAAAAGAAACAGGTTAAATTAACTCTAATAATACTTTTAACACAAAATATGATCATTTCAATAAACTTCATAATGTTTTACATTCTTTTTATTACAGTAAGTCTTCAAAATCTGTTGCATGTGTTACACTTTCAGTAATCTCAATTCCAGCCTGCCACATGGCTACCACATCAGACAGCAAAATTATAGATGAATAGAAATTTGCCAGTCTCTTTACTGAACAGATTGATATTTAGCATAATGGTAGTAGTCTACTACCCTTTTCTACAAATTACTTGTAAATTATATTTGCTAAAAGTTTAAAGCTTTAGATGTATTGTTCTCAGACACTTATAAAACTAAGTTAACATTGTGGCTCCTACCAACTAATATTGTGTGTGTATATGTATATACATACACATATATATATTCTAATACATATATATTCTAATATAATTACATATGTATACATGTATGTATGTATGTATATATATTCTATTCTATATATATATTTTTTATTTTTATTTTTTAAAGCCTCTTGATCACATTGTAGACAGGTAAGCTATATCACTTAGCTACATCAATACCATTACTGCTATTTCACTTCTAGTCTAAAAGCCAGTGGCATCCCAACTTGACTTTCTCTAGCCCAAAGGAAGACCCAGTAGGCACTGTAGTCCTCCACTGGTATCCAGGCTAAGGAATTCTCATCTCCTGGGCTTGAGAACAGAAAGCTAAGTCCTAACTACCAAGCTAAATCCCCAAGCTGATGTATCTGGTCCTTTCACAAGAGAAACTGATATAACCCCATCACTTTACACAATTCAACAGAAGCACAGCTACTTAGTGCGGCTAGTACAATTGTGATAAACAAAAAATATAAGCCACATTTTTAATGTGATTAAAATAATACTTTAATACTGAATTAAAAACAGAAAGAACAAATCAGCTCGAGATACCTTTAATTCTTCATGATCTGCAAATAAGACCAGACAGATTACAAAAATTAAAACTCTAAGTAGACTACAAAATAGTTTTCACTTTTAGTAGAAAGTAAAACGAAGTACAACATATATTGCCATAATACAAATGATGATCAAAATGGAGTCTAAGAATGGAATACGTAACAAGTCACTGAATATAGAGGCAGACTGTAAGTCATAAAATGGTGCTTTGAGAAACTCCCTCAACTGTCCTTAATATTCAAAATCAAGGGTACGATAATGGTTTACTCTAGAATCAAGCGATGTATGAATTTAAATGAGACCCTAAAGAAATGCAGGGGGATTGAAAAGGAGCCTCTAATACCAAACAATTTCTGAGCCCCTCAAAAACAATGGACTGTTCCTTCACTTATCAGAAAGTGAGTTTTCCTTTGCACATAAAACTCTTGCCATAAGCATAAATGTACTTGTCTGTATGTGCAAGAGTAGTGAGATAATTACATACCTTTGGGGCTTAAATACATCTGGTGTCACGTCACACCTAAGGCATACAGTTACTTCATTTTGAACCATTCACTCCAGAGAGTAATTATTCATATAAAATGCAGAGCTTACTCAGTATTTCAGCAATTGTACAGCATAGGCGGATTTTTACATGGTACTTCTATAAATCAGACAACCAAAACATGTACCTTAATAAGTTAAAGTGCTAAAATTATGGTGAGTTACATAGACTTCCTAAGCTTTTAACTTGTGACCAGTCTACATAGAAAGCTACAAATGCTACAGGCAGATTCAGCTATGGAATAAAGTTGAACACACCGGCAGTTCACCAATTTGAACAGGGGGTATGATGGCAGCAGGAATGAGGTCACAAGAAGGCACAAAAACATTCAAAAAAGTATTCCTGGGTGCTGCCTGGAAAGAATCTTTTCTCATCAGCAAACAGAAGAGTTTCCTAAAAATGAAGGGGGGAAAGGACACTCTAAGGCTTGCTCTAAGAGTTAGGTCTTTAGGATATAATTTGGAGTAAGAGAATGTCCTCAGCATATGCTGAATCTATCTTACAGGGCTGCCAAAACAATCCACAAGAACTCAAAGTTGTACCTTCCAGTAACTATGCTGTATGCACCTCTACTGCCTCATGCAGCTTGTTATATTAATCTTCTCTCTCTGAAGTATGTCCCACACACAATGCCCCAAGTCTCCCACTAAAATTAAGAAATCATCAAAGAGAAAATGGTAATTGTTTCAAGCCCAAGTATTCATGTCAATAAATGTCATGATTGAAATTATTTTTAAAGGTCCAACAAAGAAAAAGTCACCTTCGATTGAGTGTAGTATCAGCTCCAAGGAGTAAGAATGTACTACATCATGGATGGGTTATATATCCATTACTACTACCAAGGAGAAAAAAATAGAACATAAACATTCAGAAGCCAAGGAGAAAAAAATAAAACATATACATTCAGAAGTGAAACACTGCTCAAAAAGGTCAGGCCACTAAATTTGAATGGTATCACAGACCAAGGAGGACTGTCAGTGACATATGTGCAAAAAGACAAGCTGTCTCTAGCAACAATTGGAAAACATGATCCCTCTTGAGAGCTGAGAGGCCTAGGTGTCCAGGTCTAGAACAGACTGCCTGGATGCTCCTGACAAGTGACTTACCATCTCGTATTTGTTCCCTCAACCCTGGAATGAGAATACTTTCTCCTCAAAGTTGTTATGAGAGCTAGAAATTATGCTTGTAAAGCACAGAATTGGTACTACTCAAAAGGTGGTCAATATTATTAGCTGCAACAATATAAAATGGCAAATAAATGTTTCAAATGAGAGCTCATCCCAATCCTCATCCCAAACAAGATACTGAAAAAATTTCATGTTTCTCCAAGACCACTTTGAAACAGAAATGACTTCATTTGGAAGATCATTCTACCCTGCTACTTATGTTTGATTAACTTGAGGAAGCAAACATTAAAATGATGAAAAAAAACTGAAAAAAAAGCTCAAGCAGAATAATACACAGATCAATAGGGGGAAAAAAAAGGCCAAGCACGGTGGTTCACATCTGTAATCTGAGCACTTTGGGAGGCCGAGGCAGGCAGATCACGAGGTCAGGAGTTCGAGACCAGCCTGGCCAATATGATGAAATCTCATCTCTACCAAAAGTACAAAAATTAGCTGGGTATAGTGGCATGCACCTGTAGTCCCAGCTACTCTGGAGGCCCAGGCAGAAGAATTGCTTGAACCGGGGAGGTGGAGGTTGCAGTGAGCCAAGATCACACCACTGTACTCCAGCCTGGCTGACAGAGCGAGACTCCGTCTCAAAAAAAAAAAAAAAAATGTTCAGGCAGACTTGCTATGGCCCACAGTGACCCTGCACATGAGCTCCAACGTCATTGCCTTGCCCACCATGACCAAACACAGCTGCTCATCCAAGAGAACTGAGAAGACAGGACAGAAAAAGACAATTGACCTATGCATATGATCAAAAGGGAGTCTCCTGCTCTAACTACACACCTATCACCCTCCTACTATCTTTGGCTGCAAACAGGACTGTTGGTTTTTCCCAGTAATACATGCCCAACTGAATGTATAAGACTATGTCATATAAATCCACATTCTAAGACAACTGACCTTGATAAAGTACTTATTATAATTAAAATAGCATACAGTTTCTCAAACTTAGATTCTAGGTGCCTCTAACCATAAAGGTGAATGCAAGTGTACCTTTGGGGAATTTGGGAGTGGCCCAAAGTAGCCAAAAACACAAAACTAGGCTGTATTTTTCAAACTGGCATATTCTTTGTGTGATGGCATGGAGCAACATAGATAGATGGAACCTATAAAAGCAGTGCCTCCTCCTGGAGAGTATGAAAATGTTCCCAAAGTAAAAACCACTTCCTTCATCCATTTATTCAACAAACTTTTATTGACAGATAACTATGTGCAAACGATTGTACTGATAGCCATGGATACACACACATGTACAAATACATATTCACACACATATTTACAGTTTCTGTCCTCCTGCAGCTTACAATCTTATGGGGGAGGACAATCCAAAAAAAGGAAAAAATCACACAAAAAAGTATTATTAGAGTTACAAAGGAGGTAATTTTTTGCCAGGATAGTTCTCTGAGCCAAGATGATAATTAGGGCATGAACCAAGCACAGAAGAGCATTCCAGACAGAAAAAAGAACATGGGCAAAGGCAGGTAACAGGGCAACTTGGACACATCTGAAAGGCAAGGGAGAACACTGTGCAGAAGGTAGTTGAGGGTCAACGCTAGACCATGCTGGGCCTTTACACCCATGAATGACTTCAGGCCTCGGAGCAAAGGGAAGCCACCAAAGGTTCTGCACAGGGTAGGTATGGACAACACCATCCTGGCTGCAATACAGATTCTAAGAGCTGAGCCCTATCTGTCCAAAGTCTGCAAGCTGATTAACACTGTTATACATACACAAAGTCCACTCTTACACATGCATGTGTATACAAACATAGCATATAAAAATTTTTAATAGAGCTCTATGGTACAAATTAGAAGTGGGGAAAGGCCACTAACAGGTCAGAAAGGGGGAAAATGTATGATGTGATTGCTAATCCAGTCTAAACTTCACTGAAAATATTAAACTTTGGATAGAAAAAATAGAATGTGGAATAAGTAGTCTGGGTCATATCACCACAGCTTTCCAAGGCAAGGACTTATGAAGATACCCAAAAATACAATTGAAAGAAAACACAAGATTTCAGTTCATAATAAGCCCCGAAAATTTCATTTCAAACTATGTTTCTAAATACTTTATATGTAAATCTTTAAATTGGGGAAAATGCTAACCAACTCTTTTCATTTATTAATGAAAGATTCCAAAAGAAGGGAATGTAGATCTTAGTGTAGTCATTCAACATAAGAAACTCAGAAACAAAAATCTAAAAGTTGTTCTATCTTCTTCCATCCTCCACTTGCCATGGTACATATTAAGGGAGGCCTGGAAACTAAACCCTAAGTGATGAGGTCAATCCACAACTGTCTATCCTATACATGAATAATATAGACTTGATTTTAGCTATCCCCTTTCCATTTTCAGGAGAATTCTAGAGTTCCAAGTGAAGACAAAATCCATCAGTCACTAGGGTCAAAAACAAGGGAGAAATTAAGACCTTAAGGCATGACATACCTCAATGAATAACACATGCTCTGTTTAGTTGCACTAGATCAGGCAATGAGTATAATAAACTATTAACAAAAAAAAATCTGTGGATAGAGAAATTTGTGTTTTAATGGTAATTAGATTTTTTAAAACAAAGTTTCCTTTCTCTAATTATGAAATCTATATCTAATGATTACAGGGTTTTTGAAAAATACAGAAAACTAGAAGAAAATAATAAATGAAGAAAATTAGGTAAAACTGAAGCAATGCGTAACAATGTAATGCTTTTTGTGTACTATTTAGAATTCAAATAATACTTTCATGTATTCCCATGTGAGGCGCTTAGCAGCCTCATGACAGAGGTATAATTAGTCCTATTTTCTAAGGACTTGAGGAAGTTCAGAGCCAGTAGGTGTCCTGCATAGAGACACGCAGATAGTAAGATAAGACCCAGAAAAAAGGACACTAGCCTCCTAATGGCTCAGATATCTTCTCCAAGCTCCTGACCATGTGATTAACAAATGATACATTATACCAGTGGCTAACTGCAAATACCTAAAATGATCAGTACCTGTGAACATCAATCTAAGAAAATGTACAAACAGAACTGTACTAATACAAACATATGCTAAAAAAAATACAACCTTGAATAAGAATATAAAATTTTCCTATCTTTAAATTGGAAAAAAAAAAAAAACTCAGGGATGGTGACATCAAACCCATGGAGACCGAAAATCTCTTAACTGCTTCCTTTTGTTCTGAATAGCCCAGACAGAAATCATGTATTTTCTCTTTGAAAAAGACTGAGGAGAGGCCACTCATCAAGAGCAGAAATAAGCCAAAAGTCACCTTTCAATCCCAAAAACATACCCATCTTCCCTCTCTTATTCTCCCTACACACATAGGGCATAATTCTAAACTGATTTATATCTTGCCCTCTTCCTTTTGAGAAACAAGATGTCTGTAGGGTAACTACAGACTTTATTATCCAAACTGGAACACTTCTACCAAAGAGGTGACTGTCTAGGAAAAGAGACATAAGCCAAGATAGACTAGACAAATAGGAACAAGTGGTCACCCAATATCTGGATAACTCATCCCTCTCAGGGACCAAGCACTGAGAGTACAGCCCTGTTGTTAAATTATTGTTCAAAAAAGTGCTCTGGTGTACCCCATTTTATGCAAATTGAGTTTTAAGCAAATTCTACCTCAAGAGAAAGTCATCAGCATTTTAGAGACCAGTTTAATAAACCATTCCTATTAATTAGCCAACGTCTTTCCACAATGTGTAAGATCTTGTGGGATGTTCTGAAATTATATATGTGTTTTTGCGTGTCATCTGTGACGAGGAGAGTTTTTTTTTTTTTTTTTTTTAGATGGAGTCTCACTCTGTCGCCAGGCTGGAGTAGAGTGGCGCAATTTCGGCTCACTGCAACCTCCGCCTTCTGGGTTCGAGTGATTCTCATACCTCAGCCTCCCAAGTAGGTGGGATTACAGGCACCCGTCACCACACCCAGCTAACTTTTTTGTATTTTTAAGTAGAGACGGGGTTTCACCATGTTGGCCAGGATGGTCTTGATCTCCTGACCTCATGACCCACCTGCCTCGGCCTCCCAAAGTGCTAGGATTACAGGTGTGAGCCACCATGCCCAAACAGAGGGGGAGAGTTTTTAAAAACTAAATTTAGTTATACCAATTTCCTTTAAAAATGAAGTATCAAATAGAAGAAAAGGCAATCCCTTAATCCCACAAAGGCATTTATGATTATTTTTCTACATAACCCAAAGGTATTGTTCTGTACAGAAATATGCAAGTTACTTTCTGTTTAGATGTTGGAGTCATCTAATAAATAAATTGCTTTCAGAACAGCTTTTGGGATGATGCTACTATTAGTAATTCAACAAGCTTAAAGAAAGGTCCCTTCAAATGAGAAGAAAAAAAAAGAAACCCAAACAGTATTTGAAGAAATATATTGATGACAAACCCAGTACTGAAAACCAGCCTACTTATCCAGAGGTCATATTCCTATTCACCTTCCTAAAATACTAAGAAACAGCAATTCAGATTCAGAAAACCAAATAGAAATTAGAAACTGGTGCTATTTTTTTCAATTAAGAGAATTTCATGCAGACACCCACAGGACTGGCATATAATCTAAGACTATCATTCATTCAAGTGACATTTCAATGTCTACTATGCTTATAATGCCCTGGCACTGTTAATATAGTAGTTGGCTGTTCTAGATTTTAAATTTGCCATTATTTTTTTTCAAACTAGCAGATTCATCTTTCACTCCAAAAAGAGACTTTGTATTTACATGCTCTGTAATTCTGACACCTCCCAAAAAAAAGACTAGAAATATCTGCTACACAATGATAAATTCAAAATGACTACTCCGAAACAGTGTACAGTAGAGTAGTTTTACATCTGTTAGCACTCCAAATTTTGATTCAATTTGATTAGCTCACTGATGCTTCCTCCATCAATGATGCTTAGATATCTACAATCCTACAAAGGATATTCTGATTTCTCATAAAAACAAATTGTCCCCAATTTTCTCCAATTTTTACATTAAGGATGAGTTCCACAGTTGTGTTCTCAAATTTGGAAAAGACCATGAATCAGGGGGAGGGTCAGTCTCCACAACAATCCCTTACAGAATTCAGAAGGTCTACCCACATTCACTGGAGTGACAGAATGCCCCTCAATCTAGAAAGGAAGCCAGATTATCTAAAAAGATCTGGTTTACTATTACAGATTTCTAAGAGGAAACTGTGGGAATCTAAGGCATTGAATGTTTTAGAATTATTAAGGCTTCCTCAAAGAGTTGGGTTCAAAGCTCAGCTCTAAGATGAGGGAAACAAAAGAGGAGGAGAAAATTAATTGTTGCAATTGTAAAGGATCAAAGAGGAAAATAGCAATTCATGGACTAAATTTTTAAACTAGCAGCTTAAAAATGTGATAGTCAATAAATCCCTAAAACGACCCTAAAATAGACTGTCATATACTGAACTTTTACAGATTACATTCTAAATTGTAATGTTTCCTATCTTTAATAGGAAGTATGAAGGGGAAAAATCAAGAAGTAAAAAGTTTTTATACAAGAACATTAAATAAGCAACCCAATGAAGTATAAATATCTGAACAGAGGTATGGGTGACAACTTTCTATATCTAAACATTGCTACATGAATTTTTTGTGTTTTTCAGAGCTTAATCCACCACAGCTTAACCCACTACCACCAAGACTCCATCACACATATGCTATTTAAAAAATACAAACTATATTCTTTTTAAATCTTGCTTTTTTTAATTCAAAATGATCACATGCTTAACATCAACTTGGTTTCAAAAAGACTTCAGGTCTTACCACTAAGGATACTATGACACTTATCTTGCCATTTGTGAGTTTCACATCGAAAAAGTGTCAACATAAATTATCTTCAAAACTCACCAGGACATTCTATCATAAATTAGAATATTTTCACAAACAATACAGTTTTCTTTTTCTCTTTAATATTCAGTCTTTTCCATTTCTTCCATGTCTTTGTGGTCCAGCTGCTTAAAGCTACAGTGGTCCTGGATTTTAAGTACGCACAGCTTATTTACTTCAATAATGTTGTAGGTGTGGCCTTTTTTTCCTAAAGCTGTTCTGTCCACCCTACGCACTGGAGGTAGATCTCAAAGTCTGGCTCCTCTGCTTGGTTTACAGGGAGATCAAAGTTCACAATGGTGACTTGCTTCACATCAATCCCTCCAGTGCAAACCCTGGTTATGAGAACCTTCTTATCCTGAAAATTCTGAATGACGGATACTCACTGCTCCATGGTCAGCTCTCCACTTAACAAAAAGACACCTGGTGGCCAGCCTGCATCACCTCCATGGTCAACCACTTGGTATTTTGATGAGTCTGCTAGAAGATGATGGCCTGACCAATGATGATGCCACCATATATGTTGCACAGAGCTTGGTATTTGTCTTTCCTGTTCTTGCACAACATGTAATACTGCCAAGATGTTGCTCAGGGTCAGCTCCTCTTTGCGTAACTTGGTAATTTAGGGATGGGTACGATTCACTCAGCAAAATGCCACACGGAGTAACTATGAGCTATTGAAACAAATTCAGACCTAATTACATATGAGTAAACTTTGAATAAACTCATAGTTACTAGCTATTATATATCACCAATTGTTGTCTAACACATCTAAAATATAAACTATGAATTTTGTTTTTTAGACGGAGTCTCGCTCGGCCACCAGGCTGGAGTGCAGTGGCGCAATCTCGGATCACTGCAACCTCCGCCTCCCGGGTTCAAGCGATTCTCCCACCTCAGCCTCCTGAGCAGCTGAGACCACAGGCATGAGCTACCATGCCCAGCTAATTTTTGCACCTCTAGTAGACACAGGGTTTCCCCATGATGGGCAGGAGAGTCTTGACCTCTCAACCTCACGATCTGCCCACCTCAGCCTCCCAAAGTGCTAGGATTGCAGGTGTGAGCCACCATGCCCGGCCCAAACTAAGAAAATCTTTAATAAAAATAGTGAAAAACCTTGAATTAAACTTGAATCTGTACTTTTTTAACAAATCCATCCGTTTTAAAATAAAAATATTTTGCTACAAATTATTAAAATGAATAGTGTTTCTTAAAGGCTTTTCCCCACTGTAGTAGTCATGATTGAAAGCAAAAATCCAACACAATCCAGGCCTTTGGAATTTGCTATTTATGAAACAGCTTAAACAAAATGCCTTTTTAATATGTTGCTAAGAGAGATCCATGAAAACTGCAAAGAAACTGCTCCGACAAGTTCTAATAAGGAAAGTCATCTGAGCATTTATAAGAACTCTAAACAGCACTAATCAAACTACCTACTGGGCTTTGGTTTTAATAAGGCATGTAAAGCTGGAGCTCACGTCATTTACATGACTCACCTAAACAAAACGTAAATAGCATTAAGGATACACAAGGTAGTCACTTACCTACTAACATCCAGTAGTTTACAATGTTCTATGCATCGTATTAAATTATACATATATACACATCTAGAGAGATACATTGATATCAATAGGTCAACTGACAATCTATCTCCAAGCCACTTTTGAAATATCTACTCTTTTAACTGCAGAAAGATACTCTATTGTATGATTACTACACTATGATATAGTTCAATAAACTTGATATTCTATCCCCAAGATATTCACTATATTTCCTAGTAATTCAGCAAACTACCCAAGTTGCTCTCATCTAAAATCTAAAAACCTGCGATAAAAGAATGTGTGCCAGGCATGGTGGTTCATGCCTGTAATCCCAACACTTTGGAAGGCCAAGATGGGTGAATCACCTGAGGTCAGGAGTTTAAGACCAGCCTGACCAACATGGTGAAACCTCATCTCTACTAAAAAAAAATACAAAAATTAGCCGGGCATGGTGACAGGTGCCTATAATCCCAGCTACTCAGGAGGCTGAGGCAGAAAGTCACCTGAAGCCGGGAGGCGGAGGTTGCAGTGAGCGGATATTGTGCCGCTGCACTTCAGTTTGGGCCACAGAGCAAGACTCCATCTAAAAAAAAAAGAAAGAAAGAAAAAAGATGTAAGAATGTAAATAAACTCTAAAACATCTGCCTTCTGTAGGATACTAGACCACACTATCCACCTTTCACTAAATCCTTCAACTTAAGCTTTCTTATCTCCATAAAAGTAAATTCAGAATTCATCCAATAATTACCTTACAGAAAATCAATTTGATTCTATTTCTAGTTATTTTGGCCAACTATTTTGTGTTACCTTAAGAAGGGTGTCACATCAATGCACTACTAAACATTATCCTGCCATCCAATGGATTTAAGTACATTACACCACTACTCACTGAATAAGTGAATAATCATCAGTGTTTCTATTTATATTCAGTGCAGCCCAAGGTACACTACAAATCATCCCCAACATGCCCTCAGCTTTTCTATGTACCTTTATAGATAGAAAACAAATACTACTCTTCTTACTGAACTCCCCTCCAAAGATAAGTTCACCTTGTGATATTTTTCTTTCCAAAATTCCTCAAGAATACAACATATTTTTCATTATGAGTGCAACAGATAGTCAAGTTCTTAAATTCATATATGCATCCAAAAACTTTAAACTCAATTTGCAAATACAATCTACATAATACTGGCTCTGGGATGTATAGACTCTAGATCCAGATACTAACATTTCAACTAAAACCTAGCTGCTCCCTACAAAAATGAATAGTAAGTTTTAGTTAAACCTATTACTAGAGTATTAACCAAATCTAAACACACACAAATGAGTTAGTCAAGAGAACACTGATAACTGCGGAAAAAACAGTATGTGTTTTTTTTTTAATGTCTGATGGCACCTATAATTATATAAACCAATTCAGACTCCACAACTTCAACAGCTACAGCAATTTTAAAGATGCCTGAGGCATAGTAAATAAATCAAGCAAATTTCACACCTCTTGGTGGCACCACAAAATGAAAAGTATTGAACTGGACTACATGTCTGACATGACAAGACAGTTCTTAAATCTTTCTCCTACCTAAAATAAACTATATGTCACATGTTCCAAGATTTATGCATGACTACTATTAAAAATCAATCACCTCTAAAAACATGTACATTCTATTTCAAAAAAAATAAAAGCAAATGGAGTACCACACCACAGAATATGTCTGAAATTTAGTTTTGTTTGATAACTAAAAGTTAAGTTTTTGACATTTGTGAGCAGTCCCACAACAGGCTGGCCCTGTGCCATCATGGCCTAGGGCCAGCCTGATGTAGAGCCACGCTAAAAATAGCAGCCAAGCAGCAGCTGTAACACATAGGTCCTTCTGACCTCAACTTTATTTCCCTAAAGGGTGACTGGCGGAAGCAGGGAACAACTGGAGGGAATGAGAGAAATGGAATATACTCTCAGTAGGTATTACTTACCTCTTCTGATTTGTCTTTTTTTCTACCACACACTCCTTTCTCCTCCCTTCCCCCACCCCATCCCCAAAAAAAGAAAGGCTAGATGAAGAGAAGAAAGAAAAGAAGGGAAGGAAAGAAAACAAACGAGCTGTAAGGCAGGTTGGGTTCAGAGCCTTCCGCACCTGCTGCCTTCAAGTCTCACTTGATTCTACTCTGCCATCATCACAAAGCAGCCATTGGTAATTTCAGTTACCAGTTTCACCACTGTCTAGAGAAAATATAAACCACAATCCTGAAAAGACTGTCTAGGTTATTGGGTTGAAGGTATATCAGATAAAAATTACACAAGCTATATCTGGGGGAAGAAGGGAAGAAGAACTCTAAAATGGCATCAAGAATACAAAATCCTGGCCAGGCCCAGTGACTCACACGTGTAATCCCAACATTCTGGGAGGTGAAGGTGGGTGGATCACTTGAGGTCAAGAGTTCCAGACCAGCCTGGTCCACATGGTGAAACCCCATCTCTACTAAAAATACAAAAAATTAGCCAGGCATGGTAGCACTTGCCTGTAATTCCATCTTCTCAGGAGGCTGAGGCACAAGAATCACTTGAGCCCAGGAGACAGAGACTGGAGAGACTGCAGTGAGCTAAGACTGAACCACTGCACTCCAGCCTGGGTGACAGAGAGAGATGCTGTCTCCAGGAAAAAAAAAAAAAAAAATACAAAATCCAAGGTGCTAAGGATAAGGAAGCTTGCAGAACACTAAAAAACAAAGTCATAAAGTAACAGGGCTAACATATTCAAAAGTTTACTCACATAAAACAGCCAGATTACAAACCTGGTATTTGGGTTTTAGAATCTTATTTTATGACAAGTACTTATAAAAATCATGACCGTCTTCTTTGTAGAAATGAGTTAATAGAAAGCAGGAGTAAAGGTTCAGCATGACCAAATACAGTGCTGCCTTCAACCTCTGCAGGCCTCTACCAACAAAGACCAATAGCCACACAAGAAGAGGCTCCAGGTATGTCCCTTATACCTAAATTATAGAACCCCTACACAGTACCACACTCATAAAAATGCTGGTCACTGTGAGCAAACATTTAACATGTACAACTTGGCATATACAAAATTCTAATCTGTACTGATGTAATTATGTAAGAGAATTTAAAACCTGCTTTTGTGGACTTATTCTACATGCTATCTTATGTATATTTTCTGTATAAAATCTTCCAACATTTGAGATCTGGCACCAATTAACAAAGAAAAATACTTTAAGTAAACAGACTCTTAAATAAGGCAGGAAGAGGGAACCAGTCACCTGAATTCAATCACCTTAATTCACTAAATGAGCTTCCAATTTATCTGATCAGCTTATTCAGTTAGTAAGACTTTAAATGTCCTGACAGGTTCTACTGCATCCTTCCAATTAACATCAGCATTCAGGAATTGCACAGATAAAAACTATCTCCTTCAAAGAATGTCAAATCTCTTTACCAGCAACAGGAAATAACATAATTATAACATTTTAAAAGGACCTTAAAATGAGATATTTAATTTCTCAAATATACTTTGAGAACCTAACTTTGCTGCATATATATTAGATCTAACCTGCAAGTTAATTTCTCTTTCAAAACTTAACATCTCACGGAAGATGATCAAAATTACCCAACACAACCAACCTCCAAAGTTGGAATTAATTCCTAAAAGACTTGCTTTTAATGTAGTGGTTTTTCAAGTAAAATTTTAAAGTTCTGGAAATTATTTGCATAACAAGGTAACTATAGTTAACACTGCTGAACCACAGACATAAAAATCGTTAAGATGGTCAATATTATAGTATGTCCGTTTTACCACAATCAAAATTTTTTAAATCCTAATAATGTAAATATCCTGATAATTTTTAAAGAAATTATCTCAATTTTAAAATCATACCTATGATCACAATTTAAATCCAGGCCACTGTGAAAAGTCACTCTACAAAGTAACAAGAAACTGTAAAGCTAAACCTTCTTAATGATGATGCATCATGGGCAGTACTGCTTGAGCACCAGCCAAAGGGGCTGTGTGTGTCTGGCTCTGCTTTTAACAGCAACAAAAGTTATTTGTACTTTTTTCCCTGTGTTTCAGTTTCCTCATCTGTAAAACAGAAACAATAATGGTGCCTAACTCATATGGCTGTTGTTAAGAAATACATAAAGTAGATAGTGCAGTATTCAGCACCTGTTAAGCGTTATGAAAATGTTACCTGTTATTACTCTTACTATTAGTAAATGTTGTAGCAGTATTAAGAGTCTCACCATAAATCTTGTCCAGCTGGTTCAGTGAAGAGCTCCCCCAAGTCATACAAAAAGGCTTTAAAGGGCGGGTATGGTGGCTCACGCCTGTCATCCTAACACTTCAGGAGACTGAGGTGGGTGAATTACTTGAGGTCAGGAGTTTGAGAACAGCCTGGCCAACATGGTGAAATCTCGTCCCTACTAAAAATACAAAAATTAGCCAGGTATGACGGCACATGCCTGTAATCCCAGCTACTCAGGACGGTGAGGCAATCAATTGAACCTGGGAGGCAGAGGCTGCAGCAAGCTGAGACTGTGCCACTACACTCCAGCCTGGACAACAAAGGGAGACTCCATCTCAAAAAAAAAAAAAAAAAAAAAAGTTACAGAGTACTACAGTTTGGAGGCCACATCATTTTTGTGAAAGAAGTGCGTACACATATAGGTATATCCCGAAAGATTATGTATATACTATTTACTGATGAAGGAGGAGGAAGCACATTGACAAAAACAATTACATTTTAAAAATCTGGTCAAATACAAACAATACTGGACAAGTTTCCATATACACACTAAGTAGAGAGCAAACTTCTGTTGTTCTGTATAAGCACTTCAAACTTCCAGTGAGTTCTTTGTTACATGGGTGTATGTATACTTTCATGTAACAGCAAGTCCTCACTTAATGCCATCAACAGGTTCTTGGAAACTGACTTTAATCAAAATGACATATTAGAAAATCAATTTTATCACAGGCTAATTGACATAAACAGTAATTTCCTATGGCATATTTCTGGTCACAAAAACATCACCAACTTCTAAATAAAGACCAATACACTTTCAATATTAAACACTGAAATGAATGTGAGATGTACATACATTTAATGATGATTAATATTATGAATTCTTCACCCAGTTATTCCAGTTCAAGGTAGCAGGTGGCCAGAGCCTGTCCCAGCACCTCAGGGATAAAAGCAGGAACCCACCCTGGACGAGACACCACCCCATCGCAAGGCACACTCACACACACCCACACTCGTTCAGACTGGGGCCATTTAGACGAAACAATTCACCTTACGTGCACATCTTTGGGATGTAGGAGGAAACCAAAGTACCCAAAGAAAACTCACACAGACAGAAGCAGACCATGCAAACTCCACCCAAGATAATGGCCCCAGCCAGTACTGACTTTTTTATTTTCTTATCAATGATATAATCAAACAATGTTATTTAAGGACCTGCTGTATAATCACACAGCTGTAAGACAGTTTTGTAGTTAGCAATGGTAACTTTTTCTGAACTTTAATCTCATAACATTACTACAATTTCCAGATATCTACAAATGTGTTTTACACTACCACAAATTGAGCATGCCAGAACCATTACTGTACTTCAGCCATTAGAATTTAGCCTGCAACTAAAATACTATATAGGCATACATCTGTAACATTCAATAAATGTTAGCCAAAGAACCCCTCCAAAGAGTCCAATTTACATCAAGAACATGCTTGTTTTGATTTCAGAGACTACCAAACTAAGACACAACCTAAACAGTAGAAAAAGATTCAACACAGCTTTGCCATTTCCTATGCCACTGTAAACAATTTACTCAGCATGTTTGGGCCTCAGTTTTCTTATCAGTAAAATGAGAAAGCCTGGAATTGAAGTTATCTTTTTATCTCTAAAACCTCCACAGCTCTACTAGTAGATAACAACTATAATGCAAGAGTATTTTATTTACAAAAATACCTTTCATCTTTCAACATATTTTGTTTTAAGAAGAAACGGAACTGTAAATCTGTACAGAGCGGTCACTGGAATATGCATGTGATTACAACATTCAAATTATACCTGGCTTAGTTTGTCTCCTTTTCTGTTCACCTGTGGACATCATAGTATGTATCTTATTTGTAGACATATATACACACACATATACTAGCTGACACAAAATTAGCTAAGCAAATTCCGCAGACATAAAACATTTAGCAGACTCAAGCAACAGTTTACTATGATCTGAAAGTCAATCTTTCAATCAGCTGAAAGTTTAAAATGACAAGCAATTTTGCACTGCACTGTCTCTAAAGCTTGCTTTAGCTATCTTTCCTAGATTAAAAAAATTAAGGAAGCATCCTATTTTTAAAGAACTGAAAACCAAGTACAAAGCATATTCTTAGAGGAACACAGGGCACTGAGCAAAAACTAAAAGATAAAAACCAGGTTTTTATCTAACAGACACACTTTACTTTTGGGATCTGAGTGGGACTCACAAACAAAACGTCTCTTCATAAGACCAGACTCAGTAACACTTTTCTCCAAATTATCATTTGATACCGATTTTTCCAAACAAGATGCATTTAAAGGGGGAAACAGCTTGTGGTTTTGAATATACAGTAATCCCCAAACATTTACATGTTAAAAAATTAATAAACCACAAAAACTAAATTAGCCTTTTTGTTGTGACAAAGCACTATTTTAAAAATTATATCAGCCAGGCGCAGTGGCTCATGCCTGTAATCCCACCACTTTCGGAGGGCGACGTGGGCAGATCACCTGAGGTCAGGAGTTCAAGACCAGCCTGATCAATACAGCGAAACCTGTCTCTACTAAAAATACCAAAAAAAAAAAAAATTAGCCGGGTGTGGTGTCAGGTACCTGTAGTCCCAGCTACTCAGGAGGCTGAGGCAGGAGAATCGCTTGAACCCAGGAGATGGAGATTGCAGTGAGCTGACATCACATCACTGCACTCCAGCCTGGGTGACAGAGCAAGACTCCATCTAAAAAAAAAAAAAAACTACCATGGTAATTTGAAAGGTAACTAAAAATGGTTTTATGGGTTTCATACCATTTATTACCTTTTTAAAAAGGCCTGTCTATAATCTGCTTTGTTTCTAAGATATTTATACTTACCTATAATCTTTCATTTTTAGGATATTTTTGCTCTTAAATATAAGAGTTTAAGTCAACAACAATTCACAATCTAACACAAAAATATACAGCATGGAAGCATGTGGAAATAATACAGATCTAATTATGTGGTTTGTCTTTTTTCTTTTTTTCTTTTTTTTTTTTTTTGAGATGGGGTCTCGCTCCGTCGACCCAGGCTAGAGTACAGTGGTACGATCTCGGCTTACTGCAGCCTCCTCATCCTGGGTTCAGGCAATTCTCCTGCCTCAGCCTCCTAAGTAGCAGGGATTACAGGGGTGTGTCAGTACGCACGGCTAATTTTTTGCATTTTTAGTAGAGATAGCGTTTCACCACGTTGCCCAGGCTAGTCTCGTGACTTTTCAAAGGGACAACTCTTATAAAAGAAAACATGTCATTCCTACAGTGCCATACTCATCACTGAACATATTACTAGCTGAAATCACACATTCTTAACTAAACCGTGAATATGAGTGTGAGCAGAAATAGATGCTGGCCCGAATCTTTCCATATGAAACATTTATAGGGTTAGAATTGAAACAGCAATTGATTATCCATTATGAAAAGAAAAGAGGCCCAGCATAAAAATCTTAAAAATCTGTGGACATACTTAAGACAATAATGACTTAAACTGTTCAATTAATCGAAATAATTCTATTAAAAGGACATGTTCCACCAGCATCCTGATGTTTTTCTAAAAGGGAAGGCATCAGTCTCATACCTGAAAAATTGATGAAACTCAATGCAAAGTGGAAAAAAAATGAGGACTGCCTTTTCAATTCAAGGGTGTACTTATAACACAACTGAGTTGCAAGAAATTAAAGACTTTAGAGAGAGTGAAAATTTTGCTTAACCTGAATCCACCATCTTCACTTTCCATTACTGTCATTGTCTCAACATTTTAGATTTTCTCCGTGGAGCAATATTAACCTTCAAAGAACTAAGTATGAAAACAAATTCCAAATATTCCTAAAACTGAAAGTTTAACTTCTTTCAGAACAATGGTAAGAACCTATCAGGTACTGAAATACTTTCAAAATCACTTATATAAATCAAATAACTCACAAAAAAGAACAAAAAATATCTATGCAACTAGTTTCAATATGTATTGTGCATTTCTTTATTAATCAAAAGACAGAAAAAGAGTAGGATCTGACATAAAATTATTCTATATTAGTCTAACCTTGAAAATACATTTAATGAAACATACTATCATCAATAAACAAACATCCAATTTTCGATGTGCATTCAGAATCACCTTTAGATAGTAATCTCTGATCTGTAAAGAAAAATAAAAATACTCAAAAACCAATAAATTATCTGACTGAAATTTGTGCTCATCTTAATTCTAATAACGTGCTCCTTTTACTGCCTTTTACTGCCACCACGGCCCCCAAAAAAGCACAAAACTTTAAGTTTTGAATCTGAAAAGAGCATAAGAATATGTTTACCAGAGTGTTAGCGGAATTCTCAGAGATATTCTTTTCCCCCAAAGTAGCTAGGAAAAAAAGGAAAAGGCCATTCCTTTTAAAACTTATCTCCTTCCTTCAGAAGGGACCTTCACACTCACACACTCAAGCATACACAAACACACACATATACAAACAAACCAAAACAAACAATATAAATTAAAAACTCAAGGATAATTTTTGTAAATTTATTACAAAAATACATGCTTCTAGTTTTAAGAAATACCCAACCATAGAATAAGTATAAAGGAAAAAGCAAAAGTCCCCCCCCAAAACCTTGACCATTCACTTAACTGCCCTTCTGGAAAATTACCCATACTTCCATGGTTGCTGTGTAGCCTAACAGACATTTTCATGCATCTATACGCAAATCTATCTTTTTTGTTTTAAACACAAATTGCAGCATACTATATGAAGTGTTTGACTTGTTTTTAAATATTCTGGTCATCTCTCCTCGTCAGTATATATAAATCTAATTCATCTTTTCATAATTGCATAGTATTCCATTGAGTATTTTTTTTTTTTTGAGACAGTTTCACTCTGCCACCCAGGCTGGACTGCAGTGGCACGATCTCGGCTCACTGCAACCTCTGCCTCCCAGGTTCAAGCGACTCTCCTGCTTCAGCCTCCCGAGTAGCTGGGATTACAGGTGCCAGCAACTGCACCAGTTAATTTTTATATTTTTAGTAAAGATGAGGTTTCACCACGTAGGCCAGGTTGATCTCCTACTCCTGACCTCAGGTGATTACAGGCGTGAGCTACCTTGCCCAGCCTATTTGCATCTCTTTAAGAGTGAAGATGAGAATATTTATTGTCCATCTACATTTCTTTCTCTCTGGAATGTGTTGCCCATTTTCCTACTGGGTTAGCCATCTCTCGTCTTGCCAATTTTTATAAGTTTTCTACTAGTCTTTAGTCCAATGTGCTGTAAATATTTGGCCCAGTTAACTGCTTAATTTGATTTGTAGTGTTTTCAGCCCTACAGAAACTTTTTGATTTTTTTTTTCTCTTGAGACAGAGTCTCTCTCTGTTGCGCAGACTGGAGTGTGCAATGGTGCAATCTCAGCTCACTGCAACCTCTGCCTCCCGGATTCAAGCGATTCTCCTGCCTCAACTTCCCAAGTAGCTGACATTACAGGCATGTGCCATGGCGCCTGACTAATTTTTGTATTTTTTGGTAGAGACGGGGTTTGACTATTTTGGCCAGGCTGGGCTCAAACTCCTGACCAAGAGAGCCGCCCACGTCGGCCTCCCATTAAGTGCTGGGATTACAGGCATGAGCCACTGCACCCGGCCCTTTTTGATTTTTACCCAATTAAATTTATCTATCTTTTCCTTTACAAGTTTGAGTTTCAGGTTATACCAGGGGAAGCTCTTTCGCAGACAGTAACTTGGGGAAATTTTTTAAATATAACTTCTAAATCATTACTTAAATGATATCGATAATACCTACATACTAGCACCTGCAGAGACAGCTCCCTTCCAAGGTCAATTTTTTTTTTTTTTTTTTTTTTTTTTTTTTTTGACACAGAGTCTTACTCTGTCACCCAGGTCAGAGTGCAGTGGTACGATCTCAGCTCACTGCAACCTCCGCCTCCTGGGCTCAAGTGATCCTTCCACCTCAACCTCCCAAGAAGCTGGGACCACAGATGGATGCCACCAAGTCTGGCTAAGTTTTTGTATTTTTGGTAGAAACAGGGTTTCACCATGTTGCCCAGTCTGGTCTAGAACTTCTGAGCTCAAGCAATCCACCCATCTTAACCTCCCAAGGTGTGGGGATTACAGGCGTGAGCCACTGTGCCCCACAATATAAATTACTTAACAAAAATAAGCCAACTACTCTTTCTCTAAAACTTTCCTATAATCAACTGATCAGCAGCTGTGTGCCAACTAAATATTGCTTACAACTACTATAACAAAGGTATAATTTTTTCTTCTAAATTTCTTCTTAAAATCTAGAAGTTGAGAAATAGTTACTACCAATAAGTTTAATTTCTAACAAGCCCCTCAATCCTTAAATAATCAACAGTATAAATGTAATATAAAGTCCAACAACTAGATATTCCCTATTGTAGCTATAATTTAATCATCTCTACAAAAGTCAATGAATACTTTCCGTATAAAATTGTAATTTTGCAATACCAGAAAACTGCTTTATGGTACTATCAACAAAGTATTCTGTTCTTTCCATTCCAGGAAACTGAAACAAACAAAAGAGTTCTGCCTCAAATCAGAATTATAAAATAAGCCTTTCAAGTTAGTATATCAATGCAAACCACAACTTGAAGCTAAATTAAATGGTTAATCTAGCCACTCTCTCTCCATTCTCCATAAAGGGGCGTGGGGGGGAACCCTGATCGTAAGTGTTCTATCTCACAGCGCCAGCTGCCAGGCATTTAACAACCTTCCATCTCTAAAGCTGACTGGCACAACAAGTAATACAACTTGGAAGTTAAGGCAACTGGCAGAACTCAAGAGGCGAAAAAAGAATATTCTCCACAATTTGTGTAACACTTGTTTAGCACGCATGTGTTTCTGAAGTTGTGGTCAACTCAAACTACACTAGAAACATCACACCACTTCACGTCAACCACTGCCAATTCCATTCAGTGGCCTCCTTCCCCTTTGGGGACTATTCAAAAAGTTACTATTTTCTTTTACAACTACTCACCCAGGCCTCTTCCACTGATGAAAGCAGGCAAAGCCCACGCTGTGTGTCTGTCTCCTAGAGAAGATTGCCTCTTTTATTTATCACCCCTTGGCTTTATTTTCACAGTGAATTCCTGGCTTAAATGCAATCAGCCAAGAAACCCTCCCTATGTGCTCTCCTGTCATTCCTCATTGCTTGCAAGCAGAGTCAAGCACAGGAAAGAAAAAAAAAACCCTCCACATTGCCAGCCAAGCTATAAAAATTCGCAGACTGTAGTTTGTTATACTGAGAAGCCATAGATATGCTTCCATCCATCTCTATCCGGCAGGAAACAGACAAACAAAAAAAAAGGTATAACTTGAAAGAATGTTAATTAGATTTGTTTAGCCTCAAAAGCTAAACCCCCTCTAGACAGAAGGAAAGAGTGTCCAACATAGAAAAGGCAACACTGGGGGCTGCCTTTGGAAATAAATGACCATGCAGAAAATCACGTCTGCAGATTGCATTAGAATTCAAATTAACCAGACAGGATTAAAACAAATCTTAATTCTCTCTTGGGGCCCCTATCCAGACCCCAACCCCACTCCCAAAGAAGGAAAGGATAAAAGGAACTGACTACAGACAGAGAAAAAGGATTAAGTTAAAAATCAAAGAGACAGAGATGCGTCCAAATCTATCCCCATTCATTCGGTGCCGGGTTAACCATGCTACAATTTCAAGTACGCTAACATGGGAGGGGGGTCAGAAAATATGCCATTTGCAATCAGGAAAAAAACACAGGGAGTTCCACTACAGCATTGTTCTTTTCAGTCTGGCTCAAACATTCCCATCGCTACAGCTGAAAAAGATCTGGACAGGGGGAAAAAACATTTTGGGGGATGGGAAACAGGGGGACGCTTTTAAACGAGGGTATTTGTGAAAACTCTCATGATCTGTCAGAGAAAGGAGGGCTGTGCAGCTCTAAATCACAAGTCCTTTTCTCGCCTTTGTCAAATATCTTCTACTTTACAAGCCCTGAAAAGAAGTAAAGAGACTCTTTTGTTTGGTTTCTCCTTTTCGGGGGATGACAGAAAACTGAAAGGGGTACAAATAAACCTGAAAATGAGAACAAAGTGCTGGGTAGTGCCGGGCTGCCGAGCCGAGGGGGACGTCGGAGCGGCCGCCGAGCCCTCCGCCTCCAAGCTCCTCCTACAGCCCGCTCACCCCTTTGGCTGTGAGCGGCAAATCCGCAACTGCTGACCGCTGCTCGCCCCGGGCACCACGACCTGACCACCCAGCGCAAATAGAACTCGGGAGGCTGGGCACCGGGTCTGCGCCGTGGCCCGCACAGGGGCGTCTGGAGCAGGCTCCACAGAAAAGGAAGCGCGAACGGCTCCTTTTCGGGCTCGCGCCCTTTAATTAGAGGGCGTCCTCCAGGCGAGCGGTCCCTCCGGAGACCGGGTCCGGTCACCCGCCACCTCCCCCCTGCGCCGCTCCGAGACTGAGGAGGCGCAGAGGAAAAAGACATTGAAACCCAGAACGGCCTGTGGAGCTTGCCAGGGCCAGACGCCACAGCGACCCAGGAGCGCCGCGGCCGCTCGCCCGTCGGAGCCCTGGAAGGAGCGGCCGCCGAGCGGCTTTAAATGTATTTCCCTCATCTCAAAACGCGGGGGGGCGGGGGCCAGCAAGAAAAAGCAGCGAGCGACAAGCAGTAGGAGAGGGGGGAGCGCCAAGCCGCCCGGCCCCGGCCGGCATTGTCTGCGGCCCGCGCCCCCTCCCCCGCCCCGCACGGCCCCACCACACACACCCTCGCGGGAGCCCGGCCGTCCGCCCGCGCCTTTGTCCACATCCACCCCCGAAACTGGCGAACAACCTCCAGGATGTGCTCCCCGGAGGAGTGCGGGGAGGGAAGTGCGGGCCCGGGGCGCGGAGCCCGCGGAGGGGCGCGTCCTGCTGATTCATTTCCCACTCGCGCTAACCCGTACGGGGCGACGGGGGGCGGAGAAGGGAGGGAGTAAATGGGCGCTGCGCTCAATACCATCCGGTCCGGTGAGAGCACCCGCGGTGGTGCTGGCGCGCGCGCGGGGCTGGGGGCTGTCCGCAGGGGAAAGCTGGCGCCCCCCCCCAACCCAGGGACTGACGGACGGACAGACGGTCCCCGGCTGCCCCGTGACTCACCGACTTGCAGGACGTTGTCTACGCAGCCGCTCTCCAGCAGCGCGATGCCCCGGCGGAAGGGTAGCCGCGTCTCGTCGCCGCCGTCCGCCGCCCCGGCGGCCCCCACCGACGGGGCCCCGGCCCCAGCGGCGGCGGCGGTGGCGGCGGCAGCGGCGGCGGCGGCGGCGGCCGAGGTGGCGGCCGGGGAGGACGAGGAGCCGCCGCCGCCGCCCGCGCCGCCGGGGCCGCCGCTGTCGTCGCCGGGGCCGCCCGCGGCGCCGCCGCCGGTGTTGGAGGACGAGTACATGCAGATCTCCCGCTCGCTGCGGGGGAAGGACCAATAGACTATGCGGCGCTGCACCGGCTCCGGAATGCGCTCGAAGCGCTCCTCCACGCGCTGGAACGGCCACTTCTCCGCCACCCTGCGCGCCGCGATGTCCAGCAGCGACTCGGGGCTCTGGGTTTTGCCCGGTGGCAGCAGCCCTAGCGCCGCGCCGCCCCCGCACGCCGCCGCCGCCGCCGCGCCGCCCGCCCGCGGGCCGGGTCGACAGGCAGAGCTGTAGCCGCCACCCGCACCGCCGCCGCCGCTGCCGCCCCCGCCGCCACCCGGCCGGCAGCAAAGCCGTTTCGCCGGAGGAGGCTGCTGTCCGCGCTCCGCCATGACCGCGCCGCTTCTAACCCGACAGCGGAAGTGCCGGGACCCTATAAACGGCACAAGGAAGCGCGACACGCACACGCCGTCGCGACGCCACGCTGCCATCTAGGGCCCGTCGCTCCTTGTATGGGCACAAGAGGCGGGGCCTTCGCCGTGGCGTAGAGGCTGAGGCGGGGCTCCGATAGGGGGAACCTATGGCCGGGGCGGAGCCTATGCAAATCGCTGGGCTGAAACATAAAATAGAGCGCTTGGCCGACACGGGGGTGGTGGGGGCGGGCAGTTTGGGTGCCCGGTGGGCTGTGAGAATGTCAGGCTGCTGTGACGCGGGGGGGGGGGGGGTGGGGGGGGCGGGGCTCAGGCGGGGTTCCTGTGGGAGGGGGTGGGCCGCCGGGCCGGGTCTGAGGGTAGGTGGGTCTCTGCGCCCCCTGCCTACTCCACTTCCCCCTCCCAGTTCTCTGTCTCCCTTTGAAGTCCGACAAGTGAGGACGCGCCTCGTGGGTCGCAGCGGGGAGGAAAAGGGAGATGGGGGGGTGAGCGAAGGGGAGGGTTCCGAGCTAAATGGGGGGCGGGGCCCACGGGCCCATGCCCCACCCCCCCCGTCAGCCTGCCCTCAGGGGAAAAAGCCTCTGGGCGGAGGAGGCGCTTTCAAAACAAAGAAATGCGGCAGGGAGCCCGGGGGACGCGGGTGGAGAGGAAGGCGGGGGAGGCGCGCCCGAAGACGACCGGCTGCCAGGTTCCCCTCTGGCCGGTCTAGAGGAGCTGTCCCCCACCACCCGCCGAAGCTGCGGAGCCGGGGAATGGGAAGAATGGTTGCGTTCGGCGGCGGCTTTCCACTTCACTTTTGCAGACCTAGTGTGGAAGGAGCGCGCCCGTTCCGCTGCCCAGCTTGGCTGCAGTGCGCCCATCCGCGAGCCCTGCGTCCGCTCTGTCCCGGCGACCAGGCTGTGCCCGAAAACGCGCAAAGCGCTCGTAACGTGACCAGCAGCCGCGCTACGCGCGTCCCGAGCCGGCCGCCACCGTCCCGCCCTCACTACCTCAGCCCCTTGGGCCAGGAAGCCGACCCACGCGCTAGGAGTCGGGGAGCTCCGACTGCTCTAGTCGCCCCCGCGGCCGCGACCTCTCTCCAGGCCAGGTTTTCTCCCTTTCGGGGTGGAGACGCAGCCCGGACTGTGGGTTTACCAGACACACCTTTGTGACTACACACGCCGCAGGGGCGCGCGCAAGCCCCGCGGGCGCGCGCACACACCGCCCAGCCGGCGGGCCAGGAGGCAGACGGCGGCTTCGGGCGCACTTGGGTCTCCGGCGGGGCTCCCACCCCGGCGCCCGGCTGCGGAGAGTCCAGGCGCTCGGGACGCGCGCTGCGCTCTCAAGCCGCCTTGGCGGCGCCCGCACGGCCCGCCTCCCGGGGCCCAGCAGCTTAGGGGTGGACGAAGGAGAGCGAGCGCTGAGCGCGGCTCACCGGTGCCGGGGTGCGGACGAAGGCGGAGAAGCGAGTCCCTCTCTGAACCGGGAGCCCTGCGGACATTGTTTGCGCTCCACAGAGCTCGGTCAAATCTGCGTCCAAGCCGCAGACTTAATTACCGCGTCGGAGACACGCTTCCTCCCAGCCCCACCTTCTGCTTTTACTGTAAACCGTGGTGCTGATCGCTCCCATTGTTGGAGATAAACTGTATCTCCTTTGACACTTTCGCATCTTTTAAGGTTATTGGCTGCTCCCCGCCCGTTTGCCTCGCTGCCTGAATTTAAAGGGATAGCGCGCTTCAGCGTTTTAAAGAAAATCGCTTACTTGGGACCGAGGCCCTGGAGACCTCGAGCTCCACGGCGGGCCTTCAAAAGTCCCAGGCTGTAGGTCGTTGGGGTCGGGACGCTGGCCGACTTTCCGCAGCTAACTTACTTGTTAGGAAAATTTTTTTGACATTATGTTTTTTTATATCCGTCCAGTATTTTTCTGGGCACCTCCTCCATGTCTAGGAAAAAAACCTGTGCGGAAAACTGGAAGATCTTTATGGGCAAGTAGAAGGGGAAGTATTTTTCCTTCAGGGGTCTTGTTTCTAGATCTCAATAGGTATAGAAAACAGTAAGTTTAAAAGTAAAACACAAGTTGGGCTCTATTCTGTCCAAAAACAGTCATGATGGGACTTTGGCTTGTATAATGTGTAGATTAGCAAGCATTTTCATACATAAACACATAGAATCACTGAACTGGAAAGTCAGCGATGACAAAACTGGTGCCCCCAGACAGGATAAATGACTCATTCGGGGTCAAAGGGGTTGCTAGTGGAAGAGATTAATTCACAGTGAACAGGAAAACAGGTACCATTGGAGGTGCCTAACTTTTAGAGCTTTCGTTGTTAAAATGAGCAAGAGACTGGATTTAAGGCACTATCGTTTGCTGAAGGGATCTATTATACTTTAACTCTCTAATTCAGAGACAAGGGCCACCAGCTCAGCCTGACCCAGCAGGCCCTCCCTGCCCTCTCCTACACTGATTCTGACTCCCTCTTGAATTGGCCCCCTCTCTTGAGTTTCCCAGAAAATTGCCATCCCTCCAGTGTCTCCAACTCTCCTTTTTCCTACCTCTTTTTGTTTCTCTTCCTTCAAACCGTTTAATGTACACCCTGCCCTGCAGCCTATCACGGTCCTCTTCATTTTGGATGATCCACCTCTTGGAGAGTTTCCACCACCCACCCCACAACGGTTTCCCAAAGTATCATCTCTCTCTCCAGCTCACCTATTTCTTCCTGGTGGCCAGCTCACTTTTCCATCACCACCAGGATGCCCACGGCCACCTCAGACCCAAAGAACCACCCTTCTGCAGAATCCAGGTTCTCTTCTTTCCCTGTTTTTGATACTGTTGCCACCTGTTCCCAGGGCCCCAAGCTTTTTCCTCTGCCTCTGCCTCTTTACTGCAACTCCCACAGTTGACTTGTATTGTCTATCCCAGCCCCTCTGGCTGCTCACAGTCAATTATTCCTCCTCTTCACTCTGCAGGAGCCTCCTCCCTGGTGTGTCTGTATTGCGTTTCCTCCTCCAAATCATCCTCCACCCAGCTGCTGTGCTTCCCAAAGTACATTTCTGTTTGTGTCACTCTCCTGCTGAAGTCCCTTTAAATGGCTCTCGGCTGCCTACTGGAAGAAATCCAAACTCAGATCTGATCTTGACCAAACCCAACTTTTCAGCCTTGCCTCCCACTAAAACCCAACAGAACTTTTCCCAGTTCCCCAGCAGGAATTCTGTTATGTCCCAATAGGACTTCTCCACCCCACACATTTGCTCAAGATGTTCCTGCTGCCTGAAATGTCTCTCCCTTCCCCTGCAACTTGTCAAATTCCTACCCTTCCTACAAGGATTTGCTCAAATGCCACTTCCTCTGGGAAAACCCACCTGGATGTGTGATCTCTCTCTCTCAGGCCCCTTTAACACTTTGGATCGTTCTTGTGACATTTATACCATTCTGCCTAGCATCACAGTTACGTTTATACTTGCCTGAGCCATTGTCTTCTCTGTCTGTTTCCTCTCTCTCTCTCTCTCTCTCTCTCTCTCCCCCCTCCCCCCCTCTCCCCCACCTCCTCTTTTCCCTCTCTCCCCCTCTCCTCTTTTCCCTGGTTAGAAATTCTCTGGTGGTTGGGTTTATGACTTGTCCATTTCTGTAGTGCCTGAGTGCCCAGCACTGTCGTGCAAAATTTCTGTCTCCCCAGAGATTAGCTACACCCAGGAGCCAAGGGAGAAGTAAGTGATGGTATGTCATGTTTGGCTAGTGTTTCTGCCATCTCTCATTTTTTGGGTAATTATAGTGTTTTTCCTGGTGTTCATAGAAATCATTACAAAATTACATATGATTGCCCTTTTCCAGCAGGCTTCTACCCCCAGGGACCAAATCACGGATAGAGCCGCCTACAGTGTTTACCATTAGGCAATGGTAGGAAATGAAAGTACAGAAAGTCTACTGCTTCCCATATGCAGTGACTCACATCACATCACACCACACCACCAATGTGGTCAGGAGCTAGGCTCCCTGGCCCACTTCATAAATAGTACTCCCGGTAGCTAAACTGATGAACTCAAGGAAGTGAGAAAACCCACCCAGCGCCCACCTGAGCACCACATCTAGCACCGAGCGCATTGCAGTTGCATGCATAGATAGGTTGATGGACAGATAAATGGCAAAGGAATTTATTTGAGAAGGGCAGTGGAGTCCTAGCCAGAGATGTATCATGGCTCCTCCCCCATCCTTTAACTTAAAAATGAAATTTTTGATTTAAATTCAGTAGCAGTTTACCAAATTCTTGGAGCAGTGGTTTTCAAAGAGAGACCCCTAGAGTGCCCCAGGGCAAAATGCACACAACTCTGGAGCTGGGAAACAAATTAACACATGTAGCGGCTCCCCACATGAGTCGTCTTTACACTGAAGTTTGAAAACTACCCTTTGGTGGCAAGAACTTCACAGGGCGCCAGCGCTTAGGAGGAGGCCTGTAGAAGGAGAAAATGGTATTGCTTCACCATTATTGCTAGTCATCCCAGCTAATTAAGACATTAATCTGCCATTAGTAGGAAAATTCCAAGACATGTAAATTAAATTAGATCTAAGGAATTTTCAAGTCATTTGAAGATGGACACAAAGTTACATTCATTTCCATTCTCTTTTCATACCAGGATGTATTTTTTAATACTATAGTTAAAGCCAATTATGTTCCCTGGAATATAATTAATTTGTTTAGAGGAGAACAAAAGCCTAAAACAGCATAATCTGTGAACCAGGCATTCTCCCCTCCTGTGCCATGAGACTCTCCTTCTGCATGGCTAAAAAGAATGAAGAATGAGGGAGAATAGATGACACTTCATCAGTGGAAAATATCCAGTAAGAGGAGAAAGTGCCAGCAGAGTCTTCCTGGTCAGTCATTTCCATGGAATAGATTCTTGAGCAAAGGAAGAGGCAAGAAGCAGGGAATGTTCAACCAGAACTGAACAATTTAAAACAATTGCTCTGACTTTGAAGAGGGTCCATTTTAACTTTGTTGTATCCTTGAGAATCAAGTCACTAATACCTTTTTTTTTCTTTTGAGATAGGGTCTCGCTCTGTCATCTAGGCTGGAGTGCAGTGGAGCAATGATATCTCACTGTAATCTTGAACTTCTGGGCTCCAGCAATCCTCCCACCTCAGCTTCCAGAGTAGGGTGGGACTACAGGTGTGTGCCACCATGCCAGCCTTTTTTTTTTTTTTTTTTAGTAGAGATGAAGTCTCCCGAGTTCAAGTGATCCTCCCATCTCTGCTTCCCAAAGCGTTGGGATTACAGGTGTGAGCCACGATGCCCAGTCAAGCCACTAATATCTTACTATTAATATTTTTTAGACAGTGGTCACCGACACCATACTAGGTCCTTTACAAACAGTAACTCATTTAATGCCCCTTACGCAAGAAACAGTTTTCAGAGGAAACTGAGGCTCAGAGAAATTTGCCAAAGGTTATTTGGCTCCTAACTGGCCACACAGGGATTCAACTTCTGTCTCACTCCAACGCCAGAATTTTTTCCATTATCTAGTATTTCCCGAACTTGTCAGGTCATAAGAATCACCCTGAGCACTTGTTAAAAATACACATTTTCTTTACCTCTCTCCTGGAGATTCTGATTCAGCAGTGCTGGGGTGGAGCTTGGAATCTATCTCTTTAACCCATGCCCTGGATAATTCTTCAGAATAGGCAAAATTGGGAAATATCATATTCCACACCACATTCTCACTCAGTAACCCACCCTATTTCATTCCTTAAGATGTCTCCTTCTAAAATGTGCTGTAATTATAAGAAAGTATATTCAACCAATCTTTTCCATCCTACTTGTAAGAATAGTGTATTCCATTTACATGGAAGCATTTAAAGTTACAAGCTGGAATTTTGAAAAATAAATTATTGCTTTCCAGGCGTAGTGGCTTACGCCTGTAATCCCAACACTTTGGGAGGCCAAGGTGGATGGACCACCAGGTCAGGAGATCAAGACCATACTGGCCAACATGGTGAAACCCCGTCTCTACTAAAAATACAAAAATTAGCTGGGCGTGGTGGTGCATGCCTGTAATCCCAGCTACTCTGGAGGCTGAGGCACAAGAATCGCTTGAACTCAGGAGGCAGAGGTTGCAGTGAGCTAAGATGGCGCCACTGCACTCCAGCCTGGCAACAGAGCGAGACTCCTCGGTTATTTATTTATTTATTAAATTAATTAATTAATAATTGCATCTCAGTATATACCAAAAAACCTGGCTGGCAAAATTGCCTACAAATGAATTTGTTTTAAATGTTGTGATTTGGATAATAATCCTACCCTCAAGAGGTAAAAGGGATTTGCTTTCATTAAATATTAAATAATCTACATGTGTTAATTTTTAGAAAAATAAACATTTTAGCTTATAGTCTCTCTATATACCATTTCAGTATTATGAAAAGTGACCAGGCTATTATTCAATTATTTATTCCAATGCAAAGTGCAATGGTGAGGAACTTATTAAATGAAAACATCTTAAACTGTAATGTTTATCAGGCTTCAAAACAAGCTTAGAACCTAGTGATAGCCAAAAGAAATAGGAAACGCCACATTTCCTTATAATCTTAATCTTTCCTCTTTTGAGTAACTAATTGTTTATGAACTATTTTGTTAAGATTGTCACAAGATAAACAAAATAATACTATTTAATAGGATAATGTGAAGACATTCACTTCACTATTTATTTACCTGCATTAACTAGGAAGAAATTCCCACTATTAAACACTAAAAAAGTGGTAGTGTAGACGAATCATAATTTAGAAAATTAATGATTTTTTAAAAATTGCCTCAGTCTACCAGGTCACTCTCCTGCAGATACCTCTGATATGTGAGATGGTCCCAGAAAAACACATTTAAGATATATTCTCTAGGGAGACAGAAGATGCTCTGACATGTATGAAGGATGTATTTGCAGAAAGTAATGTCATTCCAAAATTCACTTTGTAAGTATATAGAATGAGCATTTTTCAAAGTGATCAAACAATACTTTGTTCATTCTCATTTCTATTTAGGGAAAGTAAAGATGTAAAATTTAGACAACCAGGTAACTTTAGGGGGCACCTTATGCCTAGATAAAGATTATTTGCATTTAAGATACAACATGAAAATTAAAATTTAAAACTTGGAAACCAAATTCTAATACAAATTTATTAAAGGCATTTTATCACCTACAGTATTTTTAAATATTCAAGAATTCACTCCCCCATCAAGAATAGCATCATGACAATTCAGATGTGAAAAGTGTCACTTCCAATAACTTTGTTCAAATCAGAATTAGGTAACTTGAGAAAATGAAGAGATTTCAGCAAAAGCTGGTGTATTTTTCAATGTGAACTCTATATTATTTCACACCCCTACAGAATCACATTGCAGTAAAAACATGGTTATACAGAACCTTTGTGAAAACCATTCAGAATGGACAGGTTTGCCAAAGAGCCAAAGCTGTACTTTTTAAGGACCAAAAATCTTTTTAAAAGCTTACCTGGGCCATGTGTGGTGGCTCACACCTGTAATCCAAGCACTCTGGGAGGCTGAGGCAGGTGGATCACTTGAGGCCAGGAATTTGAGACCAGCCTAGCCAATATGGCAAAACACTGTCTCTACTAAAAATACAAAAAATTAGCTGGGCATGGTGGTGAGTGCCTGTAATCCCAGCTACTCTAGAGTCTAAGGCACAAGAGGAGGCAGAGGTTGCAGTGAGCTGAAATTGCACCACTGCACTCCTTTCTGGGCGACTGAGCGAGACTCTGTCTCAAAATAAAATAAAGACTTAACCCTGCACACTAGAAATATTTCTAAAACATGACACACTTCTTTGACTCCTTAAGCATATTATAAGTGTTCATTATGAACACAGTGATGCCCTTAAGAGCTAGTAAGGTACCCAAGGTTGCTTGTTCATAACAAAAAACCCAGATTGCTGGCTTGGTTTTTTTTTTTCTCTTTTCTCTTTATTTCTTTTGTCCTTCCCTTCCGTCCCCACTTCCCTCCCCTCCTCTACTTTCCCCCTCCTTTCCCTTCCCTTCTTTTCCCCTCCATTTTTTATTTGTTCTAGGTTTTGTTTTGTTGATCTCAGTCTTTACAGTTGTGCTGTTCCCCTGTTGCTTTTACTTTTTTGTTGTTTTTTTAGAGTCAGGATCTTGCTGTGTTGCCCAGCCTGGACTCAAACTCCTGGGCTCAAGTAATTCTTCTGCCTCAGCCTCCTGAGTAGCTAAGACTACAGGCATGTACCTCCATGCCCAGCCCCTGTTACTCTTAATTATCCACCCATAATGTCCCTTCTCACTTTCTGAATTATTTCTCTCCCCATGCTGTGGCCTCTGAACCCAGAGAAACTGCTTTCTACAATTATGTGTAAAGTAAAATCAACTAAGTTCTTAATGAGGATCTCCCACCTGGTTATATGTGCATGATCTTTGTCAATTTATTTTGCCTCTTGCAGACCTCCTAGATCTCAGCTAGGTCCCAGAAATGGAGAGGTTATTAGATAACCAAACTCTGGCTTCTGAGGGGCTAATATATGATGATAATTGACATTCATGATAATGAGCCCGAGGTACCCTACTGAATCATCATGTGTAAAATAATATTTATTGAACATGATTTATATTTTAAAAATTTCATGAAATTATAACCTTCGGAACTTGGTGGTTCACTTCTGAAATCTGTGGCAATGTTTTTACAGATTTCAGATGAAGCAAAAGCTGCATTTCCAGGTCACACACAAAGACTGTATGCCATGCATTCCTATGACAGCTTGAGTTCACCCTGGAGAGGGGGAGGGTTAGAAACCAAGTCCTTAACAAGCCTGCCCCTGCAAGACTCAAGACTGTGCGTTAGGAATGACCTGTTCCCTGCCCACCTCTCCAAATGGCCTTACCCCAAGTTCATTCCCTTCGCTTTCTGGGGCTCTGCCAACACAGGCTACTCAGGCCTACTTTCAGTTCCTTGAACACTCACTTCCTCCAGAGGCCTTTGCCCAAGAGTTCCTGCTCCCTGGAATGTTCTCCTTCCCCAGACCCCGCAACCACTGCCTAGTTTCCTCCTCCTCAGCTTAATCATACTTCCTTAGGAAAGCCTGGCTGCCCTGACAGGTCAGTTCAGCCTGTTACACACTCACAGTTATGTGTACTTCTCCTAGGAGCTCTTATCTGAGTTGTAATTTTTTCATTTAGCTGTATGTAGGACAGATTACCTGGAAAATAGTAGGTGCTCAATAAATATTTGTTCACTGCATGGAAGGGAGAAAGCAAGGGCACTTCAGCTAGACCGGCCTCCTCACTGTGGTTAGCATCCAGGTGCGCCGGGAGAGCAGTTTCCAACAGCTAAACATTCACTTGATTGCTGCCAAGGCCCATGAGTCTTTCCTTTCCTTTCTAGAAAAGAGTAAAATCTACTCAATGAACATTCAGCAGCATGGTGTGAAGCTATTACTGCCACATTCTGGAAATTATTGCATTCTTCCAAGCAAAGAAATAAGAAAATCTTCCCAAACAAATGTCAGAAACTTTACCACACTGTCATACATGCTGCCTGTAACATTTGTCTTTTGTTAATTTTTTTTTTTCTGGCTTTCATCTCTAGTGTCTCTCAAGTTTTGGCAATTTCAAGTCTTCTAGTTTCCATGGAAATAGGAAACAATGATCTCTTGGAGATTAAGAGCAGGGAGATATCCACTCTAATGAGGTTCTAGAGTTTTCTTCCTTTGATAATATTTGTGAATTGACAGAATGTTGATTTGGAGGCAGGGCTTCTGTGTCATTAACAAATCTTTATTTTTGTGCTTATAATGCATCAGGCATTGTTCTCTTTCAGGAATGCCTCTACCTCCAAACTGCTACATTAAAGGTAAACATGCTCTTCCAGATGTGGGCTCTCAGGTTTATTCTTAAGCGAAATTCAGATTGTCGAGCAGGAACTATTAGCTCTATAGTGAGAACCTTTACCTTTTCCCTCTAGGCACCCTTAAGCACTTCGGATATTTTATAGAGCTCTTTCTGACACTTGGGTTACAAAGAACCTTGCTATATACATCGTTAATTTTATTATTTTTTCTCTATTTTACAAGGAAAGAAAAATCTCTTGACTTCCAAAGCAAGAAATAAACATGTAATGTTGCTTTTTGTTGTTGTTCTATAATCTTCATACTTGATGCTTGCTCATATCCACAGAAAACTTGACCAGACATACCTGAAAAACTTGAAAAATCTGGAAAAGGGAAAAAGTGGTTTACTTGTATCTTTAATAGGCAGATGTCCACAATTTTACATCCTCTCAGAATGGCTGAATTTCTTTCAGTCTTTGAACCTAGAACCTATGTGCATGTATTTGACCATGTAAGACTGGGTTTTTAACATATTATGTAATCTGTATTGTAATATTCTACATCTCATGCCACCAGAAAGTTTCCAAGTTCCCTGAAGGACAGATATAGAAGATTCTAAAATCAGCTCCTAGTTGGTCTCTGTGTGGAAGTTTAGCCTCCTGGCCCCTCCCACACCTCTTCAGGATCTATCCTCCTACAGTGTACCTACCTGATGGATTTATCCCCCACTGCAACCCACCCTCCTCTCCAGGACCACTTTTTCTTACCTGTAATTCTGGCCTTAGGAATGCCCAGAAGAGGTCTGTACCCAAAAAGTATGTTTGAACAAGGCCAAGTCTCCAGAATAAATATAATCCCAATTTACAATTCAGCCATTAGAGATTTAATTCTTTTACACCTTCCTGAGTCCCTTTTGAAAAAATATCAATATCCTTTTAGGGGTTAAGATTTCAAGTCATTACCAGTTTATGCTCCCAAGGGATTCCTTAAGCTACATGCCAACCTCCAGTGGAAAATTCAGTTCAGGACAGGCCTTGGAAGGTGGTACTAGGAGGGAGAGGGATGCTGGGGGTTGGGGGAGGATTGAATGAACTTCACTAAGGAGAATCAGTAAATTGAAGAGTCCCACCATAGATGCCCCTGACCCAGCTCCAACGGTGGTTTTGACTAACAAAAGTCAGTTTCAATGAAATGGTGGCAGATCGGAGTAAGGCCCTAGACTTAAGCCCTAGCATCCACATCCAGGTTCTGTTTTTACAGATCTTAGACAAGATTTCACACTCTTCATGGACTCTCTTTAAAGGTCCCCTTTTACTTTTTCCCTCTTGTTCCTCCTTTGTTCCTCTGGCCTAAGTTTATCTGTGTGCGTGCTTGTGTGTTCACGTTATATATGCATGTATGAATGTCTGTGTCTGTATCCCCAGGCCTTTCTTTGTCCTGACACCAGCTTGTCTAGAAGTGGTAATCATAAAAAATTAATTCATATTACTTGTTGGATGATTTAGGTATTTTCAGCTTCATTAACAGCTAATCATGGCACAATGGATTACTCAACCAGGGTTTGAAATATGCCTTCAAGGTGGCTAGACTAACTGGAATGATCATGTAAGGGGACTTCAGCAGGGTATCATACACACACAGCTATTATGTCTTTTGTGGGAACATGCATTTGCCTATGAACTGTCTGTGCATGTTTTTGGCAGGTCCCCCTTCTTACTCTCAGTTCTCTTCCCCTCCCCCAGCTTCTGCCAGGTCTGCCTTCAGATCCCTGGGTCACGAAGCCTCCCAGAGAGGGGTGAGAGCTCTTTTAGGTCTAACTGCACCCTGAAAGGAGTGTCCCAGTATGCCCGTGGGTGAGGCAGGCAGGCCAGCTGCACCCCCAACAGGGTACATCACGAGGCCAGGAGGTGAAAGATGTGTAGCCAGAAGTCTTGGAAAGGTGCCACTGGGGACACAGCCAGGAATCTTGCCACCCTCAGAAAATGCTCCTCTTGCCATGCCCTGCAGAACAAATTAGTGTCAGTGACAGAAGTGTGACCCTGGGAGCCAAAGTTGTATGTGAACCCTTCCTCCAACCACTGATAATATTCTGGTGGATATGGGGGTCTGGTTGATATAGGAGAAGATGAACACACTCCCCCTGCTGCCACCCCACCATAGACAACCCTCCCAAGCTCCAACACTGGCTTTGACTGACAAAAGTCAGTTTTGCTGAAATTGGCAGCAGATTGGAGTAGGGCCCTAGACTCAAGCACTTGCAGCCACATCCAGGTTCTGTTTTTGTAGGTCTGACACAAACCACTAACACCTCTGGCCACACAAATTGCTCTGTGGGTAGGAGTACCCTTACTTGCCCTTGACAGGGGCCATTTTCAAGGACTGAGGATTCGTCAGGGGTTTTCTCTTAACATTTGTCAATAACCATTGTCAGGTGTTGCTAGGGTTGCAGGAGAAAGGTTTCACTTGATTGGCTAAGCGACTGTATTCCTTAACCAATCCAAATGCTCTGCCTGGGGGAGGGGACTTAACAAGATAGAACAATATCAATTCAAGCACAGGCAGACGCATTCCGTGTACTAATAAGGCGTCTGGAAAAATGGAATTAGAGTGTGCAGGAATCCCATGAGCCTCTGCAGCTCCAGCCATGGCATGGTTGCTGTTAAAAATGTTACAGTGTAAGTCAAACTCAATCCCATCGATTGGAGGACATCAAGATTTCAAAACAGGGAGTAGCAGTTGGAGGGAGGAAGTAAAACTCCTTGCTCATTGTGTTTTACAGCCTTCTTTAGTAAAACTGCTGAATTGTAATTTAAGATATTCCACCCCTTCAAATAAATTAAGTGCAGCCCTTAAAAACAGGAAATGAGAGAGGCGCACACATATTGTCAACTAAACATTCACAGACCTTGTACCACAAAGCAAAGTTGAAAATCAGAGAGCAGTCCTATGAATTCATTTTAGAATGATGCCAACAAAGGTCCCCACCAAGGGAGGTGTTATTGCCTCTGGCAGTGCACTCTTGGGCTGAAACCTGAATGCTAATTAGGAAACAAATGAAAGACAAATATCAGCTTGAAGGGAAATTTGGACCTTGCAAGATCGTAGATATTCAGAGATTCAGATAAATCTTATGGTACCAAGTAAGAGCTATGGTAGCAGTGGCTGAACCCTCCCTTCAGAAAATCTAACTGTCAATAAGCCAGATGTTCCTGCTGAACTCTGGTAATAATCAAAGCAAAGCATCCCCCCTATAATTCATTTCCTCTATGAAGGAGCCCTTCTGCCCATGAAGGATCCAATACTGAAGCTAAAGAGCTTGAGCTTAGTTTCAGGCTGAAATGGTTTTTTGGGGGTTCTGCATTTTACTTTATATACATTTTGAAGTAAATGAGAGAAAAGAACAAACGATTTTGAGAATGAATTCTGGATAGTTTCTCCTCC
This sequence comes from Ateles fusciceps, assembly GCA_036589455.1. Classification (NCBI taxonomy): domain Eukaryota; kingdom Metazoa; phylum Chordata; class Mammalia; order Primates; family Atelidae; genus Ateles; species Ateles fusciceps. The sequence continues at coordinate 4,034,827 of JAZHEH010000904.1, forward strand.
CACCTCTATTGGTATAAAAATAATATTCATGAGCAGAAAACGATGTTTGAGGAGGGCTGGCAACAGGAGTGCCCTGAGAGCTGCACAGAAAGTAGAGCTTCACAGTACTCCCCCACTACATTTGGGTACCCACTTAATGCTGTCTGCACTGCAGGCCAGTGGAACCCATCTCAATTAGACTTTACTCTGGATCCTCCAGTGCCTTAATGGAAACACGGTAATAGCAGGAATTACTATTCCAAAGGGGGAAGAAACTTGGAGAGTATGTTTGGTTAATTCTTTGGTTTCATGTGATGCTAAATACAGATATTTGTGCTGTTGGCAACATCTTAGGAAGTGATTTAACCCACTTGCATAGCCAGACATAATTTGTCATGTGGCCCTGTGATTTTTAACCCTACTCATTTCTCCCTTATGATTACTTTCATCATGTTTGTGGGTTAATTACGACACTTCTTTATTTCAGAGGCCTTGAAGTCCTACTTGATGTTTCTAACTTAGAATCTAGACTTCTCGATTCCTGAACTTATCTGCTCTCTTCAGGAACAGATCCGGGAGGCCAGAAAACTAACCACCCACCTCTAATCTTCCTACTCAAGCAGCTGGACCTGGACTGGTGTGTTATGAAACTCAACATTATCCTAGATCCTTTCCCAGCCTGGCAGGCACACCCACATAGCCACCAGCAAGTATTCCCTATGGTTAGAACAGTCCAGGGCTTTGTGAATTTGGGACTCTCTTCACATCTCATAATTTCAACATAATTTCCCATGAGAATCATACAGTTAGTTTTAGTTTATAAGAGTCTACTAGATCAACTGAAAACAAAAACTTGGCCACTAATTTCAACCTGCAATCAAACACTAAGTAGTTCATTCATTTAAGTTTCATCCCTGTCTTTTCCTAAATCAATCTCTAATAAAGGGGTTGGGGGATTTTTTAATGATAAAAAGTAGAAAACCAAAGAAGCAAAAGGCCTGAGATACCCCACAAGTAAAGAAGCAGTTGCAGACCATTAATGATCACTAGGAGGAGATGGAATCACAGAAAGAGGTCCTCAAGGGAGTTTGACTGAAAGTTTGAAAGACCACATTCAGCCTGCACCCTCAAGAAAGTGTCTAAGAGAAAGTAGGCCAAAACAACAATGAAGTTAGGGTGAAAAAGATGTGAGTTTAGTTTTCAAAATGTCATGTCTGTATTGAGTGTCCTTTTTGTTCAAACAAGAAACAAAGAGAGAAATCAAACAGCTTCACTGACAAGCAGAGCAGTTGGCAGAGAGACCGGGGTAAAATCTTGGGAAAGCCTTCAATGCGCAGCTTAAAAACCACTCTAAAGAATCGCTATATCCCTTCAGTTGATCTCTATTTTCTCAAGTGCTGCTTTCTTCATAGCAGACAATTCCCACTTTCAATCTGCTCTTAATTTTACCCCATGTCATCACTGACACCTGGGTCTTTTGGTGGATTTCTTTCTTGGAATTTTTTAAAGCTTCTGGGGAGTCTATTTTTTATTCATCTGTGCCACATATTAAACTATTTAAAATATGATCTCTTAAAATATGGATTAAAAATGGATTATTAAAATAATCCACTTATCCTTCTCATAAGCATAAAGGCTGACTTGATTCCAGAACAAGGCCATGACCAGGTGGTTTTGACTCCTTCCAGCCATCAAAATAGAAAGCTTCTTATGATAAAACAAAGTGAAAAGGGAGGTCTAGAATTGGATTCATTCTCTGGGATGCTCTTGAGAGTGTTTACAGATCACGAGGTTTTCCTCAGTTGTTCCCAATATGTACGGATCTGGATGTTTCTTTAGGCAAACACCTCTGTTACAGTGACCACAGTGAAGCTTTGGATTTTCTTAAGTCTACAACACATTTTGTGGACAGCATTTATTAAGATCAATGTGCTTTGTTTAGCCCACTGAAAGCAATAACCACAAAAAAAACTGATAAATTAGATTTAACCAAAATTTAAAAACCTCTCATGAAAAGAAACCATTAAAAAATGAACAGCAAAGACATGGACTGGAAGAAATTATTTATAAAACATAAACTTGACAGAGGACTGATATCCAGGGTATGTAAAGGACTTTCACTTATTAATAAAGAGAAAACATTATTTGAAAGGACAGAAGACACTTTACCAAAGAATAAGCACATGACAATGGTGTTCAATATCTTTAGTCATTAGGAAAATGCAATTAAAACCTGAATGAGATATCACTACACACCCACCAGGATGGTTTAAAATATAAAGCCTGACAACACTAAATGTCAGCAAGGATGTGGAGCAACTGGAACTCCCATACATCGTTGATGGAATATAAAATGATACATCAACTTGGAAAAAAGGAATAGCATTTTTTAAAAGACTAAATATATGCTAGCTGTGATCCTGCAATTACATACATAGGTCTTTTCCTAAGGGAAATGAAAATATATGTTTATCAAAAGACTTGTATAAGAGTGTTCATAGCAGCTCTATTAGTAATAGTCAAAAACTGAATACAGCCCAGGTGTCCATCAAAAAGAGTATGAATATGCAGGGGCCAGATACGGTGGCTCACGCCTGTAATCCCAGCACTTTGGGAGGCCAAGGCAGGCAGATTACTTGAAGTCAGGAGTTCAAGACCAGCCTGGCCAACATGCCGAAACCCTCATCTCTACTAAAAATGCAAAAATTAGCTGAGCATGGTGGTAGGTGCCGGTAATCTCAGCTAGTCAGGAGGCTGAGGCAAGAGAATCGCTTGAACACTCTTGCAGTGAGCTGAGATCACTCCACTGCACTAGAGCCTGGGCGACAGAGTGAGACTCTGTCTCAAAAAAAAAAAAAAAAAAAAATGAATGTGCAAACTGTAGTTTAGTCATGCAATGGAATACTACTCAACAATACAAAAGAATGAGCTACTACTGTTCACACAATAACATGAACAAATCTCAGAAACATTATGCTGAATGACAGAAGTTTACACAAAGAATTCATCCTATTTGACCCATTCATATGAAATGATAGAATAGACAAAACTAATCTGTGGTGAAAAAAATCAAAACAGTGGTTGCCTCTGGGTTTGGGAAAGGGATTAGGAACAAGGATTGACAGGAAAGATAAATGAGGGACCTTTCTAGGTGAGGACAATGTTTTATATCTCAGTAAGGGTATGGGCACACAGGGATATATTTGTCAAAACTCTGAAACTGGACACTTAATGTTTGCAGCTTAAAATCTGTAAATTTCATATAAAATGAGAAAAGTAAATATCGAACTGAAGTTTTGAAGTAGAAATTAGTAGATGCCTACAATTTTCTTTTAAACACATGAAAAAATAAGATGAATTAATGGAGGAGGAATGTGTAAATATGTGATAACACAAGAAAAGTAACGTATTAATAGCAGAATCTATAAGCGGATCATGGGCATATAGGTGTTCACTGTAGAATTCTTTCAATGCGGTGCATATTTGAAAATACTGATAACAAAGTGCTGTGGGGAAATCCGTGTGCTATTCTGATCCATGAACCCTCTTCAGGTGTTTGTTAGATCTGAATGCTCTTATTTTTTAATGCTCATACTAGCAGATTATAAATAGGGAAGATGAAGGCTGGAATTGAAAAAATGTCATATCTGACTTCTTTTTCTTTTCAAATCTAGTCTTTCATACCTTTTTATTTTTGTAGGCAAAAGAAGCCAGGAAATGTTATTATGAGAGGAAAAGAAGGGGGAGAGATCTGTGACCTTAAAAACAGCAACAGCAACAAAATTCCTACTGTAAAATATTGAATATCAAGAGCAGGCACACACTCCAGACTTTTAGAATGAAAAGATTAATGAAAACACCAAGACTGCATCCTCAGAACCATGGAGGAATGATAATTACAGACAGTATTTCTGGAGCAGACACATAACCTTGATTCCCAGGATACCCCCTAAAGCACTCTAATAGTATGCTATTTGTGGAAGGTTTTTCCACCTTTAATAACAGAGAAATAATGTTAGAGGGAAAGAAATCCCTTATTTAGCCACTGGGGTGTCATTATTGAGCCCCAGCTGAAGGCCCCCTTAAAAGCATCCATATGGTAAAAGAACATGTTTCCATACAAAATCAAAACTGAGTACATCTGAGACTTTTGAACATCTTTTTCTTTGGATCTTAAAATGGATTTGTGCATATTTGCGAAAAAAATTTTATGATGTGCTATCTTCCAAAGTGAATGGTTATTTATAATTCATAAAAGACCTGAGCACAGGAAAAATTTTCCCTTTTATTAGCCCTGTAAAGTTAGACCAGCTGATCTTTCAGTGCATATTACAGACATCAAGTTCTCTGTATGGTTGAAGTTTCTCTTTTCAGACTTAATGCAAGAGTCAGTGCTACTGAGTCTGTTATTCAAAAGCTGGTGGGGTCCAAATCTCTTTTGATTAAATGTTAAATAAACAAAACATCACTCTCAGAGATGGTCTCTGAAGACACAGAAGGGAAAATACTTGGAATGCTAAACATACTTTTTAAATCTTGCACAGCCTTTTGTAAAATACAGCAACATATTTTCAAATGGATTTTCTTTTCTGTCTCCAGCGTTTAACCAGTCTTCAGACACAGTTGCCACATCATTTCCTTTCAGCTGCTGCAGGCTACTTGTGAGTCAGAGTACTGATATCATGAGTAGGAATGACCTGGGTGGGGGAATAGGGGTACTGGGGATTTGGACACATGACAGGAGCATCAATGCCAAGGACTTCCACCCAGCTGCACCTGCACATCCCCTGCCAGTCGTCCCCCACCAGCAGTCCCCTGCCAGTCATGATATCACAGAAAGTTATTTCCTTCAAGAAATCCAACTTTCTTAGCTCACCCTGCCAAGGTCACATCCACCCTGTTTACTGGCATGTCACATACCCACATAAGAGAGTTGCACAGAATTTTTAGAATCTAAGTTAAATCTGAAAATAGCATGTTTTTGCTTTCTCTGAAGTGCCCTGCCTTCTAATATTCCAGATAAGCCTTGAAAGCTCCCTCATAGAACTATATAAAGATAGAAATTCTTTCTGTAGCCTGACTTTTTGTTTATTTATTTTTTTGAGATGGAGTTTCTCCCTGTCGCCCAAGCTGGAGCACAGTGGTGTGAACTTGACTCGCTGAAACCTCCACTTTCTGGATTCAAGCGATCCTCCTGCCTCAGCCCCCCAAGTAGCTGGGAGTACAGGCGTGCACCACCACACCCTGCTAATTTGTATTTTTAGTAGAGACAGGGTTTTGCCATGTCAGCCAGGCTGGTCTCAAACTCCTGGCCTCAAGTGATCTGCCTGTCTCAGCCTCCCAAAGTGCTAGGTTTAAGGGCATGAGCCTTTGCACCTGGCCTGTAACCTGATTTTAAATGCTTTGACTTAAAATATGGATATCTTTTTTTTTTTTTTTTTTTTTTCTTGAGACTGAATTTTACTCTTTTTGCCCAGGCTGGAGTGCAATGGCGACATCTCGGCTCACTGCAACCTCTGCCTCCTAGGTTCAAGCAATGCTCCTACCTCATCCTCCTGAGTAGCTGGGATTACAGGCAAATGCCACCATGCCCAGCTAATTTTGTATTTTTAGTAGAGATGGGGTTTCACCATGTTGGCCAGACTGGTCTTGAACCCCTGACCTCCAGTAATCTACCTGCCTCGGCCTCCCAAAGTGCTGGGATTACAGCTGTGAGCCAACGCGCCTGGCCAAATATGGATTCTTACCTGCCAAAAGCCAACTCACTTACGGAACAAGATCCTTGGTCAGAAAGAATTGCCTTATTCTCTATTCTATAACCTACCCCTGCCCCAGCTGCTGACAACAATTGATGACTTTCTTTTTCTCTTTTCTATTCATGAGCCACCGCGCCCGGCTGTCAATGACTTTCAATCAGTTCTGAAGTTTCCTGCTGCCCTGAGTGATTCTTTCATCTTATAGACTGTTGGGATGGCTGCTGAAAGAGAATCATAGAGCCGAAACCAATTCCGAAGTTCCTTGCTTTTGAGAGATGAGAAGTGTCTCCATACTGGGTGGCAAAGGAAGAAGAGTGAAGACGCAGTTAGGGAGGCAAACTGCGTCTTCACTCAAAGAAGTGGTTTGATGGACAAACCACACCGAGGGCTCTCCTTAAAAAGGAAAAGCTGACTTTTGGATGGTTCTGTCCCTCCTTTTCTACTTACTAGCTGTTCGGCTTTCAGCTGCAAGAAACCAGTGTAAATGCAAGGACAAGGGATGGAATATTCAAGTGCATTTTGAACGAGTTTTTTTTTTTTTTTAATACCATCTTGTGCTTCCTGACTCAGAAGATAAGAATGAGGAGATCTCAACCTCTTGATGATGTGCCAGTGGCACTTGTAGTACCCACAGCAGGATTGGAAAAGGCAATATTTATTCCCAGGGCCCTGACAACATCATCGTTAAGTCATTCGTCCACTCCTAAGTAGCTTGTGTTTTACAAGATCTGGTGAGAAAGAGGCTTCATGAGCTGTACTAGGCATTTATTTTTTTTCCTTTTCCACCCTTACCTAACATATCTAAGCACTGTTTGGAAAAAATTAGACTGATGACAAAACTGAATATGTCATATGTTATTATATTCATTTTAGTTTAATATATCCAGAATATATTTTCCTGTTGCAAGAATGGAAGCTTTCATCCTTTCTCTTCATCATCAACTACTCAAAATACAAAATCATTACATAACACCTACTTAAGTTTCTACTATGTATCACATCCATCCATCCATCTACACGTCCATCTGTGAGTATTTCTTGAGTACTTAGCATGTGCCAGACCCTATGGTGGAGATAAGGAGAGGAACAATTTGCAAGCCTTGGCCTTCAGAAGCTTGCAGGCATGCAGATGATGTCATTTGTGTCTTCTGTGCATACCTTCATTAAACACAGTTAACTTTCTACTGTTACTACACCTGGACAGGACAGCAGGGGATGTAGCTTTGCCCTAGACAGTGCCCTCAGGTTCATAAATTTTCCCTGCCCCATTGTCCACAGTTGCTATCCACCCTGTCCACTGAAGCTTGATACACAGTAAAGAGAAAAATTAATGTTTACTGCAGTGGGAGAAAAATTCAGGACATAGCTCAGATAAAATACAGAATAGTGTCAAATATTCACTTTGTAATTGTAAAATTGAAACAGCCACTGCCAAGTACAGTGTATTTGATTTTCTCTCCTTTCTAGGCTACTGACCCCTACTCCAGAATTAGGCCTTTGGGGTTACAGTTCATCTGGCTTAATTCACCCATTCTGTTTTTCAGTCCAGTCATTTTTCTGGTCTCCAGAGGCAAGCCATGAGGTCCTTTCTTTTGGTGGTGGGGGTGACGGGCAGGGATCCCTAAGCGTAGGTTCCTTATCCATCAACCAATGAGCTGTGTCCTTTGAAATATTGTTGTATTTTGGGGGGTGTGTGAAGGGGAGAACTGAACTGAAAGGAAACCTGGGCTGAGGAGAGGACACCAAGAAGGCCCCCAAGGCTTTCTCTTATGCTGTGTCCAGCCAAGTCTTGGACAAGCACCGGGGTTTGTTTATGGAATTTCATAAATAGCCCAGACGGCTCTCCTGGCTAATACTTCCTGAAAAAGTTTCCATCCTCCAGGACAAGGCCAGAGTTTCCCGGCTTGCCTGCTGCAGTTTAGCAAGGCTGGGTTACAGGTATGCAAATACATTACTGGTGGGTTAAGATAGGGATCCTCTTGGCCCTGGGGGCTGCCGGCCAGGGCCTGAGGCAGTTAGAGCAGCCACCTGCGAAAAGTCAGGCAGCTGTGCCTCGCCTTTGTTTTTGCTTTTTGGGTTTTTTTTAAATGATGTTACCTAAAGGGAAATGCCCCACCTTTTATCATCTGAGCTGATAAGAGTTCTTCTGGAGAGATGACTGAAGATAGCACCCTCTGTTTGCCTAGGGGCCAGAAATTCTAGCCAGCCATGAGTCCCATTGCAGGCCCTTGGTGCAGAGACCAGCTCCAGTCCAGGAGTTTCATCCTTAGCCTCGAGACCGTCTCCCCCAATCCTTCATTACTTCTTGCTCTGGACCACAGGTGAGCATTTCTGGCTGCTCTTCTGCCCTGTGTGTGTGGGGTTTGTTTTTGTTTGTTTGTTTGTTTGTTTATTGAGACAGAGTTTCACTCTTGTTGCCCAGGCTGGAGCATGATCTTGGCCCCCTGCAACCTCCGCCTCCTGGGTTCAAGCAATTCTCCTGCCTCAGCCTCCCAAGTAGCTGGGATTACAGGCACATGCCACCATGCCTGGCTAATTTTGTATTTTTGGTAGAGACGGGGTTTCTCCATGTTGGTCAGGATAGTCTCGAACTCCCGACCTCAGGTGATTCACCCACCTCAACCTCCCAAAGTGCTGGGATTACAGGGGTGAGCCACTGCGCCCAGCCTTCTGCCCTGTGTTCACAGTCTTCACTTTGGGTACCACTAGCCCCACGTTGGCTCAGAGTCTTCATCCTCAGTTCCCTCAGCCTATCAGGTCCAATAGAAATATAATGCCAGGTATGTAATTTGAAGTTTCCTTCTAGCTATATTTTAAAAGGTTTTAAAACAGTTAATATTAGAGTTTTTTTGCATCCAAATTTATTTATTTATTTAAACAGCTTTGTCGAGATATTCACACACCATGCAATTCATTCGTTTAAAGTGTGCCATTTAGTATGTTCACAGAATTCTTCTCATTGTTATTATTATTTTGAGACAGAGTCTCACTCTGTCACCCAGGCTGGAGTGCAATCATGTGGTCTCGGCTCACTGCAACCTCTGCCTCCCGGGTTCAAGTGATTGTCCTGCCTCAACCTCCTAAGTAGCTAGGACTACAGGCATATGCCACAATGCCCAGCTAATTTTTGTATTTTTAGTAGATACAGGTTTTCACCATGTTGTCCAGGCTGGTCTCGAACTCCTAACCTTAGGTAATCCACCTGCCTTGGCCTCCCAAAGTGCTGGGATTACAGCCATGAGCCACTGTGCCCAGCCTTTGTTCACAGAGTTCTACAATCACACCACTATCAATTTTTTCTTTTCTTTTTGGACTCAGGGTCTTGCTCTGTTCAAGCTGGAGTGTGGTAGTGCGATCATAGCTTACTGCAGCCTCAAACTCCTAAACTCAAACCATCCTCTCACCTCAGCTTCCCAAGTAGGTGGGAACACAGGTATGCACCACCACGTCCTGCTAACTTTTTCTATTTTGTAGGTAATTTCTCACTATGTTGGCCAGGCTGGTCTTGAACTCCTGACCTCAAGTGATCTTCTCACCTTGGCCTCCCAAAGTGCTAGGATTATAGGCATGACCTCATGATTAATCTTAGAATTTTTTTCACCCCATAAAGAAACCCCATACCATTAGCACCCACTTTCCATTTCCCTCCAGATCTCCCCAGCCATAGCAATCACTAATCTAGCTTTTGTCACTACAGATTTGCCTACTGGCTATTTCATATAAACAGAATCATGCAATGGGTAGCCTTTTGTGTCTGGCTTCTTTCACTTAGCATAATGTTTTCAAAGTTCATCCATGTTATAGCATTCATTTTAACTGTGTATTTTATTTAAGCCAATCAAGTATTATCACTTTAACATACAGTTAAAAAAAGGATTAATAATATATTTTACTGTTTAAAAATATGTCTTTGAATTTTTGTGTGTGTTTTTACAAATACAGCACATTTTAAGTGCTCAGTAGCCACATGTGTCTAGTGGCTACTATTCTGAACAGCACAGCCCTAGCCAGAGTCTGTTCTGCTACCTTTAAAACAACAAGAACAACAACTCTCTTCACTTACCGCCTCAATCCTGGGGACCTTCACCCCCATCAGCACCTACACCATCGTTCACAGGTGGCTTGAGGATTTTAAGGTAATCACCATGTTGTGCTGCTAAATTCTTCCTTCTTTTCGCTCCTAGAAGGTCCCCAGCTCCTGCTTCTGCCTTGTCCATTGCAACTGAGATCAAAGCCTTCAAGCAAGTAACTGGAGCTCACCCTGCCTGCTTGATACCTGCTTGCTCTGTTTCCCCATACCTCATAGTTAGACGATGCATCTTGCAAAAGTGAAACGTTCTGTATCCCTTCATGAGAACACTCTAGAAAAACCTAACAAGAGAAGCTTTCCTCTTACTTTTAAAAAACAAGCCTGTCGTTTCTTAATTTTCTCCTTGGTCCATTTTCCACCCATTGTCTTGCTCAGAGTAGCTCTAAGCACTCAAATAAAGCTCACCAGTAGGGGTAGATTTATGAAATTTCTACAAGCTTCCTCACAGCTTTATCCTGCTCCTGTCAGCCATTTCCCCAAGAAAATGGACGTTTAATCAGTGCAAGAGTGCATTTTATTAGTCTGGCTCCTCAGCCATCACCTCAATTCAGGCTCAAGGGAGACTACAGAAAGAAATCCACAGTGCTGCCAGTGACTGACCGGGATGCAGGAATTTCAATACGAAGCAGCACCTTTATGAACTAAGCACAGTATTTATCTCAATATAGCTCTGACTGTATGGTAATAAGTAAATTATTCCTAAACATTTGTGACTCAAGATTGGTACATGGAAATGTTTGTGAAATTATCTTTTTGAGGGAAAAGCTTATTTATTTAGTTCACAAAATGGAGGATCGAGGGCAAGTGAGATATTGTGAGAACAGCAATATCAGCATCTTTCCTGTTACTCTTCCGAGTCGGAAGGGAGAGAATGAGCTAAAATCGTTGCAGGAGGAATTTGGTGTTGACTTTAGGAAGAATTTTCTGCTAATAACATTGAAGTGCTGAAGAACCTCACAGAAGGAGCTACTGGGTTTCATTCTACCAGCATCTACTGAACACCTTCTGGAGATTTCCTGATTTGTGTCTAATTCTGTCCTACAGCTAAATTGGGAAGATTTCACCCAAATGCTTTTCCAGAGTCTGGTTTTCTTAAATTGAAGTGTTGCTATCTCTTTTTTCAAACTTAACTTTTCTTTTTATTCTCAGCCACCTATGAAGCTTCCCTGGGCCCACAAGGCCTGGAGCCTGCCATATGTACACAAATAAAGTTTTAAAAATTAAGCATTATTCAAAAAGTAGAAAATCTACACAAGAGGGTTCTTTAGCCTCTTGGTCAAAAAGCCATTTGTAAAGCAATGGCATTCTGGGGAAAGTGGCAGCAATGGCAGTCACCTCAAAGGTTTGGAGACTTCCTGTGAGCTTCTTTACATGACCTACCTCTTTTTATTCAACTAAAATTTGTTCTCTACAGAAAATGGCAATACCATTACCATTTAGCATTCCCTGTGTTCAGCCTCACCCTCTAACGGCTTGGCTGTCTGTGCAGAACAGTGAAAACACCCAGAGCCCCAGGAAATGTCATAAAATTTTACCCTGTCCAGTGACACCCTATTCAATGAGTTGTAGAGAACCACGTTTTCTTCCGAACACCTGGCTATGAATCGTTGACTCGTTGACTTCCATTTGGAGTAGTTTTCCTGTTGTAATTAATTTTTCCTTGTGTTATGCACATTCATGAGCACCTAACCTTTCTTAAGGATGCATGTCTAATTCCACATAATTCTGAAATTCTTCAGTTGTTTACATGACAATCTTGTGTGATCCAGGCTAGTCTACTACTGCTATCATTTTAAGACGGAAATATCTTAATAGTCCCCCTTTTTTTTTCTTTTCCACTTGCTTATTTCCATATGGAAGGAATTCTTATGAGGTAATAGGGCAATGGGGTAGGAGACAGTTTGCTTTAACTTCTGCTAGTTATTCCATGTTATGCCCAAATGGGTTATTTGCATCTGGTCTCTGTTTGTTAACATCAATGGGCTATGTTTGTATAACTAGATCAAATTCTGAAAGGACTTCCATTTTGAATGGTTAGCTCTCACCAACACACACACACACACACACGCACACATACACACACACACACGACCAAGCACCAAGCTGGAGACACCAGCCTTGGAAAACCTTTGCTAGAGAAAAAAGGATTCCCCTAAAGTTCATCACAAAGCTGTTCTGGTTTCAATTTCCCCTCTCCTTTTGAAATAAGATCCATTACCCCCAGCCCTCCACCTAAAGTAAAGTAGCTGGGACTTGGCAGGAAGTGCCATGGCAGACCACCCAACAACAGGGGCGTCTGATGTGGAAGGGAAAAGTTAAATGAAACATCTTAAGATGATGTCAAAGAGATGACTCAGGCTCCCATTTCTCTCCAGTGAAGATCCGCACGCTGGAGTGTTCAGTTACTCACCCAGCTAGAAGGGGCTGGGCTAAGTCACTTTCCAGTCCATGCCTCAGCCTTCAGGCAGTGTACACCAAACCCTTTCAAGAAACTCTGATGCTTTCAAGTTCTTGAGAAATATTCCTACTCTCTAAACTCCTCAGACTGTCTTCTGTCCACATACCGATTTCTTCCTTTTACACATTTTCTTATCACTATCTGATGTGTTTTGTCCCTTCCATTAAGCCGTGAAGTTCCTAAAGCCAAAGAATGGGTCTTGTTCCACCAGAGGGTGTCCAGCACCTCTATGCTAATACCAGGGACAGGGAAGTTACTCAGCCCACATCGCTGAACTTGCATTACTTACTTGTTTTGTTATCGCTCTGGATCAAGATTCTCTCCCTTAGATTGTGAGATATGGGAGGGCAGGACCTCAGTTAGTGAAAAATGCAAGTGGCTCCCTGCCAGAGTCAGCGTCATTACTGCACACGGGAAACAGCCACATCTGGGGTGTGTAATTTGAGGGGTTTTGGAAACACCTTCCACTCTCAACTTCTAAAATGTCACCAACTGTCACCTTTTTCACTTACTGATTTGAGCCTTGTTCAAAGTCATACATATGGTATGACTTTAAAACCTTTTGATGATCTTCATATGATTTATATAACTTACCATGTTACTGTTGAGAGTAGATAAAGGAAAGATACCGTGTGGGAAAAGGAGGAGACACGACCAGAAAGGTGAGAGGGGAAGTTTGGATGTCAGTCGGCCCTAATCACACCAACATCTTTTCAATAATGTGTGATGGTGTTGATATGAAGAATTTCTCTCCATCCAAAGGCACAGCAGATTCTTTGTGTGTTGACTAGAATATGAATAAGAATGAGTGCATTCAAAGAGTGTTCACTATGTGCCAGAAAATTGCTCTAAATGCCTATGAGCAACCCAGTAGACCCCGCAACTCCCTATTATCCTTGCAATTTTACAGATGAGAAGACTGAAGTATGGGGGATCCAAATGTCACCAAGGCAAGAATGTGGCTGACCAAAAAGAAGAGTAAGAATTATTGACACTTTTATTTTTATTCCTTTTTTTTTTTTTTTTTTTGAGGCACGATATCACTGTATTTATTGCCAGGCTGGAGGTCAATGGTACCATCATAGCTCACTGCAGCCTTGAACTCCTGGGCTCAGGGGATTCTTCCTACTCAGTCTTCCAAGTATCTGGAACTACAGGAAAGCGCCACCATACCCATTTGATATTTTTAAAAAAGGTTTTATAGACACAGGTCTCGCTATGTTGCCCAAGCTGATCTCAAACTCCTGGACTCAAACAATCCTCCCACCTTGGCCTCCCAAAGTGCGAGGGTTGGGAGCCTGACTCATTATTTGAAATAGTTAAGCTTACCTTCCCTCATCCCTTTCCCATATTCACCTCCATGATTTTCATCCTTCTCCTCCCTTACCTTCGATAATCTTAATGAATCCTAAATGTGGGAAATAAAGTTTCATCTAAGAAAGCAGGAACGGTGTTCTTGGCATGCATAAGCTCTTCTACAAAGAAGCGTTTTCAAGAAATGGCAACCAATATGCTGTCATTGACAACACTTTTTAAAATGTAAATTGTGATTCAATGCTTTAAAAGTACCCAGGGATTCCTCTAAATTGCAATACGCCTGTTGGTGTGATTTCCCCCCTACACTAATGACTAAACAGAGATTATAACCATGGCAACCTTTACATCACTTGACACATGAATATGGAGCACGGCCTTCCTGGTGGGGAGGGGTGCTGCTCTGTGTATGCACGCTGTATGCGGTTATAAGATGTGTGTAAACAGACACTCACGTGACTCAACCAACAACTTCTTTTCCTTAAAGAGGATGGGTTGAGAAAGTTCATCTTGTGGCTCTGACTAGGGATCATAAGAGTCCTTATTAACATTTACATTAGAAAAATTAACTATATTGGTTCCCTAGAATCAAGGTGATTGCCCAGTAAATAGGAGGAGACCAAGCTAAAGTAAAAATAATTTTTTTTTTTTAAAGCAGATAAATACCAGAGCAAGAGGCAAGAGGCAGGATGCACCATGCCTTGGTCCCTACATGTTTGTAGGGTTTTGTTAAAGACAATGGTATGACATTGGAATTTGGATTGCCTTGAGTACACCCTCACAGCGTTGCTCATGGGGCAAGCATGCCTGGGAGATCACCTGGGGCACCATACCCTGCCTATCTCAGACAAGTAACTCCAGGCAGCAGGGGTGAAGCTGAGCAACCCCATCCTTAAGGGGCAGAAGCCAGCTGATATTTGTCTGTTAGGACCATGAGGCTGTGAGGTTCTGCTGGGTCCCTCCTGGAATCGGCTCCTTCCCAGCCAGCACCCAAAGTCAGCAGCCAAGGACAAAGCAGCTGGGCTTTAGCTCTAAGCTCCGCAATCCTCCTGGTGAGCTTGAGTTTAAGGGGTTTTTACATGCAGTGTGACTTGAAAACTTTTTGAATAATCTTTATCTAATTTACATAAAAGAAATAGCTCTTTAGCCAGTGTGGCGGCTTGTGCCTGTAATTCCAGCTACTGGAGATGCTGAGACAGGAGGATTGTTTGAGCCCAAGAGTTGGAGACCAACCTGGGCAACATAGTGAGACCTTGTCTCTAAAATAAGCTTTTGTTTGTTTGTTTGTTTGTTTGAGATGGAGTCTCACTCTGTCAGATGAGAAGAGTTAAAATCCCTGCCAGGCTGGAGTGCAGTGGTGTGATCTCGGCTCACTGCAGCCTCCGCCTCCCAGGCTCAAGTGATTCCGCTGCCTAATATCTGGGATTACAGGTGCATGCCACCACGCCCAGCTAATTTTCTTGTAGTTTTAGTGAGAGAGTTTCACCGTGTTGGCCAGACTGGTCTCGAACTCCTGACCTCAGGCCAGCTGTCTGCCTTGGCCTCCCAAAGTACTGGGATTATAGGCGTGAGCCACTGCGCCTGGCCTTAAAAAATGTCTTTTAAATAGCCAAGTGTGATGGTGTGCACCTAGAGTCCCAGCCACTTGGGAGGCAGAAGGATCCCTTGAGCCCAGGAGTTCAAATCTGCAGAGAGCTATGATAGAACCAACTGCCCTCTTGCCTGGATGACAGAGTGAGATCCTGTGGAAAGAAGGAAGGAAGGAAGGAAGGAAGGGAGGGAGGGAGGGAGGGAGGGAGGGAGGGAGGGAGGGGCAAAGAAAAAGAAAAAAAAGGGAAATAGCTCTTTGAAGCAAACCTCTTAAACCTTTAAAAATTGTCTTTCTTACTTGGGGGCTTTGGGTTGACTAATCTCTGTTATGAACTATGTAAGGAATTCACCAAATTTATCCCTTCCTTTAATTTTTATCACATGTGGCTGTTTTATGTTCTTGTACAAAGATAGCATAGGTTCAACATATTGACATTTTTGGAGGCTTAGAACTACCAATAAAACACTGATAATTATTGCGCTTTACTCTTGAGCTTGTAAAATGCACGTAGTAAATTTTTAACTTTCAAAGAAAACTTTTACTTTCATGAGGACCTTGGCTTGAATCTATATCCAGTGCTACAAAAAGTGCTGAGAGCTCCTGAGGTTGGACATCCTCTACTTTCCCTCAGCCGTGGGGTTTAGACATGCAGTAAGAATTCTTTAAAAAAAAAAAAAGGTTCTGTCTACAGTTAACAAAATTTAGAGGAGTTCTTTTTAATTCTAGAAAGAAAAGGGTTTTTTTGTTTGTTTTGGAGAATATCTAAACCCACACGTAGTAATAAGCACATTACATAATGCTTTCAGATACTAACCTTCATTTTCTCCTGCTTAAAGAACTGGTGGTAACCCTTCACTGATGGAGTGAGGGAAATGTAACTGTTCACACCTACTCTGGAGAACTTTTGAACATTCCATGAGGTCTTATTATTAGGTCTGCGTTGAAATGTCAGCCTCTGTCTTCAGGATGTTTAATTAGAGATTCACTTCTTTTTGAAAGCGCTGTGTTTAGGCCCTGAGTCCTATTCAGCTTTTTCCCGGGGGAAGGCTTTGTGTCCCTCTGATACAGCTATTGCTGAGTGATGCTGCAGCTCTTGGTGTCTCTAACCTGGGCACTCTGCAGCCATATGCCCTTACTACCGAAGACCACAGTTCTTTCTTAGCACTGTGGCAAATGCAGAGGCATTTAAAAAGCCCTACCTAATGGGAATAATTTCTTCCTGCTTGGAGTTTGAATGTAAATAGTTCCTTCACTGGATGAATTATGAATGAGATCATTACCTAGCCCTTGTCTGTCACCCAAGGTATTGCTGTTTGAAAACTTCATGTTCAATATTGCCTTGAGTACACGAAACCCAAGGCCTTGAGGAAATGCTGACATATTAAAGACAGTACAGATGAGGTAGGTGGGCTACCAGGGTCATTTAACCTCAAGCTCAAGGGGGCCACAGACTGTGGCTGCCATTCTGCAGCAGATTTGTGTAGGAAAACAGAGTGCATCTCATCCTTATATAGATCCTAAGTTAAATCCATCAAACTGTCGACTCTCACTGTAACAGCAGGAGAAAGGCTGGGTCCAGTAGTAAGGGACATTAGACTCTGTAAGCTTCTTCTTTGTCTTTTCCGAGGCTCTTAGACAGTCCACATACCTGTTGATGCAGTAATACCTTGCCAATGCTTACAGCTGTCACTAGTTAGATTTTGTTATATCAGCTGTATCAGCCAACAAACCTCTCTTGTTGGTAGGGTATGTCGAAGGCCATGACAATACCAGCGATAAATGCTCTAACAGCATAATTGGTTCCAACCCACACTGCTGACCTGTTGGAAAGAAACGGCATATGAAGATGTAGTACTGTCCGGAAAGAGGGGCGCAGCCAGATGAGACAGCTGATCCCTGGCAGAGCTCTGCGTTACCTCCAGGGGGAGAGCTGAGCCCTGGCTGTTGGGAGAACTGCTCTGTGCATTTACAAGCAGAGCCAGGGCACACAGAAGGGGCCCTGAGAGGCCGGGAGTATGCTCAGGCAAATGTGAAACTCAAGCCTGAAAGCTAAGCCCCAAATCCAAATATGCTGTTACGCAAAGCGTGCACAGATTGGCTGGCGTTTGATTCTCATAAGAGGTTACTTGTTGGCATGTGCTGAGTAATTCTCTGGCATGCCTGTGGCTCGTCAGTGGCATTCCTTCCTGAGTCACCACTGGACCCACAGGCTGGCTCAGGGAGCAAGGTCCAGCACTGTTCAAGAGCCTCTCTTTTCAGATGAATCCCAAAGCCCGCTGTCCTGATTTACAGATGTCACCACGCTTCCCTTTCCATCTTCAGAGATGAGCTGGTAGGCATTTGCAGTGAGTGTTTGAAGGACTTGAGGAAACATTTTGGGGGTTGCACCTAACTGTTGAAGTGATTAATATTTGTCTGTCATCAGCTGGATGAGAAGAGTTAAAATCCCTGCCAGAACTTTGGAGGCCTAGGGAGATGGCATCTCTCTCGGGAGCAGCATTAGGCCAATTACAATGCTCAGCATTTCCCCCAACACTCTAGGTTCAGAGTTCTTTGCAATCAGTTTGTTTCTTTAGCTGAGTTTCTTAAACACACACCACCCCTTGTGGAGCTCTCTGGGCCTCCACCCAAAAGCTAAAGGATACAAAGAGGAAGAAGAAAAGACGGAGCAGCCGACTCTACCCAAGAGGGGAAACCAAGCCAAACATTTCAGCGTTTCATTATTCTCCAAAAGCCTGTCAATACTACAAAGGGGGAAACTAGGAACAGCCAAAATGTGCAACATAAAAGGTTGGCCACATACATGATGGGAAAACAAGCCATCATTAAAATCGTGCTGTAGACTGTAAAAGAAACTTTAATTATGTGGAAAAATGTAAACAATATATTGTTAAGTGAAGAAAGTTTTAAAACAGCATGGGCAATATTATTATAGTTTATGAATACATATGTATAGTTCTAGGCGATGCACACATATAGAAAAAAGACTGAAAAAATATCAATTAAAATATTAATGGCAATATTTCTAAGTTGGGATGGACTATAAGTGATGTTTCTCTTTTTTCTTCCAAATTTTCTATAATGAACATGCTTTAATTTTATTTTTCACATCTTTATTATTATCTTATCAAATGAAACATGCTCACAGTATGAGATCCAAACAATATAGAAATGTGTAAGGTCTAAAGTAAAATTTCTTTCCATCCTGCCTAAGAGATAGTTTCTATATTTTCAAAATCTATATTTTCAAAAGTATTATGGAAGGTTTATGTATTAGAATTACATATAGTACTTCAACCTATCTTTTTCTTCACTTAAAGTACCTGGGATATATTCCCAGGTATGTGTGAGTGCTTTCTTTCTTTTCTTTTTTAAGTCAATCAGCTAGATCTCTGGGAGGCCAGCAGGGAATGAGAGATTATCTCCGCAGGTAGGCAGGGGAATGAATGGGCACTGGAGTCACAGAATGCAAGAGCTGAAAGGGATATTAAATGGGGCTTAATTTAGCCCACTTATTAAATGATGGAAAAATGAGGGTCCAGAGACCAGAATCCACATCTTCTAATTCCCCATCCAATATTGTTTTTACTATGTCACACTGCATACAGTAGAAAACAGATATTAATAAGTGCTTTTCAAAGAGCTTCCACGTTGTCAGTCTTTTGTTTTAGCCTTAGCTTCCATAGCCATTTTCATGCTGCTGATAAAGACATACCTGAGACTGGGCAATTTACAAAAGAAAGAGGTTTAATGAACTTACAGTTCCATGTGGCTGGGGAAGCCTCACAATCCTGGCAGAAGGCAAGGAGAAGCAAGTCACATCTTACATGGATGGCAGCAGGTAAAGAAAGAGTTTATGCAGGAAAACCCCCTTATAGAACTATCAGCTCTCATGCGACCTATTGACTAGTACAAGAACAGCATGGGAAAGACTTACCCCCCACGATTCAGTTACCTCCCCACCGAGTCCATCCCACTACACATGGGAATCCAAGATGAGATCTGGGTGGGGACACAGCCAAACCGTATTACCTCCCTTGAGCGAACTGGGGGAGGGATCTTCCCCACTTTACAGATAATACTAGCCAACACTGGCTGGGCACCAGGTGCCAGGTTCTAAGCCAAGCTATTTGCCTGCATTCTCTCACATGTTCTCACATGAACTCTCTGAGGTTGGTACTATTGTTATGCCCATTTTATAGATGAAAAAAATTAAGGCTCAGAGACTTTGAGTAACTTGCCAAAGGCCCCAGAGCTGAGACATGATGGAGCTAAGGCTTCAATCTATAGCTAGCCCTAGAATCCTTACTTTTAAACATTGCACTCTATTTTTTGCCGGCTTAGCACATAAACTTTTCCCATACAACAAAATTTACTATTTCCCTTTTTCTTTTGTTGTTACCCAGTCCTTCTCAAATGAAGTGAAACAAGAATGACATTAGAAAATGCAATCTGGTGTCAAGCAGGGTTCAAGGGCCTCACTTGGTGTTCAGGACTCTGTGCCAAACACTGGGGTAAAAACAAAACAAAACACCCCGTCCAACCACAGCTATTCTCACAGTTGGCAAAGGAGTCACCTGGCACTTTTCCTCTGGAGATTCAGCGTGTCCCATACAAGGTGGTAAACTGCTTGCTCCCCCTGGTATTTTCATTTCTTATGTAATCGTGCACTCCTTTCAACTCGACCAACACGTTAGCACTTGTAGGTAAAGCTGATCTTTTTTCAATCAGACACACAATACACACTGAGTCATGTGTAGAAGGCCCACACAATGTTTTTGTTGTGAACAGAGCCCCATGGGCCTCCTCTTACAATCCTCACATGTGTGTGACCCTCATGGGAAGAGAGCTGCCCGGTGCTGCAGTGTACGGCCGTCTGCACGCAACAGCAGGATATCTGGGCGTGTGGTGAGCTGTCACCTCACCCACCCAACGCTGACCTTCCGTAAGCTGGTGGTTTGGGGCTCACCCAGACATTTGTACTGTAGCCTCTATCATTTATTCACCTTCTCCTTCTTTCCACTTCTAGTGCCTTCTCCCCTAGCCCCAGGCTTCTGTTAAATCTCTCTGCCTTACCCATTTTCTGATTTGTTTTCTCTCCTTGTGTCCTGGAAAGCTGCACTATCTCCACCATTGCTCCATAAAGCACAGCGCCGTTCCCCTTTCCCTTTCTTCCATCCTCTGCAGAACCTCTTCTGTGCTCCCGGCCCTGTCCCACATGCGTCATTTCCTCTCCTTTCTCTGCTCTCCGGGCTCTCTGTCACTACTATATCCGTTTTCAGCAAACAGGCTGGAAGCGCCATTCTGAATGTGGAGACTCCGTGTGCTGAAATGACTCAACACATTGACTCAGTGGCCTGCTACTTGGGTAAACTTCTCAGCACTGCTATTTGCTAACGAGATAACCTTGAGAAAGTTATTCAGTCAGTCTAAATCTCATGTTCTCCACAAGTCAAATGGGGATAATGAAAATCTCTACTTCTTCTAATTGTTGTGAGCCTTATATTATGCTCCATAATCCTGAGGTTTGGGTTACAGGGTTCCAGACTTGTACATGCCTTACTAGTTGGATGATACTGACCAAGATACTGACCTTCTCTCTGACCAAGTGTCCTCACTTCTAAAGTGAGAGTGATAATAATAGGACCTACCGTATTAGTGTGCTGGGAAGATTAAATTAGTGAATAAACATAAAAGCACCTGGAATAATACCTGGCACACAGGCACTTTCCCCAAAAGTTGGCCATCATGACATTGGTTCATGATAGACAATGCCTAGAATGTAGCTTGCCTGGGGGCACTCACAGGGTGGCAGCTACCCTGTGCTGCTCTCGCTCTCCACTCTGACTGCTCACCTCCAGGAAGCCTGATCGTGCATTTCCCCCAGAGTGTATTTCCAGAAGTACTCTTCTCTACATTGCACCAAATGAAAACCACGCCATGGGGCAGCCTGGCCTAGGAACGTATAAGTCAAGAACTGAAACAGGAAGGAAATAACGTGACAGGTTTTCTATTATAGCTCACTGTTTTTCGTCCCAATGTTGAATAATTTTGTCCTCAATTATTCTGCAAAACAGCGTTTGAAAATCACATTTAATTTCTCCCCTTAAAGGAAATAACGTATATAGCGTGCTTCGAGCAGGGCTTGGGGGTCTCCATAAATTGCGGGTCTTGCTCACTGATTCTTGTAAGAGCAATCTAGCCACATACAGAAAACATAGAAGAGAAAGAAAAGGAAAACTAAATCCTTTCCTGAAGTCCACCATTTGTTGTCATTTTGTACTCTCATGTTTTAATGTACTACGAGAACTCATATTTTAAAGAATTCTACTGACAATCATTTCAGAGAGTGAAGATTCTTTCTTAGAGAGTTAGGCCCATCAAGAATGCAAGAAAAGGATGTGCCTGGATTCTCTTTGGTAAAGTGAGGAAGCCCAGGGCATCATCTCCTCGAGCGCTGTTCAGGTCAAAACAGCCTCAGAATCTTTTGGAAGATCTCCTGAGCTGAAGCATCCCCCAGCAAATGCATTTTCCAAAACAGAAGGTACTGGGATTTACTTGTCATCAACCAACTCAAAGGATAGAATATAGCACCAGATCCCCTCAGAAATGATTGAGTTCTTTTTTTTTTTTTCCCAGAGGTGAACCATGGCTGGAGAGTGTTAATAATACATACATGAGAGTTAAAGCTTATAGATCCCTTTTTTTGGTAAAAATAACAGTCCCCCGCTAGGCACGGTGGCTCATAACAGTAATTCCAGCACTTTGGGGCGCTGAGGTGTGGATAACCTGAGGTCAGGAGTTCAAAACCAGCCTAGCCAATATGGTGAAACCCCATCTCTATGAAAAATAGAAAAATTAGCTGGGCATGGTGGCTCACACCCATAATCCCAGCTACTCCAAAGGCTGAGGCAGGAGAATACCTTGAACCTGGAGGCAGAGGTTGCAGTGAGCTGAGATCATGCCATTGCACTCCAGCCTGGGTGACAGAGACTCTGTCTCAAAAAAAAAAAAAAAAAAAAAAAAAATTAGCCAGGTGTTGTGGTGCACGTCTGTAATCCCAGCTACTACTCCGAAGGCTGAGGCAGGAGAACAGCTTGAACTCGGGAGGCAGAGGTTGCAGTGAGCCCAGACCATGCCATGGCACTCAGAGATTGCGCCACTGCACTCCAGCCTGGGCAACAGAGCGAGACTCCGTCTCAAAACCAAAAAAAAACAAAAGAAAACAAAAACAGTCCCCTTGATCTACCTTCTGCAGGAATTGAGCTTTTCATGCAGTGGGTTCATTTTAAATGTGGGATACTCGGATGTCTCTTCTGGTTAGTGGAAGCTTCATATTCTGTGCATTCATTGCCCTCTTCCTATCCACACCCAAATATCTTCACAAAAAGTCACTGAAAGACTTTATGTCAGAGGAAGAAAATAGAGATATGACTAAGAAAAGCCTTCAATTAAAAAATAATATAAACTCCTTAGAGTATAATATCCTGAAGGGCAGAAGTCTAAAATATCAATAAAATTGTCAGCTTTTAATAACCAGCCATGTTTTCATGATACTTTATCATTTGCAACGCGTTTTTAACAGCAATTACATATTCACTTGTTTGTTTACTTATTCCTTCAACACCAGGACCACACTGTGACTTCTGTGGATCCTAGGACCTTTGCCTTCTTGGGCCCCTTCCTCCATTAGAAAAATTAAAATAGCTTAATAGACTTTGTGGGTCCTAAAAATGGGAGAAAAAATTGAAACATTTTCTTCTGCCCTAACAGTTAATTTTTTCTTTTGATTTTAAAATAAATTAAAACGTTTCTTTAGTTAGGGATGGTGATGCACACCTGCATTCCCAGCTACTCAGGAGGCTGAGGTGGGAGGATTGCCTTAGCTTAGGAGGTCAAGGCTGCAGTGAGCTGAGATGGCACTATTATACTCCAACGTTGACAACAGAGAGATGCCTGTCTCACAGCCCTCCCCCCTCAACACATACACACATGGAAACAAAACAAAAGAAAACATTTTCTTGGGCCCCTAAAACACTGTGAGCCCAGAACTCTGCTCACTGTCTTTCCTGGAGGGGCCAGTCCTGATGGCCACCCTGTGCCAGGTACAGGCTATGGGTTAGAGACACAAAGATGAGTATTTGCAGCCCCGACCCTAAAGAGCTGAGCAGTCTCAGGAAAACCGACCTGCAAATAAGCCATTTGATGGCTGGCAATCAGGGCTATGACTAAAGTCTGTCACTGGTTCTGCAAGAGCATGCAGGGGCCAGCTCCTAACTCTACAGAGAATGGGAGGACAACTTTGTGAAAGGAGCATTGCTCATGTGGCTGTTTAAGACAGCATTTTTCAGTAATTTTGTGTTTAAGGCCCACTTTCAAATTTTGGAATTTCTTTTTTTCTTTTTTCCTTTTTTTTTTTTTTTTTTTTTGAGATGGAGTTTCACTCTTGTTGCCCAGGCTGGAATGCAATGGTGCGATCTCGGTTCACCGCAACCTCTGCCTCCCGGGTTCAAGCAGGGATTACAGACATGTGCCACCCTGCCCGGCTAATTTTGTATTCTTAGTAGAGACAGGGTTTCTCCATGTTGGTCAGGCTGGTGTTGAACTCCCGATCTCAGATGATCCACCTGCTTTGGCCTCCCAAAGTGCTGGGATTACAGGCACGAGCCACTGTGGCCGGCCAAATTCTAGAATTTCTTGATAAATTAAGAAGTGAACACTGGGCCAAAAAAGCAAGTTTCAGAGAACTGAAGAAACTTTGCTATTAATTTTGGTATATGTGGTTTTATCTTCTGATCAATATGTTAGATGTATTTTTGCTGCAACTGTGGATATATATGGTCACCTCAATGTTAGCCAATAGTGTCAAGCTGAGAGGCCTTTCAGCTGGGGGTGGAGGGTACTGGCTGAGAGGGGAGCTGTGGGATTGGCTGAGAGGGAGGTATGGGAAGTTCAAGGAATCAAGCTGGTTCAAAGGAACACCATGTGTTCAATGGGGCGTGAAAAGCTTTTCCTTTTGATTACATGAAAGACTGCAGCTAGGGCCCAACATAATTCTTCTCAGTGCTGAAGAACAACCAAACGAACAAGGCGATGATAATGTTTAGCCTTTTTCATGGAAAAAATATATTCTAGACATTGATCAGAATCTGGCAACACACATAGTTTTCAGGTGTTCAAGATATACCAGCCTGCCAAACTACCGCGGTTGATATCTACTACTCTCAGAATAATAACTGCAAACACTTAGAATGTCCCAACGACCATCCTAAGAGATATATATGTGTTTATAATCCTCACAGCAATCCTACTATGTGAGCATTATTATGATGCCCATCTTAAAAATGAGGAAATCGAGACCTGGAGACTTTTGATGATCCTCCTTAATAAGCAGCAGAGCTGAGATTTGAACACAAGCACTCTGGATCTAAGATCTGTGCTCTCACTCATTACGCTTCATTACTTGTGTGGATGCTTCTTACACAACCTCTGCTGTCTTGCGCCTGCCTCTGATCAACCTCACACAGGAGCAACTTGACAACACCTCACCGCAGGCTTCTCATTGGGCACTGCAGAGTGGAACAGGAGCCCACTCATCCTCCTGCTGTGAGCAACCCACAAGTGCTTCCAGAAGTTAATGTCCTAGAACAAATGGATGGATCCCAAGCTGATTTCCCTTGGCATCTCAGACAGTCCCACAAAGTCCAGCAACCCATCACAAGGTGCCCTGGCAAGGTTGCCAGATAAAATCCAGTATGTCCAGCTAACTTTGAATATCAGACAAAGAACAAATGATTTTTAAATATTAGTATGTCCCAAATACTATCTAGTCCATACAAAGGGTGAAAAATTCTTTGTCATGTATCCAAAATTCAAAGTTAACTGTGTGTTTGGTAATTGTATTTGCTAAACGTGGCAACCTTAAGCAGTAGCCAACTTGCCAACATGGCATGGCACAGGCTCTCCTTCCTTCCCTGCTTGGCTCCCTGTCTTTCACCCGGCTCCCGGGGGTCACATCCACAATAAAGAACAGCTTCATTCTGGGGTCACATCCACCCCAGCTTTCTGGGAACCCAGCCTATGACCCAACTGAGCAAGCGTTTTTCCAGGCAGACAAGGTAGCCCTAATGCTCCCAGCTTTCCTGTGAGGTGGCCACTGCTGCTATCAGCATGGCACCCAAATCGCAAATCAGGAAGCCAAGGTTCAGGGACATCCATCCATTTGCTGGGCTCACACTCTACTGCTCCAGCTCCATCAATCTCTTACCATGAAAGAGTCTTCCAGACTATTCTTGAGAGACATTTCAGCATTATTAGAAAAGGCATTAATTGGCTTAGGCAATCATTGATTCATTTAATAATTACCTGCATTTGTTGAAAAAAACCCTCTCAGCCATGCTGTCAAAGGGATCCTGTGACATACGCACTGGAGAATCAGTCTCAAAGCAGCTGTAATGTCAAGATGTTCAATGTCTCCTTTTTTATGCTGGTTGAAATGATCAAAGTTAAAACATGAAGTTTTCAACTTCAGATCTTCGCAATGAAAACACCAGTGTTACTATTTCCACATATAACTAAATATAATATTGTTCATTTCAAATGTAATGACTGATTGCAAAGAGATAAATGCAGAAAGTCTTGAAATTACAATTGCCTTTCACCTGAATCAGAAACTCAGTTCCCTTTTCATTGCATTTCCCTGTAGGCTGGCTTCTGAAAGAGCTGAAATACTATAAACTACCAGTTGGGACAGTTGGAGAAAAATAGCAAGTATTAGAGAAAACCTATGCCAGAGCACTTGCGCCCAGTGGGTATACACAGGAATGTAGTCTTCTGACAAACTTTCAAAAACAACGCCAAACCTTGGCTGCAAGTAAGCCTCAAATGAGAAAGAAATTCTCATTTGCTTATGAAAAATGGGAAAGACTGTACTTTATCAACAAGTTGTTCTTTTCCTTGTAAACCGTGTGAAACAGACCTCTTTTTTGTTCTTTTGTCTGCTGGAAACTTCATTTTGAAGGAAGGAAGTTACAAGGAATGAACCACCTCATAGAGGCAAGGAAATCTTTCTCCACAGTGTGGCTGGATTTGCTCCTGGAAGCAGCCCCTTTGGTAGGTCTGTCCAATGAGGCTTTTTCTCACAGCAGCCCAGGGAAGCAGATGGATTAGATGGCTGGCTCTGGTTACCTATGGCTGCCTGCCCAGTCCCCTGGGCATTCCAAGGCTCCACCTTCCACCTGGCCCATGACCTCT
This sequence comes from Ateles fusciceps, assembly GCA_036589455.1. NCBI lineage: Eukaryota > Metazoa > Chordata > Mammalia > Primates > Atelidae > Ateles > Ateles fusciceps. Next base: position 4,061,268 of record JAZHEH010000904.1, read on the forward strand.
GACCCTAGCCCTGTAGCCAGCAAGGGTGTGGGGAAAGAGGGGGGGTGGGTATAGGTATCAGGCTGCCTGGGCCCAGGCTGCAAATGAAAGAGTCAGTTGTTTCTATTCCCCATGCTCTCTTGTGCAGTCCAGGGAGCTGCAGAACTGGTATTTCTCCAAATACTGGCAGCTCACATGGCTGTGTAGACAAGCTGTGCTTATAGTGGTACATGTGTATGTGTGTTGCATGGGCGTCAGCAGTCCTGCTTCCAGTCCCAGGTCTGCCTCCGCTCTCGTTCTGGGACTTCAGAGAGCCCCTTTGCAACCTCAAGGAGCCTCAGTTTTCTCATCTATGAAATGGCACAGTTAGATGCTTGTAGGTGCGTGGGAAACGGTGGAGAGTAGGATGCAGAGTAGGGGCTGCTGAGCAGGCAGTTTCCTGCCATCCTCTATGATCCTGCTCACCACCACCCCAAGGGCAACAAAAACAACTCCACCTTCATCTGTTTTGTATTTTATATTTTCACATAAAACCTTCTCAGAAGAAAAACTTCTGCTGGCTTCTAAAAACCACTGGACTAGGCGATCTCTAAGTGACCTATGAAATTGATTATTAAGTGACCTATGAAATTGATTATTCTGTAATTCCATGATTCCAAAATAAAAACACAGACTTAGACTTTAAAGGATTGTGTGCTGTTTGGGAGGGTGAGAAAATTATGACATATGTAGTGATGTGTTTCTGATACTGAAGATTCTCTTATGTGCCACCTCCCTAACCTGCCACAAAAGGGACATATAAAGTTTCCAGAGTCCTAGCCCCCTCCTTTGTTACATCTGATAAAGGCTCACATGTTAATTATTTAGCCAACGGTGCTAACTGGAACATAGTCATATGATGAAGCTGCCTTGAAAACATTTCCGCATGTAACATAAGGCTCTTGCAACTTAAACATATTTTTTCTTCTTCATATCAGCAGTTATTTTATGGAACTGGGCTGAGACAGCTTAGCAACAAAGGGCACTGGGTTGGTGAATTATTCATGTAATCTACATTTCCTGGCTGCTGTGGATAATTGACAGGTGTCATGTCACCTTTTACAAACGTCCCCACAATTATGGACTGTATATCAGTGTTTGACTTCGAAGTAATGCTCCCTCTCTAAGCTAGTTTCATATTTTATTTACAGCTTGGTGGCATTTTTGACTTGGCTGCCTATTTCTCTCACTTTTGATTCCAAGAGTTTTGCTCCACTTAATATAACCAGGGAACATTTAAATAATAAGGATCCCTCTCAGTTCGCTAAAGGCAGTCATTCATTGCAGGCGTATTTCATTCATTCAGCCATTATGTTAGTCAATTTCTTGATTTAAGAAATCCAGGAAGAAATGCAACTGTAAGGAAACCATAATATAAATTCTTTTTTATGACTTGTTTTGTTCACAAGGAAAAAACTAAAAGCAAATCTTCTCTGTGTCTGACACAAGTTGTAAACTGTGAGGGAGAAAGTTGGCTAGTTAAAGAATATCACTTACTTAATAGGAGCAATGACATATTTCAAACCTCCACCAGAGTTGGAAGGTTTCTAGCATTAGAAACAAAGCCAAGACGAGTTCTATGTAGGCCTAGTGAGAAAGTCAGGGAAGAAAATAAACCTGCAATTGATAACCTTGAAGACTAATGAGAGAACATACCCATACATGAAACTGAAATGTTCAGAGCAAACTGGAACCTCCGGAGTCCTCTAGTCTACCTTTCCACTTTACACAGCAGGAAACTGAGGCCTAAGGCATGCAAAGGTTTGTCCACCATCCCAATATCAGTTAGTGGAAAGGCTACAAACCAGGTCATCTGGTTCCTCTTCCAGCACTGTCACTGCTCTGCTCTGGCCTGGAGCACTCTCGTTACCTCCCAGGATTCATTCGCTTCTTCTACTGCCAGTGGTCACTGACTCTTCCTTAGGGAAATTCATCCCTTCCTAATACTCAGCTCTGTGATTTGTGTAGAATTATCTCAGACTCACTCTTGACATGAGCATGATTGACTAAGTCCATCAATTTTCCTGGATGGAATGGCCGCATGACCTAAGCTGAACCAGTGAGAGACAGTGAATCCCAGCACTTGGATGGGAGCTGTTGGAAGAGATTTTCAGTCCCACTAGATTGACTGTTGTAAGGCTGCAAGGTCTGGAGATGCTACAGATACTTTGCTACCAGTATGGGAAGAGGCTGGAGCTACAGGGAGTTGGTGGGGAAAATGTATCATGTGATACCTGTGGGTGAAGCTTGCCAACACAAAACAACTGGGCAGAGAAAGCAAACCTGGGTTAAGTAAACATACCATTTATCTTCTAAACCAGGACAATTCTGAGAATGAAAAAGGGCAGGACAAATGCTAAACCAGACAGGATGCCAGAACAGCAGGCATAAACAGAACTGTTCTGGGCAAACAGGGACACACAGTCATCTGCTCTACGATGACACTGTCTGAGCTGCTAGATTAAGCCTTGACTCTGAATTCTGCTGGCTGGGTTAAGCTAGCACTCCATTTGGCCTTTTTGGTCTAGGTGACAATGAACTCACTTCATTGTTGAAACCAATTTGAGTTAAGAGTCGTAACTTGCATGTAAAGCTTTAACTTACACAAATATGCTGCTTCCTAAGCGGTGTACTTTCTAAAATCTTGTCCTACATCATACAGGAAGCTTGCAGTTAAAGATTATTATTGTATGTTTTTCGTATGTTTTCACTCATAAGTGTGAGCTAAGCTATGAGGATGCAAAGGCATAAGAATGATACAATGGACTTTGGGAACCCAGGGAGAAAGGCTGGGAAGGGGGTAAGGGATAAAAGGCTACCTATTGGGTTCAGTGTATATGACTCCGGTGATGGGTGCACCAAAATCTCACAACTCACCACTAAAGAACTTACTCAGGTAATCAAATACCACCTGTTCCCCCAAAAACCTATGGAAATAAAAAAAAATTGAAAAAAATGCTTTAAGAAAAAATGATTGTTATTATATGTTTACTTTTTTTGTTTGTTTGTTTGTTTTGAGACGGAGTCTCACTGTCACCAAGGCTGGAGTGCAGTAGGACGATCTCGGCTCACTGCGACCTCTGCCTTCCAGGTTCAAGTAATTCTTCTGCCTCAGCCACCCTAGTAGCTAGGATTACAGGTGCACATCACCACGCCGGGCTAATTTTTGTCTTTTTAGTAGAGATGGGGTTTCACCATGCTGGCCAGACTGGTCTCAAACTCCTAACCTCAAGTGATCCTCCCACCTTGGCCTCCCAAAGTGCTGGGATTACAGGCGTGAGTCACCACGCCCTCGTGTTTTACTTTTATGAATATCAAAACTTTAACTTTTACTTCAACTAGTACAAACTGTCATTTTACAGAGAAATGCCAAGTTAATTATCTTATTTTCACCAGTAATCCTGTGAAATAGGTATCATGTAAGATTTGAGGAAGTTAAAAAATTAACCCAGGCTCTCATGGCTGATGTGGCAGATATATAGTGGTGGCTCTCTGGCGGGTAAAAGCCCGCAACACTGATTTTTATTGTTTGCCAAATTCTGTGGTGTAACTATCCCAGCGAGGACTGATCTCAAGCTATCAAGGACTGACATCACTGAGAGTTGGGAAGCAATACCTGGTTCTCACAAGCCAGCTGTGGTGTCCCACTGCATGGAGCGGTCGTCCAAGGCCTCTGATTCCCTTTCATCAGTTCTTCTCATTTTTATGCTCAGATGTTTGGTGTAAAGAAGTTCTGAACTGTGCTGTCTTAACCATTGCAGATGTGCCCCAGGGCCAGTGGTACAAGAGGCCTTCAAAGGAGAGGTTACCAGAACACAAGAGCAGTGACCAAGCCAGTCCAGAGTTTGCATTTCTCCAGCCTGTCCTCACTGATGCCCACCCTGCGCAGGAACTGCACCTGGGACTTGAGCATTTACTGTGTGCCCTACTTAGATGTGACTACTTCCTGGCGCTTCCTACTTCCAGGTTCTCTGCCTTGCCTCGTGGACCACTATGTGGAATAGCCATACAAGCAGTAATACAGAAATGGCAGGTCTTTCCCTCTGCCTTAGAGTCCTGCAGGCTGGCTGAGGACTACAACAGTTTTTGCTATTCTCTGATCATGGCTGTCAGAGCTAGGACCCCTGCAGTGAGGGGGGACACTTCCAAGCCCATTCACACTCATTATCTCATTTGAAGATATTGACTGCATTGTGTGCTAAATGCTTTGCCTCAGCAGAGAGAGCTTGGAGAACAGTTGAGTCATGTGAAAACCCTGGTGGCAGCAACCTAATTTGCAGTCCTGGGGCTTAGGGGAAATTAGCCAGTCTTAATAGGGTTTGCTTTACAAACTCAGACCTACTGGTTGTAAGCAATGCCGCAGTAACCTTCATTGTCAAAAATCATGGAGCTGTTGAACGGCATGATGAAACTAATTCTGTATCTTTGACATATTTAGAATATGTAAAAATTGAGAATAAGAAGGTCTTCTAGTTGTAATTCAACTCAAATTATGTTAGAGCACTCTTTAAACATGACTGCTATTTCCTGGTGTGAGTTAGGAAGGAGGGGAGTGATGATGACACCACAGAATTAGTATTAGCCAGTTCTACGGTGGTCAGTGCTCACTCAGCCACACTCAGAAGGATAATGGAAAAAAATCATTTTGGTTTTATTTTGGAGGGGGTTTTATACTTACGTTTGAATATGAACACGTCCGAGCATCTGAACATTCCCTTAGAACAACTTCATGAGGCAAGTTTGGGAAGAATTGGAAAACTGCCTGCCCTCTCTCCAGGCTGCCCTACTGCAGTATAGTTCCTGGGTGAATAAGGGTTCTTTTATGGAACTACTGAAAGGTTTGTGACCCCTCTAGCTTTTCCTACAGAAGTGTTGGTGACTGGGCCTCATACCGCTTTTCTACATACACAGAAAATAGAATTGAAGTGAATCAACGAAACAATATTTTTTTTGCATCAAGATGAATGTGCTCATGTGAGATGTGTAAAGCAGAAAGCCATAGTAAATAAAGGCTGTGGTCTCTGTCTGATTTCAAAGCATGTGATTTGGCTGAGGGGCTGACCTGCTAAACAGCAGGAAGCTATCCATTGCAGCTTATCATAAAGAGGTAAGCTGGTGTGGATGGCTAAGGCTGTTGAAATTCAAAAGAACTGGAGATCAGGGAGGGCTGGAAAGGTCAGAAAAGAATTCAGGAAGGAGGGGAGACTTAAGCTGGGCCTTGAAAGGTGCACAGAAAGGGAGGCTATTTCCTTTAAGTAGAATTAAAGCACCATGCGACACTTAGAGGCATGAATATCCAGGATGTTTCTGTACATAGTACCATTAAGCAGCTAGGGTTCTCCCATGGAAAGTAAGTGAGATGTTAACACTGCAAACTCCTCAGCAGAGTAGGTTTTAACTGTTCATAAAGCTAAGAATGAGCTGGCAAATCTAGCCACCATTAATAGGGCATTACAGTCCAAGTATATCACACAGTAATTCTGAGTTATATTTCTCGAAACACCAGCATCCACACATATTCAAAGGGAAAAGCTGTGATGTTTTCAGCTGATGACCAGAGGATGATGCACAGCTGATCTGATTTGCTGTAGAGTCAATTTTGTCATTAGGATGATTACAAAAGTAACCAGACACTGACAAATTCATGAATTATTGAAAGTTATGAACTCTATGTAGCAGGTGGATATTCTAGGTCCAAAGAATGCGAAAGTAATAAAAATGTAGGAGTGTTCCATATTTTTAGGGGTTTAAATGTTTACATATTTCTAAAAGCTCAAGGGAGCTCCAATAAATGAGGGACAGTGGCTAATATGGTTACCTAAGACATGTCATCATGGCAAAGCCCTCAAGGGGTCTACATTTTCGTCACGCTGGTCACCAGTCTTCCCTTGTAGGAGGTGGAATGACCAAAAATTCTGGATCTCTCTGGCACTGCGTGTCAGTTGTGTCAGTTTGACCATGTGCAAAGTTTAAAGTTAATCTACCTCACATATTAAAACAGGCTGATAGTCCCCTCCCATTCCTCCCAGACAAATAGGCCTCCAGTCTATGGCACTGAGCCCCAGAGAAAGAAGTCTTGCCCAAGAATTGCATTGAAGTCAAAATCCAGATATTCTACTCAAAGCAAGTAGAAAAGGAGAGGGAAGAACTCAGTATGTGCAAATATTAGACAGTGGAGGCTCAGGGCAGATAAGTTCTCCTACTTGTGAGAATATTAAACAAGACATTGAAGAAAGTTAGGGAATCTCCTTCCATAAATATTTAGAATTTTTAATCCAGTGTTTATTTGGAGACAGATGGGAATAATTATTCTTTTCTGTTTGGTTTCTACTAAACCTCTGTTTCCAAACATCATTCTATGAGACAATAATTTTTATATCTTATTGGAAAAACAGAAAAGCCTTAAGTGAGCAGGTAAAAACTTTATAATTGAGTGAAAACAGGAAGAAAAGAAAATATTTTGACACATACCAAGACTCCTGACTGCAAACAATAAAGACTCTCTAAGGTCACCTTGGAAAAATGGGAGATTTACCAGGAGAATTTGTGGACTGGGCAGATGTGGAATCCTCCAGTAACAGTGGCAGCTCTGGGTCTGGCTGTTCTCCCGTCTCTCTCTGGGGACACCCTGACTCATCCCCCCTCTCCTTCCTGATCAGTTTCTTGGCTTCCTTAAGGCTTCTTCTCCCTCATAACCAGCTTACACATGGCATTCATTACAGCCTCTTGGGCCCCTCTCTAATCAAGACCCTTCATTTTCAGTTCACCACTACTACCTAGCATATTCTTGCTGCACTTAAGCTCTCAGGAGCATGACGCTGATTGGTCCAGTTTATCTACTGGAGTCAGGTTGCATTTTAGACCATTGTCTGGCCAATGCAACAGTGGCCCTTAGGTCAGGTGCCCACCACTGGTGCAATTCACCAAAGCAGATGATGGATGGGAGGTAAAAGGGTGTGGTCAGAGCATTGCTCATCAGAAAGGGCTGAGGCATGGGCAGGCTCTGATTACTGTCCCTATTAAATTGTAATGAGGACCAGCTTTCCTTCAGAACCACCAAAAATGTCCTTAAACTGCACCATGACGGCATGTTTTATGTTTTAATTCATTCAATCATGTATTCATTCTTACCTATCTCCTACAACAAAAGATTTCAAGTGACTTGCACAACTATATACAATATAAAAGGATTAAATAGTTGAGAAATATAGGCAAATGGAAAAAAAAGAGAAAAATAAAAAGCTAGGGACACAATTAGTACCACGTAGTCTATAATACTCAACACTAGAAATTTGCTAAAAGTGGGTGCTATGGTCTGAATGTTTGTATGTCCCATGGCTCCCCCAAATTTGTATGTTAAAACCTGATCCCCAGTGCAACAGTATGAAGAAGTGGGGGACTTTAGGAGGTGATTAGGCCATAAGGGCAGAGCGCCCAGGAATGGGATTAGTGCCCTTATAAAAACAGACCAAGGCAGCTTGTTCTCCCTTTCCGCCACATGAGGATGCAGCAAGAAGGAACCATCTCCGAAGCAGAGAGAGCAGCCCTCACCAGACAGTGACTCCGCTGGTGCCTTCATCTTGGACTTCCCAGCCTCTAGAACTGTGAGCCATAAATTTCTGTTGTTTACAAATTATTCAGTCTAAGATATATTGTCATAACAGTGGGAAGGGACTAAGACAGTTGGCCTTGAATTTGTTTCTGAATCTAAGACCTGCCAAACTTAATAGCAAATGGCTACATATAAGGGGAAAGTCCAGTCAGAAAATGTCACTTATAGAATAGGTTACAAGCCAAGCCCGTGGAAGCCTGTCTCTCCAAAGAGACAGATTCTCTTCTTTCTGTGTTGATTTGTGGGCTGCCTTGATAGGGAAGGAGACTCTAAATTATGTCTCAAGGCTTCTTCTGGTCTTGATTTCATAACAGTGGTGGAGATTTCATTGACTGGGTCAGAAAACAAATCATCAAGAAGGTAAAATTTTATGTAGCTAAAAGCAACCTCCAACACAAATTCATTCCATTGGAGCCTTAGCCCCCAGCCCCCTCCAAAGTTGGAGACGCAGTTTGAAAGCTGAAAAGCTTTCTCATTTTTTTTTATTGGGCATTGTAAGGCAAGGAGTGCATAAGAAGGCTGGCTCAGGCACTCCAGTTTTTTGCCTGTAGCATTTCCAGTACTCTCAGATCTTCTGAAGCTCTTTATTTACTATTTTTTTGCTACCTTTTGATGACAGAGCAGCAAAAGTTCTAGAAAGCTTGGTTCTGGAGCCTGACAATGGGAGAGTGCTACCCTGGGGTTTCAGGCATGCCATGCTACATGAGATGAACTGTGAGAGCTCTGGAAAGTGAAATTGAATGTTGCCTCTCATACTGGAACTGGTACTCATTCTATATAAAAGGACAGTTGCCATTTAATATTCATTAAGCAGCCACCATGTTCTAAGTGCCACATGAAGCATATACACTATGTGACATTTGAAAGAGAAGACGCGGTTGTGTAGGAACCGGTTACTGATAGTGGATTTGATGACTGTACGGTAAGGGGTAGAAGGGACACTTGGAGCTTTAACTTTTGCTGAGAAAAATGCTATGTGGATTGCTGGGATGATGATCCTGAAAAATCATTTACAATATTCAATTAACAATAATTAAGGCACTCAGTGGGAAGCTCCTCACTGACTTGCTAAGTAGCAAAAATTGGTACTTGGCATTCCCAGTGGATGAGAGAAAAGATAATAAGTACCCCAAATGTAAAGACAATCAAAATGAAACCAATTAAACCAAATTATATTAGGCAAATAGAAGCACAAGTTGAATCAGGAATATTTAAGTTTTTAACAAGAAATATTAAAAAGAGATATAATAACATTTTAGCCATTAATTGATCATCTAATCTAGTTTAGCTCTGGGAAGGGAAATGGTTTATAAACCTTTAAGTTTTACATATGTTGATAAGGGACCACAGTCTATTAAAACAATCTCATATTTTTAGGCTTTTGTATAGGCTAATTTTCTGTTAATACAGTTAATAATGAACCACAATTGATTCTATTACCAATAGTCTTATTAAAAAGACAGTTAGCTTATCATTTCGTCCATCTTTTCATAACCGTGTGCTCACAAATATTAATGCTAATTTGATTTACTATATTCAACTTTAATAATTTTAAACTATCCTGTCAACTAGTTTTTATAGCATTAAAAAAATTATTTTTTCTTTACTTCTTTACAGTTTCTTTTCAATCTACTCTCTTATTATTCTTTACTTCATCAATTTTCCCTCCTCCATATATCTGAAATTATACAATCAGTTCTAGAATTCTAATGATCCCTCAATATCCAACTGAGGGGTAAGTCAGGCAAGGGTCACCTGTATATACTTGTAATGCAGTGAGTCTAAAGCATGGAAAACTTGTTAGTTTTCATCTAATTCAACTTCCTGACTAGTGTGCAAATATGTGTATATCCATTTCTCAAACTGACTAATATTTAAGTCTAAAGACCTAATCCAGGCTGATATCTGGCAAGGAAAAAACAATGCATTCATCCTTGCAGTATTCATGTAAGCATCAATAAGAGTTCTCTTTCAAGTCCTCTGTTCTGTTCCATATATCCAAATACGTCACCTCCATTAAGTCTTTACTGTTAAAAATTTTATACATATGTTTGGGCTGGTCATGGTGGCTCACGCTTGTAATCCTAGGAGTTTGGGAGGCCAAGGCAGGAGGATTGCCTGAGGCCAGGAGTTCAAGACTAGCCTGGGCAATATAGGGAGACCCTTGCCTCTACAAAAAAAAAAATAGCCAGGCATGGTGGCATGTGCCTGTAGTCCCATCTACTCAGGAGGCTGAAATGAGAGGATTGCTTGAGCCAAGGAGTTTCAGGTTGCAGTGAGCTGTGATTGCACCATTGCACTCTAGCCTGGGCAATACAGCAAGAGCAGTCACTAAAAAGAAAAAAATTAAGGATGTTTGAACAAAACCCTCATATTTATTATCAGAAAACTAAGCTCAATCAATCCATTCATATGAAAACCACTCTGGAAGGGTATAGATCATGGCTATCATGTAGATGTAAACATATATGTGTGTATGTATAGGTGCATATATAAATATGTAAACATATATATGTATAAGTACATTTTTCCAAAAAATGATCATACTCTTACAAATACAATGGCTGCATAATAATATGGACGTAGTTTACCTCATTTGATTAGTCCTCTGTCACCAAGATTTAGGCTCTTTCTAATTTGCTTGTACATAAATCATTACACACTCATCTGATTTTTCCCTTGGGATGAGTTTCTGCAGATTATATAGTTTTATATATATATATATATATATATGAAAAATATATATAATAACCTGCATAGAGAGGTCATATATATATAGATATTATATGACAGTCTACTAAAATATATATATATATATATATATATATATGCAGAGAGAGAGAGAGAGAGGACAATTAGTTCCCCCAAAAGGTGGTATCATTTTGCATTGCTATGGGTAGTGTATCTAAGTGTCAAATAACCACTCAGGACAACTCTGGTTTTTCCTTGTATGACAGATAAGAGGCATTTGGCTGTCATTTGTAGTTTTTGCTTACTAGTAAGGTTGAAAAGGCTTTTGTATGTTAAATCGTTATTTCTTCCTTTGTAAGTTCTTGCATCATTTTCTTTATCCACTTTTATATAGTAAGGATATTGACCCTTTGCTTGTTACATATACAGTATTGCAAATGTTTTTCCCAGTCTGTATTTGTCTTTTAAATTTGTTCACAGTATTTTTTCTGGCTATTTTGCATGCTAATGTTGATTCTAATATTTAGAAGAATAAATATGAGAATCAGTTTAGACAATTTCAAAAACAACAAATCAGTTTGGGAGACCGATGGACATTTTGTCAATTAAAAATATTAATGGCTATAATTTTCAGTATGGACTCTCAAATCCAAGATGTCCATCTGCAGTTCTTTCCTTCACTGAAAAGCACTAAGCTAGCTATTTTGGAGATACTGCCTTCAGTGCTATGAAAAAGAAACAAAACAGCAACTCCACAAACCAGAATATGAATGAGAACAGAGGATAAGATAGTGGTAGCTTTGGAGCTCCGAGTTTGAAAACAATGGTTGTTGGGTGGGACTTTTGGGCAGATGTGTGCTTGCTCACGGGCCAGTTGGTATGCTTCAGTGGCATGACTGGTTAAACTTGGGGGATTAGATGAAAGTGCCACCTTCAATTATATCCTGTGCCTTCTTTAGGGTATGTCTATCTATCCAGATCCAGTAACGAACTCTGGTTTGGATCAGGGTAATGACTTGGTCCTATGAATTATGGCCATCAAGACATTTTCTTCACTCATATAAAAGCAATGACCTGAGCTAACATAACTTTACTAGGGAGAACGTCTGCCGACCTCTAAGATTTCCATCAAAATCATAGTTTGCCAAGGTGTAAGCTGACCGCATCCTTTATAGGCGTGTGGCTCAGCCAGCTGGCAAGCCCTGGCCCCACTCTCCCCAGGCAACCAGCCAACAACCCAGTACTTGAAGCAAGATTCGTGCCCACTGCAGCATTTATTTTGCTTTATTTTTTGAGGTGTTAGCCACATTCTGTTAATTGGGACCTTTGCAAAGTTTTTCAGGCATTTGGAAGTGCTCCTTTTTCCATCAATTTCTAGTGAAAATGTACAGTTCTGTCTGTGTTTTCAGCAAGAAATCTGTAAAAAAGACTGAAGTCTTTTTTTTCTTTACCTAATTCAGTGTAGCAGAAACGAGGCAGGGGGGATTGTCAGTCATTTCTAAGGATGACAATTTTCACTGCTTGACAATCTGAAATATAAAATTCCAGCGATCTGATGATATGCCTATGTACAGCTCACCCCCCAAATACAATGATAAGTGTTGAACAGCAGAGTTTAGGGCCCTTTGCTTAGGCATAAAAATTTAGGGAAATAGCTCATCAAAATTGGCTGAGTGCCCTGTTTTCTTATTATACAGACAGAAGTCACTGAACCACAACTTTGCTGCTTAGAAACAGGCACTAAAAGAAAGTGGGTGGGGAGTATGAATAACCAGTTACCCGTATTCAATCATAAAGTGTACTTTACACTCAAGAATAAACTGATACATGTTAAATTATGCCTGAAGAAATGTCTGGAATAGCACTCAAGAGACCTGTTGGCTGGACTCTGCTCCTTCTCAGCCAGGTGAACTTAGATAAGATCCTAAGACTTTAAAGGTAGAGTCTGAACAGATAACTTCTAGGTTCTAAAGCTCCATATTTTGGGGACTTGATTGAAGAGCCACATTAATTAGTTTTATTAATAGGTTCAGGTATACCTTATTTTTAAAATGTCCTTCTTCCAAACTATAAACTTACCATTCATGAAGCACTTACTGTCAGTTAGGTGACGTACTTGGTTCCGCAGAGTATACCCTCTGTCTCATGTTAAGCAGTTCACATTCTCCAAGTGGATGAGTAGTCAGGGTACACATACCCACCAATAAGGTAACAGAGACCTGGAGTCATGTGGAATTGGGAAAACTAGACGTGGCCCTTTCCAGATCCTTTGTTCTAAGACTGACTCCATGATATCTGGTTGAAGACTGTAAGCTGGGTTACATGGAGGAACTGGCATTTGAAATGAACATTGAATGAATAGCAGGATTTCCAGAGACAGAGATGAAATGGAGGAAATTTTAGGCAAAGAGAACAGAATAGACACAAAAAGTTTAGGTAACATTTAAAGGATTCCCAAATGAAAACACCTAGAGACAACAAATCTAATCTGTTTGCCATTTGAGTTAGAGTATCAGTTTGTCTGTTCCACAAATAGTCACTCAACACATACTGTGTATAACACACCGTGCTTGGTGATAGAGGACATCCAAAGATGACGCTGGACGTTCTGATACAGGTTTAAACTAGGTATTTTATTTTGTTTTTGTGTTTTCTTTTTTTTTTTTTTTCTTTGAGACAGAGTCTGACTCTGTCACCGAGGCTGGAATGCAGTGGCACAAGCTAGGCTCACTGCTGTCTTAACCTGCCAGGCTCCAGTGATCTTCCCACCCCAGCCTCCCAAGTAGCTTGGACTACAGGTATGCACCACCATGCCCAGCTAATTTTTGTATTTTTTTTTTTGGTAGAGACATGGTCTCACCACGTTGCCCAGGCTGGTCTTGAATGCCTGGGCTCAAGCAATCCACCTACCTCAGCCTCCCAAAGTGTTAGGATTACAGGCGTGAGCCACAACACCTGGTGGCACTTTAAATAATAAAAGAAATATATGCATATTTTGTATAAAATAAAGAAGAGGACAAAGAACTAAATTAGAAATTACCTATCTTGTGTAAGCTTATAGACTTTGAAGGTAACGCCTCATCCAGCACATGGAATCAAGTATATAAATTTGGATGAACACAGAAGCAATAAGTAATTAGCTCAAACAACATTTAAATTTATCTTTCCAGTGAAAAGGCATTAGCAAAAGCAATCTAAAGAACACCTGTTTAGATGAACTAGCATCGACAATTAGGTTCTTCAGGGAATGAGGAGTTTCCAGTGGCCTTTCCTCCAATAGGAGGCAATAGAGCTTTTTTTTTATTACTGTAATCAAGAACATTTAAGGAGGCCAGAGGAAAATACTCACGCCCACCTCTTAATTTCTAAGAGGAGGTAACTTCCTTAAGTCATTCACTTAATTAGCATGGGCTGGGCTGGGGGTAGGGATGCTCCGCAGGATTCTCTGCTTGACACTCTTCCTCTTCCTCTGTAAGAAATCTGGGCTCAGGCCAGTCCTGTGTTAGATTGTCCAGCGTCATCTTTGGATGTCCTCTGTCACCAAGCACGGTGTGTTATACAGAGTATGTGTTGAGTGACTATTTGTGGAACAGACAAACTAACACCCTAACTTAAATGGCAAACAGATTAGATTTGTTGTCTCTAGGTGTTTTCATTTGGGAATCCTTTAAATGTCGCCTAAACTTTCTATGTCTATTCTGTTCTCTTTGCCTAAAATTTCCAGGTCTCTGTTACCTTATTGGTGGGTATGTGTGCCCTGACTACTCATCCATTTGGAGAATGTGAACTGCTTAAAATGAGACAGAGGGTACACTCTGCGGAACCAAGTATGTCACCTAACTGACAGTAAGTGCTTCATGAATAGTAAGTTTATAGTTTGGATGAAGGACATTTTAAAAATAGGGTATGCCTGAACCTATTAATAAAAGTAATTAATGTGGCTCTTCAATCAAGCCCCCAAAATGTGGAGCTTTAGAACCTAGAATTTGTCTGTTCAGACTCTCCTTTTAGAGTCTTAGGATCTTATCTAAGGTCACCTGTAATCCCAGCACCTTGGGAGGCCGAGGCAGGCAAACCATGTGGTCAGGAGTTTGAGACCAGTTTGGCCAACATGGGGAAACCCTGTCTCCACTAAAAATACAAAAATTTAGCTGGGTCTGTAGTCCCAGCTGCTCCGGAGGCTGAGGCAGGAGAATCACTTGAACCCTGGAGGTGGAGGTTGCAGTGAGCTGTGATCATGCCACTGCACTCCAGCCCTGGTGACAGAGTGAGACTTCGTCTGAAAAAAAAAAAAGAAATCTGGGCTCTAAACTTTTCAATAAAAGAAAAAAATCTGGTCCCAACAATGTGACCCAAGAAGGAGCAGGTGGTGAATTTGATTGGTGCAGAAGTAGAAGTGGCAAGCGTGGTGCCCCCGTATGGTCTCTAGAGTGGTTAGTGCTGCCCATGCTGGGTCGGTCTGAAGCCCCAAAGGCTGCCACTGCACAGCTACAGGGAGCATCATTCACAGAGACCAAGGTGAAAATGTCAAGTGAGAAGCTTGTCTTCACTCCTTGCTGCCCCTCTCTAGATGCCGCCCCAATAATAATAATAACAGCCAACATTTATTGAGCACAGACTAGAGGCCATGCATTTTATGTGCAATATCTCATTGATTCCTTGCAGCCGCTCCAGGACCTAAGTAACATTAATATCCCCGTTTTAAAGACAGCACAGTGATCATACAATAAATGTGTTATGCCAAACAGGGCACCTTTTACATTAAAAATTTTTTTTTTAGTAGAGATGAGGTCTCATTGAGTTACGCAAGCTGGTCTGAAACTCCTGGGCTCAAGTGATCCTCCCACCTCAGCCTCCCAAAGTGCTGGGATTACGGGTATGAGTCACCACACCCAGCCTCTAATAAGGCATTTTTGAGAGAGAGAGGAGGTACTATTACTAATGACACTAGGACAACAGGTGTAAACCAGGTCTGACTCAGGCAAAGCAGAGCACGTGGTCATCCTCCAGATAAGGGCCTTCAGGTGCAGGGTGCTGGCTTGCACAAGACCAGGGACGTGGCTGAGCAGGGATACTCTGCAGTGTGAGCCACAGCATGGGCAGCTTCATATCTTCGTGCTGGGCATTTTGGACTATCCATGTTTTGTTCTGTAACATATATATATATATACACGTATAATATATGAAGAAACTATGTGAAATCTACTCCAAATCATTATGTAAGATTAAATCAGGGCAAAATACCTAATCTAAGGGGAGGAGCTCAAAGCAGTAGTCACTCAGTGAACCCACTTCCTTTCCTCTGGCTCGCCTCTGTGTGACCTCTGCAAATCCCTTCGCTTCTCTGGCCTTTCGTTGCCTCACTCATGCAAGAATGGAGTGGGATTAAGGGGAAACCTCCTCTCAACACTGGCATTCTTTCTCCTCTGGTTCCTCTGGAGCCCATCTTTGTTCAACCATGTGCAGCAGGAGGAATAGCCCTCTCCTCTCTCTTTAGTTCAGAGAAATGGCTTCTTTTATTCATGCTCCTTTCACTTTCAGTGCTTTCTCTGGGAGGCTGAAAATGGTGGGTGTGGGAGACTGTTCTCTCTTCCTGTTATTTTCCTTCCGCTGCCGTTGGCTTGTGCCGGAGCTCCTCCTGTGGGTCTCTCCTCAGCGTGGGGCAGAAGTACCAGAGAGTGAGCTGCTGTGCTGTGCTGGGCAGGGAATCCCTTTTGGATTTGGCTTGGTAGACTTTTTTTCCCTGCAACTTCGTATCTATCATTTTATCCTTTCGTGAAATCACAAAATGTCTATACAAAACAAACACACAAAAAACAAACCAGAAACTGCATTCAGAGGTCACACCATCATGCCAATGTAAGGACCATTTTTCCTAAGAACAAACATTGGAATTGAATTGAGAATCAACACCTTAAGGAAGCAAAGGCAGTAGGAAGTGAGAAAAGCACACAAGGCTTATGGAATGAGATGATTCCTGGAGACTGACAGAAATCCTCAGGGCAGTGTGGCCTCCAGAACAGGCAAGGGTACCAGCATGCATTTTTCTTCCCCTCTCCTTCTTTTTCCCTCCCTTTTATCTTTTCTTTTCTTTTCTTCTCCTTCTCTTCTCTTCTTCTCTTCTCTTCTCTTCATTTCTTTCCTTGAGACAGGGTCTCACTCTGTCACCCAGGCTGGAGTGCAGTGGCGCAATGACAGTTCACTATGGCCTCGACCTCCTGGGCTGAGGCAATCCTCTAGAACTATAGACAGGCACCACCATGCCTGGGAAATTTTTAAATGTTTTATAGCAGACCAGGTGCAGTGGCTCACACCTGTAATTCCAGCGCTTTGGGAGGCTAAGGCAGGAGGATCGCTTGAGTCCAGGAGTTCAAGACCAGCCTGGGCAATATAGGGGGACCCTGTTCCTACAACATATAAAAAAAATTAGCTGGGCATGGTGGTGCACATCCATAGTCCTATCTACTTGGGAGACTGAGGTGGGAGGCTTGCTTGATCCTGGGAGGTTGAGGCTACAGTGAGCTGTGATTGTGCCACTGCACTCCAGCCTGGGCGACAGAGCCAGACCCTGTCTCAAAAAACCGAATAAAAATAAAATTCTTTGTAGAGATAGAGTTTTGCTATGTTGCCCAGGCTGCTCTCAAATTCCTGGCCTCAAATGATCCTCCCACCATGGCCTCCAAAGTGCTGGGATGACAGGTGTGAGCCACCTTACCCAACCCCTTCCTTATTTCAAAGGTATTAATTGAGCACATACCTTGTTGCATTTCAGGAACTACTTGAGGCTCTGAGGGTTGGAATAAACCAAAAATAGTCATGCTCCCTGCCTTCACATAGTTTTCACTGTAGCGGTGAGAGAGGTGTCGATCCAGTAACCACACAAATGTGTCAGACGGCGACCCTGAGGAACGCCATTGAAGGAGAAGTGTGATGGGTGCCACAGCCTGCTTTGACTTCGTGAGGGAGGCTGGGCAAGGTCTCCCTGAGGAAGTGATGAGGCTCACACCGAGACGGGAAAGATGAGTCAGCATTCCGGGCAGAGGAAGCAGCTTGTTTAAAGCCCTGAGGTGGAGGGGAGCTCCTCTAGTTTGAAGAACTGAAACAGGGCCACGCATCTGGAGCCCTGAGAACAGAGGGGAGAGGGTGCAAGATGGGCTGGAAAGGGAGGTAGGGCCCACGCCACACCCAGCCTTGGAGGCCTTTTTACGGATTTAGGCTGTTCCTAAAAACCATGGGCAACTTTTGCAAGTGTTTTCAGCAGGAAGGTGTTATGATCAGAGTCTATTTGAAAGTGATCACTGCAGGAAAATGGATTCAAAGCAGGGGAGGAAAGGGAGCAAGGAAACAATAAGACATAACAGTAGCTGTGTGTATGGAGCATGTTACTGTGGACCACAAGCCGCTCTGTGACCTCTCTACACATCCTCTCCTTCAATCCTCACACAGCACTGTGGGCCAGGGACTATCATCCCTCTTTTCACAGAAAAGGAGACTGAGACACAGAGTCACTGGAACAGCGTTGGTTGGCTTGTAAGTGCGAGAACCAAGCTGTGACCCTGGTAGTCCTTAGCTAGAGCCTGAAGCTTAGTTACTACATCCCAGGGGCTCCTTCCTGTTCCTGGGCTGGGCAGCAGACAGTGGGGGCTTACACCAGTGTAGTGCCATAGACAGAACCATATTAAATGGGAAGAACTGTCAACACTCAGACCAGCAGTGGGGGGAGGGGGAGAGGGAGAGCCAGGTGGG
The DNA here is from genome assembly GCA_036589455.1 of Ateles fusciceps. Lineage (NCBI taxonomy): Eukaryota > Metazoa > Chordata > Mammalia > Primates > Atelidae > Ateles > Ateles fusciceps. The sequence goes on from JAZHEH010000904.1 coordinate 4,079,335, forward strand.
GGTGCAGCTCAGGGGCCGGAGCATCTGGGAGCGGCTAGGTTTGAGGTGGCACAGATATCTAACGGCATGGAGGCTTCTGTACAGCTCTGAAGCTAAGGAAAGGAAAACAGCTTTGAGGATTTGGAGTCAAGATGGCCAAATAGACACAACTCCGGTGCACAACACCCAGTGAGAGAGAGGCAGAAATCGAGAGATCTCCTAGCTGCAACCAAGGTACCAGGTGCATTTCAACGCGTCTGGTCTGACAGTGAGCAAAGCCCAGACAGGGCAGACTGAGGTGGGGAGGGGTACTGCTTCACCCAGAAAGTGCATCTGACTAGTGAGTTGGAGGCTCCCCCTCTGGCGCTCCGGTCCAGATACAGTGCTTCCCCAAAGCCTCAGCAATACACAGAACAGGGGATCTTTGACAGTCAAGCGCTGGGAATTACAAACACAGAGTTGAGTAATAATCCAGGACGGTGTCCCAGATTGGCACACAGATCTAAGCAAACACATAAGCCCATAAGCCGGCCAGGAGAGCCTTCAGACCGAGCTATTGCCCCATCCCCCTGCCCAGAGAGAGAGGGAGCTAAAAGCAGGAAGACAGACAGTGTGGCCGGGCAGGTTCCTACCCTTCCCCACAAACCCCAGAGGGCTGAAGCACTAACTCTAGTGGGTTACACAGCCGGTGCCTTAGTCTGAGCTGAACCCTGAATGATCCAGCCCTGTGGAGGAAAGACACAACCCACCACTAAAGAGGTGGGACTAGGCTTCATGTTTTAACACAAAAACACAGGAAGCCTACATAGCAGTGGGACGGTGTTCATGACCACCCAGCAGCGCCTCCACGTCAGTGGAAGAGGTGAGCCTAACCTCCCAGTGTAAACAAAAAAGACACAGGAAGCTTACCTGGTAACCTGAAGGAGTCCCTAGGAACCCAGTAGTGCCTCAACAGGCAGATAAGTGACCTCATCAAGCAGTTCCCTGAGATCATAGCCAGGTAAATCCACGAAGATGGGAAAAACCAGCACAAAAAAGATGAAACCATCAGAGACCAGAACACCTCTTCTCCTTTAAGGTATCACAACTCCCCAACAACAGGGGGAGCACAATATGACCAAGAAAGAGTGTGACGAATTGACAGGAACAGGCTTCAGAAGGTGGATAATAACAAACTTTTCTGAGCTAAAAGAACACGTTCTAACTCAACGCAAAGAAACCAAAAACCTGGAGAAAAGGTTAGGCGAAATGCTAACTAGAATAACCAGCTTAGAGAAGAACATAAACAAGTTGATGGAGTGGAAAACACAGCACGAGAACTTCATGAAGCATACACAAGTTTCAATAGCTGAATTGATCAAGCAGAAGAAAGGATATCAGAGATTGAAGATCAACTCAATGAAATAAAAAGAGAAGGCAAGACAAGAGAAAAAAGAGTAAAAAGAAATGAACAAAGCCTCCAAGAAATATGGGATTATGTGAAAAGACCTAATCTACTCTTGATCGGTGTACCTGGATATGACATGGAGAATGAATCCAAGCTGGAAAACATGCTCCAGGATATTATCCAGGAGAACTTCCCCAACCTAGCAAAGCAGGCCAACATTCAAGTCCAGGAAATACAGAGAACACCACAAAGATATTCCTCAAGAAGAGCAACCCCAAGGCACATAATTGTCAGATTCACCAGGGTTGAAATGAAGGAAAAAATGCTAAGGGCAGCCAGAGAGAAAGGTCAGGTCACCCACAGAGGGAAGCCCATCAGACTCACAGCAGATCTCTTGGCAGAAACCCTACAAGCCAGAAGAGAGTTGGGGCCAATATTCAACATCCTTAAAGAAAAGAACTTTCAACCCAGAATCTCATATCCAGCCAAACTAAGCTTCATAAGTGAAGGAGAAGTAAAATCCTTTACAGACAAGCAATTATTGAGAGATTTCATCACCACCAGACCTGCCCTACAAGAACTCCTGAAAGAAACACTAAGCATGGAAAGGAACAAGTACCAGCCACTGCAAAAGCACACCAAATGGCAAAGACCAAAAATGCAATGAAGAAAAGGTGTCAATAACAAGCAGGAGAACCAGCCAGTATCAAAACGGCAGGATCAAATTCACACATAACAATGTTAATATTGAATGTAAATGGCCTAAACGCCCTAATCAAAAGACACAGACTGGCAAACTGGATAAAAAGTCAAGACCCATCGGTGTGCTATATTCAGGAAACCCATTTCACATACAAAGACACACATAGCCTCCAAATAAAGGGATGGAAGAAGATTTACCAGACAAATGGAGAACAAAAAAAAGCAGGGGTTGCAATCCTAGTCTCTGATAAAATGGACATCAAACCAACAAAGATCAAAAGAGACAAAGAAGGGTATTACATAACGGTAAAAGGATCAATCCAACACGAAGAGCTAACTGTCCTAAATATAAACGCACCCAACATAGGAGCACCCAGATACATAAAGCAAGTTCTTAATAACCTAAAATGAGATTTAGACTCCCATACAATAATAGTGGGAGACTTCAACACTCCACTGTCGATATTAGACAGATCAACAAGACAGAAAATTAACAAGGACATCCAGGACTTGAATGCAGAGCTGGACCAAGCAGACCTAATAGACATCTTCAGAATGCTCCACCCAAAATCCACAGAATATACATTTTTCTCAGCACCACATCGCACTTACTCTAAAATTGACCACATAATTGGAAGCAAATCACTCTTCAGCAAATGCAAAAGAATGGAAATCATAACAAACAGTCTATCAGACCAGAGCGCAATCAGATTAGAACTCAGGATTAAGAAACACACTCAAATCTGCACAACCACTTGGTAACTGAACAACTTGCTTCTGAGTGTCCACTGGATAAACAATGAAATGAAGGCAGAAATAAAGATGTTCTTCGAAACCAATCAGAATGAAGACACAACTTACCACAATCTCTGGGACACCTTTAAAGCAATGTTGAGAGGGAAATTTATAGTAATAAATGCCCACATGAGAAACAAGGAAAGATCTTAAAATTGACACCCTATCATCAAAAATGAAAGAGCTAGAAGAGGAAGATCAAAAAAACTCAAAAGCTAGCAGAAGATAAGAAATAACTAAGATCAGAGCAGAACTGAAGGAGATAGAGACACAAAAACCCCTCCAAAAAATCAATAAATCTAGGAGCTGGTTTTTTGAAAGATCAACAAAATAGACCACTAGCCAGACTAACAAAAAAAAAAGAGAGAAGAATCAAATAGATGCAATAAAAAAAGATAAAGGGGATATCACCACTGATCCCACAGAAAGGCAAACTACCATCAGAGATTACTACAAACAGCTCTATGCACATAAACCAGTAAACAAGGACGAAATGGATAAATTCCTGGATACTTGCACTCTACCAAGACTAAATCAGGAGGAAGTTGAAACCCTAAATAGACCAATAACAAGGGCTGAAGTTGAGGCAGCAATCAATAGCCTACCAACCAAAAAAAGTCCAGGTCCAGATGGATTCACAGCAGAATTCTACCAGACATGCAAAGAGGAGCTTGTTTCATTCCTTCTGAAACTATATCAAACAATACAAAAAGAGGGAATCCTCCCTAACTCATTTTATGAGACCAAATGATCATCCTGATACCAAAACCAGGCAGAGAGTCAACTAAAAAAGAAAACCTCAGGCCGATATCCATGATGAACGTCGATGCAAAAATCTTCAATAAAATACTGGCAAACCAATTGCAACAGCACATCAAAAAGCTTATTCATCACAATCAAGTAGGCTTCACCCCGGGGATGTAAGGCTGGTTCAACATACGCAAGTCCATAAACATAATCCATCACATAAACGGAACAAAAGACAAAAACCACATGATTATCTCAATAGACGCAGAGAAGGCCTTTGACAAAATTTAACAGCCCTTTGTGCTAAAAACTCTCAATAAACTAGGTATTGACAGAATGTATCATAAAATAATAAAAGCTATTTATGACAAACCTACAGCCAATATCATACTGAACAGGCCAAAGCTGGAAGAATTCTCTTTGAAATCAGGCAGTAGACAAGAATGCCCTGTTTTTGTCTAGTGCCTGATTTTAAAGTTTACCACACCTTTTCAATATAGTATTGAAAGTTCTAGCCAGAGCAATCAGGCAAGAAAAAGAAATAAAGGGTATTCAATTAGGAAAGGAGGAAGTCAAACTGTCTCTATTTGCAGATGACATGATTGTATATCTAGAAGACCCCATCATCTCGGCCCAAAATCCTCTCAAACTGATAAGCAACTTCAGCAAAGTCTCAGGATAAAAAAATCAATGTGCAGAAATCACAGGCATTCCTATATACCAATAACAGACAAACAGAGAGCCAAATTAAGAGTGAACTCCCATTCACAATTACTACAAAGATAATAAAATACCTAGGAATACAACTAACAAAGGATGTAAAGGACCTCTTCAAGGAGAACTACAAACCACTGCTCAAGGAAATAAGAGAGGACACAAACAGATGGAAAAACATTCCATGCTCGTGGTTAGGAAGAATCAATATTGTGAAAATGGCCATACTGCCCAAAGTAATTCATAGATTCAATGCTATCCCCCATCAAGCTACCAATTACCTTCTTTGCAGAACTGGAAAAAAACACTTTAAACTTCATATGGAATCGCAAGAGAGCCTACATAACCAAGACAATCCTAAGCAAAAAGAGCAAAGCTGGAGGCATCACACTGCCAGACTTCAAACTATACTATAAGGCTACAGTAATAGAAACAGCATGGTACTGGTACCAAAACAGAGACATAGGTCAATGAAACAGAACAGAGGCCTCAGAAGCAACACCACACATCTACAACCATCTGATCTTTGACAATCCTGACAAAAACAAGCAATGGGGAAAGGATTCCCCTGTTTAATATATGGTGTTGGGAAAACTGGCTAGCAATGTGCAGAAAGCAGAAACTGGACCCCTTCCTGTCACCTTACACTAAAATTAACTCCAGATGGATTAAAGATTTAAATGTAAAACCTAACACCATAAAAACACTGGAAGAAAACGTAGGCAAAACCATCCAGGACATAGGCATAGGCAGGGACTTCATACTAAAATACCAAAGCAATGCAATCTAATTAAATTCCAGAGCTTCTGTACAGCAAAAGAAAACATCATTAGAGCAAACCGGCAACCAACAGAATTGGAAAAAATTTTTGCAGTCTGCCCATCTGACAAAGGGCTAATATCCAGAATCCATAAAGAACTAAAACAGATATACAAGAAAAAAACAAATAACCCCATTTAAAAGTGGGCAAAGGATATGAACAGATGCTTTTCAAAAGAAGACATATATGAGGCCAACAAACATATGAAAAAATACTCATCATCACTGGTCATTAGAGAAATGCAAATCAAAACCACATTGAGATACCATCTCACGCCAGTTAGAATGGCGATCATTAAAAAATCTGGAGACAACAAATGCTGGAGAGGATGTGAGAAATAGGAACACTTTTACACAGTTGGTGGAAGTGTAAATTAGTTCAACCATTGTGGAAGACAGTGTAGTTATTTCTCAAGGATCTAAAAATAGAAATTCCATTTGACCCAGCAATCCCATTACTGGGTATATACCCAAAGAACTATAAATCGTTCTACTATAAAGACACATGCACACGAATGTTCATTGCAGCACTGTGTACAATAGCAAAGACCTGGAACCAACCCAAATGCCCATTAATGATAGATTGGACAAAAAAAAATGTGGCACATATATACCGTGGAATACTATGCAGCCATAAAAAACGATGAGTTTGTGTCCTTTGTAGGGACTTGGATGAATCTGGAAACCATCATTCTCAGCAAACTGACACAAGAACAGAAAACCAAACACCGCATGTTCTCACTCATAGGCAGGTTTTGAACAATGAGAACACATGGACTCAGGGAGAGGAGCATCACACACTGGGGGCCATTGGTGGGGCCTAGGGGAGGGACAGCGTGGGGGTGGGGAGGGTGAAGAGTGATAAAATGGGAGAAATGCCAGATATAGTCAAAGGGGGAATAGAGGCAGCAAACCACCTGGTTATGTATGCACCTATGCAACAACCCTGCATGACCTGCACATGTACCCCAGAACCTAAAGCAAAATTAAAAAAAAAAGAAAAGAAAAGAAAACAGCTTTGATAATCTAGTGTGGGCATCCTTATTTTCTTTCTTTCTTTTTGGGAATTCCAGGAGATCAACTAAGAACTGCCTGCTTTGGTTCTCTTCTTTTAAAAAAAAACCAGACCTATGCCAATGTCGTTCCTGCTTTATTTATTTGTTCAACTTGATGTTTAATTCTTTTGGTTTCTAAAGGTTTTACTTTCACTGTGAGTGCATTGCTAAAAATTCTGTCTGAAGGCTGCCTGGATTCACATGCTCATTGAGTCTCCCCCACAACCCATTTCAGAATTAATCTGAGCAAATAGTCATGTTTTCTAGCTGCCAGACTCTCCCACTTCTGCCAACTGACATTCTTAAATCTGACATTGGTCAGCCTTGACCCTTGGAATGTATGTATCATTTTATTTCAACAATGTGTTTTAGGCGTCTACATGTTAAAATTTCTTAAGCAGTACAGACTGTACTTTGTCAATAGCTGCTACAAAAATACATTTTTAAATATCCAGTGGCTACATTCTTGCCTTGAGATAATTTTCTGGAAAACCTGCTAAAGAACAATCTTCTCACAGATTTCTAGTAGGAATCTAATAGTTCACACCACTGGACTACAAAGGCCTATTTAGCAAACCCATTCTCTGACACACTCATGTGGACATGCACACACACACCCACACACAGAGTTTTTAAAAGCAAGATGAAGACGTGCACTATTGCAAACATGTTTTAAATTCTAAAATATATCACCAGAGGGAAAACCCTAACAAGTTAGTCAGAATTAGAATTCTAACTATGTAGAGTACCTTTGGCTAAGCTACTTTCCCTTGGTGATTCCACAAAGGCAGCAAGGCTCTGTGTATGTTTCTTTGTTAAAATGCACTATGAAATGGGGGTTGGTCATCCATTCCTCAGTTCGTACAATGATTATTTGGCATTTACTCTGTGCCAGAGTGATATACCTGGAAGGCATATGCTCCATTTTAAAAAAATACAGGGTCTGTCTCTGCTGCCCAGGCTGGAGTGTAGTGACACAATCTGGGTTCACTGCAACCTCCACCTCCTGGGCTCAAGTGATCCTCCCACCTCAGCCTCCGAAGTAGCTGGGACTACAGGCACACACCACCATGCTTGGCTAACTTTTTTGTATTCTTTGTAGAGACAGAGTTTTTCCATGTTGCCCAGGCTGGTTTTGAACTCCTGAGTCAAGTGATCTGCCCACTTTGGTCTCCTAAAGTGCTGGGGATTACAGGCATGAGCCGCAGCGCCCAGCAATAAGCTCCATTCTAAACTTAATCTTGTGGAGGAATCAGAATGAAAGAAGCAATTCATTACAGGGCAATAATAGTTATGGAAGAGGAAACACAAGGTGCTATGGGAGAACCATCTAGCCCAGGGTGAAGGTCATCGAACCAGGATTTCTGGAGGAAGAGAGATGAAACCTGAGACCTGAAGAATGAGTAGAAACTATCCAGGAGAAGAGAAAGAAAAGAGATTTCTAGGCAGAAGGATCAGTGCATTCTAAGATTCAGAGTATAGAAGAATATAGAGTATTGAAAGAATGAAAGCAGTAGTGCTGGATCTTAGAATGCAAAAGATGGTCAGTGAATAAGACAAGGTCTTGCAGTGTCTTGTAACCATGTTAAGGAACTTGGGCTTTATCCTGAGGGTATGGAAGCCATCGAAAGGGTCAAAGGGAAGAGTGTGGAGAATTGATGGAGAAGGGGAAGGCTGGAGGCAGAGAGATCAGCTGTTGTAAGGACACAGAGAAACTGATGGCAAGAACTAGGAGAGTAGCTGAGAAGGCAGATTCAAATGACAGTTGGAAGACTGGCTATTAGAGAGCAGGGGAAGGGGAAGATAAGAGAAAGACTCCCAGGTCTCTGGCTCAGTCAACTTGGTGGATGACAGCATCATTCTCTGAAAGAGAACACAGGTGGGTAGATGGGTTTTAGCATGCTGAGGCTGATGTGTCTATGAGGCATCTAAAGCAGATAACCAGTATAGACTGAGTTAGTTAGCTGATGAATCTGCACTAAAAATATAGACGTGGTAACTGAAGCTGGCTAAAGGAGTGGAAGAGAGATTTCAAGAAGAGGTGTCCAGTGATTTTATAATATAATATGGCAGTCACACGTGATTTTGGCGGTGTAAGATGGGTGGGAGATGGAGTCAGAAGCCAGACTGCAGAATGAGCACCAGAAGAGGAGCAAGTAATAGGCAATGTAGACAACTCTTTCAAGAAGATTAATCAAAAAAGGGACTAAAAGGTCCAGGATCAGCAGCTGGGAGGTGGTTTAGGAACCGGGAGACTGGTAAATTTGAATATAAATAGAAAAATCCAGAAGAAAGAGAGGGGCCGAGGATTCACCAAAGAGAAACAAAGTCCTACTAGGTATGGCATCCAGGGAATGGGCAAAAAAAGGAAGTGGAAAGGATGGATGTGGGGCAGTTAGAGTACAGTGTTGGCTGTGCACTGAGTTGAAGATGTTCTCACTGATGTTTTGATTTTCTATGTCAGTGGAAGGCAAGATAATCTGTCAGGAATGAGAGGGAGAGGCCAGTTTCCGTGGCTTTTGCCTATAATGCCAGCACTTTGGGAGGCTGAGACGGGTGGATCTCTTGAGCTCAGGAGTTCAAGACCAGCCTGGACAATGTGGTGAAACCCCAACTCTACAGAAAAAAGAAAAAGAAAAAATCAGCCAGGTGTGGTGGCACATGCCTGTAGTCCCAGCTACTTATGAGGCTGAGGCAAGAGGATTGCTTGAGACCAGGAGGTCAAGGCTGCAGTGAGCAGTGATCACACATCACACATCACTGCACTCCAGCCTGAGCAACAGAGCAAGACCTTGTCTCAAAAAAAAAAAAAAAAAAAAAAAGAATGAAGGGGAGGCTAGGTGCAGTGGCTCATACCTGTCATCTCGGCACTATAGGAGGCCGAGGCTGGAGGATTGCTTGAGACCAGGAGTTTGAGACCAGATTGGACTGAATAGTGAGACCTCAACTCCGTGAAAAATTTAAAAATTATATGGACATGGTGGCACACATCCGAAGTCCTAGCTACTCTAGAGTTTGAGGTGGGAGGATTGCTTGAGCCCAGGAGGTGAAGGCTGCAGTGAGCTACAGTTGTGTCACTGCACTGTAGCCTGGGCGATAGAGTAAGATGACCCTGTCTCAAAATGAAGGAAGGAAGGACGGAAGAAAGGAGGGAGGGAAAGAGAAAAGAATGAGGGAGAAGTTTGCAGGACAGGATGGGGAATAGAAGAAAATGAAGAAAGTTTTCTTTAAAAAAAAAAAAAGGTAGTATATTTTTAATTAAAATAGAAATACGTACCTATGGTTTTAAAAAAAATCCAGAAGAGTATAGTGAAATGTAAGTCTGTGTTCCACCCTAGCTGCCCAGCCCTCCAGTTCCCTCTCTGGAGACAACCACTGTGGCCTGTTGGTTCTTGCGTCTTCTTTCAGAGATATTTTATGCCCTCCTCTGACCCACTCTTTTTCACTTAATATGGTATCTTGGAGATAGTGCCACATGAGGACAGATAAATCTACCCCATTATGAACCATGCTTTCTTTAAGTGGTTCCTTGTGCATATTTTTGGGCTCACAGATTAGAGTGCATAGGAAAGATGTGTAGCCTTGAAATTTCCCTCTAAAGAGATTACAGCAAGTTACACTGTGTTATGCTCCTGCCGATCATAGACAATGCAATGTATTAGTAAATATCTTTTTTATTTTATTCATCCTGACAAGTGGAAAGTGAAATCTTATTTTACTTTGGATTTTTTTTAATTGAGAGGAAGAGAATCTTAAAAATATTTAGTGGCCAATTTGGTCTCTTTTGTTTTTGGTGAACTGTCTGCTCATGTCCTGGCCCATTTTTCTTTTGGGTCGTTGGTCTTTTTCCTATTGATTTTTAAAAATGGAGAAGGTTGAAGTGGACAAGATGGAAAGGTTGAAGAGGGTTAGGCCTCCAGGGGACCCACCTGGGTCGTCCATTTCTGCAGAGGAGCTGCAGACAGAGCCCTGTAGGTTCTTTTTGAATTGAGCAACTCTTAATTGAACTGATGTCTGCAGCCTTGGCCTGTGATTTCTTTCTCCAAGAGGTTTACAGTTTCATGAGGCCTGCGAGGCAGAGGGGGAAGGAAAGAAATCCCCCATTCTCAGAGTCTGCATTGTTGGCCTGTGAAAGGATGGGGAGAAGCCTGTGGAGGAGCAGGTAGCTGGGTAGAAACAGTCCCTGGCAGTGGCTGAAGCTCCCTGAAGCTCTGAGTCAGCTCAGACCTTGACCCCGGGGTCCCCTGGGGAAGGGATTTCAGAGTCTTCTTGCTGGGTCTTTGTGTCTACTTGCAGGCACAGGTGTCCTCTACTTGATCTACATGGTGTGGCCTTCCAGACCTGGAGTGGACCAGCCCATCTCTGGTCTACTGTAGTTGGTCATTCTGGATGCAGGACGGTCATTCTTAATGCCTACTTGGCCCAAGCTGGGCACGTTCACACATGGGCTATCACCATTGGGACCATCCCCTGCCAGCCACTCTCCTGGTCCACACCTAGTCCTAGGCCCAAGGTCCAGAGGGCCAGAGGTTGAGGAGGCTGAGGAAGCAGGCTGGGGCTGGGGCATCCTTTTTCTCAGCAGGTAGCTGGCTCCCACCTGTTGCATTTCTGATGTCCCACAGAGAAGCTTCAGGACCTGGAAGCCACGTTATACCCTAAACTCCTCAATAGGCATCTAAGAAAGTACCTTATCTCAGGGCAGAACTTGGAGCTTCTATTACATATGAAATGTCAAAGAGATGTGAGCTGTTTTGTAAATGATCTTATCACAACATACAAATCATACAGTTAAAAATGACCTAAGAAGTGAAAGGACAGAAACACATTTCAAGCATTTATTAGCACATAAGACATGCCAGGTGCACATGTGACATTTGGCCCTTACCATACCTGATAGGTAGTGACCATTATTATCCCCACTTTGCAGATGGCAAAAGTGAGGCTTAGGACATTTAAGTAACGTTCTTTAAATTACAGGGCTAGAAAGTGGAAAGGCAGGCATTGGAACCTAGCACTGTCTAATGCTATCACTCTATGCATCCATGTAGATTCCCACTGCATGAATGTAGCTGTGGCTAAAGAAGACCTTACAGACCCAGCAACTAGCTTCGTGGTTCTTGATGCTTTGCAGGTTTTTCTTTTCCTGAAAAAGAGACCTGTCTAGGGGTTCTACACAAAAACAGACCCACCTTGCCTTATTAAACAGGTCCCTTCCCTTAGACCAGCTGAGCCTCTCTTTTGTCTAGTGATCAGAGCATGGAGTTTCCATGGGTAGGTGACGGCTTAAACTACAGAAATCATTATTGAAGGGGGCATTATTATTATCACTCCTGATATTCAAATGCATTGGGCAGTCTAGCACTTTCCTACGAAACTTTCATAACCAACGCTTTTAGATTTCACTGTTTTTTTTAAATTTCTTGTCCACATCTCCTACCCAACTCCTTCGTCTGTGAGGGAGCCTCAGGCTTGGAATCTGGCACCCGTGGGGATTTGACATCGACAGGTACTGGGGTACAGACCCAAAACTGAAATTCAGAGGGGCAGATTCTTTTATTTTTCAACTGCCTCGATGGCTGAAGGTGGTAAACACGTCACTGTGTAACAGCTGAAAAGGAAATTGAACACAAAGAAAAAAATGACGCACCCAATAACCCACTATTTAAAATATTCAAACATTCAAAATCCATGGACTGTGGCAAGTCTTCTTTTTTTCAATCTTTTTTTTCCATAAAGGTTATTAATGAGAGTCTAATTGAATTTCTTTTCTTTCTTTCTTTCTTTCCTTCTTTCCTTTTAGTTTTAACTTGTGTTGTTCAGGTAGATGCTGACATTAAAGTACTACCTTTATTTACAACATACACTATTTCCTGGGACATTTATAGCGTGAAATATGTGGAAATGAGACTATATTTCTACTGATAAAAATTACTATAGTCTGTTACCTTCTCCAAAAAATCAGCAATCTTGTAAAATTGTTTCATATCTATTTTCTCTTTCTCTAGAACCCAACTTTTAGAGAAGTCTTTCAAAATTTCTCAAGCTACAATGTAGTAGATGGTTTCTAAAATGCTAAAAATACCAAAATAGTATCCTGAATTTCAGTGCCGTCTCCTCCACTGTAAGTGCCTAAGCCATTATTGTGACTGTCTTGGAAGGGGGCTGGAGAGTGAGGATGAATGAAGAATGAAGCTTTTCTTTCACAGACAGTGGAACTGACCCCAATCATAATTTTCAGTTCCTAATAAGGAAAAGTGCAGCCAGTTAAAAATGGCCCCAAATTAATTATTGTTGAAGCTAGCATTTTTTTGTAGAGTTGAAAACTAAAAGGGTGATACTAATTTACAAATAACCAGACATAGAGGAAGCTAAAAGAAGCCTAACCTTCCAGGTTGGCATTGAGGGGCAGGACCCAGCCACTCGCCACTTTGAACAAGACAACAGTGGCTGCCCGTGTGGATTCCTATGTTGGAAAAGTATGCTTCCTAAAGTCCACTATTGCTCTTCTGTTATCTTAAAGGGAGCATATGTATTGGGGGTAACCAGAAAGGAAAGGGGAGAAAGGAAAATACAATTCCGAGTTAGAGAAAATTTGTGACTTGATATCTCAATGAATGTGAATTAGATTTCATTGCCAACTGCACCCATAGTCATAGTAAATGGAAAAAAAAAAGGAAAATTGCAGTTTCTGGACTGCTTGGATTAAAGAAATCAGTGAGCACTCCTCTAAGAGTTGCTTCCTCAGCTCTCTTCTCTCCCCCACTTTTCCCCACACCTGTTTTCTCACTCTTTGGCTTATTTGGAGGTGGTATTAAGAAACCCATGTCTGAAGAACATGATCTCCAAGAAAGGCATTGTATTGTCCATTGGAGACAGGCTCAGTTATGAATCCTGGCTCTCCCACTTGTAGGCTGTGTGATACGGACAAATCACTTAACATTTCTGAGGTTCAAGGTGCTCATCTGTGAAATAAGGACAGTACAACCCATCATGTACTTTTCAGGGTGACTGTGAAGAAATATATAAATGCAAGCTTCTGGATTCTAGTCTTTCCCCAACCACTTTCTGGCTGTGTCATTTCACAAAGTAACTTATATGTGCCTTATATATGAATGAATTTCCATCTTTGTAAAACTAATACTCATCTCATATAGTCAGCAATAATAATACTTACCTCAGTTAGTCTTTTAAAGGTTAAAGGAGATGAAACACCCCTTGAAAGTATTTGGCACATAGTAAATGCTTTAATAAATATTAGCTGTTATTATTATTAATATTAAATAGCAAGTGTAAAGTGCCCAACACTTGACTGAGAAAGTGTGTTCTATAAATGGTTACACATTAGTTTGAAGCTGTAACTGTGCACATGCTGACAAATCTTCAACTATTCAAGCTAAATACACAAGTACGCATATCTCTAATTTTTTAATGTTTTATTAAAGTATAACACACATACAGCAATCTGCAGATGTCTTAAGTATAAATTTAATTATATTTAGCTCTGTTTTTAGATGATTTTAAAAAGCTATATACTTTCTCTGCTAAGTCTGTCAGTTAGAAGAAAGGAGATTAATTTATTGAATTAAAATATAGTTATATTCAAATGTATTAGTCTGTTCTCACACTGCTATAAAGAAATATCTGAGATGGGGTAATTCACAAAGGGAAGAGGTTTAATTGACTCAAAGTTCCACATGGCTGGGGAGGCCTCAGGGAACTTACAATCATGGCAGAAGGGGAAGCAAACACATCCTTCTTTACATGGTGGCAGGAGAGAGAAGTGCAGAGCAAAGCGGGAAAAGCCCCTTATAAAACCATCAGATCTCAGGATAAAACCATATAAAACAATCACATCTCATAAGAACTCACTCAATATAGTGAGAACAGCATAGGAGAACTCCCCATAATGTAATCACTTCCCATGAGGTCCCTCCCACAACACGTGGGGATTATGGGAACTATAATTCAAGATGAGATTTGGGTGGGTGCATAGCCAAACCATATCATCAGATATTAGAAAAAGGAAATGCTATATTAAATATATGCATTTTTAAGCAACAAACAGCATGCATTTTATTAGTGTAATTACTCCATCTTAACTACACTCCAAAGATTCCTTGGAGTCACCAGAACATTGGCAGTTGCTGCAAAGAAGAGGTGGTGACACTTTGATGAAAGTGCCTGTGAGTTTGACCTCTTTAGCACCCCTGATCTGGGATCTGAAATTTTTTCCCCTTAATTGATTACATCTTGCAGGAAGTTAAATAGCTTCTTTGAAAGTGCTTGACAGACAGATGTTTTGCATAAACATCTGTTTATGAAGCATAAACACCAGCATCTCCGGCTTTGAAAATCCTTTGCTCTGAAAGCTTTAGCTGATTTCACCTATCACAAGCAAATGACAATGCCTCTTAGCAACTCTCCTACCTAGCAGTTGACATGTTTATTTTGAAAATGATTGTAAAATTCATTCTGATTTCTAAAACACCCAAATGTGAAAAAGCAGGAGTCTTAGAATTGAGAAGGCATTATTTTAACGCTTTGCAATATACATTTGACCAAAAGCAATACGGGTTATCTGTGTAAAAAAACCTGGATGTTGTAATTATGACTCTCTATTTGGCTTTGTAATTTGGGAACTAAACTGTAATAAGGGCCAGAGATTTGAAGTGGGGGAGTCTTAGATATTGTATCCAATGCAAATATCACTTCAAGATAACTTATCTTTCATATAATCATCACATTTTGAAGTGTCTATTCTGTGCCAGACATGTGCTATGTACATTCTCTTTTAGACTTCATAAAAAATTATATAAAACTGGCCATATTGTTCATTTTTACAGATTAAAAAACTGGGGCTCAGAGAAATAATTGTTCCAGCTAACTCATCTGTGTCGAAGATCTTGAATTTGAACCCAAGACTTGAATTTGACTCCAAAGCTTAGACTCTTTCAAATACAATAACTTTCTCCAGTTGTGTCATGTTAAGTATGTTTAGTGTACTCAGAACACAAAGAACGACTCCAAGGATTTGTTAGGGGCCAGAGGAGGAGTCGTGTCACACACACACACACACACACACACACACACACACACACACACACACACACAACACAGTTCATTAGGGAATTTCTCTAATGAAAGGGAAATTCAGTGATGGCTGAAGGTGCTAAACATGTCACCATGTAACAGCTGTATAAAGCATAAAAGCCTCACTGGTACAGACCGTTGGAGGGAGGGTTGGATTGAATTAGTAGAAAGTATGAATTTTAAACTCATTTACATAATACAGATTTTCCTAATCTCTTATGTATTTCAAAATGGATTTCCATCCATTCTCTCATTTCATGATCATAACAACCTCTCAAACTAGGCAGAGTTGATACTATCAACCCAATTTTACAGGTAAGAAAAATAAGGGCTGAGAAAGTTAAGTGCCTTGCCTATGGTCAGAGAGCTATTTAGTGACAAACACATACCTTCTTACTCTGCAGAGTGACCTACCAAATTCCTTCTGAATTACCACATAATTATTGGTTAAGAATGGTACGTATTCTTATATTAATTATTCATATATAAGGGATTGCCTGAAGTCTCAAAGACGTATTTCAAACATTTCCCCTGTAATCTCATTTACATCATTCTTCTGCACTACTTAGCAAGACAGGGTTTGCTAAATGGAAGGAAAATTTCTACCCAGATCCCAATCAAGTTATTATAAATTCCAAATTAATAGGGTCTAAATAAACAAGAGCTTATTATGGAGCTAAAAGATGATAATGTTATTTGTTTCTGATATCTTTTCTCATTTGCCTCAGCCCCAATTTAAGCATATTATCTACTGCATTTTTTCTTCCTGTTTCCTTATTAGAGAAACAGGGCAAGAGAGGCATAGAAGGAAAGAATTACTTGTATGTGAATAAAATTAATAAACTGAAATTATAGAAGGGGATGAAGAGGCATCTTTTTGGTAATTTATCATAATGTTTAGTAACAGCAATTTGCAGCAATGAAATAACTAATCTTTACTTCTCCTGGGTATATGTTGTATTTATCGGCTATGCTTTACTTACATATTTTTTATTACTCCATTTCCTAAATTATTTAAACTTACAAGGCAACCTCTAACTTATTAATGGTAAGGCAGGCTTCGGGAATGGGAATCATGCAAATAATGATTTCATTTTTTACCCGTGTTTTTAGGGGACTGAGATATCTTTGTCATTTACTTGGGATTTACAGGGACCAAAAAGCTGCACATCATTCACCACTGGGGACAGGCAACCCAGCCTGAACTCCAAGGGCCAGGAGGACTCATCTCTATAAAATGAACTTTATATAAATAGCATCTGGGTGGAAATTTGGTTTTCCTTGTGCTGGGTTTCCTTACGTTTTTAGAAGAACCCTAAGGGATTGAGATGAGTGAGAGACAGGCCGATAGCATGAAAGGCCCAGTGCCTCTTAGAGATACGTCTTCCATGATTAAAAAATAATGAATTTTTTGTTTGCCAGGTGCAAGGAATAAACACTCTTGAATTCTCTCTGTTCTGTCGTTTTCCCTCTAATCTACAAACACACCACAAAGGCTCCTCTGTTCCTCCCCCTCAATTGCATTTCTCATTCAGACGTCCTTCCTGTTTGGGGTTCTGTTTCTTACTTCCATTTGGTTCTTTGCTTTCCTGTAGGGGCTCCTAAGTCTGTTTGTTTTCAGGTTTCTCACATTTTTCTAGTTTTGAATTGTTCCTTTCTGCAGCACAACCTCTACGTGTCGCTCCTTTTTCATATCACTCCCTGTCTATTGTGTACCTGGTATTGTTCATCATGTTTGCTTCTATTTACTTCCCTCCTCCTAGCTCTTATTTCTTTATCTCTGGCCCCTTACTTCCGCTCCTCGATTCTCCTGTTCCCATCTCGATGCCCTTTGACCAAACATCCTCTCCCCACCCCCTACTTAAAGCAACTGAAGAAACACTCCCAACTAGAATGGAGTAGTGAGAAGAGACTGGAAAGAATAGAGAGGTGGCAGAGTGAAACTGGAAGGGCGTGTGAGTCGCATTAACGACTTCCCCCGTCCTCTGAGGGCCTCCTCCCCTGCCCGCGTGTGTTCTTGCAAGGGAAAGACGCAGCACAAAGGAAGGGAGAAGGAGGAAATGAAGGTGAGAGCTCAGGGCACAGGGACTGCCAAGCTGTTCTTTAAATACTACCTCAGTGTTCGTCTTGGGAACTCTACAGAACAAGGTTGTATTTCAAGCCCAGAGCAACTCAAATCAGCTTCCCCGGAACTGGGATCCAGACGCTCTTGAAACGAAAACTGCAGGGCAGTATAGTCAGAACGTTTCCACTTGACCCTAAATTACTCTAAAACTACTTGTGGGAGAGTGCTAACGCCGACCTCCAGAATAAACATCTGACTTCTCATGGTTGCCTATGACCCAGCCTCACCCTTGGCATTTTTTAATCTTAAAAATATTTCCAGAGATGTTTATAAATAAATCACACGTTTTAGAACCACCTTGCTGCCACTCTGATTGTACTGCAGAGGAAAAACCCGTGACCGTTCACACTGTGGAAATTTTGCTTCTGTCTCACCCTTCAGAAAAAAAAAAAAGGAAAAAAAAAAAAAACCCCAAGCATAATAAGTATTTAAAAGCCAGATGAACGAGAAGCTCTCAGAAAAACAGTTTTACCAGCACAGTCACAGTAAGAAGAACATAGTCAAATGTTCTAACAACCTGACTTTTCTTCCTTTCCCTCCCATGCCTGGGTGGCTTCTGAAGCACCGTGCAGTCCCTGTTTGGGGACAGTGGGACCCAGGAGTGGCTCCTCTCACCTGAAATGCTGCTGAGGAAGGATGATGACATCACTGATTCTGTTTTTCCTTCTTCAGGCAGGTGTCTGTTTGTTGATTTTGAAACTGAGTCCCAGGGAAAACACCTAGCGGTTCAAATTCTTAAACAACAACAAGCCTGCACTTTTGTAAATGGTTTTAATTTTGACAAAAGAAGGCCTTTTGCTAGGGTGAGGTGAACAAGGAAAATTACCCCAAATTTATAACATTATTTTCTAGCATCCTGTGTGATGTCAGCATCCCTCCCCTCCTACCCTGGC
This sequence comes from Ateles fusciceps, assembly GCA_036589455.1. NCBI lineage: Eukaryota > Metazoa > Chordata > Mammalia > Primates > Atelidae > Ateles > Ateles fusciceps. Next base: position 4,097,641 of record JAZHEH010000904.1, read on the forward strand.
CTATTCTTTAGACCAAAGGGAGCGGAGCTGGGCCTTAGGCGTTGCCAGAGGAAGGACAACAAAGGCTCAGGCCTGAGGCTTGTGCCTGACCCTGCACTGATTGAGGGTGGGTCTGAGCGAGGCTGCACCTTCCTGCTGAGGCAGCTTCCAAGCCTCAGGCTCTGCCCACTGAGCGCTGCCATCATGTGGGACTTCTTGGTCCACGTGGGTCCTCTCTTCAACAATATCTGCTTATTTTTGTTTTTATTTCCTGGCTTGCCACAGATAACAAAAGGATGAGCTAAAAACTGACTCCATATAATAGAATGATACACACACACACACAGTTGGGAATAAATTACATTCCCACAAATACACACAAAATTATGTACTGGGGTTATAGTTTTAGCGCTCATTTTTCCTCTCAAAAGAAGTTTTGAAATAAAACAAAAAGAAGAAGCAAAAATAAAACACTAGAAAAGAAATCCATGGCCAGAAGGCGTCCAGTGACTGGTATTCTTGAGTTTTTCTCTTTCTGTTTGTTTGGAATGTTGCTGGCTTTTGATTCCTACCTTCGAGGGTGGCGTGAAAAGGTCACTGCCTGGTTGCTGAGCTCGGGACTCTTATCCCCTTTGAGGAGCTGTATCACTGTCTTTGTGTTACTGGGTAACAGATAGGGCTTGAGCAGCTATGCACAGTGTCAGCTCCTGCACAGAGCCAAGCAATGGTTTGGCGTAGGATGGCACCCTCCCTCCTGGCCTGGGCAGGGCTCTGGGCCTCTCCCCTCTGCCCCGCCGCAGAAGGAGAGGTTTAACTGGCTCTCTGCACTCTGCAGGAAGGGGAACCACCTCCAGGCTGAGTGTTTTCAGTAAAAACCCATCCCCCACAATGGAGAAGCCATGAGCTCCCGTTTATGTTGTCACACAAACTTCCCGTGCTGGAATCAGCTGAGGTTTTATTCTCACTCCACTTAAGAACTATGACTCCAGTAGATGTATTAGTTACCTAGGACTGCCGTAAGAAAGTGTCACAAAATGGGTGCATACCTATGTAATAAATAAAAATGTATTGCCTCACAGTTCTGGAGGTCAGAAGTCCAAAATGAAGATATTGTCAAGGCCATGCTCCCTCTGAAGGCACTGGGGGAGGGGGCCGTTGGACCCTCACTCCTAGCTGCCAGCAGCCTCAGGAGCTCCTGAGCTTAGCTGCCTCCCTGAAATCCTCCATCCTCACATGGCCTGCTTCCTGCTTCTTTGTATCTTCTTTCCTCTGTGTGCATCTGTCTTTGTATCCAAATTTCCCCTTTTCATAAGGACACCAGTCATATTGGATTAGGGCCCGGGCCCACCCTAATGACCTCACTGGAACTTGGTTCAATGTGTAAAGAACCTGTTTCCAAATAAGACCTCATTCTGAGGTATGGGATTTAGTACTTCAGTGTATCTTTTTAGGGGGACACAATTCTGCAAATAACCATCATCTGCCTTGTCATTTAAATATTTTCTCAACTTACAAAAAATTATCTTGTTTTGTGAATCCGCACGAGAAATATTCTGTAACTAGTGTAATGATGAATGAGATTCAAACAAATGGTGAAGAAGAACCACTTGGGAGGTTAATAGTGGCCTGAGCATTAGGAACTTCTGCTAGGCTTCTTGCCCTTGTGCATGCCTGCTCAAGCCTCTTCTGGTTTCCCCAGCAAACTGGGAATCTGATTTATACTTTAAACTTAGATTTCAGCTGGCTTAAAATTTTTTATTTTATTTTTTACTGTAATAGTGGCTCTCACCGGTAACAACAACAACAGCAAAAAACACAACTTTTCATTATCTATGAAGGAGGAGAGATGCTGGAACATATATTAATATGTCAATAGGGATAATATTGGTTGCCCAGTAGATTCACACCTTTTATTGTACAGTCATGATGTAAGCCTTCAGGTGACATTTAAGGGTATTTGAGATCTTGATATGAAAAGTAATTGAAAATAATTTTTGGAATTGGGTTGTCATAGCATTTTCTTAAGAATGTCAGAGCATATTAGGGTTAATGAACATCTTGGGTTCTTCTGATTTCCTAGGCAATATTCATAATGAACCTATGATTCAAGCCTTACCTTCCAGGGCTTACACATTGGTTAATCATCTTTCATTTTCATAGCATACTTTCTGCCCCCACAGATTCTCATAGCAGCCTCTACAGCTAAGAGAAATAGATATGATGAGCACATGAGAAAAACGAGGAGGCTCAAAGAGTAGAGGGACCTCACAGGTGGTCCCTGGGAGTGCCAGGGGCTGCTTCTCCAGCCCATGGTTCCTGTCATTTCATCTGGCTGCTGGCTCCTCGTAGCAATCCATGATGCTCTAAAAGGTGCTGATTTCATTTACAGGTTAGGCTAGTTTTTAGCATCCTGTTTAAACATTCTGTTTTTGATTTTTATTTTCCAGTTTTTCTAGTTGGGTAAGACTCAGGTAGGTAAACTGGATCCTAGGAGAGATTTCTCACCTATCCCACTCTGAACTATAAAGGCTTCCCTGCAGGTGGGATTTAAAAGGGAAATGAGTGATAGTTAAGCCCAGAAGAGCCAGGTGAGGGATGGAGACCAACCCTTGTTTTTGCATAGGGGGAGTGCTTCATGCAAACGGGAGCGGGTGCAGGAGGGCTGGATAGTCTTTCTTCTCTGAGTTTTCTTCCCAGTCAGAAAAATTTTTGTTTTCCTTTCTGATAGTTTACTATCAGTGTACAAAATTAGCTCAGTAATTTTTTTTTAATTAAAGAGAGTTTCGCCATATTGCCCAGGCTGGTCTCAAACTCCTGAGCTCAAGGGATCCGCCTGCCTTGGCCTGCCAAAGTGCTGGGATTACAGGCGTGAGCTGCAGTGCCTGGCCCACTATACAAAATTAGAGTACAGAGAAAGTAAATGTTGCTGCAATTTCAACACTTTTCTACCTCTGTCTGAGGGTCAGCCACATTGGTAGTTCAGATATATCCTTCCAGGCTTTCTTTGTTTTCTGTTGTTTTAATTCATTTTGTTTTGTTTTGAGACAGTCTTGCTCTGTCACCCAGGCTGGAGAGCAGTGGTGTGATCTCAGCTCACCATAACCTCCACCTCCCAGGTCCAAGCGATTCTTACGCCTCGGCCTCCGAATAGCTGAAATTACAAGCACACGCCACCATGCCAGACTAAGACTCAGGTAGGTAAAGACTCAGGTAGGTAAACTGGAGAGATTTCTCACCTATCCCACTCTGAACTATAGAGGCTTCCCTGTAGATGAGATTTAAAAGGGAAATGAGTGAGAGGAAGCCTGGAAGAGCCAAGTGAGAGATGGAGACCAACCCTTTTTGTATTTTCAGTAGAGACAGGGTTCACCATGTTAGCAGGCTGGTCTCAAACTCCTGACCTCAAGTGATCCACCCGCCTCGCCTCCCAAAGTGCTGGGATTATAGGCGTGAGCCACTGTGTCCAGCCCTTCCAGGCTTTTTAGTACGAACACTATATTGGTCTGCATCTATATTTATATATAAATTAAATCATTAACATAATGGAATGTCATAATCTGGTCATTCTGCACCAGCTCTTTCTCTTCTTATATGGTAGACATTTTTCATGTCAACTAGCTACAAAGATGTAATCTATTTTTTTCTTTTTTATTAAAGCACATTTCATATTTTAAAATAAAGCATTCCTTGCACAGAATCAAATCATACAGAAAGGTATAAAATGAAAAGTAGAAGTCTTCCATCATTTACTTCTAGTTCTTTTCTTGAAGTAACCACTGTGACTCCTGTAATAGTTTCTCATATGTCCTTCCAGAAAATATAATTACTAGTATCTCTGGATATGTACACATGGATATCTTTCATTCTGCTCTGTTGCTTGGTTTGTTTATGTAATACATCGTAAAATCTTAAAGAATCAAGACATACCTAATTCTTTTTAACAGATGTGTAGTATTCCCTTACATGACTACACCATTATTTAACCAGTTCTCTATTAATGGACATTTAAGTTACTTTAAACTTTTGTACTAGAACAAACATCCTTTTACATAAATCTTTATATACAGAATAAAACACTGGTGTTCATTCCTCTATACTCTCGTCAGCCGTGGGCACAAACACTTCATTTACGTTGTTCAAAAACCTTTGCCAATTTGATAGGTAATACTTTTTTTTAACTTTCATTTATTTGCTTATTAAGAAATCTATTTTATATGATTTGTTGCCCTGAATTCCCTGTTCATGACGTTTGCCTGTGTCTATTGCAATGTTTATCTTTTTCTTATTGATTTATAAAAAAAGGTTTGCATTCTTTTGTGAGAGCATGCACACAGAACTCCAGTTCTGTATCTAAGATTTTAAAAAGCAACTACTTTTTACATTTTCATAATTCTCTAATAAACTCCACAGAGACCAGGCTAAAGTTTACGTTTGTTAAAGCAAATTTTCCTAGTGAAGTGTAAATCATGTAAAAACTTGATGAAAGAAAGATGCAGGAGAAAAGAATAGCTTGTCTTCTAGTGTCCCTTGCCATCTGAGGAGCACTTTTAGGGAGATGGTGAATTTGCTAAGGAAATCATTCTTATCTATTTAATACACATTCCTCATTAGCAATTCTGTTAACCAACTTTAAACTTAAGCCAGACCTAAGTAAAAGTAATCAAAACTGTGTTTTTATAATTCCAAATGACTCTCACTCATTCTGACTGATTCCTCCTCAGTTCAAATTACTGAAGTTTTCTCATAATACTTAAAAACAAGCCCATTTACAGAACCGTGACATCATGATGATCAAGACTGCATTCATTTTCTCCTTCACACATTTTCCTACTGGATGAGTGGCTTCCTTGTTTAAACATGGAATTCACTGATCATGAAATGGATTTCATCCAGACACAAAATATGAAAAAGTGAACTCATGGGAAATGACCCTTGAAATTCACACCACCCTCAAGGCTTGAAAGGATTTTCTATTTCATCAAATTTAGATGAGACACAATAATAAGACATAAAATGCTATACAAAGATTAGAAAATCAGAAGTCACACACCTCATAGCTCTTCCCGTCTTGTTTTTCTTAAGCTAACTCATTCTCAGCACTTACAGCCAGTCCAGCCAGCCTCTATTCTCTGTGCTTCCAGAACACTCTGTGCATGCCTCTTTTATCACTTACTATACAATTTTGGAATAATATGGAATGTATCTTCTCTCCAACTTGATTGCTAGCTTCTCAGGTCAAAGACCACATCTTGTTCATCTTTGTAAACCTGCTAGATCTCACAATACCTGGTACTTAGTGGGCTCTCAGTAATTACTTGTTTTGTTGTGTTATTGCTACTATTTTGAACTATACAGAGAATTATTTAGACCCCATTTTTGCTCACCTGTGACAAAGATGGCTGATTACCACTTAGCCACCACTGCCCTTTCTCCTCCTTCTCCATCTTGCTGGTGGGGCCTTGATTTTGTTTGAAGGCCATATGCTCTGGAAATGACTCCCCGTGCCAGGCTGGGGTGGAGACCTGAAGGGTGATTAGTCCAGGCAGACTTGGCAGGCTCGTGCCCTTGGCCTGTAGCCCAATCTTAGCCAAGGAGGTCTGAGTGTAAGCCACCTGGGGTGCTTTGGGAAAAGGCTTTTCTTATAGTAAAGAGAGACTCGTAGGTGGAGACTCTCTGTTTTCACTGGGCGTTGTTGTATTGCATGGGATGTCTGGAACTGTTGCAGACAGACATCTTGCCACATGAGTGGGGGCACATCCCCCAATCTACTAAAGACTGTAGAGAGAGCCTTGGTTGTTTGCTTGAGCTGGAGCCACTCTGCCTGAGACTTTCATTTTGGGAGATAATTAATCCCTAGTTGAATCCTATATACTTTAATAAAGATGGTGGAAACTAGAGAGCATTCAGGAGTCCTCTACTAAGAGGAACAGAATGAAACTAAAAAATTAAAAGAAATCAGAGATTGCCAGTCTCAGTGGTTCAGCTTGTAGTCCCAGCACTTTGGGAGGCTGAGCAGGGAGGATCATTTGGGTCCAGAAGTTGGACAATAGCCTGGGCAACATAGCTAGACTCCATCTTTACAAAAAAAATTTAACAAATAAAAAAATTAGCTTGGCCTGATGGCATGTGTCTGTAGTACTAGCTATTCAGGAGGCTGAGGTGGGAGGATTGCTTGAACTGGGGAGGTGGAGGCTGCAGTATTCTTATGGCTTATCTAAAGTTGACGAAATAGAAAATCATGCCACTACACTCAGTTTGGGTTAACATAAGGAGACCCTGTCTCAAAAAAAAAAGTATCAGAAGGTTTACCTTATGGTAGAGAAGCCTATGAAAGAACTTGATTGCTGTTTCCAAGTTCCTGGAGCGTTTTATGGGAGGGGGTGTCAAACTGTTATTCTCCAAGACTTCCGAAGATCTAAGTGAAAGAGGAAATGGAATTAAAGCAGGAAAGACTCTGGCTGGATTCAAGGGAGAATTTGCCTGTAAGAATGATCAAATACTGACATGGGCTACTTCCATTCTGTCCCTTTGGAAGAGGACAAGAATGGGCAAGTATGAGTCTTTGAGCAGTTTATTATTCACCTACTAATGGCAATAGGAATAACCAAATGACTGCTTGGAGTTTGTAATCTTATGTACATCTGGAGGAGAGAGCTACTGAAACTTAAGTAGATGAGGAATCAGCTACAGACTTCCAAAAGTATCCATTAGGTGATAAGTTTGATCTGACAAAGCTGGAAATACCTGTTTTAGCTCTATCAGGCCAAAATGTTAGCCCAACATCCAGCGTATAATTTACGTTAAACACACTCTACTTAATCAGAGCTTTGTGATTAGTCACATGCCCAGAACAAGGACATCGCATGAGAAATGTAGCCTCAGGGAAGGTGGCTGATTATGTCTGGGGTGCTTATTAGTAGGGCTGATCCTAATCTGAATCCACTTTTCCATGGAAGAATGTAAAAATGCGTATTGGATATAGTCAGTCTCTCTGACATGGGAAAACTCTATACACAGTATCCAAGTCAGCAAGCAGCCCGGTGTGCCATGTCCAAGACCAGGACTAAAGGAACTACTCAGAGAAATGCTACTGCAAGTCGATTTTACTAGCTGTGAAATACGGCACTGGATCATCATTATTCTGAATGATAACTACCTCTCCCCTTACAACCAAATTTTTTCTTTTTAATTTATGTTACAACCAATTTTATATCAAAGCTATTATTAGCAAGACTTTCTCATTAACCCCAGAGGCTAATGTAAATACAATAACGGCATCTTAAAATCTTTGAAAAGTTCCATTCTTGTTGATTTGATTATGCAGACACCACTTCATTTGACTGAGATTGCCCCTGGGACATTTCTTTTCCTTCGAAAATTTGTAGGAGAAATCTTAAAATGCAGCCCCTGCGTACTGAAATGTAGCACTCTTTCACAAATCAGCAAGTCCTCTTTCAGCCACACCAAGCACATTTCTATCACAGCATTTACTGAACAGCATGAGCTGGCCCCCTCCAGTCCCCTGCTCCTCTTCTTTTGCATAGATTCTCCAGCTCCTGTCCTCTCTTTTCTTTTGCTGTGTTTTTGAGAATCCCACCATGCCCCACCTGATTCTCTGCAGCACAGGGGCACAGACTCCCTGCCCTGACAGCACCGAGAGCCTTGAAACACCTCTGCACATCAGAGGCATTCAAAAGACCTCCACATAGGATGAGCAACCTTAGGGAAGTGGTGTCTGGGATCGCAGGCTGTCCGTCCCTTTCCTTTACACCCCGCGCCCCCTACCTGCTTCGAGGCTTGCAGTGGACAGTGGGGAAGCCTGTGGATTTAGGTGGTGCCAGCGAGTTTGTCTTATTGGGGTCCTCATTCCTTCCCTTAGCTCCTGAGGTCAAAGCATAGAACAACCCTGTCAGTAGGATGCTGGCCTCTCAAGTCTTGGCTTAGAAGTCACCCAGACCTCATAACAAACCCTGTGCTGGCCACCTAATACCGGTGTGTCTTTGAGCAAGGTATTTCATCTCTAAGAGTCTGTTTCCTATAAAATACGGGTAAAAATATCTACTTCCCACATTGTTATAAGGATTAAATGGCAGACATAAAGAAAGCATTTATATATTACTCAGTATCATTGTAGAGAAGCAAATGCCCCCCTTTTATAGCAATAATTGACTTCTAAATACCTACGTTCACAAAATAGCAATAGAGAGCATTTGCCACCTGCATCCAAGTTATTTCCTTTAAAAGCACCTAAGACCTGGCAAAATAGCTGCAGAGCCAATGGCCTTCACCCTGGGGTGACTGGAGAACAGGCTGCCTCTTCCTAGAGCGACAGAGGCTCAGCAACATTGTGTGTAGCACACTCCTCCCTGGGACACCAGGAAGGTTAATGAGATAACATCTAGATGGAAAGTGCTGAATGTGCTAAATATTACCAGTTGCAATTGCTGGAGCAAGCTCTCCTTTGTCAAGCACACGTGGCTCTGAAAGAGAAGGGATAGCAGGTGAGGTGTAATTTAAGCAAGTCAAACACACCCTCTCCCCGGGCATGCCTCAGCTTTTCAGCAACATTGAGAGCCCCAGAAAAGGAAAGGGCTTCAGGTCCCTATTCTTCTGGTTCAATTCCTGGATTTAGAATGCTATCCTGCCATGTTTCTGCAGAGTATCTTAGAGGCCACTGACTACACAGCTGTGAGGGACCTACTCACCAATCTTGTGACCTGGGGTGGACCGGGACACCTGGCTGAGTCTTGGTTTCCTTGCCTGGAAAAGAGAGATGACAGCTGCTACCTATTTCACACAGTTGTGAGGCTACAAAGCAAAAGTGCTTTGAAAATTGCAATGCATATTAATGTGAACTATTGGATGCCACTTTCTATTCCCTTGTATCTTATCTGACCTTAACTGATGTTAAGAAATAAAAGTTTCTGACTCTACTTGCATGCTACCAGCAATGTATGGTACACTGCAAAGCCTAGTTGAATTTTCACAAGGCTGAATTATGGATTAGGGGCAGTGAGGAAAGGTGGTACTATTGGTTCTATTCTTAAGGACCAGCTTGTTCATGGCCCAGTGCTTGAAGTTTGTGGATCCATTAAGCCACGCTGTTATATAGAAATAGTATTAGCTTTGATTTATGTAGCACTTGGAATTTTTCAAAACACTTCCGCATGTATTATCCCAGTATATATTTAGTGTCTGTCTCTAGGTCTCTGTTTCTCCGAGATCAATCTTTTGGGATAACAGCTTTTTTTCTTGCTGTTTTCTAGCACATTGTCCCTGGAAAAGGCAAAAGCCCAGGGCTTCAAGGAGTTAGGGCTTCAAGAAGCCAAAGCATGACCTCAAGAGATTTGCCAGAGAGGTGGCCTCAGTGGCAGCAGTCACTGGAGAAAGGAAGACAGCTGCGCAGCCAGTCTGACGGACCATACACAGACAGCCCTGTTCACAGGGAGACAAGTGTCTCTCCACGACCCGCGGCCACCACAGTGGCTTCAGGAAAGGCTCCCACATTCCCAGAGCCTCTGCTGCGGCTCGCTGACAAAATCAGCCCCTCAATAATCTTATTGTATGTTTTCAAAATAATTCTCAGTAATGCCCCAAGAATGTCTGAACTTCTGTGTGAACTCTCTAGTTTGCATATTTTTCAGCTTATTAGTGGGAACTCCGATAGACAAGGCCCATGACCTTGCTTTTCCATGGACCTCTTGGCTGGGGTGCAAGGGCAGCCTCTCCTGCGGGTGAACTTGCAGTGCCCTCCTGTCTTGTTCTGATTCCCTCTCACACTGCTTCCAGCCTCTTTCTTCCCTTGCCCTCATCATAGCCAGCATTAAAAAATAAATCACTTGGCTTTGATGAAGGCCACAAGATTCAGGTTCTGAATTTTCATTAAGTAAGATTCTGGAAAAAGAAGGAGAGAGCAGAGATAGTGCTGCCTTTGATGACCTGTTTACCCCAAGCCCAGCACCACTGGGAAGAGAGCACTCAGCTTCTGATTTCAGGATGACTGCACGCAACAGCAGTTCTAATACAGCTTGTCTTTCATAAATCCCTGAGACATCACAGGCCCAGCCAGATGTGATGTGGCTTGGCCTAACCCTTCAGTGCAATGCAAGGGAGGGTGGAAGTTAAACCTTAATTAAAAACAAGATCTGATACTGCAAAACTACGGTTTAAAAAATGCTTTGAATGGGCTTATTTGGGAGTGTATTCAAGTGTATGGATACATAGATTCCGGAGACACTGTTATCCTGTTTTCTTAGATGCAGCTAATTATATAGAATCACAAAGAAGATAAATATCAGACTTCAGAGCTATAGAATAAGCTTCTCTCCAATACCTCCACCCAGGCTTTACCTGTAGATAGTGTGATATATTTGGATTCCACATGCCAATTCTCTGTGGATTTCCAGTTACGTGTAAAATAACCTCAGAGTTAGGGTCCTGCAACAAAGACAAGGGGCCACATGGTAAACATATTTTAAAATAGTTCCCAATTTTTCACTTAAGTCATTCAGTCACTTCTATATTTATTCTTTTTTCCCCAAGAAACCTTCCCTGATTACTATCGAAGTTGAGTCTTTTCTCTGAAACTCCTATTAGATCTGTGTAAGATCTTATTAACTCTCTTGGTTTCTCTTTTATACTTTTCATTTGTCTCTCTATTCAACCTGATGAATAATTTTTTAACCAGTTTTCCCTTTTTTTAAGAGACAAGGTCTCACTCTGTCACCCAGGGTAGAGTGCAGCAGCCCAATCATAGCTCACTGTAGCCTTGAACTCCTGGGCTAAAGCAATCCTCCTGCCTCAACTTTCTAAGTAGGTGGGACCACAGGTGTGCATCACCATATCTGGCTAATTTAAAAAAAAAATCTTGTGTAGAGACCAGGCGTCTCTTGTTACCCATGCTGGTCTCGAACTCCTGGCTTCAAGCAATCCTCACACCTCAGTCTCCCAAAGTATTCGGCTTACAGGCATGAGACATGAGCCACCTCACCTGCTACTACTACTTCTCCTTCTTCTTCCTCTTATTATTATTCTTTTTGACTGGGCCTCCTCTGTTTAACCAGTCTATTAGAATTTTTATTTCAATTACTTTTTTTTATTTTTAGAAATTCTATGTTTTGAAATTTGTAAGATTATTACTTTTAGTCCTTTCTCCTTATATAATTTTAATCCTCTCTATTATACTTTTTGCCAATTAAAAGTATATATTTCAGGACATAGGCACAGGTAAAGATTTCATGACAAAAACATCAAAAGCAATGGAAGCAAAGGCAAAAATTGACAAATATGATTTAATTAAACTAAAGAGCTTCTGCACAGGAAAAGAAAGTATCATCAGAGTGAAGAGACAGTCTATAGAATGGGAGAACACTTTTGCAATCTATGTGTCTGACAAAAGTCTAATACCCAGAATCTACAAGAAACTTAAACAAATTTACAAGAAAAAAACAATATACCAAATTAAAAAGTGGGCAAAAAACATGAACAGACACTTCTCAAAAGAAGACATTTATGTGTCCAACAAACATGAGAAGAAGCTCAACATCACTGATTAGAGCAATACAAATCAAAACCACAATGAGATACCATCTCAGACCAGTCAGAATGGCAGCTATTAAAAAGTCAAGAGGCCAGGTGCAGTGGCTCACGTTTGTAATCCCAACACTTTGGGAGCCGAGGCAGGTGGATCACTTAAGTCAGGAGTTCGAAACCAGCCTGGCCAAAATGATGACACCCTGTCTCTATTAAAAATACAAAAATTAGCTGTGCATGGTGGCGCATGCCTGTAGTCCCAGCTACTTGGGAGGCTGAGGCAAGAGAATTGCTTGAACTCAGGGGGCAGAGGTTGCAGTGAATTGAGATTGTGCCACTACACTCCAACCTGGGAGACAAAGTGAAACTCTGTCTCAATAAATAAATAAATAAATCAGTCAAGAAACAACAGATGCTGGCAAGGCTATGGAGAAATGAGAATGCTTTCTATACTGTTGGTGCAAATATACATTAGTTCAACCATTGTGGAAGACAGTATGGTAATTCCTCAAAGACCTGGAACCAGACATACCATTTGACCCAGCAATCCCATTACTAGTAATATAACCAAAGGGATATAAATCATTCTATTAAAAGATACATGCATCGGTGTGTTCACTGCAGCACTATTCACAATAGCAAAGACATGGAACCAACCCAAATGCCCATCAATGATAGACTAGATAAAGAAAATGTGGTACATATACACCATGGAATACTATGCAGCCATAAAAAGGAATGAGATCATGTCCTGTGCAGGGACATGGATGAAGCTGGAAGTCATTATCCTCGGCAAACTAACACAGGAACAACAACAAAAAAAACAACACTGCATTTCTCACTTATAAGTGGGAGTTGAAAAATGAGAACACATGGACACAGGGAGGGGAACAACACACACCATGGCCTGTGGAGGGGGAGGCACAGGGGGAAAGGAGAACATCAGGTTAAATAGTTAATGCATGTGGGGCTTAATACATAGGTTATGAATTGATAGGTGCAGCAACCCACCATGGCACACGTTTATCTGTGTAACAAGACTGCACATCCTGCACATGTATTCTGGAACTTAAAATCAAAAAATAAAATAAAACAATGTGGCCAGGTGCAGTGGCTCATGCCTGTAATTCCAGCACTTTGGGAGGCTGAGATGGACAGATCATGAAGTCAGGAGTTCAAAACCAGCCTGCCCAACGTGGTGAAACTCTGTCTCTACTAAAAATACAAAAATTAGCTGGGCATGGTGGCTCGCACCTGTAATACCAGCGACTCAGGAGGCTAAGGCAGGAGAATTGCTTGAACCCAGGAGGCAGAGGTTACAGTGAGCCAAGATCGCACCACTGCACTCCAGCCTGGGCAACAGACAGAGACTCCATCATAAATAAATAAATAAAATAACATGATTATGAAAAAAACTCACATATTTTATGTGTGGTGGTAGTTACAATATCTAATGTCTTTCTGGGTTTGATCCTTCTATTTGGTTTCTTGACTATCCCCCATGGTGTCTTGATTGCTATGTGTCCTAAGAGTTTTGAAGTCAAACCATAATCTTTGGTGCTCAATTGTGGGAATTTTTTGAGGCCTGATGTGGGAGGTGGGTTCCTCCAGAGAAGATTGTATTTGTTTTTGCCATGTACCTGAAAGCAATTAACACTTGAAACCGGCTTAAAATAAGCATTTCGGCTTGAGGGTTTCTTGGTCCTCATAGATAGAATACATTTTGGACCTCAAGCCCCTGTGCAGGTTTGCTTGTAGTTACACATTTTCAGGGAAGATTTTTTTTTCCTTTCCACGCAGCACGATGATCAAGAAAAGCAAGTTTCCTTGCTGTCTCCATCTGTGGAGTGGACTTATATCCCATTCACCCTCACACTGAAGGTACTTCTCTTTGGGGTCTTAGCTTTACATGTGGATTTCATATTAGACTTCACCTTGGTTGGCCCCTGGGCTTATTTTCCTGTCCCTTTCACCCCATGCCAACATCAACACCTAAGATCATTGTCAGCAAGGATCTACAGATGCCACCATGGAAAAGGTTACATTCAGGTAAGGACTGTCACCTTTAGGATTCCTGCTTTTGTTTTATTTGCCTCTGATATTTTTTAGTCTTCTATTAGCTCAACGGTACATCAAAAAAAAAAATTTGTTTTTGAGACAGGATCTCACTCCATTGCCCAGGCTGGAGTGCAGTGACACTATCTCGGCTGACTGCAACCTCCGCCTCCCAGATTCAAGCAATTCTCCAGACTCAGCCTCCTGAGAAGATGAGATTACAGGCATGAGCCACCACACCTGGCTAATTTTTGAAGAGATGAAGTTTCACCATGTTGGCCAGGCTGGTTTCAAACTCCTGACCTCAAGTGATCCGCCCACCTCAGCCTCCCAACGTGCTGGGATTACAAGCATGAGCCACCATGCCCAGCCTGAAAATAACTTTTAATTCTGACATTTTATTTAGCATTTTTAGTTGTTTGCAGTGGAGGGCTATTCAGAGTATCTCTTGCCATACTGATGTAAACAGGAGTCCTATGTATTACTTGTTGTTTGAAGTGTTTCATATTTTTAAAAATAACAATTCTAAGAAGAACTCCTGGAAGAAAACAAAAAACAAAGAACATTAAGTTAGGATGGTGAGATTATTGGTGAGTATTCCTTGCCCCCATTTTTCTGTACTATACATGGAAAAAATTTAATGTTGGTAACCAAAGGTGTCTTTAGGATCACATCTTAAATAATAGCTCATTTCCATAAACTGAAGTGTCAAGTAATTCTTAACTTATCTCAACCAAGTAAATCTAGAAAGGAAATATAGATTGAAAAAGACCCCAAAGTGGATAACACTGATTTATAAATGCAGTAAAGCCACTACTCAAGTGTAGTAAAAGCACTACCCAACTTGAAAATATATAAAATAATCTTATGTAGAACTTGCTCTGAAAGAGCTGGTTACCTATTTTCTTCTTAAAAAGCAGTAAATGATGTTCCCAGTAAAAACATCTCAGGAAGACTGAACTTTAATATTTGCTCATTAAACTATACGATTCTTTAACACTCTTTTCGAATCTCTTAAAATATATAAAACTGACTTTTGAGTGTTTGTAAGTAAATATTTCAAGTTCATATCACATTGAGTACAGCGTCTCAGTCTCCTGAATATTTGTGGATGAGCAAACGTGATGGAACCCAACCCTACCAACAGCTCCCAGTGAAAACCACACACTGAATGTTTTATGGTACTTGATCATACCACTCCTGACCTCATTATTGCACATTCGCTAGTAGAAGATGATCAGATTTTCAAATTATTGCCAATCTGGTAGGCAAAAAAAATGATTATCTTATTATGGTTCGTTATTACCTTACCCTTTTAACAGCAGGATAATATTTGATTGCATGAGAGTAAAATAATGTTTTCACAATTAGATTCCATATTTTACTATATGTTGCCAGACTGCCTTAAGAAAAGTCTACCATGCCCTTCTCTATGATGCTACAAGGTCTACCTTTGGGACAGGCACAAGTTCTTATATTAAAGTTCTAGGCCAGGCGCGGTGGCTCATGCCTGTAATCCCAGCACTTTGAGAGCCCAAGGTAGGCGGATCATGAGGTCAGGAGACTGAGACCATCCTGGCTAACATAGTGAAATCCTGTCTTTACTAAAAATACAAAAATTAGCTGGCTGTGGTGGTGAGTGCCTGTAATCCTAGCTACTCGGGAGGCTGAGGCATGAGAATGGCTTGAACCCAGGAGGCAGAGATTGCGGTGAGCTGAGATTGCGCCACTGCACTCCAGCCTGGAGACACGGTGAGACTCTGTCTCAAAAAAAAAAAAAAAAAAAAAAGAAGTTCTATAAACATCTAAATTCCTAGGTTACATTTCTAAAATGATTTTAGTTTATATTTTATAGTTTTACATTGTATTACTTATAAAGTCCTACTGCCTACTATCTATAGATGTACCTTGCCTTTAGAAAAAAAAATGTGTAAATATAAGAACCCAAACTTACAAAACAAATAAGTGAGGGAGTAACTATTTGCATTACAAAGTTATTATTTGCTTTACAAAATGGGATCAATTTAAATTGAAAGCACCTTGAGAATTATCTGAAATATGACCAGATTTGCAAAATTCAATTTACACATAACTTTTTCAGAATAAATCAAGCACACAAAGTGAGGTATATCTAGTTGAACATGATTTTATGAATCTGAAGAGGTCGATTTAATCGGCTGCTGCTTTTTTGAGAGGCAGATTGTGCGCAGTGTAAGGAATCCGTGAAGGGTGAACACAACTGTAGTTATGTGATTTTTTTTCTCAGAAACTCTTGTTTTTAAAATTATTATTATTAAAGCCTGTGCTTCAAAAGCAGAAAGAATATCCATTTCTCCGCCCTTGCTTTTCAGGCTTCCCACTGCATGCCAGCCAACAGGGTGGCATATGGCACAAAACATGCATAGTCAACCTCCCACTAGCATATTTGCAGAACCAACAGTACATATTGAACTAAACCACACCTCCTGTAAAAGACTTGTAATCATCCTTTACTCTTTGGTGTAGAAGAATGGTGGTAGGTGGGGGGTGGGGGGGGGGGAGATCTGACATTGGGCAGGAGAGCTGAAGGGAATAGAAATCTAGCATTACAGAGGGGGGTGGCCTTCTTATTCATTGGCTCTAATACCCTCGCCAGACACACGAAATGACAGTGCTGTAGGGCTTAGAAAAATTGGGGCAACTCTGGGGCAGTGGGCGGCTGAGAATGTATTAATGACAGCCTGCCTAGGCCTTTGAGTGGCAGATAAAGCACACAGATACACACTGCCCACGGTAAAGCAGCCCCAGTCCTGGTTACCAGAGAATTTCTCAGCCTTTTGTCCCAATCACTCATCTTTTTAAAGCTTGATTCCAAAATATGCAATGTGCCATTTTAAAATACTTTTGCTTTTAGAAGAAGTGTCCAACATAGAAGCTGGAGGGAGGAGTTTGGCATTTTCCCATCGCATTCGGGAATCCCCGCCTGCACTCTAACCATAATTAGCGTGGTGCCTTCAGAACGCAGGCCTAGGAGGAAGAAGGTGGGGAATAGGCTAGGTCCTCCTGGCACTTCCCTTTTTCCTTTCCTCGCACCCACTCTCCAATCAGTCAGACCTGCAGGCAGCTACCTGGGGTCTACTGGACACTCCTAGGGGGCCGAAGGAGGGGCTGCACCCAGGATCTTCTTTGGCACTTTCAGAGTTTATGGTCTCTGGACTAGAAAAGAACTGATCCATTGTATTTTATGAGGTCAGTGGGAAATTAAAGTAATTAAATGGGAAAAGGACTGGACTAGGCATCAGAAGACCTGGGTGTGCTTTCAGCTGTGCCACTACTTAGCCAAGTGGCCTTGGGTGAGAAACTTAATCTCAGGTCTTCTCAGCTGAAAAATGAGGGTTGAACTAAGTGACCTAGGGAGTAAAACTGAGCCAAGTGATGGATTTTGTGTACATGTGGGTGGCTGTCCATGTGCGGTTGTGTATATGTCTGTGTGTCTATGTGTGGAGTATGAAAAGATAAACCCAAGGAAAAATAGATAAAAGCACCCACAGTGTAAAGGTCCAGAAGTGAAAATCAGCAGCTGGAATGATCAGAAGATCTAAGGAGAGAAAGTTCTTTGCCATTGGCACTGTGGAACAAGTGACCCCAAAATGGAGTGGTGTAAACCAAACACCAGTTGGTTAATTTTTTAAAAAGATGACTTTGTGGGTCATGAACTCAAGAAGGGCTTGGCTGCTCCCTTGGCACACTTGGTTTTCATGAAGCTGTCATCAGATATTGATGAGACTGCAATGATCTGATGGCTCACATGGGCTGCGTGCCCGAGATGCCCATTCACATGACTGGCAGGGGATGCCAGCTGTTCTGGAAGCCCAGTGAGGTTGAGACCAGAAGGCCTTCCCAACGTGGCTTTCTCAATGGAGTCAGGCTTCTTATATGCTGGCTAGCTTCCCCCCACAGCAAGCGACCCAAAACAACAAAGCAAAAGCAGCGTGGCCTTTTCTGGCCCAGCACTGGAAGTCACACAGTGACACTCTACCATCCTTCACTGTCACCAGCCCATCCTGATTCAGCTGAGGAGACGGGGACCCTTCTTGAGAGGATGTAAAAGGATGTAGGGGCCGCAGGCACCTTCCAAGAACACTCTGATGTTCTCAGTATCTTTGAAATAAATGTCTTGATAATTTATATGATTTAATAAGCTTTCAGAGACAAGAGGCCTTCTGAATAATCAGTTTGCTGTGTCCTTTAAATGTACTTTAAGAATCACTGCACCTTTCAAGTAAATGATATGGCTTCAAATCTGAGATAACTTTAACCTCCACAGTTGTTTGATGTGAATAAGGTTAGCTACAAAACTCCTTGGTGCTGGGAAAAGGTAAAGAACTGTGTAAAAGGACCGGGCACAGTGGCTCACGCCTGTAATCCCAGCACTTTGGGAGGCCAATGCGGGTGAATCATGAGGTCAGGAGATTGAGACCATCCTGGTCATGGTGAAACCCCGTCTTTACTAAAACACAAAAAATTAGCTGGGCGTGGTGGCCCTCACCTGTAGTCCCAGCTACTCAGGAGGCTGAGGCAGGGGAATTGCTTGAACCCGGGAGACAGAGGTTGCAGTGAGCCAAGATCATGCCACTGCACTCCAGCCTGGTGATAGAGCAAGACTCCTTCTCAACAACAAAAAAAAATTGTGTAAAAAATCAGATAACTGGACTATTATTTGTAGGCTGATTAGGATGTTTCAGAAATAGGCCTCTGCTCTGGCGAATCTGACAGCCCGTTATGAACGTGGGGCAATAACACCACACAATACAGGGAAAGAGACAGCAACTCAAGAGTGCCTCAGAGCAAACTATTCATCACAGGTAAAATGCCTGCTACGTGGGCCTGGAGCGTTCTGATGCTGGTGGCTGATGGCAAACACACTTCATGAGCTCCTTCTTGAGTCTAATTTCTGTGATGATTTCTTCCCCATCATGTGCAGCCACCATCAGGCTGATTTTAGTTCCTGGGGCTTAAGCAGTTTCTAAAGGTTGTTATCACTCTCCTTCAGTGGAGCATATCTTCAAACACCTTCCTGGATAATTACCATGGCCCAGTGATTGGGGGAATCACCAGTGTGATTTTAAACACACACACACACACACACACACACACCCCCATGCTTCTCCAGTGTGTTTCTCTGTGTTTGTTTTCTTTTTGCATTTTCAAAGCCCAGCAGTTCATGAGAGACAGTAGAAGGACAAAATAAGAAGACATATGGTAGTGCTTAAATTATTCCCCGAAAGGGAAAGTGTCCAGTATGAAATTATTCAGTTTTTCTCTCCTCTTCTGGGGTGGGAGAAAGCATTTCAACCAAGAAAATAATAGGGTACCCACAATGCCCAGAGGAGAACTGAATTATATTATCAACTTCCAAATACAGTCAGCAATATTTCACCAGAAAAGCAGCTTTGCAAAAATTAAACCTCTAATGTTTACACTGGGAAATACCTCCAGTCCTTCTCTACCATTCCCCAGCATCCCCTGCACATACACACACACACACGCACACACACACACACACACACTCATACACTCAGTCTCTTAGACTTTCTAGCTCCTCTCTGTTTTGTTCACCTCCGTTTTCCTAATGTGTACAGGTTACTCTGTAGTGAGGTGCCCAAAATGTCTGTAAAAGGAAAAACTACACAAAGTAGAATTTTGTCTTAGTTTTCAGAATGTTCTAAGAACCTATGGATTAATCTGACATAAGATTGCGAAAAGTGGCAGCCAAAAGGAAGTTAGTCAATTAGACAGTTTCTTCAGATCCCTTTTCATTCAATTGGGAACTAGAGGAGGGAGGCAGGGTTGGGCTCCAGCTGCCTGTTGTCTTTAGTCAGTTTGTGCAACTTCAATCTATTCAACCCAGGCATAGACATATTATATAAAGGTTTTATGAGAAGAGATAAACTTTGAGAAATATTTTTTAACTTCAATTTTAAAAATAGGTATAATGAGTCATGCCCGTAATCACAGAACTTCGGGAGGCTGAGGTAGGAGGATTGCTTGAGGCCAGGAATTTGAGATCAGCCTGGACTACATAGAGTAGTAGTCTACTCTCTCTACAGCCTCTCTACAAAAAATAAAAAATGTAGCCGAGCACGGTGGTACATGACTGTAGTCCTAACTATTCGGGAGGCTAAGACGGGAGGATTGCTCAAGCCCAAGAGTTTGAGGCTGCAGTGAGCTATGGTTACACCACTGCACTAGAACCTAGGCGACCAAACTTGTCTTTAAAAAATAAAAATAAAACCAGGTGATGCGTTAACATGGGGCAATATCAACACAATATAAAAACGTATATGTTGAGGAGTCTGTCTCTATCTGCTCTGGCCCGGCCCCTTCCCCAGCCACCTCTCCCTGTAAGTGAAAAAGTTGCTCACTTCTTGTGCATCCTCCTGGGATTCATGCTGATACAAGCAAACACAAGCATATCCATATTTTCCTCCCTTTCCCTCTGTTTTTAAGAAAGAATTAAGGAGAGAAGGAACTGGACTCACTTGTCCTGGTGGCGGGAATCCAGGAGTAGAGAAGGCATGAAGGGATATCAGCAGCTTGGAAGAATGGAAATGATTTCTCAGTTATTTAGATTCCCAGAATAATTTTATTTAACTTTGGTTCTTTGATTAAACCTATTCTTTGGGCCTCTTAACTCTTTGAGCTTCCAAAATCTTTGTTGTCTGAGCAAGCAAAAGTTTTAGATCATTCACAGAGCTCATCTTTTTTGCCTAACAACAAAAATGTGTGTATGCTGACTTTAAGAAAAGAACAGGAAACAGTGGCAAGTGCGGGGCAGTGTCCTTTTAGAAAGAGCTGCTGTCACCATGGGTGTCAACATTAGCATGTTGGAGTGCTGGCCAAGGCCTGAGGCATGAACATTTATTCCACCCAGAAGCGTTTCTTTATCTTACATGCACCTAGACATAGAGACAAGGCCTTAGAAATATCTTATTTTTCTGACACTTAAGAGTCTCAAATAGAAGGATTTTGTAGATTTCAGAAACAGCAGGAATGTGTATGTAGCCAGATAATTGATGCTGGGTATTGTGTAGGACTGGGCCGGATCCCCAAAACAATTAAATCCTTTTAAACTCATATTTTGGGAACGAATGGGCAGTAAAGACAACAGCCTGTCTTTCAAACAATTGGAAACACAATAACGATGAATGTGTTGTCATTTTTTGTGTAGCGTTATATATATGCCAGATGAATAAAAGATAAACTAAATTGTGAATGACATGTAGAATAAATTATCACATCGGTGCGGATTATAACCGTTGCTTTACATTGTAGATATTTCCTAGAGTTATATGGTGAGTGAGTTTGTAGAAATGAAATGAAATTTTGTTAAATATTTAAGGAAATCCTTAAGGTGATTCATTCATTTTAATATTTTATTTTAACTGACTTTTTTGTTGTTGAAAAACAAATACATGTGCATTGTAAGACATTTAAACAATACAGAAAGTATACAATAAAAATAATCTTCCACTGCATCCCAGGCTGTCAGGCCCGGTCCTCAGAGGTAACTATCACAACACTTAATTATGTTTCCCACAGAAATATTCTGCACGTTGTAATATGTCTATATCTCTATCTTAAAAACACAGACAAGGGCATGTGGCAGACTCATTCTTTGCTTGGCCTTAGTGCGTGTTAGCAGCTGCATACCGCTCACACCTCTTCCAAAGCCACAGCATATTCCCACAGAATATTGAAAGGATAGGCCTCCAGTAATTCAGCAGCCAGGCCCTTACTGTGGGGATGACTCTTCTATGAAGTGAAGACAAATCTTCAGGAGAGTAACATACAATTGCCTTCTAATCATCTCTGCCGCCCAGGATGGAGTGCAATGGCATGATCTTGGCTCACTGCAGCCACGACCTCCCAGGCTCAAGCAATCCTTCCACCTCAGCCACCTGAGTAGTCGGGATTACAGGAGCGTGCCATCATGCCCCGCTAATTTTTGTAGGGATGGGGTTTCACTATACTCCCCACTGATCTCGAACTCCTGGGCTCAAGCTATCTGCCTGCCTTGGCCTCCCAAACTGCTAGGATTACTTACATGAGCCACCATGCCTGGCCTAATAATCTCTTTTGATAAAGTGATTTTCTCATATAGCAAGCGGTGTCCAACTCTCCTTTAGCCACTGTGGCTTCTTGGACCCCCACATCTATCCCCCCAGGGAGGTCACCATGCTCTACCTGGCTTCCCCCTGCCTGCATTGCAGTCCAGAAACTCCTCAGACAGTAAGCTGGGGCTATCCTAGGGTCCACCTCATTTGCTCCCCCTCACAGAGATCATCACTCTGGGCTCTTTCTGTCCCTGTCTAAAACCATTCTTTCACACATTTTGCCCAGTTTTTCAGTTGTGTCAGGCAGGAAGATAAATCCAGTCCCTATAACTCCATCTCAGCCAGAAGCAGAAGTGTTTTTTAAACACCAAAGTGTTTCCTAAACTTGGATGTGTACAATCATCTGAGAAACTCATTAAAAATAAAGATTCCTGGGCTCCTACCCAGAAATTCTGATTTGGCGGGGTTGCCTGGGACTCTGTATTTGTAACTAGAGCCCCAAGCAGTGTTGAAGCAGCCTTGCCATGACCAGGCCTGCTGTGTGAGAACCACTGGCTCGAAGGATGATTATGTTTACTTGTCAGCTATCCTCAAGTGATACCACCATATGGGCACTTTGTTATTCAGATGAATAAAAGAAAAATAAATGGCGAGGTGGATCTCTTGCCCGACTTAAATTGTTGAGTGTTTAGAAACACACTACTGTCTCTGATGAGTGTCTAAAGAGGCCCAAGTTCGGTTCTAAGGGACAGGTTTACTCAGCGGGTGGCACTGCAGATGCCATGTGCTTGAAGGCAAGTCGGAGATCAAGTTGGAAGGGACACATTTGCTTCTCTGCACAGAGAGGGCACATATCCCAGCAGCTTTAGCTTAGTTAAACTCATTTTGGAAAATATTTTTGGCTCATGTGGTTTTATGCTTTTAGAGTTCCATTTTAAGCACTGGGTCCATCCAAACCCACTGAAGCTGAGCTGAAGCATCCAAAGAAGATGCTGAGTTTCACACAGATCTCTGCTGAGTCTGGAAAAATCTCTCAGATTTGTCCAAACTGCTTTGTTGAGAAACCAAAACAAAAGTCACTAATCCCAGTGGGGCTTGTAAGGTCCGTGGTTTTTGTCCAAAACTATGGCAAAAGCAGTGGTCAGTCATGTGACTTACAAGTCTAAAGGTTTCATTATAAAACCCAAAAAAAGCCCCACAAGCTTAGTCTTAAAATATGCTCCCAAGAGACAAACCAGAAAAAAAAAAATCATCTTAGTTTTAGCCTGGAAGCATAGACTAAGGAAACACGTCCAAACCAAATGTTGTCAGGGCTCACTACATTTTAAATCCAAAGTTAAATTTTATTCCATTGAGGTGACACTGTTTATTAACACTGTCTGTGGCAATTGGATTGTCTAGAAAAGATCAGGAGAGCTGGAGGCCCTCTCTTGTTTATGCTATGAGCAGATCCGGCCTGCTGTCCAATAAAATGAGTACCAACAACATAAATTGTGAGATTTTGTTTTACCATATCTTCCTTCCCCTAGGATATGTAGACAACATATTATGAAATGAATTATCCTTTCTATTCTTTAACATAAAATTTTACTCATTAATACCAGATCCTTTTACCACAATGACTCTTAAATTCTAGGATACACATGCATAACCTGGAGAATTTGTGACACCTGCATATTCTTGTTGTTTATCATTATTTAACAAACCACCTTAAAATGTAGAGGCTTAAAACAACAACCACTTAATTGCATTTCAGGACTTTGTGTGTCAAGCATTCTGGCAGGGCTCAGCTGAGTGATTCTTCTGTTCCAGGTGATTGGGGTCACCCACTGGTATTCAGCTGGTGGCTGGTCTTGTTTGGAGAGTCTGAGATAATTTCACCTACATGACTGGAAAACTGGAGGGTGATTGTAAAGTTAGCTCAGCCATGTTTTTCTCTGTCTCCATGTGGTCTTAGGGTCTCATCACATTGCTCTGGTGGCCCAGGGCTCCCAGAGACCTATGCTAGCTCTGGAGCTGTCATTGCATCATTCCATTGATCAGAGCAGCCATGGGCATTTCAAGGGCTGGAGAAATAGATCCCACCTCCAGGTGGGGAAAATGTCAAAGAATTTGTAACCATCTTTCATCCACCACAACACAAATGCCAGAGCTCTCCTCAGAAATTCTGGTTTGCTGAGGGTGTGGTGGGGTCCAAGATCTGCATTTTAGAAGGCATTCAGTGAGATTCTGGTACAACAGGTCCTTATAGCACACTTAGAAAAACACCAAGTTATAAAGTGTAATGGAAAATGTGCTTATAATCAATCTATTCATCAATCAATTAATGAACATTGACTAATCATGACATGTGCCCCAAATCACATTAGGTGCTGTGGAGTGTAAAGAAAGGACCGCTGTCCTCACTGCATTCGTGCTTCACTAGAGCCAGGTGCAGGGGAGCAGAGCCTGAATGTCAGAACCATGGGAGAGGGTCAGGTGGGAGCAAAGGGGCAGTGCAGAGTCGGCTCCTGCAGCCCAGGGGACTGAGGCAAGCACCTTGGAGCTGAGCCATAGAAATCAGATCAAAAAGTGTGCTGGAAATGAGTAGGTAGACAGAATGAATTATGGGGGGAAAGGGAACTGGACTCTTCAAAGATCCCAGACAGAAGTGGGGCTGGAGGCAGGGGAAGAGAGCAGGAGGCACGATGACTACCAAGCTCATTTTCCAATGTGCAATCTTTTCTCCCAGACTTGTGGCAGGATTATCTCCTCTAGTGTCTTCGTTAGTTCGGGCTGCTGTAACAAAAATACCACACACTGGATGGCTTAAACATTGATTTTCTTACAGTTCTAGAAGCTGGAAAGTCCAAGATCGAAGTATCAGCAGGGTTGGTGTCTGTTTAGGAAACTTCTCCTTGGTTTGCAGATGGCCTTCTCCTTACAGTGTCTTCACATGGTCTTTCCTTGGTGTACAGGGGCACACACACACTCACACTCACATACATATATACACACACGCTCACACACTCACACACACATACACATGTACACACATACACATGCTCACACACCCTCACACACATACACACACACACATATACACTCACACACATACACATGCTCACACACAAACACAACATACACACACTCACACATACACATACACACACACACAACCACATACACACATACACACACTCACTATCACACACATAAACATACACATATATACTCATACCCCTACACACTCACGGCCTCACACATTCAGACACACACACACACACACACACACGAGGAGAGAGACTCTCCCTCTTCTTATAAGGCCTCTACTCCAATCAGGAGGGTCCCATGCTCATCTAATTCTAATCACCTCCCAAAGGCCTCATCTTCCAACATCATCACTTTGGGGGTTAGGACTGCAACATATCAATCTGGGGGGGAGGAACACACACATTTACTCGGTAACACCTAGTCTCTTATTCCTCTGTGATCCTGGCTTTCTGTCCAGCCCTGCTGGCCTGTGCTGCTCATGCGCAGACACACCACGCAGCTCAGCTCCAGAATGGGAACAGCTACTCTTTCTAGCAACAATGCACACTTTCAGGGCAGCCCATCTCCCTTCCTCTTAAACTCAGCTTCTGACTCATCATGCTTCTGGCTTCATCAACCAAATGGTGTCTGGACCCCACCCCCAAAGCAGGCTGTGTGTGAGGAAGAGGGAGGAGAGGGGAGAGGGTGGCTCCTGGAGGAGGCACAGGTTGGGAGGATCTTAGTTGCTGGGTAAGCTATGAAGGGTATTATGATGGAGTCTGTGAGCAAATTGCTTAAACAATGCTAAGAAAGATCATCTGAAATCTAGAAAGATTCACAGGATTACAGATAACAGTGGAATGAACTCTATTGCTGACCAGAAGAACAGGGTGGGGGAGCAAGTGCTGGAAGAGAAAGAGGGTGCAGGAGGCCATCCGTACATGGGGGCGTGTGTAGCACGCTCAGCAGGCCAGGCCTGGCTGCTCCAAGATGTCTAATTAGGGTGGACAGATACACTGCACCCATGGAAAACAACCCCTTCCTGTCCAGATCAGAGGTTGCTGTCAGTACTAAGCCTCTAAATTCTGAAGCCCAGAGTCAAGACCGAAAACCAGGACCAGCAGCATTCAGGGGTGGCGTCAGCAACCAGGCAGGAGCCTAGGCACAAAAAACGGAAGTCCAGGGCTAAGCCATGAGCCAGGAATCAGCCTGGCAAGGAGCCGTGGGACAAGTTGAGAGGAGACTGAGCAGCCGCGGCCCCCACCAAACAGGGTGATCAATGGGTCAGAGGATGCTCTGCAGACAGACAGCAAAGAGGAAGACAGATAGCCATGAGCAAGGCTGCGAAGATCGGCCAGGATCATAGCCCATCTGCAGGAAGGGGAATGGGAAGTTGGCAGAGAACAGGAATGAGGACGACAAGCATCTCAAATGGTCTCACTGCCAGTAAGAAAGCTGCTGGTTCTTGCATACTTGAATACTTCCTGTTGGGATAAAAAGCAAGCTCAAAGCAGCCCAAGGCTTCCGGGTCTGTTTTAGGGACAGGATGGGAAGGGAACACTGTGCCTCTCTGTTCCAGTTAGACGAGAGGGCCCCTCTGGGCAGATGCAGGCCTGGCTTGGCAAGCAGAAGCATTTAGGAGAAGAAAAGAGCCCCATCTTCCAGGCAGATGCAGGATGCACCCCACCCCCAAGCTTGGTGAGCAGAGCACAGTCTGGATTCAGCGCCCCATCCCTCAGCCAGAGCTCCGTGCAACCACATGTGTAACCACAGGTGATGACCCTGCTGTGAAGTGGGAGAGGAGAGCCGACTGTGGTCCTGAAATACTTGCACACACTGGCCAGATCTTAGTGTTTTGACCGTAAGTCAGGACAACGTTGGGCTTCTCTTCTCTGAGTTCTCCGGCACCTTCTCAGACACAGGGGTTGTAAATCAGTCATTATGGGGGGTCAGGGGCGAGTATGAAACATTCACACTGGGCTGATTCGGAACATAGGGGCAAATGGGTGAGCCCAGAGGGCCTGGTGCATCTGCACCGTGGTGCCACCATGCCCGGGGAAGTGGCTGGCTTATGCCAGGGTGGGGTGAGCGAGCTCAGAAAAGCTACCGAAAGGCACTGCTGCCAGAAATGCTGTTCCAGTTGGATGACAAGCCATGTTCTATGCCCTGGTGTCTGGAGAACAAAAACTCCTTCTGTGCTTCTTTTAAGATTAGGAAAATACCACCTTCCTATGGGGTTACTTCTGAAGATTTCATTAAAAGGCAGTGATGGTCACAGCCTTGCCACCTTAGCTCCCTTCCCTGGGGCGGTCATTGTACCTGACCACTGTGCTTTTGTTTTGCCACTGAGAGTAGCCCTTAAACTGCCTCTGTTTCCTAATTTGTCATCCATCCTTTTCCTTATCTTTCCACAGCAGCTTTCCCAGGGAGCGTGTTGGTTCTGGCAAGACGCTCGTGACCTGATTTCTGTTTCAGTTAGGTCTGTTTCAGTAGGTCTGGCCAGTTAGGTCTCTCTTATGCTACTCTTTTGTTCAATATTTCTTGAATGCTTGGCATGTGCTGGGCACTGTGGTAGGGGAATGCAGAGATGACTGACATGGTTTCTCCCCTTAAGGAGTTTGCAGTATAGTAAGAGACACAGAAACAAACCAGCAGTAGTGGGCAGTGGCTGTGTGCGGGCGTATCCAGCATCCATTCCCTCCTTCCTCTTCCTAACAGAATCATAACACTGTTCTGGAATCTTCCCTCTCCTCTCCTCCACAATAATCACCTCTCTCTCTCACATATGTGCGCGCGCACACACACACACACACACACACACACACACACACAACAGCACCTGCATTGGAGGTGAGGTCCAGAGACTATTTGGTGGATAAAGTCAGAAGTGGGATGAGCCAGAAGTGGCATCTAAGAGGAGGGGAGCTGGGGCTGCACTGACAGCCCACGCAGGCACTGGATGGGCCATGTTATGGGATCCACTCTGGAGCTGAGTTGCGTGGCGTGAGTGACACAGGCCAGCGGGACTAAAGAAAAGCCAGTGTGCAGCTGTGCTTCATTCATTTTCACTGCCATAAACTATATAGTACGAATATACTATAATTTATTTATTAATATTCATGAGTTCATTTACTCATTCAGTCAATGGACATCTAGTTCTTTCTAGCTTCTCAAAATTGTGTTTCTTTGAGAGGGGCTGTTTGATTTTGTTATTATGATAAACAATGCTGCTGTAAACATTCCAAAACAGGTCTCCTGGTACATATGGAAAGTTCACATTTAGGGGTTAATACCACATTGTCTTCTCCATGATGGTACAACTGGCATTTCCACCAGCAGGTGTAAGTGTTCCATTTGTTCCGTATCCTCACTCACACTTGGGTTTGTGACACTTACGATTTCTTTTTAAATCTAGTGATTTACATTGCAAATTTGAACTTGAATTTTTCTGTTATTAATGAGGTTAAACATATCATAAACATTGGTCATTTGTGTTCCTGCCTCTGTGAAAGCTTATTCAAGGCTTTTGCCCATTTCATCCAGAGAAGACTGATGGTGGCATGGACCAGCGTGGTGGCAATGGGGTGGTGAGAAGAGGCCAGTGAAAAGCAGCACTGTGTTGTTATAAAGGAATATCTGAGGGTGGGTAATTTGTAAAGGAAAAAAGGGTTTATTTGGCTCGTGATTCTGACGGCTGGAAAATTCAAGATTGGGTATCTGCATCCGGTGAGGGCCTCAGGCTGCTTGCAATCAAGGCAGACGGTGAAGAGGATTCAGCCTGTGCAGGGACTACAGGGTGAGAGAGGAGGCAGGAGAGAGCAGGGAGGTGCCAGGCTCTTTAGCAACCAGCTCTGTGGGAAGTAATGGAGAAAGAACTTTGTTAGACTCTATTAAGGCATTAACTCTATTAGGGCATTAATCTATTCAGGAGGATCCACACCCATGACCTAAACGCCTCCCATCAGGTCCCACCTCCAACACTGGGGATCAAATTTCCACATGAGGTTTGGAATAGAAAAACATCTCCAAGCTATAGCAGCTCTGACAGGATTTATTGATGGACAGTGTGAGTCATGAGAAGCGATAAAAAATGATTAGTCCAAGAGACATGCCTCAGTAACAGGAAGGAGGGCGTTGCCTTTGCTGAGATGAGAAGAGGGAGGCAGAACAGGCTGGAAGGAATGCAAGGAGCTCAACACTGGATGTGGTGTTTGAGGTTGCTATGAGGTACCTCAGAAGTGGTGTCCTATAGCCTGCTGGACAGAGAAGACTGGAGTTCCGAAGGGAATCTCTGAATGATGCTGGATGTTTGGACGTATCTTTCAGGATCGCCACAGAAAATAGTGCAATACTCAAATTAGAAAAATTTAAGGAGGGTTTTATTTACAAAGGAACTATTTTTACAAATGCGGGTACAGGGAACACAAGAGCTGGTGAAACACCAGTGCTCTACTTGGAATAGCAAAGAACAAGGAAGATAGGAGTTACAGGAATTTGGAGGTGGAGAACTGGCTCAAGAAGGAGACTTTACCCAAACGTGGTGGTGGCTCAAGCCTGTAATCCCAGCTACCAGGGAGGCTGAGGCGGGAGGATCACTTGAGCCTAGAGGTCAGGGATGCAGTGAGCTATGATCATGCCACTAAACTCGTGCCTGGGGAATAGAGTGAGACCCTATATTTAATAATAATAATAATGATAATGACCAAGGAGGCCCATGAGAGACGTTATCTTTGGTTAAATGTCTTCACACAGTTGGAGCTGAGGGAAAAAAAAAAGCCCAACATCACTCTTCTCTTTCCCTTTAATATCTTGCCACCATTCACCATTAGTCACAACCAGCCAGAATCTAGAAGGCA
Source organism: Ateles fusciceps (assembly GCA_036589455.1). Taxonomy (NCBI): domain Eukaryota; kingdom Metazoa; phylum Chordata; class Mammalia; order Primates; family Atelidae; genus Ateles; species Ateles fusciceps. The sequence continues at coordinate 4,127,171 of JAZHEH010000904.1, forward strand.
CAGAGACCTACAGGTAAAGTACATACAAGCCAACCTCCTGGGTAGAGACCAGGGCAGATTAAGGTAGAGAATAGATCTGGAGGGAAGAGAAGTTACCCGGAGCAAGCAGAGAAGCTGGTATAGCTGGAATTTACAGCCAGGAGACTGGATGAGATGACTGGAGCATGCACACAGATGGAAAAGATCTTGAAGAGTTCTGAGACTAAACTCTGGATTAGTCCAGTTCCTAGAAGCTGAACAGAGATGGAGGAAGCAGCAAAGGAGACTGAGAAGAAGCAACTAGGATCTCCAGGAGGGTATGGTGTCTGGGAAGCCAGGGAAAAGTCATTTCTAAATGTGCCAGCTGCTATTGATAGGTCCAGGAAGATGAGGCCTCAGAACTGACCACTAGACATAGCAAAGCAGAGGTCTTTTGTTGACCTTGACAAGAGCAATGGTAGTGGGAAGGGGACCTCACTGAAGTGGGTCTGAGAGAGGAATTAAACCCTTGAGAATGGACAACTCTTTCAAGGAATTCTGCTATAAATTGTAAAATTATATATAAAGAGATGAGGGAAATGGGTGGTCAATGGAAGGAAAAGTAGATCAAGACAGGCTTTGTTTTTAAGATGAGAGGAAATAACAGCCTGTTTGTGTATTAATAGGAATGATCCAGTATAAAGGCAAAAAACGGATGATGCAGAAGAGAAGTAAATTGCAGGCAATGCCCTGAAACAAGCAAGGAGAGGCGGAGCCTGGAGCACAAGGAAAGGGCTTATGTTGAGTTAACAGCTTGGAGAGTTCATCTCTAGGAACAGGAGGGATGGGATGGTGGCGTGTGTGTGTGCAGATGCTTGCGGGTGTGTAGATATGATGGGTGGTTTGTGGTGGGCAGGTTCGCTTTTCATCATGTCCATTTTCTCAGTGCAATAGAAAGCAAGGTCATCAGCTAACAGAGTCTGGGAGAAGTTGGTGTTTTGAGAAGAGAGGAAATAATGTGAAGCAGTCCGCTAGTTCAGCAATCATCAAAGTTTTTTCGCTCGCATACCTCCTAAAATAATTTTGAAAATGGTTATTTCCTCATATATTTTTTAAGTGACAACTAAAATTTTTCATTATAAATTTAAATCATTGCAAAAGATACAATTTCATTTATATAACCAGCTGGGAAGAGAATGAGTTTTGTTAAAGCAAAGTTATGGAATTTTTGAAATGCTTCTGAGTTAGGTAGCAGAAATCACAAATATTATTACCAAAAAGTATTTTTATAAATATTTTTATATCTATTATTAAAATTATTTTTAATGATCTACCAACTGACAATTAATTAGTTCTTCAGTTTAATTAAAAGCAAAGAATAGGAAACTGAGCTGTAATAGTTATATTCCCCAATAATATCATTTATTTTCTTGACACAAATACCAATATTTCAGGTTGTGCTTGTATCTAATTCCTTATGCACTGGGCCATGGAGCATACTAAGATTCATAACAGATAAGATGCGTGGGTTTTTTTTTTCCTATTTTCATAAAAAAGAGAAGAGCAATTATGAAAGGAGACTCCTGAATTCCAGATGTTCTCAGGCAAGTTAATTTGGGGTAAGTGTAAATCTGCAAAGTGACTCTCTTAAAAGTATCCTTGCCAACATGTCTCTTAGGAACTCTTCATGTATCCATTTGTTTAAATTTGTAAACATATATACAACATAAAATTGAACACTTTAGCCATTTATTTAAGTGTACAATTCAGCGGCATTAAGTACATTTACATTGTGGTACCACCATGACTACTACACGTCTCCAGAACTTTTCGTCATCCCTAATGGAAACTCTGTTCCCATTAGACGACTCCCCATTCCTCCACCCCCAGCCATTAGCAACCAGTCTTATTATTTTTGTCTCTATGAAACTATTTAGGTACCTCATATAATGTCTGCTTTTTGTGATTGGCTTATTTCAACTAGCATAATGTCTTCAAGGTTCATCCATGCTGTAGCATGTATCAGACTATCACTCCTTTTAAAAGCTGAATAATATTCCTCGTGTGTGTGTGTGTGTGTGTGTGTGTGTGTGTGTGTGTGTGTGTGTGACATTTTGTTTATCCATCTGTCCATGGGCATTTGGGTTGTTTCCACTTTTTGGCAATTTGAATAATGCTTCTATGAACATGGTGTACACAAATATTTATTTATTTAAGCCCCTGCTTTCAACTCTTTTGGATATACACCCAGAAGTGAAATTTCTGGATCATATGGTGATTCTATGTTCAGGTATCCATTTGGAAGACACTTGTCTAAGAGAAGAGAAGCACGAATGGACCAAAGGAAGATATAATTGCAGGGCCCTCATAGGGTTCATCTGAGATTGGCAATTCTGAATTTAAAGTAAAACCAGTGAGCATGTTTGTGTTATTTTATTCCAGTACATTCAGTTGTGCAGGTTCAAGCATAGGTTAGAGGAAGTGTTGGCTAGAACCATGAATTCAGTTTAGGCGGCCACGATGTTAAAGCAGGGAAAATGTAAAGGAGTTGAGCATGCCCATAATCTGAGTGGTTACAATTATTGAGTGTGGAATGTAAGCTGGATAAAGACTTGAAAAGCATTTTATAAATTTTTTCATATTGACCTGGCAGATTCTGTTAGATTAATTTCTAGGTTCTTTATAAATAAAAACCTTTAAAAATATGTTTTCCAATTGTTTGTGGCTAGAGTATACAATAAAATTGGTCTTTATATGCTAATCATAGATCAAGCCAGCCTAAAAACCTCTCTTTTAAACCCCAGTGCTTTGTATACAGGATGCGTTGGGTTCTTTTGTAGGTGGTCATATCCTCCATAAATACTAGGAGTCATGTTTCTGGCTTTTCAATTCTTGTGATTTTCTTTCTTTTTCATGTCTTGCTGTGTTGGCTAGTAAGTCCAATATAATTTTGGATAAAGAACTGGTGACAGATGATCATTATTATCTAAGGATTGATTTTAAATGGATGCTTCTAACATTTCATCCTTAATAAAGATATTTACTCTAGGTTTTTGGTAGGTACATTATCCAGTAAGGGAAGTTCATAAGAGTTGGCTAAGAGTTTTTTTTTTTCAATCATGATTAAATATTGAAGTTTTTTTGTACTAGTTTGTTTTCACACTGCTATGAAGATATACCCAAGACTGGGTAATTTATAATGGAAAGAGTTTTAATTGACTCACAGTTCCACATTGCTGGGAAGGCCTCAGAAAACTTATAGTCATGGCAGAAGGCATAAGAGGAAGCAGGTACCTTCTTCACAAGGGGGCAGGAGAAAGTGAGTGTGAGCACAGGAAACATTGCCATTTCTAAAAGTGTCTGATCTCGTGAGAACTCACTCGTCACGAGAACAGCATGGGAGAAACTGCCCCATAATCCAATCGCTTCCCTCCCTTGGCACATGGGGACTTCAGGTCCCTCCCTTGACACCTGGGGATTACAACTCAAGATGAGATTTGTGTGGGGACACAGAGCCAAACCACATTAGTTTTTTCAAATGTGTTTTCTGTATCTACTGAGATGACCATATGGTTTTTCTCTAATGATTGGTTAATGGGTAGAATCTATTTATGGAATTTTTAATATTAAATTATTCATCCATTTCTCATATAATCTCAACTTGGTCATGATGTAATATATTTTTCATCTTACTGGAGTCTTTTAATATTCACAATATAAGGAAACAGGGTTCATAACACTCAATTCACAGACAGGAAACTGAGACATAGGGAAATATGGAATATAGATGAGATTTACACCCAGCAGGTAGGAGGACAAGGATTTAAACCCTGGTCTGTCTGATTCTGAACTTATGTTCTTTCACCAACTATTCTCTTTGAAGCAGAAACCAGATCTTTCTTATATGCCTCAAGTGGCCAGGGCAGTGCTATACTCACACTACTTATTCAAGAATTTGTGTTGAATAAATACTGAATGGATGCTCCAGGACTCTTCTATGGGTTTTTAAAATGTTCCCTAGCTAAAAAAAAAAAAAATAATAATGCTCTTCATCAAATTAGCTCATCTTAGGTATTGGTCATAAAATGATGTGAAAGGCAAACAGAAAAGTCTATAAAAGTGGACCTAGTGGTTAATCCTAATAGTTCTTTACTACTACAGTTCTTGAAATTCTCCATCACATTGGAATGGATAAAGACAGCCAGGAGGAGACAGAAAAATAATGAAAGGAAGAGAAAGTCTCTTAAAATGTACAGAGTTCCCCTTGGTCAGTGTTTCTACTAGTATGTCCATACTCAGCACCAAAGAGAGGCCAATACTATTGATGCTCAAGTCTTCATTACAGCGTCATCTCTTCAGTTTAAAAAGTGGTATTTCCTGAGCAGAAATATTATAGAGAGATTGAGAATAAGCCTCCCAATTAGAGAAAGAAGACGGACATGCAAAGACATATTTGAGCATGGTTAAGGGGAAGGAAACCAGGTCCCCAAGGCTCTGTGGGTAGAAATCCCCCCTCCATCCTGCGGGACCCCAAGATGGGCCTCTGGGGCATAAACAAGGGCAGGAGACTCTCTACATAAAACTTTTGCCAAGATAGGATGAAGTAGTCAACTGTTATAGCCAAAATAATATTTCACTGCTAATAGAAAAACAGGCAGAAGAAAACTACCTTGTCACCTCTTCTGGGAAAAGCAAAAATAAAGTTGTATTTCATCCTTAATTTTCCACCTTGTGGGCAAAAATAAAAGGAAAATTACTTCTGGGCAATACTGCACATATTATAGAATAATGAGCCATCTTAAGCAGTTGAGCAAGCAGCAGAACAACAAATGTTCACTCCAGAAAAGAAAAGAATCATGCAAAAAGAGTAGTGTTGTTTTCAGAAGTAAACCTTAAAAAGAAATCAGAAGGGAGATACAATCAGATATACTATCAAGGGCCAACTAAGAATGCCACACATTTCATTGTTAAAGAGACAGAGTGACGCTTGGGTGTACACTGCAAATTTGGCATTTGGGCAGCTGATCTGATTCACACCTGGCTCCTCACTCCCCTCATGGCCCTCTCTACCCGCAGCACCAAATCAAATCATTTCATGTCAGCTTTCTTCTCTCTCTCTCTCTGTCTCTCTGTCTCTCTCTGTGTGTCTTTTGTTAATTCATTGAACACTCCAATAAGTTATTCTATGAAGCCAGCTAGTAAGACAGTCCCAAACGCAGCAAATCAATCAGCTTTCAAGACTGGCTTCTAATTGCATGTGGCCCTTCTGTGTCTCTGTGTTGGCAAAATTATTAAGATGGCCCCCATGATTCCTGCCCCCTGGTGTATATGCCCTGAATAATTCCCTCCCCTTGAGTGTGAAGGCACCTATGGATATAATGGAATATCACTCTCTATATCAATATGTTATGGGATATGGTAGAAGGTATAAACAGATGTAATTAAGAGCCCTAAGTAGTTGACTTTGAGTTAATCAAAATACAGATTATGCTGGGTGGGCTTGACCCTATCAGGAAGCTCTTACAAGAGTTCAGATATTAGAAGTGGGAGAGATTTCTTCTGCTCATGTTGGAAAGGCAGACAGCTGTGTTGTGAGCTGCTAACATAGGACATGTGGCAAAAATCCGAGGGCACCCCAGAACCCAGAGTAGTCCCCAAACAATGACCAAGAAGCTGGGACTTCACTCCAACAACCCAAAGCAACTGAATTCTGCCAAGGACCAGTGAAACTAGCAGAGGATGTGAAGCCTCTGAGGGACTTGCAGCCCTGGCTGACCCTTGATTCCAGCTGGGTGAGACCCCGAGCAGACCGCCCACCACGCCCATATCCAGACTTCCCAGCCAGGGAAGCTCTTCAATAATAGACGTATGCTGTTTGAAGTCACTAAGTTTGGGGTGTGTTTTAATGCAGCAATAGAAAACTAATGGATTTATTGTTGAGCCTTAACATTTGAGAAAAATATGCCTAAGCCAAGGTTTTGAGGTACTATGAGGATTTATTAGGTAATGTGGGAGAAGACACAAACAGCCTTCTTTGTAAGATAGAAAAGATGTCTCTATCATTTTGGTTGAGGGCATGTGATTGCCATTCATGCTGTTCATCAAGCACCTCCAGCAATCCCCCACTCTAGATGCTGACAGCCCTGCACCGTAGTCCCCTTTTCTGAGGTTTCATTTACCAGGGCTCTGTTACCCATAATAAATGGCAGTCAACTGAGGTCTAAAAATATTAAATGGAAAATCCCAGAAATAAACAATTCGTAAGTTTTAAATTGTGAGCCATTCTGAGTATCATGATGAAGTCTCCAACCTTCCCCCTCTTTTCCACCAGGAACATAAATCCTCTCTTTGTCCAGTGTCTCCATGCTTTAGATGCTCCCACTTGTTAGCCAGTTAGTAGCCATCTCAGTTGTCAAATGGGAAAAACACAGGGTTTGTTACTATCCGCAGTTTCAGGTATCCACTGGAGTCCTGTCTGTCCACGTTGGTGTAATCCTTGTTGGATGGATGATGTGCATGATGTTGGCCAATGAGATGGAAGCAGAGGTAATATGTATCATTTCTGGACCATTGCACTTGACTGATGCAAGACTCTCCAGAGCTTTCTCTCTGCCATAGTGCACAGCAGTGTTCCTGATAACCTAGGTCCAACAGTGAAGATGTGTGGGGTGGATCCTATTCTCTCAATATGGACCTGTAGTGAGAATAAAACCTTTGTTATTTTAAAACATTATAATTTTAGGTTGTTTGTTACTGCAGCATAACTTAGCCCATGCTGACTTGAATGGGGGCTTACTGAACTACACAGCCCGTAAAGATCGCCAGAGACACAGAAATGAAAAGATAAGACAGGAGAGCATACAACATCTTTCATGTTTTCGTATGTGTAAGTTATTTCTGCTCCTCATTGTAAAAAACAAACACCTCAATAAAGTGCAAGCAGGAAAGAAAAACATGAGAAGAATGTCAGACATCACTCGTCCATGTTGAAAAGCATGGAAATAGCAGGAGCCACTAATGTCTGAGAAAAAGTTCAGAACCAGCATAGTGGTTGGCTCTTCATTCTCCAGCAAAGAGTAAAGGAAGCTCTTCTTGCACAACTCTTCTAGGACAAATGCCATCAAGATCAGTCTTTAGGGTTCCCATGGTCCCTTAATTGCAAGAGGCTAGAAGGCAGAGTCTCCATGTCCTACTGAGCAAGAATGCCAAAGATAATTTAGAGCAAGTATGTTTATCCAGCAGAAACAGGCAACACAAACAAACAGAAAGTCTGATGGGGGGGGGGGGGTGTGAGGGGGGAAGGTACTATCATAGGAGAAAAAGAGATGATCAGTAAAATTCTGCTTTAGAGAAGGAGAGAAGCAGCATCGGGCTGATAGGAAGATGTGCGTTATGTGATCAGTTTAATCCGTTTTAAGGGCCTTTTGAAAGTAGTTCAGATGGGTTCTGAGGCAAACACTATACTTAGATCTTAAAGATAGAGGTTCTGGTGAAATGTTCTTCGGGAAATTAGCAGAAATTTCATTCTAGCAGGTTTGGATTTTGAAGATAAAAATACCACTGGCTCTGTGAATAGTGGGATACTTAAAGCAGACATGTATAAATTAAGCTAACCTTATGCATATCTTCTCAAAGTGTTATTCTGCTCAGACAACATCAATAATGTATAGCCACGGAAATGAATTGAGGAGGGGAAAGATCTCCTGACTAGCACCTGGTAACTCTTGACCAATTATAATAGAACTGACTCGATTCTACTTCTCAGACAGTTAAATTTGATCAAAAAGATACATCACCAAGAACTAGAGCTGGCCACTCTTACTTGTGGAACATGTTTCAATTTGAATATATTAGCTGTGTCTACATGGGAAGAGGAAATGGAATTCTGGAGCAATGAACTTGGTAATTCAGGCCATAAGCTTATATTTACAAAGAAAACATAAAGTAATTGTGACAAAGTAGGTTGTTCGATTGAGTCACCTAAGATAATTGCTTCAATTCCCTCACCCCACCTTTTTCCATAGCTGTGTAGTCATAGTTTTGGGGAATGATAAGAATATTGTGGATGTTTGAATGTTGTCACACTTAGTGAGAGCCCCAAAGCTATTGTATCTGCAAAACATTTGCCTGCTAGTCATATGTTCTTCTCATCCAATGCTAGGTGATTTAACCAGCACTGTACAGCTACTACAGGCAAGCTAGGTACTACAGGCAAGCTAGGTACTACAGGCAAGCTAGGTACTACAGGCAAGCTAGGTACTACAGGCAAGCTAGGTACTGTGTTTTTCAGGTTCTATCTGTATCTCTCTGGACCTGGGTGATCAAGCCACCTGGATGATGAGAAAAGAGTACAGCATTCTTTAAAGGAATGCCATTCTGCTCTCACAAAGTCAGTGTTCACAACAGGGAGAGGTAGCAACTTAGGGTCCATTTATATGTAACTAAGTGCATCATATTTAATGAGCTTATCACCAAAGATACTAAAATAGGCATCTACTGACCTCTCACGTGCCACGTGAAATTGTAAAGAGGTGGCGCAAAAGAGGTAGTTTGGGCATTCTGAAAGAATCACTTCCTTTCTAGAACCAGTTATCCTCTCCCCAGTTTCTCAGCTTTTCTTCTGAATAGCAATGCTGACGCTTTATTAGTTAATCAATAAGACATGATACAGAGTATGGTTATCATAAAATAATCATACCCTGGAGCATTTTGAGGCACGAGCCACTTGCCTCTAATCAGATTGGGTTGAGATTACCTTTGGATAATCACACTCCTGGGAACTGTCTCATTTCTATTATGAGTACATTTTATAATAGGGGAAAAATGTACATTTCTGCAGGGGGAAAATGAAGTTGGCAGCGCATACCTAGCAATCATTTCAGTTGAGCTGAGAAACATTCCTCTTTTTGAACAAAGTCAAACTATGCTTCGTCTATTCAAGCAATGTCAGAGAAAAGAGGCACCTCACATGCGGTGTGGGAGATGCAATACAATGGAAACTGTATTTTACTTTGGTGTTGCAAGCTTCAAATTATATGCAAACATTCAAAAAGGGCATTTGAAACTTGGCATGCATGTTTATAAATGGCACATTTTGAATCTGGAGTGGGTTTAGGTGTCTAGGTTACAATAACAGATTATCTCCCATGTAAAAATGGAACAAAGACTTTCTTTAGCTTCCTACAGAGAAAGATGTTCATTTCGGCTTCAATTATAATACTAGGCACACTGGAGATTCTGTTAAGAGCAATTTCTGTCTATTCCTCCTTATCCTGACCAGCCAAAAATTTTAATCAAATTATATATATTGAAAAGTTAAAGACAGAAAAGCCCAGTGAGCCATGAAATACACTTTACAACAGTGTGCATAGCACTTAGCCTATTGGTTTTAAATGATGGGAAAATCTATTTAAAATGTTAGATGAACACACTGCAGGCTGCAGAGATGATTATAAACTCTTAGAGCTGTAGGTTTTAATCCTATTTTTTTACACATAGTATTTATATCCAGGAAGTTTTAACATGGGATAAATGATAAAGTAAAAAAGATGGTGAGATACTTATGTTAATTACTCTGTGATGGAAGTACATTTTTGTAACTAATAATGAAAGTGAGAGACAAGAAAGCCAGACATTATTATTGCCATATTGGTAGAATCAGATACCTAATATTGTATGTTATTTTTTTTTTAGTTATAAAGCTCTCATAATAAAACAAAATTATTTCAGGTTGATCTTTTGAATGAAAGAGAAAATGTGGGACAGAGGAAAGAAAAACAGTCTCATTTATGGATTTGTTACATTAGAATTAAATGTAGCTTCTATATGGCAACACTGCACTTGATTAATGATACCCCCTTTCAATGCTGGTTATTTCAAGAGCCTCAGAATGTCTGTCTGGGGTCCAGCAATTGCTTAATCCTTCCTACCATTTCATTTCCTCCGAATTCTACTTGATCTCTGCAAAACAGCAAGGACAGCTGGGCTCCTGGCTTGAAAGAAATAAGGCCTGGCCAGAAAAAAACCAAGTAAGGATTTGGACTAGTCATTAAAAATTCAACTCACAGGATGAGATAGAAGAGTACATTTTTAATTCAGGGAGCAGAAAGGCTCCCCACCTCAGATTTCCCCGTGTTGGTAGATTACTTGTGTTTTCTGCTAACAGTGTCATTTTCCCTTTCCCAGAAGAGCCAAGAGGCAGCCCCAGCACAAACTGTGTTGCCACCCCACACCTCCCAGAATGAAAGTCAGCCGAGGGTGACACAGGTGGAGCTAGAATGAAAGCACCTGAGAACAGGCTCATTCTCTTCTAGAGGCCATGTGAGCCTCCCAGCCTGGCCCTGCCCTGGACGGGGATGGGACTTCTCAGAAGCCTTCTTCCACCATTGTGACATCCCTGGCCCCATTAATTCACTTCCACCTTGACTCTAACATCGCCACTGCCCCAGACAGCTCTCTCTAAGGCCACCGCATAGCTAAGTGAGTGGACTGCACCAACATCTTCCTTAGTTGCTGCTACATTCGTTCTCAGTCACGCTACGTGACATTTCACTATTACTGTCTCTCTCACATTCACTTTGCTAGGTCCTCTTTCTTCCCTAAATATTAAACATCCTCCCAAGACCAAGAGTGCTTTTGGCCCTTCGTTTTCCTCTCTGGGCAATGAACCCTCTCTCGTAGCATCTACTGCGTCAAATCCACAGGTCTGACTTTGACCCATGAATAGCTTATTGTCTTCCACTAACACCCAAACCTGACAAAAACTGAGCTGACTTATTGTGGTGTGTAGAAAGTTCTAAGATGGCTCCCTGTGTGTGATTTCTGCCTCCTGATATTCAGACCTTTGTGTATCCTCTCCTCTTAAGTGTGAATAGAAACTGTGACTTACTTTTCTAATTCACTGAATGTGGCAAAGGTGAAGGAACGTAGCAGATGTAATTAATGTCCTTAATCAGTTGACTTTGAGTTTATCAAAAGGGAGACTACCATAGGTAGACCCAGCCTAATCAGGTGAGACCTTTAAACCTGGGTACAGGCCCTCCCTGAAAGAAGAGACTCAAAGCAAGAGAGACAAACACTCTCCTGTTGACTGTGAAGAAGCAAATGACCATGTTGTGAACTGCTGGTGGAGAGGGCAGCCTCTAGGAGCCGAGGGCCTCTGTCCTATAGTCATTAAGAACTAAGTGCTGCCGGGAATCTGAATAAGCCTAGAAAAGACTCTCAAGCTCCAGATGAGAACATCAGCCGGCTGCCCGTGCAACTCTGAGTAGAGGGCGACTCTGAGTAGAGGAGGACCCAACTAAGCTGTGCCAGGACTCCTGACAGAAATTGTGTATCATATAAATTCAATAGGTGGTGGTAAATTATTTTGCAGCAACAGAAGACTTACCTTTCCAACTGCTTTCTTACTGTCCACTTGGGCTTAGAGCTCTAAAGTTACCTGTGACTCTTTCACCACACACCAAGATCTGTCACTTGTGCTCAGCCAGTATCTACTGAATTCAACTGCATTCCTCTCTTTTATTCAAAACCTTCACTTATTCAGCACATATTTGCTGGATTCTGTGTTCAGCTCTGGATATGCAATGATAAATGAGACAGGTATGGTTCCTGACATTATGCAAAGTAAAATTTAGTGGCTAAAACAAACATTGAACATATAATTGCAAGGTGCTTTTAGAGAATTCTGGAGGGAACTTTAATCTAGTTGGGCTGGGGAGGAGGCAAGGAAGGCCTTACTACCTCAAGCCTCAGTGATTTATATCAGGCTTCTCATTCCTCCAGGCAGTTACACACAGAATTGCTGGGCTCACCTTCCTCAAAGATATTTTCCAACTTCAGGAAATTGTCTTCTGTTTGAAGACTTTCAATGGCTCCCTATTACCTCACAGATACAATAAGGAAAACATTGATAATGTTGTAGAAATGTTATTGTGCCTCATCTAATAAAGGCCCAGAGAGCTATAGAGACTTGAATGAAGCCACAGAAATGGTAGAAACAAGATCAAATTTTCTATAAGCAAACTCTGAATCAAATCCTCTTCCCATACTGTTGCTACCTCTTTGATATTATAAAATGTTTGTAAACATTTTTTTAAATCATAAGTATGGAGCTTACAAATGTTACAGATAAATCAGGTAACATCAGGTAACATCTCCAAATAAAAAGCACTTAACCATTTTTGGCCCTTATCTCAGGAACAATTCGACTAATCTATACGCTTAAAGCTAATCTAGGATCAATGTTTGGTTAATACACCTGCATTCACAAGCCTGTGACTATAAAATGAGCATCACATTTACGGTTATACCTAAATTACAATAACTCTGAAACTCCCACCTGGCAAAGAAGAAAACAGCAGCAGAGGATAATTCTTGGTGCTCCAGCCAGCTCCCCCTTTATAGACCAAGCACTCACTACTAAGTTTGGGATTTTAAACCAGGAACAGCTTTCCTTTTCTTCAAAGAATTGCCCTCAGGAACCTCTTCATTAGGAAGGCTATTCCAACCCTCCACACTTGGGGCTGGGGGGCCAACATCAGCCAATGACTATCTGGAACACGGAGTACAAAAGGCCAATTCTGTGATGTGATCCATTTCCAGAATCCATGCATGGGATCCGATGAAAGCTAACTTCCAGCTGAGACCTCGTTCTTGAATAGCTTTCTTCCCCTTCCCTATCCTGCTTCTCTCATGCACTTCTCCCAGAACAGTACTCAAATCAGTCACTTGGGCAAGAATTCTCACCCCAGGCAAGGCTTTTAAGTAACCTAAGCTCAAATGAGAAACTAACTCTGAGTATTCCTCATTTGTTTCTGTACAACACTGAGGGAGCCTCATAGGTGCCTACTAACCAATCTGTCATGGCAGGCTCATGTTACGTCCTCCACCTTTTCCTTTCCCATGCAGATGTTCTTACCACTGCCCAGGTATCTGGGTGACTGAACTCCACCATGGTTTCTGCTGAAGGCTTGCACTTTGAGAACAACACTGTCCATGCTAAGGATGCTGGTTATTGGAGGTTCCCCAAGCTGGCAGTGGTCAAGATGTTGCAGTCCACCTGACTTCCACACAGAGTTGGAAGAATGGCCTTTTTCTTCACTTTCTAGACACTCATTCATAGAGGGCCCACGGCAGGTCTGCTTTTGCCCAGAGTTTCAGAAGATCTGCTTTCTGGCTTTTATTTCTCTAATCCTGAGGGATCAAGCCCATTTCTAGGGGCAGGTGGCAAAGCTGACGTCATCCCTTTAAAATCTTCTTATAGCCTATGCCTTCAACAGAACACATCCCTCCTATTCCAGCTAAAAAACAAAAGCCCTGTGGTGAGCATGAGTGCATGGGGGAGGAAGCCTTATCTACACCAGTATCTTCTGGCACCCAGTTCAGCCAGCCAAAATTTTTTTTAACTCAGTTTTTATTTTAAGCCTGTATCACGGAAACCTCCTTCCTGAAACTATTTTGGATAGAGAACTTCTGTAAAGAGAACAGATACAACCTGTTTTTGAGAAACTCTTAGTTCATGAAAGTTATTAAAATGTGCTTAGATACACATAGAAAAAACTTTCAAAATACAATTCCTCTAAACCTTACAAAGTTTATTTGGTTTTAAATAAGGAACTTTTATAATGAAATCCAAGAATTTTTTCCATTTCTCTTTCACAGAGATTCAAAGTTTATGTGGTATTTTCTCTAATATGTTATTAAAACAATTCTCAAGCATACAGCAAAGTTGAAAGAATTATATAGTAAACATTTCTATACCCATCATCTAGATTTTGCTATTAAAGTTGTACATATTATACTGGCTTTATCATATCATTTACATCTAACAATCAATCCATCCATCAGTGATGGTGGTTTCATTATTTTTTAAAAAGACATTTCATACTTTGATTTAGAACAAGAAAATATCCCATATTTGGAAATTTAAGTGCAAAGAAATCCTACTGTATATTATCTCTTCAACAATAAAAATATTAGAGGCATAATCTCTTATAGTCTTAAGAAGCCATACTTGCCAGACTGGCCTGGCAAGGAGATCTTAAATTATCTTTAAAATACTAGTTCTGGGAAGAAACGGGCTGCGGGCAAGATGGCTGAATAGGAACAGCTCCGGTTCACAGCTCCCAGCAAGATTGACGCAGAAGGAAGGTGATTTCCAACTGCGGTACCTGGTTCATCTAATTGCAACTGTTTGGACAGTGGGCGCAGCCCAAGGAGGGCAAGCCAAAGCAGGGGGGGGATGTCACCTCACCCAGGAAGCAAAAGGGGCTGGGGGAGCTTCCTCTCCTAGCCAAGGGAAGCCATTAGGGACTGTTTCCTGCACTTGGGCCCAGATACTATGCTTTTCCCAAGATCTTCACAACCCACAGACTAGGAGATTCCCTCTGGTACCTACAAAACCACCAGGGCCCTGGGTTTCCAGCACAAAACCCATCGGCAGTTTGGGCAGAAACCGAACTAGCTGCAGCAGGTTTTTATTCATGTCCCAGAAAAACAGTGGCGCCTGGAACACTGGTGAGACAGATCTGTTCACTGCCCTGGAAAGGGGGCTGAAACCAGGGAGCCAAGTGGTCTGGCTTGGCAGATCCCACCCCCCCACGGAGACCAGCAAGCTAAGATCCAGTGGCTTAAATACTCACAGCCAGCACAGCAGTCTGAGCTCAGCCTGGGTCATTCAAGCTTGGTGGGGGGGGGGGAGGGGCGTCTGCCATTGCTGAGGCTTAGGTAGGCAGGTTCAACACCACAGTGTAAGCAAAGCTGCCAAGAATTCCAAACTGGGTGTAGCTCAATAGCTCAGCAGCTTCAGGCACTGCCTCAATAGATGTCCTCGCTGGTCAGAGCATCTCTGAAAAAAGGCAGCAGCCTGCCAGGGACTTATAAATAAAGCCCCACCTTCCTGGGACAGAACAGCTGGGAAAAGGGATGGTAGTGGGTACAGCTTCAGCAGACCTAAACGTCCCTACCTGGCAGCTCTGAAGAGAGCAGCAGATTTCCCAACACAGCATTTGAGCTCTGATAAGGGACAGACTGCCTCCTCAAGTGGCTCTCTGACCCTCATGTATCCTGACTTGGAGACACCTCCCAGTAGGGGCTGACAGACACCTCATACAGGAGAGCTCTGGCTGGCATCCTGCAGGTACTCCTTTGGGGACAAAGCTACCAGAGGAAGAAACAGGCAGCAATATTTGCTGTTTTGCAATGTCCACTGGTAATTCCCAGGCAAGCAGAGTCTGGAGTAGATCTCCAGCAAATTTCAGCAGACTTGTAGCAGAGGGGCCTGACTGTTAGAAGGAAAACTAACAAACAGAAAGAAATAGTTTCAACATCAACAAAAAGGACGTCCACTCAGAGACCCCCTCCAAAGGTCACTGACCTCAAAGACCAGATGAAGATAAATTCACAAGGATGAGAAGAAACCAGTGCAAAAAACCTAAAAACTCCAAAAACCAGAGCGCTTCTTCTCCTTTAAGGGATCACAGCTCCCCCAACAGCAAGGGAATAAAACTGGACGGAGAATGAGTTTGACAAATTGACAGAAGCAGGCTTCAGAAAATGGGTAGTAACAAACTTCTCCAAGCTAAAAGAGCATGTTCTAACCCAATGCAAGGAAGCTAAGAACCTTGAAAAAAGGTTAGACAAAATGCTAACTAGAATAACCAGTTTAGAGAAGAACATAAACAATCTGATGGAGCTGAAAAACACAGTACGAGAACTTCATGAACCATACACAAGTTTCAATAGTTGAATCGACAAAATGGAAGAAAGGATATCAGAGATTGAAGATCAACTCAATGAAATAAAGCAAGAAGACAAGACTAGAGACAAAAGAGTGAAAAGAAATGAACAAAGCCTCCAAGAAATATGGAAATTTCATGAAAAGACCAAATCTACATTTGATCAGTGTACCTGAAAGTGACAGAGAGTAAAACTAAGTTGGAAAACACTCTTCAGGATATTATCCAGGAGAACTTCCCCAACATAGCAAGGCAGGCCAATATTTAAATTCAGGAAATACAGAGAACACCACAAAGATACTCCTCGAGAAGAGCAACCCCAAGACACATAATCATCAGATTCACCAAGGTTGAAATAAAGGAAAAAATGCTAAGGGCAGCCAGAGAAAAAGATCAAGTTACCCACAAAGGGAACCCCATCAGACTAATGGACTCTCTCTCATCAGACTAATGGGTTTCTCTAGCAGAAATCCTACAAGCCAGAAGAGAGTGGGGACCAATATTCAACATTCTTAAAGAAAAGAATTTTCCATCCAGAATTTTATATCCAGCCAAACTAAGCTTTATAAGTGAAGGAGAAATAATATCCTTTATGGACAAGCAAATGCTGAGAGACTTTGTCACTACTGGGCCTGCCCTACAAGAGCTCCCGAAGGAAGCACTAAACATGGACTGGAACAACCAGTACTAGCCACTGCAAAAACATACCAAATTGTAAAGACCATTGATACTAGGAAGAAACTGTATAATTGCAGGATCAAATTCACACATAACAATATTAACCCTAAATGTAAATGGGCTAAATGCCCCAATTAAAAGACAGAGATTGGCAAATCAGTTAGAGTCAAGACCCATTGGTGTGCTGTATTCAGGAGACCCATCTCACATGCAAAGACACACATAGGCTCAAAATAAAGGAATGGAGGAATATTTCCCAAGCAAATGGAAAGCAAAAAAAAAAGCAGGAGTTGCAATACTAGTCTCTGATAAAACAGTCTTTAAACCATTAAAGATCAAAAGAGACAATGAAGGGCATTACATAATGGTAAAGGGATCAATGCAACAAGAAGAGCTAACTATCCTAAATATATATGCACACAATGCAGGAGCACCCAGATTCATAAAGCAAGTTCTTAGAGACCTACAAAGAGACCTATACTCCCACACAATAATAGTGGGAGACTTTAACACTCCACTGTCAATGTTAGACAGATCAACAAAACAGAAAATTAACAAGGATATTCAGGACTTGAACTCAGCTCTGGACCAAGCCTACCTAACAGACATCTACGGCACCCTCCACCCCAAATCAATAATATATACATTCTTCTCAGCACCACATTGCACATATTCTAAAATTGACCACATAATTGGAAGTAAAACACTCCTCAGCAAATGCAAAAGAATGGAAATCATAACAAACAGTCTCTCAGACCACAGTGCAATCAATTAGAACTCAGGATTAAGAAACTCATTCAGAATCACACAACTACATGGCAACTGAACAACCTACTCCTAAATGACTACTTGATAAATAAGGAAATGAAGGCAGAAATAAAAATGTTATTTGAAACTAATGAGAACGAAGACACAACATACCAGAATCTCTGGAACATATTTAAAGCAGTGTGTATAGGGAAATTTACAGCACGAAAGGCCCACAAGAGAAAGCAGGAAAGATCTAAAATCAACATCCTAATGTCAAAATTTTAAAAATTAGAGAAGCAAGAACAAATAAATTCAAAAGCCAGCAGAAGGCAAGAAATGGCTAAGATCAGAGAAGAACTGAAGGAGATAGAGACACAAAAAAAACCTTCAAAAAATCAATTAATCCAGGAGCTGGTATTTTGAAAAGGTCAACAAAATAGACCACTAGCCAGACTAATAAAGAAGAGAAGAGAGAAGAATCAAACAGATGCAATAAAATATGATAAAAGTGATATCACCACCAATCCCACAGAAATAAAAACTACCATCAGAGAATATTATAAACACCTCTATGCAAATAAAACAGAAAATCTAAAAGAAATGGATAAATTCCTGGACACTTACACCCTCCCAAGACTAAACCAGGAAGAAGTCAAATCCCTGAATAGATCAATAACAAGGTCTGAAATTGAGGCAGCAATTAATAGCCTACCAACCAAAAAAAGTCCAGAACCAGATGGTTTCACAGCCGAATTCTACCAGAGGTACAAAGAGGAGCTGGTACCATAACTTCTGAAACTATTCCAAACAATAGAAAAGAGGGGAATCCTCCCTAACTCATTTTATGAGGCCAGCATCATCCTGATACCAAAACCTGGCAGAGACGCAACTAAAAAAGAAAATTTCAGGCCAATATCCATGATGAACATAGATGCAAAAATCCTAAATAAAATACTGGCAAACCGAGTCTAACAGCACATTAAGAAGCTTATCCATCATGATCAAGTTGGTTTCATCCCTGGGATGCAAGGCTGTTCAACATATGCAAATCAGTAAACGTAATTCATCACATAAACAAAACCAGAGACAAAAACCACATGATTATCTCAATAGATGCAGAGAAGGACTTTGACAAAATTCAACAGCCCTTCATGCTAAAAACTCTCAATAAACTAGGTATTGATGGAAAGTATCTTAAAGTAATAAGACCTATGTATGACAAACCCACAGCCAATATCATACTCAATGGGCAAAAACTAGAAGCATTCCTTTTGAAAAACAGCACAAGACAAGGATGCCCTCTCTCACCACCCCTATTCAACACAGTATTGGAAGTTTTGGTCAGGGCAATTAGGCAAGAGAATCAAATAAAGGGTATTCAAGTAGGTAAAGAGGAAGTCAAATTGTCTCTATTTGCAGATGACATGATTGTATATTTAGAAGACCCTATCTCAGCCCAAAATCTCCTTAAGCTGATAAGCAACTTCAGCAAAGTCTCAGGATACAAAATCAATGTGCAGAAATCACAAGCATTCCTATACACCAGTAACAGACAAACAGAGAGCCAAATCATGAGTGAACTCTCATTCACAATTGCTACAAAGAGAATTAAATACCTATGAATACAACTTGCAAGGGATTTGAAGGACCTCTTCAAGGAGAACACTAAACCACTGCTCAAGGAAATAAGAGAGGACACAAACAAATGGAAAAACATTTCATGCTCATGGTTAGGAAGAATCAATATCATGAAAATGGCCATACTGCCCAAAGTAATATATAGATTCAATGATATTCCCATCAAGCTACCATTGACTTTCTTCACAGAATTGGGACTGTCTTCAAGAATTGGAAAAAACCACCTTAAATTTCACATGGAACCAAAAAAGAGCCCACATAGCCAAGACAATTCTAAGCAAAAAACAAAAAACAACAACAACAAAAAACAAAAAAAACAAAGCTGGAGGCATAACACTACCTGACTTCAAACTATACTATAAGGCTATGGTAGCCAAAACAGCATGGTACTCGTACCAAAACAGAGATATAGACCAATGGAACAGAACTGAGGCCTCAGAAATAATGCCACACACCTACAACTATTTGATCTGTGACAAATCTGACAAAACAAGCAATGGGGAAAGGATTCCCCTATTTAATAAATGGTGTTGGGAAAACTGGCTAGCAATATGCAGAAAGCTGAAACTGGATCCCCCTCCTTATACCTTATACAAAAATTAACTCAAAGTGGATTAAAGATTTAAACATAAGACCTAAAACTATAAAAATCCTAGAAGAAAACTTAGGCAATATCCTTCAGGACACAGGCATGGGCAAATTCTTCCTGACTAAAACACCAAAAGCAATGGCAACAAAAGCCAAAATAGACAAATGGGATCTAATTAAACTAAAGAGCTTCTGCACAGCCAAAGAAACTATCATCAGAGTGAACAGGCAACCTACAGAATGGAAGAACAGTTTTGCAGCTTACACATCTGACAAAGGGCTAATATTCAGAATCTACAAAGAACTTATGCAAATTTACAGGAAAAAAAACCAAACAACACCATCAAAAAGTGAGTGAAGGATATGAACAGACACTTCTCAAAAGGAGACATTTACGCAGCCCACAAACCTATGAAAAAAAGCTCATCATCACTGGTCAATAGAGAAATGCAAACCAAAACTACATTGAGATTGCAAGTTAGAATGGTGATCTTTAAAAAGTCAGGAGACAAAGATGCTGGAGATGATGTGGAGAAATAAGAATGCTTTTATACTGTTGGTGGGAGTGTAAATTAGTTCAACCATTGTGGAAGCTAGTGTGGCAATTCCTCAAGGACCTAGAAATAGAAATACCATTTGACCCAGCAATCCCATTACTGGATATATACCCAAATAATTATAAGTCTTTCCATTATAAAGACACATGCACACATATGTTTATTGCAGTACTGTTCACAATAGCAGACTTGGAACCAACCCAAATGTCCATCAATGATAGACTGGATAAAGAAAATGTGGCACATATACACCATGGAATACTATGCAGCCATAAAAAAGGATGAATTAATGTCCTTTGCAGGGACATGGATGAAGCTGGAAACCATCATTCTCAACAAACTAACACAAGAACAGAAAACTAAACACTGCATGTTCTCACTCATAAGTAGGAGTTGAACAATGAGAACGTATGGACACAGGAAGGGGAACATCACATATTGGGGAGTGTTAGGGTTGGGGGAGTTAGGGGAGGGATAGCAGTAGAAGAAATACCTAATGTAGATGATAGGGTGATGGATGCAGCCAACCATCATGGCATGTAACAAACTTGCATGCTCTGCACATGTACCCTAGAACTTAAAGTACAATAAAAAAAAAAAAGAAAGAAAGAAAGAAAGAAAGCAAAGGGAAAAAACAATAAATGGCTTCCTGAACAATAAAAAAAATACTAGTTCTGGGTGAAGATTGTTTTAAAGCAATGGGTAAAGCAGTCATAAATTAAATCACATTGAAAGTTGAGCAGACTGTCAAGTAAAATTTTAAGTACTAATTCCCTAAAGCCTTTGTGCAGTCATCAGTGTGGGAAGCTATTTTTACTTAATAGTAGGTAAATGTGCCTATTTATTAACTCTTGTGTATGAAGTCAGAAACTGAACTTAGTTACAATGTTAATGCACTACATAGAAACATATAAACCTCTGTAACATTTACATTTATGTAATCAAATCACCTGGAAAGTGTTACATTAGGAGCAATATACTTCATTTTGTGACACCATTTTTCATAGGGATCTAAGCAGAGACAAGTTTCAGCTAGCAAAAAGCAGACATACATTTCGTTTTACTTTCATAAAAGTAAAATTTGTTCATCTTGGTACATATGAAGTAGTTTTATCATTTCAAATAGGATAACCAGAGAGTTCACTCAAAGAAAATTTGGTTGATTGATTTGTTGCTTAAAGTGGCTAGTTCCTTGAGAATGCTATAGGAGAATGGCAATGGTGATGAAAACCAAGTCCCTGCATAAAAACAGAAAACAAGTACACAATTCAACCCAAAAACCATGGACTACATTTATAACCAAACTTGGTTCAAAGAGATATCCCAAAATATGAGTAGGTGAGGCAGCCCACAAGATCTGCCTCATATTAGCATCTGTGCAGAGGGAAGCTGAGAGAAGCTATAGGGCATCTGCCAGATGTGAAAGCAGGAGAGCCCAGAATTCATTGAAAGCATAGCAGGCCAATTAGAAGACAGCAGGTGAAACCAATGGGGTTTTATCTACTCCAATAGTAGGTGATTACAAGGTGCATAGTAAAATCTGAAGAATCCATAAACTTTTGAAAATGATCAGCCAGGGCTCCCTTCCAGGCCAGTGCCCCCACACTATAGCAAAAGGACTGATAGTGAAGCAAACTTCAAAAGGACCAAGACAACAGAGAGCATGGGAAGAAATGGTCCAGATAAAAGTGGGAGAGGGAAGCAAAACCAGGAAATTTAAGAACACAAGCCACCATATTATGTTAACACTATAAGAAACAAGACGTAGCTCTGTGAAGTCAGAAAAACTACCTGAATCAAGCCTTCTTCTAAAAGTTAAGGAAAACTAATGTCACATAAAAATAAACACAGAAGTACTGAAGTCAAATCCCACACTGTTATTGAAAAAATAGAATGAGGAGAATAACATTCCTAGTCAGTGAGAGGATGTCAGAAAGACATGCCCATAAAATAGATAAACTTTAACCTATTACTTCAAAATAATTGAAAAGATATTAAGAAAACAAAACAGAACAATATAAATTAGAAGTAGAAAAATGAGGTGACAAAACTTGAGAAAGAAATAGAAATTAAACAATCACTTTGGAAATGAAGGCTAAAATAGAAGCAGCATGAAAATAAATAAAAAGAAAAGAAAACACCTTAAAAAGAACAGAAAGTGAAAGGGGAAGTTCATTAGAAAGAGATAAAAGTATTTGAGAAAAAAATGAGAGATACTGAAAACAGTCAAAGGAGATCCAATATATGGATAACAGAAATGCTTGAGGAAGAAAAACAAGGCAACAGAACAAACACTAAAAAGTATAATTTAAAAAAATCCTAAAGCAGACAAATATTTGAAACTACATATTAAGCTTAGTAGTCTTTACATAAAAAGAAAAAATTATTTGGGCATCTACCCCTTCTCCCCCCAAAAAGAAAATTAAATTACACATTATCAATCAAACATTTAGAAAGCAATGATTTGTGGCAGGAGAAAATGGAGTAACATATTTAAGATGAGAAAAGAAAATGTAAGCTGAAGATTTAAATCTACTGAAAACATATTTTCCAGTATAAAGAAGGGCACAGACTATTATCAATATGTGACAACTCAAAGAATGTCATTCTGATAAATGTTTCCCTTCAGGAATCTATTAGAGCAGGGGTCTCCAACCTGAAGGTCCACAGACCCAGGGATTTATCCATGGCTGTTAGGAACTGGGCTGCACAGCAGGAGGTGAGCAGCAGGTGAGCGAGCATTACTGCCTGATCTCTACAACCTGTCAGATCAGCAGTGGCATTAAACTCTCATAAGAACGTGAACCCTATTGTGAACTGCTCACGTGAGGCATCTAGGTTGTGCATTCCTTGTGAGAATCTAATGCCTGATGATCTGAGGTGGAACAGTTTCATCCCGAAGCCATACCCTAATCCCTTCTGTTCATGAAAAAATTGTCTTCCATAAAATCTAGAGATTTGTAGAACTTTAAACTTGAGAGAGATGATTTAGGATATCTGTCAGAAGAAATTTCTAAGCAGCAAAGCATTCAAGTGGTGACCTGGGTGCTGTTAAAGGCATTCAGTTTTAAAAGGGAAAAAGAATAAAAATTTGGAAAATTTGCAGCCTGACAATGCAATAGAAAATAAAATTCCATTTTCTGAGAAGAAATTCAAGCTGGCTGCAGAAATGTGCGTAAGTAACAAGAAGCCAAATGTTAATTCCCAAGACAATGGGGAAAACGTCTCCAGGGCATGTCAGAGGTCTTCATGCAGACACTCCCATCACAGGCCCCGAGGCCTAGGAAGAAAAAAAAAGTTTCATGGGCTGGAGCCAGGGTCCCTGTGCTGCGTACAGCCTAGGGACCTGATATCCTGTGTCCCAGCCACTCCAGCCATGACTTAAAGGGGCAAGGTACAGGTTGAGCTGCAGCTTTGGAGGGTGCAAGCCCCAAGCCTTGGCATTTCCCACATGGTGTTGTGCCTGCAGGGGCACAGAAGTCAAGAATTGAGGTTTGGGAACCTCTGCCTAGATTTCAGAGGATGTATGGAAATGCCTGGATGCCCAGGCAGAAGTTTGCTGCAGAGTAGGGGCTCTCATGGAGAACCACTGCTAGGGCAGTGCTCAAGGGAAATGTGGGGTTGGAGCCACACACAGAGTCCCTGTTGGGGCACTGCCTAGTGGAGCTGTGAGAAGAGGGCCACCCTTCTCCAGTCCCCAGAATGGTAGATCTACCAACAGCTTGCACTGTGCGCCTGAAAAAGCCACAGACACTCAATGCCAGCTCATGAGAGCAGCAGGAGGGAGTCCGTACCCTGCAAAGCCACAGGGGCAGAGCTGCCCAAGACCATGGGAACCCATCTCTTGCATCAGCACGACCTGGATGTGAGACATGGAGTCAAAGGAGATCACTTTGGAGCTTTAAGATTTGACTGCCCCACTGGGTTTTAGACTTGCATGGTACCTATAGCCCCTTTGGGCCAATTTCTCCCATTTGGAATGCTTGTATTTCCCCAATGCCTGTACCCCCATTGTATCTAGGAAGTAACTAACTTGCCTTTGATTTTACAGACTCATAGGTGGAAGGGACTTGCCTTGTCTCAGATGAGACTTTGGACTGTGGACTTTTGAGTTAATGCTAAAATGAGTTAAAACTTTGGGAGACTGCTGGGAAGGCATGACTGGTTTTGAAATGTGAGGACATGAAATTTGGGAGGGCCAGGAGAGGAATGATATGGTTTGGCTGTGTCTCCACCCAAATCTCATCCCGTAGCTCCCATAATTCCCATATGTTGTGGGAGGTACCCAGTGGGAGATAATCAAATCATGGGGGTGGGTCTTTCTCTGCTGTTCTCATGATAGTGAATAAGCCTCATGAGATCTGATGGTTTTAAAAATGGGAGTTTCCCTACACAAGCTCTCTCTCTGCCTGCTGCCATCCATGTAAGATGTGACTTGCTCTTTGTTGCCTTCCACCATGATTGTGAGGCCTTCCCAGCCACATGGAACTGTAAATCCATTAAACCTCTTTCTTTTGTAAATTGCCCAGTCTTGGATATGTCTTTATCAGCAGTGTGAAAATGGACTAATATAATCTCTCACTTTAGCTCCCTGGAATCTTTCTCCAAATAAGTCATCTGATTACAGGACTTTGTCTCAGGCTCTGTTTTAGGAGGGAACCAATATTTCAAGAACAAGACCATATTCAATTGTGTTGAATACAGCCAAGAAGCCAAGGTTTGCAGGATGTGATGAGATGGGATTACTGGAAATCCTGATAAGAGCAGTCACAGTGGAGAACTGGAACTTCCTCAATATGAGGAGTTTGAAGAGAATAGGAGATGAGGAAATGGAGACAGAAAATGGTAGACATTCTTTCAAGGGTCCATATTCTGTGGACCTTTGAATTCCAGCTACTCTCTCCTTTTTGAAATATATCACACTTTCCAGTGACTGGGGAAGAGAAGTATAGGCTAATAGCTTGTCCCTACATAGGATCAAGGCAAGGTTTTTTTAAAGCCAGGAGACAGTAGACCATAGGAATGATAAGCATGCCCAACAGAGAGGAAGAAACCCAACAAGAGGGGGAGGGGAAATTGGGAATGACAGCAGGTAGGATCTTGAGCCCAAGTGTAGGGGTTGGCCTTTGGCTAGAACAGGGACCCTTCATTCATAGAGGCAGAGTATAGACAGGCGTGGATATAGGTAGTGTGGTGGCTTAGATGGTGGGAAAATAATGGAATTCGTCTCTGGTTGCTTCTGTTTTCTCAACGAGTTACATTATTAGGTCAAAAGCTAAGGGAGGGCAGTTGGGGGTGTAGAAAGTTTGAGGACAATAAGATGAGGGAAATAATTTTGGAAACTAAGAACACAAACATTGACTTAATCCATTTGCATTGCTATAAAGGAATACCTAAGGCTGGGTAATTTATTAAAAAGAAAAAAAGATTTATTTGAGTCATAGTTCTGCAGCCTGTACAAGAAGCATGATGCCAGCATCTGCCTTTAGTGAGGGCTTCAGGAAGCTTTCACTCATGGAGGAAAGGGAAGGGGAACAGGTATCAAACAGTGAGACAGGAGAAAAGAGGGAGAAGAAGAGGTGCCATGCTCTTTTAACAGTTCTCACAGAGACTAATACAGCAGGAACTCATTCATTATCACAAGGATGGCACTGGCTCATTCATGAGGTATCTGCCCCCATGATCCAAACACCTCCCCACCAGGTCCCACCCCCCGACACTTGGGATCAAATTTCAACATAAGACTTGGAGGAAACAAATATCCAAACTATATCACATATTAAGCAAGTGATAGCTGAGCTGTACCGAGTGCCCATTTATTTGTTTTACTAAAAAGACTGCTAATTAATTTCCCATTTTGGGGGCAGGTGGCTTTTACATCCAGATATTGTTTATTTTTTAAAACTTGCACTTACCAACATGATGGAGTAGGAAAAATTATAATAAAGAACAAAATGGAAACCCAGCGTCTCAGACCAAAAGCAAGGTGCCAGGAACAGCCAAGGGAAGGATGACTGCTCAAAGGACCATGATCCCAATGAGGAACATTTAATTTGGGTCATATAATTGGTTCAATGTCATCAATGTACATCAAAAAACTCCTGTTGCAAATGTACAGATGTTTTTTTAGTAAAAGTATGCTTTAAAATATATATTTTCCCCAAAACAAAGCATTAGATAGAATTATAATCTTTCCTCTACCAGCAGCTCAGAAAAAGAAAAGTTGTATGAGTTTATTGCAGTGGTAGAGGTGAGACTCATTAACTAACTGTAGGCTTCCCAAACTATAAGCCTGAGTAGAGAAGTTTCTAAGTACCACACTGAGCAGTGACATCATTGTTTCCCTAGTTACCCAATGTGGAGGCAGAAATGAATAATCTAGAAATAAATGCAATAACTGATGGGGTGGGAGTGTTATTACTTTTTATGGCCATGAGATCTGTAATCCCTGTAACTCAAAATGTGGTCACTCAAAACATGTAACCAAAAAATGTTATGGGGCATGTTGACTCATTGCTTATGGTACTGGCAAAATATGTTCTATATTCATTTACTTTTGTGGGAGCTGAAAGTAGCTGTTTCATTGGCTATATCTGAAGTCCTGAATTAGAGTTTTGTGTATATGTCAACACAAAAATATACACATATTTTGTATATTGCAAAGAGCTAGTAGATAACAAGTATCTAGTAAATATCACAAGATTATAAAATATGTATGTGCTTATTTATACAATACTCATGGCTCATTCCATTCATTTAGTTAAATGACACCAACTCATGACACTCAAAAGCTGAAACAATCCTATTGCCACCCTGATATGAAACTTTTCACTTTTCTTTTGTGCTTATTGTAATATGTAACCATCAGGTAGTCCGTTTTTTTAAGGTGATTGTCTTTCACAATCGTCTTGAATACTTTTTGGCACAACTCTAATAGGTAAGCTAAAACGATTATTCTCATTTTAGGAGTGGAAAACTAAAGAGCATAAAGTTTAAATGTTCCAAGCAAACTCATCTTTTATTGTTGTTATAAATACCTTTGTTTCAAGGTGCATCTGAGATCAATAGCCAAAGAAGATAGCCTCTGAACAGTGCTTCACTGTCACATCCCGGGTGTGGAAAGTTGTATTTGAGTGCTGGGTCAGATAAATGTTAACTAGAAGCTAAAGCATGAAGACTACGGCTAACAGACACAGTGCCAAAAGTTCAGCCTAGTAACTACTCATCATGCCTGAACAAAAAGACATTTTATACCAGAAGTGTGGAAAAGGAATTTTTGCAGTTTTGCTAGAATCCTCGTTGCAGTGTTTAACAATGTTAAATTATTTAGATAATAATTTTTCTAGTTTTCAGTTTACCTAATAGTAAGTTTTTGATTATTTTATGGAGCTTTTTTTTTTTCAGTCAGAACAACATTGTTCCTGTCTTTTCAGTTTATTATTCCCAAATAAAAAACTAACCTCTGCCGGGTGTGGTGGCTCATGCCTGTAATCCCAGCACTTTGGGAGGCTGAAGCCAGCGGATCACGAGGTCAGGAGATCGAGACCATGCTGGCCAACGTGGTGAAACCCCGTCTCTACTAAAAATACAAAAATTAGCTGGGTGTGGTGGCACCTGCCTGTAATCCCAGCTACTCAGGAGGCTGAGGCAGGAGAATCGCTTGAATCAGGGAGTCAGGAGGTTGCAGTGAGCTGAGATTACACCACTGCACTCCAGCCTGGCAACAGAGTGAGACACCATCTCAAAAAAAAAAAAAAAGAAAGAAAGAAAGAAAAAAAAAGTTTAACCTCTCTTCAGAATTTTAGGGCTGTGTACTATAGCCATCAGTTTAATAAAAATCTGTGCAGGGTGAGGGGCCAAGATAACCAAACAGAAACAGCTGCTGTGGAGGCCTCCACTCAGAAAGAAAATGGTGAATGAATCCTGTACCAGCAACTGAGGTATCCAGGTCCTCTCACTGGGACTGACTAGGCAGTTGGCGCAACCCCCAGAGAGCAAGGAAAAGCAGGGTGGAGTGATGGCCCACCCAGGAGCTGCAAAGGGCAAAGGGAACTCCCACCCCCAGCCAAGGGAGGTGGTAAGCGATTGTGCTACATGGACTGAGAAACCACACTTTTTCCACAGATCCGTGCAACCCATGGATCAGGAGACCCCCTCTCATGAGCCCACACCACAAGGGCCTTGGTTCCCAACACAGAGCTGTGTAGGTTCTCCATGGCCATTTGGCTGGAGACTGCTTAAGGCTACCAAGTTCCCAGGGGCTTGGGCAGCTGTCATCACTGCAGCTGCTTGCTGCCTAAGATCAATTGAGCTCCCAGGGGGAAGGGCAGCCATTATCACTGTGGCTGCCTGCTGCCTAAGATGACTGAGCTCCCAGGGGGAGGGGCAGCAGCCACCACTGCAGCTCCAGTTTTCCGGTTTTCCCCTTATGGTCCTGTGAAGAGGTTGGGTGGTTTGGACCCAGGAGGAATTCCCCACAGCGCAACACAGTGGCTGTGGCAGATCATGGCCAGACTGCCAGACCCTGACCCATCCCTCCTCAACTGGCCGGCCTCCTTGTGGGAATTTTAGCTACTCAGGCTGGGGGTTTACAGTCAGAATTCTCATCTCCCTGGGACAGAGTCCCTTAGAAAAGGGGCAGCCATGGTCTCTGCAGATCAGTAGACTTAGTCTTTCCCCCTGGTGTCTCTGAGGAATCTGGGCAGTCTGGATGAGTGGGATTCCCCCAGCACAGCACACCCCATCCACCAAAGGGCAGCTAGAATGTGTTGTTAAGCAGGTCTCTGATCCCTTGCCTCCTGATTGGGTGAGACCCCCACAACAGGAGTTGCCAGAAACCTTATACAGGAGCATTCCCACTGGAATCAGGTTGGTGCCCCTCTGGGACAGAACTCCCAGAGGAAGGAGGAGGCAGCTATCTTTGCTGTTCTGCAGCCTCCACTGGTGACACCTCCAGGTGTGGGAGGGACCCAGGCAACTAGAGTCTGGAGTAGACCTCCAGCAAACTGAAGCAACCACACAGAAAAGGGGCTGGACTATTAAAAGAAAATCAAACAGAAAGCAACAACAGTATCAACAAAAAAGTCCCCCACAGCAACCCCATTCAAAGGTCAGCAGCCTCAAAGTTGAAGCTAGATAAACTCATGAAGAGAAAGAATCAACAAAAAAATGCTGAAAACTCAAAAAGCCAGAGTGCCTCTTCTTTTCCAAATGATTGTAACACCTCTCCAGCAAGGGTACAGAACTAGGAGGAGGCTGAGATAGATGAATTGACAGAAGTTGGCTTCAGAAGGTGGGTAATAATGAACTTTGCTAAGCTAAAGCGTCATATTCTAACCAGATGCAAAGGAGCTAATAACCATGATGAAACATTACAGGAGCTGTTAACCAGAATAACCAGTTTAGAGAGGAATATAAATGACCTGATGGAGCTTAAAAACCCACAAGAACTTCACAATACAACTGCAAGTATCAATAGCCAAATAGACCAAGCAGAGGAAAGAATGTCCCAGCTTGAAGACTATCTTGCTGAAATAAGACAGGCAGGCAAGATTAGAGAAAAAAGAATGAAAAGGAATGAATGAAACCTCCAAGAACTATGAGATTAT
This sequence comes from Ateles fusciceps, assembly GCA_036589455.1. Taxonomy (NCBI): domain Eukaryota; kingdom Metazoa; phylum Chordata; class Mammalia; order Primates; family Atelidae; genus Ateles; species Ateles fusciceps. The sequence continues at coordinate 4,156,685 of JAZHEH010000904.1, forward strand.
TGAAAAAGAACTGAACTTACAACTGATTGGGGTACCTGAAAGAGACAGGGAGAATGAAACCAAGCTGGAAAACACACTTCAAGATCATCCAGGAGAACCTCCCCCAACCTAGCAAGACAGGTTAACATTCAATTATACAAAATCCAGAGAACACCGTTAAGATACTCCATGGGAAGATCAATCCCAAGACACATGATAATCAGATTTTCCAAGGTTAAAATGAAGGAAAAAATGCTAAGGGCAGCCAGAGAGAAGAAGACCAGGTCACCTACAAAGGGAAGCCCATCAGACTAACAGTGGACCTCCTGGCAGAAACCCTACAAGCCAGAAGAGACTGGGAGTCAATATGCAACATTCTTAAAGAAAATAATTTCCAACCCAAAATTTCATATCTGGCCAAACTAAGCTTCATAAGTGAAGAAAAAATAAAATCATTTTCAGACAACCAAATACTGAGGGAATTTATCACCTTCAGGCCTGCCTTGCAAGAGCTCATGCAGGAAGCACTAAATACGTAAAGGAAAAATCATTACCAGCCACTACAAAAATACACTGGAGTACAAAGACCAAGAACACTGTAAAGGAACTACATCAACAAGTCTGCAAAATAACCAGCTAGCATCATGATGACAGGATCAAATTCACAGATAACAATATTAACCTTAAATGTAAATGGGTTAAATGCCCCAATTAGAAGATACAGAATGGTAAGCTGCATAAAAAGTCAAGACCCATCAGTGTGCTGTATTCAAGAGACACATGTCACGTGCAAAGACACACATAGGCTCAAAATAAAGGCATGGAGGATAATTTACCAAGCAAATGGAAAGCAGAAAAAAGCAATGATTGCAATTCTAGCTTCTGACAAAAAGACTTTAAACCAACAAAAATTGAAAAGACAAAAAAGGACATTACATAATGGTAAAGGGTTTGATTCAACAGGAAGAGCTATTTTAAATATATGTGCACCCAATATAGGAGCACCTAGATTCATAAAACAAATTATTAGAGACATACAAAGGGACTTACACTCCCACACAATAACAGTGGGAGACTTTAACACCCCATTATCAACATTAGACAAAGTATTGAGGTAGAAAAGTAATGAAGCTATTCAGGTCTTAAACTCAGCTCTGGATCAAGTGAACCTGATAGACATGTACAGAACTCTTCACCCCAAAACAAGATAATATATATTCTTCTCAGTGCCACATGGCACCTACTATAAATTGGTCACATTATTGGAAGTAAAACACTCCTCAGCAAAATCAAAAGAACTGAAATTATGACAAACAGTCTCTCAGAACACAGCACAATCAAATTAGAACTTAATATTAAGAAACTCCAAAACTCAAAACCACACAATTATATGGAAATTGAACAACCTGCTCCTGAATGACTCCTGGGTAAATAATAAAATTAAAGCAGAAATCAAGAAGTTCTTTGAAACGAATAAGGACAAAGAGACAATCTACCAGAATCTCTGGGACATGGCTAGAGCAGTGTTAAGAGGGAAATTTATAGCGCTAAATGCCTACATCAAAAGGCTAGAAATAAATCAACACCCTAACATCACAATTAAAAGAACTAGTGAACCAAGAGCAAACAAACCCCAAAACTAACAGAAGACAAGAAATAACCAAGATCCGAGTGGCACTGAAGGACAGAGAGACATTAAAAAAACCCTTTGAAAAATTAACAAATCCAAGAGTTGGTTTTTTGAAAAAAATAATAAAATGGATAGACTGCTAGCTAGACTAATAAAGAAGAAAAGAGAGAAGAATCAAGTGGACACAATAAAAAATTATAAAAGGGATATCACCACTGACCCCACAGAAATACAATCATCAAAGAATACTATAAACACCTCTATGCAAATAAACTAGAAAATCTAGAAGAAATGGAGAAATTCCTGGACACATACACCCTCCCAAGATGAACCAGGAAGAAACTGAATCCCTGAATAAACGAAAAATCAGTTCTGAAGTTCTGACATTCAGGCAGTAATAAATAGCCTACCAAATAAAAATGTCCAGGACCAGACAGATTTACAACTGAATTACGTCAGAGATATGAAGAGGAGCTGCTACCGTTTTTTTCTGAAGCTATTCCAAACCATTGAAAACTTATTTCATGAGGCCATCATCATCCTGATACCAAACCCTGGCAGAGACACACAAAAAAAGAAAACTTCAGGTCGATATCCCTAATGAACATAGATGCAAAAACTCTCAATAAAATTTGGCAAACAGAATCCAGTAGCACATCAAACAGCTTATTTACCTCGATCGAGTCAGCTTCATCCCTGGACTACAAGGCTGGTTCAACATAAACAAATCAATAAACATAATTCATCACATAAACAGAGCTAAAGACAAAGCCACCATCATCACGACGATATGTCAGAACAGGTTATATAAATCATATCGTTCAGACCAAGAGAACTTTATACAGGATTACGACCGATGTCACAAACTGATCGAGAGCAAAGCTATTCACCGAGAAGCAGCCACCGGACCAACCCAATGGCTAGTTAACATTTCCTCTTCCAAAGCCAATAAACATGTCCATCCCATTCCATTCACATGTCCAGGTTGTGGCCCATGTTCAGAAAAGCAAGCCACCAAGTAGTCAACACCGCCACCCACCAAAGCCACACCGCCTTCACCTCAAACTCTACACAAAGGAGTTTCAAAGGAAGCCATGTGAGATTATAGCCATCAAGAAGAAGTAATAAAAGTTGATAATGTTATGTTCAATCGATCAAAATGAGAGAATGAAGCCTTAGCCAAATGTCGCTTTTCAACACAAGTCGTCAAGGCGTGATGATAACAAACAAGTCAGGAAGAGGTTGTTAGCCAGAAGCCACAAGGAGGAAGAATGAAGCAGGTCAGGAGATCGAGGTTATATCCATCAAGTGATCACCCTTCATCCAATTGAGAAAGTTCACCACCGACCAACACAACGCCCTACCAAGCCAAAAAGTCATTCAATGCCAACACTCCAAGGCTATAAGTATAGCCACAATCATGCCACCCTTCAAAGTAGCATAAGACAATTGCGCGGACGACACACACAGCCACCAAATATATATATATATATATATATATAGGAGGATAAAATAATCTTCATACCATCCAAAACCACATCACAGTGCGGTTCACAAACCGGATAAGAAGTATGTGTGTATATTTCAATTCAAGAAATATGTTGTGTTGTCGCCAAAACCTCCATATACGTTGTTGTGTAGTTATAGGCAAATACGAGTCAAGGCTCGGCGACTTCATCGACGACTGCCAAAACTGATCAAACAATTAAACCCTACAATAAAAACCAATAAACAAATTAGCCACCGACACAGCACTGAACACTCCATGACCGGAGGTTAAAAGCAATTGCAACAAAATAAAAATTGACAAATTGTGATCTAATTGTCTAAAGAAATGTCCACTCAGAAAAAAACTATAAGAGGGGTGAACAGATAACCTACAGAATGGGAAAAACTTTGGCACTCATGTCCATCTACAAAATTACTATCCAGATACACAAAGCAGTTAAAAAATTTCAAGAGAAACACCCCATTAAAAGTGGGCAAAGGCTGAACAGACACTTCTCAAAGGAAGACATTTATGGGTCTAACAAACATGAAAAAAAGCTCATCAGTGAAGATCATTAGAGAAACACAAATCAAAACCACAATGAAATACCATCACACACCTGTCAAAATGGCAATTACGAAAAGTCAAGGAACAACAGATGCTGGTGAGGCCGTGGAGAAATAGGAATGCTTTTACACTGTTGGCGAGAATGTAGATTAGTTCAAACATTGTGGAACATGATGTGGCAATTTCTAAAGACCTGGAACCAGAAATACCATTTGACCCAGTAATCCCATTACTGGGTATATACCCAAAGGGATATAAATCATTCTATTATAAAGATACATGCATGTGTATGTTCACTGAAGCACTATTCACAATAGCAAAGACATGGAATCAACCCAACTGCCCATCAATGATAGACTGGATAAAGAAAATGTGGTACATATACACAATGGAATACTATGTAGCCATAAAATGGGATGAGATCACGTCCTTTAGAGGGACATAGATGGATCTGGAAGCCATTATGTTCAGCAAACTAACACCGGAACAAAAAACCAAACATCGCATGTTCTCACTTATAAGTGGGAGCTAAACAATGAGAACACATAGACATAGGGAGGGGAACAATACACACTGGGGCCTCCTGTTGGTGGGGGTGGACAGCATCAGAATAAATAGCTAATGCATCTGAACCTGTTCCATCTCAGGCATGCTCTCTAGGTACTGCTGTCACCTTGAAGTCTCCTTTCGCCATCCTGGAGACTCTCCTTGTCTAGGTTTCTTGGGTCCCAGGTCTTCCTCTTTCTTGCCTCACGTCCTTGTTTTGGTGGAGCACATCCTCCTATAGCTTCTAGAGAAAGTGTGCAAGGGAAATGGACTTCTAGAGATCTTCATCCTGCTCTCACACTTTTTGATGGGTGTGAAATTGAAATTGAAAAAATCATTTTCCTTCACAATTTGGAGGCACTTTTTCATTGTCTTATCACTTCTACTGCTATGTTTTGAGAAATGTGGTGCTATTCTGATTCTTGATCCTTTTATGAAACTCATTTCGCCATATCTCTGGAGATTGTAGGATTTCCTCATCATCCCTAATGCTCTGAAACATCGTGATGATATGAAATGGTGTAGGTCTATTTTAGAGCATTGTGCTGGGTAAACATGCCTTTCAGTTCTGAGGAATCCTCTTAAATTACTTTTTATACTTTCCTTGCCTTCATTTTCTCTGTTTCCTCTTTCTGGAGCTCCTATTATTTAGGTATCATATTAGGTCTTCCAATTTTCTCATTTTTATCTCCTACTTTCCATATATTTCTGTTTTTATAATTTAACCTTTTGCAATATTTACTAAATTGTGCCTTCAACATCTATCTCCTATTTTATGTAAACTCCCTTCATATTTACTACTGCAATTTTAACTTCCAAAAGCTTTTTCTTTTTTTTTCGGTTCTGTGATTTTTTTTTTTTAACATAGCAATCTGTTCTTATTTTAATTAAAGTAGCAACTTCTCTTATGTTTCTGAACTTGATGGTGTACCTCTCTCTGAAGTGCCCCCCATTTCCTCTAAGTATGTTTGGTGTCCGTCATATCAAGAGGGTGTCCTTGCGCTTCTGGTATTCTACCACTGCTTTGCTGAAACCAAAAGTTGTCCACCAGAAAGCTGATTAGAAACTCTGTGCATGTGCACATAGCTTGTTGGCTATAGTCTTCACTGTAGGGCAATTTAGCTGAGCCCATCCCTTGGGGCATGCCCAAGGTCAACATGTCATTCCTTGAGGAGTTCCTGATGTCAGGGTCTTAGTTCTTTTCTCTCCCCCCCAACAAGATTTCTGTTTTTCCAGCAGCATGTTGGTTTGACAGCCAGCTGTCTGGGAACTGAGAGGGTCAGGGGCAGTTGCTGTACAAAGTGGGAAAAGGATAAAAGAATAATTGCTTCATTAACACACTGTCATTGAAGCCTTAACCTCATCTTCACCCTCGCTTTGCAGAGATACCTGGTTCTTGGGGGGATTTTGTAATGTAAATTGAGTTTCTGCTCAGCTTTCCTCACTAACAGTTTAAAAATCTGCTTTCTCCAGTCCACTAAGTCCAAAATTTTGAGACTGTTTTCTTCTTTCCTGTTCTCCCTTTTATTATATGTTGTGCCTTTAACTAGAAATTTGACTTAAGCTTTTTAAAAGATTGTCAGATCAATTCAACAAACATATACTGAGCACCTATCATGTGCCAGGTTCACACATTCATCACATTAACGTATCTGTGGGCTTTTTGGCTCTTATTAAATGCTGATCTGGATTGATAGATGTTTTCTGAGCTTCTATTGTTCTCATTGAAGCCACTGGGCTACTTTATCCAGCTTTTATGTCTTTTGTTTATTATATTATCTCTAGGGTGCCATTTGTTCTTTTTCTTATCTTCTGTCAACTGGAAACGTCTTCCCCATCTTTCAGATTTAAGTACATAAACTATTTCAAAGTCTGTGTCTTCTTTCTATGTAAGAATGCCTCCTTTACCAATCTGCAATAAATAGAGAGGACTTAACCTCCAATTAGTTAATAAAATTACTGCCAATTTGTGTTCAAGCTAAAAATGGATCATCCTCTCCACTCCGATTGGACAGTGCCATGATTCTTCCTGTGTCACAGACCTGATAATAGTGATTCAGAGGTATTATAATTAATCACATTGTCCATTAACATTATTATTTACTAGCACCCACTGTGTAGCAAGGACTGTACTAGGAGTTTTCATATGTGTCAGACAGAATTGTTTTCTGGAGGCATAGTGTCTGGATCACATAGTTATTAGCTATGTGACCTTGGATAAATTATTTCTTTGTGCTTTGTTTCCTCATCTGAAAAACAAGTAAGATAATGGCACCTACGTCAAATTACAACTGTTTCTTCTGTAATATGAATATAATAGCAAGTCCTCCAAAAAATCATTTTGGATATTATATGACCTATGTCAAGTCCTTAGTATGGTACAATCATGGCTTCCCAACAATCCCCCAAAGTCTTAATTCATTTCAGCATAAACTCAAAAGTCCAAGTCCAAAGTTTCATCTGAAACAGGCAAGTTCCTTCTGCCTATGAGCCTATAAAATCAAAAGCAAGTTAGTTACTTCCAAGATACAATGGTGCATTGTAGGCATCATGTGTAATCTGCCTTCATGACTGTTATCTTATCATTATTTTTATCATCATCCCATTGAACAGATGAGGACATGGAAATATTAAAAAGTTGATTTAATTTCTCCATGGCTGCATAGTTAGGCAACAGCAGAACTGGAATACACTCAGGTAGTTCAATAATACCTTTTTCAAAGTCTCAATATAGAACATGTCCATTAAAAATTTAGGTTTTAAGTCATTGATTACATATTTATTATTTTCCAGTTATGTATGGATACAGTGAATAAAACAGTTTAAATCGAACAAGACAGACTCACTAGGAAGGATGAGAGGAGAAAGTGAGGAGTGTGTCCATGTATATTACTCTATTCTCACACTGCTGTAAAGATCTACCTGAGACCAGGTAATTTATAAAGAAAAGAGGTTTCATTGACTCACAGTTCCACAGACTGAACAAGAGGCATGGCTGGAGAGCCCTCAGGAAACTTACAATCATGGCAGAAGGTCAAAAACAGAGCAAGCACATCTTCACATGGCAGTTAGAGAGAAAGAGAGCAAAGGAGGAAGTGTCACACACTTTTAAACCGTCAGATCTTGTGAGAGCTCACTATCATAAGAACAGCAAGGACAAAACCTGCCCCCATGATCCAATCCTCTCCAACCAGATCCCTCCTCGAACATTGGGAATTACAATTCAATATGAGATTTGGGTGGGGACACAGAGCCAAACTATTATTCTGCCCTGGCCTCTCCGAAATCTCATGTCCTTCCCACATTTCCAAACACAATCATGGCTTCCCAACAGTCCCCCAAAGTCTTAATTCTCTCTGGCATTAACTCAAAAGTCCAAGTCCAAAGTTTCATCTGAGACAAGGCAAGTTCCTTTTGCCTATGAGCCTATAAAATGAAAAGCAAGTCAGTTACTTCCAAGATACAATGGGGATACAGGCATTGGGTAAATGCTCCCATTCCAAAAGGGAGAAATTGGCCAAAACAAAGGGGTTACAGGTCCCATGCAAGTCTGAAACCTAGAAGGGCAGTCATTAAATCTTAAAGCTCCAAATGATCTCCTTTGACTCCATGTCTCATATCCAGGCTACACTGATGCCAGGGGTAAGCTCCCAAGGCATTGAGTAGCTCTGCCCCTGTGGCTGCTTTCACTGACTGGCATTGAGTGCCTATGGCTTTTCCAGGTGCATGGTGCAAGTTGTTGATGGATCTGGATTCTGGGGTCTGGAGGATGGTGGCCCTCTTCTCACAGCTCCACTAAGCAGTGCCCCAGTGGGGACTCTGTGTGAGGGCTCCAACCCCACATTCCCCCTCTGCACTGCCCTAATAGAGGCTCTCCATGAAGGCTCCACCCCTGCAGCAGACTTGTATTAGTCCATTTTTCACACTGCTATAAAGAAATACCCAAGACTGGCTAATTTATAAGGGGGCAATTTATAAGGGAAAGAGGTTGAATTGACTCACAGTTCCACATGGTTGGGGAGGCCTCAGGAAACTTACAATCATGATGGAAGATGAAGGCGAAGCAAGGACCTTCTTCACGTGACAGCAGGAGAGAGAAGTGCAAGTGAGGAAGTGGCACACTTTTTAAACCATCAGATCTCATGAGAATCCCTCACTCTCATGAGAACAGCATGAGAGAAACTGCCTCCATGATCCAATCACCTTCCTCCCTCAACACATGGGGATTACAATTCAAGATGAGATTTGGATAGGGACACAGAGCCAAACCATATCAAGACTTCTGCCTGGGCATCCAGGCATTTCCATACATCCCATGAAATCTAGGCAGAGGTTCTTAAACTTCAACTCTTGTTTTCTACATGCCCACAGGCCCAACCTCATGGAAGTCATCAAAGCTTGGGCTTGCACCCTCAGAAGCAATGGTACGAGCTGTACCTTGACTTCTTTTAGCCACAGCTAGAGCTGAAGCATCTGGGATGCAGGGCACCGTGTCTTAAAACTGAATGGGACCTTGGGCCTGGCCCACAAAACCATTTTTCCCTCCAGGTCTGTGATGGGAGGGGCTACTATGAAGATCTCTGAAATGCTCTGGAGGCATTTTCCCCATTGTGTTGGCTATTAACATTCGGCTCTTCTTTAATTATGCAAATTTCTGCAGCCTTGAATTCCTCCCAAGAAAATGGATTTTTCTTTTCTACTACATGGTCAGGCTGCAAATTTTCCAAACTTTTATGCTCTGCTTCCCTTTTTAATATAAGTTCAAGTTGCAGATTATTTCTTTGTTTATGCAAATGAGCACAGGCTTTTAGAAGTAGCCAGGCCACATCTTGGATGCTTTGCAGCTTAGAAATTTCTTCCACCAGATACCCTAAATAATCTTTCCAAGTTCAAAGTTCCACAGATCTCTAGAGCAGGGGCACAATGCCACTAGTCTCTTTGCTAAAGCATAGCATGAGTGACCTTTACTCCAGTTCCCAATAAGTTCCTCACTCCATCTGAGACCACCTCAGCCTGGACTTCACTGTCCGTAACACTATCAGCATTTTAGTTACAACCACTCAACAACTCTCTTGGACATTCCAAACTTTCCCTCATCTTTCTATCTTCTTCTGATCCCTCTAAATTGTTTTATTCTCTGCCCATTGTCCAATTCAAAAGTTGTTTCCACATATTCAGGTATCTGTATAGCAAGACCCCATTTCTCTGGTAACAATTTTCTGTATTAGTCCATTTTCATACTGCTATAAAGAACTACCTGAGACTGGGTAACTTATAAAGAAAAGAGGTTTCATTGACTCACAGTTCCACAGGCTGTACAGTAGACATGGCTAGAGAGGCCTCAGGAAACTTAAAACATGGCGGAAGGATGAAAGGGAAGCAAGCACATCTTCACATGGTGGCAGGAGAAAGAGACAGAATGAAGGGGGAAGTTTCACATACTTTTAAATCATCAGATCTTGTGAGAACTCACTATCATGAGAATAGCAAAGGGGAAATCTGTCCCCATGATCCAATCTCCTCCAACCAGGTCCCATCCCCAACATTGGAAATTACAATTCAACATGATATTTTGGTGGGGACACAGAGCCAAACCATGTCACCATGCAATGGGGCACTCTGGCACATGGTATCAGCCTGGGTGGCATGAGGAGGGCATGCATTGAGGGGTAGAAGGGGAATTAGCACTTGCAGCCCTTGGCAGAGTTTCAGAGCCCAAGGGAGGTGAAGAGGGCACTTGTATGGGAGAGGCAGCAGTGACAAAGGAAAATGGGTTACATATAGAGACATTAACCAACTAAGGAAGTACATGAAAGATAATGGGAGAGGGGGTTTCTCATTGTCAGGGTAGGGAGTTACAGATATGGAAAGGATGAAAACTAGAATCGACTTTGTGGTGTTCATTTGGAATTGAGGGTATTGGTATGAACTGTGTATCTGTTGAAGAAATGGACATCACAGTTTATAACCTTCTCACAAAGAAAACTCCAAGCACAGATGGCTTCAGAGCAAATTCTCCCAAACATTTAATGAATAAATAATAACAATTATACACAAACATTTCCAAAGAATAGAGCAGAAAATACTTCCCAACTCATTCAATGAAGCCAACATCACCATGATACCAAAAATAGGACAGATATTACAGCAAAGGAAACTACAAACCAGTATCCCTTATGAACATAGAGTAAAAATTCTAAACAAAATTTTAGCACATAAAATACAAAAACATATTAAAGGTATAAAAAGATAGTACATCATAACCAAGTGGGGTTCATCTGAGAAACGTAAGATTGGTTTAACATTAAAAAATGAATCAATGGAATTCATCATGCTAATACACTAAAAGAGAAAAACATGATTATCTCAATAGATGAAGAAAAGGCATTTGACAAAATCCTGCTAAGATTCTGTTCTACCTCATTAAGTACAACCTCTGTTGAGAAGGATCATTTGAGAAGGAGAAACACTGATAACTGTCTATTGTATTCTTCAAGATATTCAAAGCTAGGACTCCACAGTCATTATGGTTACATGTTGCTCAAGCATATATTCTAACTTTCACTTACCTCTTACCTAAATGCGTTAGATTATCATTTAACTCGTTGTTTCCCAAACTCTGTTCCTTGAAACAGTAGCATTCCTTGAAATATGAGGCCCTTTTTGGAACCTCAAGATGCACATTAACATATTAAAAATATAAGTCCAGGGAAGAAACCATATCCAGGATATTTTTATTTCATGTGAATTTCAACCATTGGTGTCTTATCAGGGGAATTATTCTATACTTACTAATAGAAGCATTTTATTTTGACCCATCCATCCATTCTTGCTTATATATTATGTAATATGTATAGGAGCTTATAACAAAAATAGCATGGCTAGAGCAGTCTGGGAAAACTTGGTGGAAGGGTGAATGGGTAAATGTCCTGGACTCTTGCCTGCTGCCTGTTTACAGTAATCTTCCTTAAACACCACTTTCCTCCCAATGCTTCTCTGCCTGTGTAACCTCCGACACACATCAACTCTGTATTCTGCCATGGAAATTAGTAACTTTTCTTAGATATTTTCCCAATTCTTTGGTTTTAATATCTTTTAAATGTATAAAAGAATATAAAATGCTTACTCTAGATTAATAAAAACAATCTGTTACCAAGAAAATGTTTTAAAACCACAGAAGAGATCAATGAAAAAGATAACTTTTAGTTGTCCTGGAGAAGCCCTTTAAGGGGTTTCTCTCCATAACCCAGAGAAAGCCATGTGATGAAAATGAAAATTCTTCTGGTGTTTGCTAACACAGTGTTTCTTTCTATAAGCACGGAAAAAATATTAAAAAGAATTGTGTCCTGTGAGAGGTGAATCTATAAAGAAGCTGGGCATCAAGTCATAAACCTACCACAGGAAAGTAAAATAAAAAGGGAAACCCAGCAGAGCATTTTCCTTTTGTGTGTTCAGGGCATTAGTGAATTACTCTTTGTGCAAAGCACTGCACATCTGGGAAGTGAATAGTTTAAATAAGGTAGTAATATATTTAAGAGCGCCTTTTGAAAGTTACAATCCCTAAGGAAGATAAACCACAGAATACTTTCATTGCAAAAAAGAATTCAAACATATTTGTTGTAACAAAGGAGCAAAACGGATCGTGGTATGTGTAATATGCTGAATGCACAAAAAATAGCATTCGTGCTCAGTCTGATCCTGCATAAGTAATTTTTCAATTAAAGTACCTTTTCCTCAACACTTGAAATAGTTCTTGGATGAGTTGTAAAGTACTAATGTTAACTGCAATGGGCCAATGGTCATTTAGTGTAAACAGGAACAGGACTTCAGCTAAGCTAGAATAGTATTACAAACATTATTTTGATTCTTCCTGTGAAGATTTAGAACCAAAGCTCATAAAAGCAGAAAGATACTGAAATCAATTTATAATGATCTGGCCTTAGCTGGCAAAATCAGGAAAAGCCCTTAAAATACATATGCTTTGAAGCACAGGTCCAACAGAAAACATGCATTTGTATCTTAGTATGTTATCTATTTTGCCTTCCAGGTTCAAAAGGCAAACAAAAGGCCCAAATTATAATTATTAATGGCTTCAGAAATACATTAATATTATCTATACTAAGGACATGTATAGAGGGATAATGTTGTAAGAAAAATTGTGGAGAAAACAGAATATTACATAGATTCATCAACACTATTATTTTCTATCTTTCAGGAAAGAAGCTTTCAAAACAGAAACAGTTTTAAGTTAAATGAATCCATCTTTGCCCCCTTTGTGGGATAAAGGAAAACTTAAAGGTCTGGATATCTGAAAAGTTACATACATTTGTACAAATCATTTTACTCCAAAGTATATTTATCGAGAGAATGCACAGTTGGTTGGGACTTAGCATCTTAATAGCATTGCCATGGTCACTGTGAAGTACCTGTAAAAAATGAAAGATATAATCCCTGCCCTCTAAGGACTTTTCATCCTGTTAATTTTAGAATTCTAGAAATAATACTAGATATGGTTTAAAACTAAAATGCATTTTATTTTCTTGGTGAAACATACTCGCAGAAATTCATATTAAGCAAAAATACAATCCTGAATAATCTTTTTAATTACCTGGATGAAAATGGTCATCTTTCTATCCAGACAGCACCTACCAGTAGAATAACCAAAAGAACAGTTGTTTTCCTCATTAGATTACTGGCTCACTAAATTTTCATTCAGAAAAAGACAGTTTCATTGACCTCTGTCATATTTATTTTTACTAACTAGGACTATGTCCAACTGAAATGCAAGCCTATGTGCACTAAGAGATAGTATAACCATACTCACAGCAACACTATCTGTAATGTAAACTGTCAGCAACCCAGATGTCCAACACGGTAGAATAAATAAGTTGTCATTTATATAATGGAATACTACATAGCAATGAAAATGAACGGACTGCATCTACATTCAACATCATAGATAACAAGTGAAAGAAACAAGACAAAAGAATATATAAAGTATGATCTCATTCTGTAAAATTTCCAGACGCACAACACTAAACTATATGGTTGTATACAGTACATATGGATGCACATCCAAGTGGTAAAACTGTAAAGAAAAGCAATAAATGATTACTTTAAGAGTAAGATTAGGCCAGGCACAGTGGCTCATGCCTGTAATCCTAGTACTTTAGGAGGCCGAGGCGGGTGGATCACCTGAGGTCAGGAGTTTGAGACGAGCCTGGCCAACATGGCAAAACCCTGTCTCTATTAAAATTACAAAAATTAGCCAGGCATGCTAATACATGCCTGTAATCCCAGCTACTCAGGAAACTGAGGCAGGAGAATCGCTTGAACCCAGGAGGCAGAGATTGCAGTGAGCCAAGATCACGCCACTGCACTCTAGCTTGGGCAACAGAACAAGACTCTGTCTCAAAAAAAAAAAAAAAGGTAAGATTAGAACTTACTCAGGGAATAGGAATTGAGCTTGGAGAGAGGGTTGTGACTGGAAAGAGATCCAAAAGACTTCTGATATGCCAGTCAAATTCTTCTCTTCTCCTCCTTCTCCACTTATTTTACCATGAATGGCAGTTACAAAGAGTATTTATTCTTACAACCATTTTTAAGCTGTACGCGTCACGTTATCACTTTCTTGTATGTTACACTTGATAGTAAAACATGTTAAAAAAAAAATCCCAAGGATTAGTACGTTAAATAATACACATAGACACACACACACCCACACACACACACACACACACACACCACTCTAATTGGCTTCAAGGAGAAAGAAAAAAACCTGATTCGATATTAGACTTCCCTTGTTCTCCTTCTCTTCTGCTGAGCACATATTAAGTGTGCAAATGTACTTACCAACTAAAGAGATAAGAGTTTTGAAGTGCACCAAAATGTGCTATTCAGTGTCATGAATGTTATTTATGAGCTTCAAAGACTTATGTGGCTTTTTTGGCTGATGCTGGAACTGCATGTATGTATTCCTATTCTCCCACTTGTCTATTGACAACACTGGCTGATAAGCAGCCATGCAGAAGTAGTGCTTGAAAAAAATGGGCATCTTCCGGTGCTGTCAGCTGTGACGCAGAAGCAGCTCAACTTTGATCTTACACCTATGGCCTGCCCCTAAGTTTCCTGCTTCCATCATTACTGTGGATTCTAATCTTAGAAAAAGCCTGCCTCATTGAAAAAACAAATATACAAACCTGAGCTAACCCAGCCACGTCCACCTATAATATTATTTATCTGACTTAGCCTTACCCTATTTTTCTCCATGCTCCTGAATTAGTTGAGTACTAGGTTATTGTGTTACCAAATTAGCTCCCTTTCATCTGCCCTGAATGAAACCTGTAACAAATTCTGATTACTGGTGATGGGATAATCCTTAGAGCGTCTTTTAGCAATTATCCCAATAAAAATCTTGGTTAACAGACTGACAATATCAAATTCTGACATATTACATCAGAAAGAAACTGAGTTGACCAATTGCCCATCTCTTTACTCCAGATTAGATTTTCTAAAGGAGCACAGAAAATCTATACAGCAACTTTATTCTCCCCTCTGTGATCATTGGTATTCTCTAGCTCCTGGGTAGGTCAAAACCAATTTAACATTTAAAAGTCCCTAAGGTCATGCACAGTGGCTCATGCCTATAATCCCAGCACTTACGGAGGCAGAGGTGGGAGGATAGCTTGAGCCCAGAAGTTTGAGACCTGCCTGGGCAACAAAGTGAGACTCCATTCTCTGAAAAAAGGAAAAAAAGAAGATAAAAATACTGGAATCTGATCTATGTTTTCAGAAAGTTAAATTTTATTTTTCAAAATCAATACCACCTAGCAATGTTCTGGTGCAAAAAATAAAGGCAATACAGCTCACTCTACCATCCAAAGGTTTATCCACAGCACAGCTTACTTCAAGCAAACCTTGATCCAAAGCTTGGTAAAATAATTAACAATACTGCTTAAGTACATGTGGTCAACAATCTGTCTACTTAATCTATCATCCAGAATCAAGGCCTTAAAGGCAAATAATTATTTGTCTCTCTTTATTCTGGCAAAGATAAACATTGAATGAAAATGGGCATATCTTTTTAGGTTGTTGCTTTATTTCAGCTTGAGTTATACTTTCTCTTGTTTCTGAAATAAGGTGAATAGGAATGACTTTTGCAAGGGGGAAGGATAAAAGACGGAGATATAGAACAATCTTATGAAGTTACATTATTCTACTTAAATGATGTCTACATTGTGGCCTAATACTTGTCTCCAAAATACTATGGCTCAAAGGATATTTCCCCAAATAAAATTACATGCTGTAAGAACGTGCTATGGCAGAGCAAATACAGACCATAACTAGTAACCCTATTCCTCACATCACTGTTATAAATGGGGTGTCACTAAATTAGAGTTTCCCAAACCATCATGCCCATTCAAATACATATTCCAAGCCTCATTTAATACTGAAATTATGTCAGGATTAGTTACTATTTGGCTTATACATTCCATGTTTACTTTCACTTTTAATGAAATGAAAACTGACATACAGCATATAACATTTTCCGTGGGAGCAGAAGCCAGTGTGACGTAGGACAACATGTAAACTTCTTATATTTTAAAAAAGCATTTTTTTAAAAAAAGAATAAAAATATCACTTTACATTTGTGAGTAACTGGGATTCAAACCGTCTGATTCCATGCCACAGCTGTCCTTAGTTTCCTTAATAATGACTTATCCAAAATCTTCACATGAAAAAAGTGATTTTAGTAACTGTAACATCTCAGGCTTTTGTTTATCATGAGACAGACATGTATTCTCATTTTTTTCCACACTCTGCCCCCAGTCATCACTTATAAAATAAAATCTGATGTATTTTCCAACCAAACATCTTCCTTGACAAATATTATTTGAAATTAGATTATAGCTATGTGCCTTCTTTTTCCACTCCTCAGTGGCACTTAGTGGCAGAAAAGAGATGATCAAAGCAACAGCAGGATCTAGAATTTTCACACATATTAGCATATATTATTTTAATTAAACACAAGTCCAGAAATTAAGTATAAATGGTTTCTAAATAAAATATGGTTTAAAATTAATGAAGTACTTCTATTATGTTGGTGCAATTACCAAAAACCGCAATTACTTTTGCATCAACCTCATAGAAAGAATCTTACCTGTTAATTCATTAAAGTCAAGATTGCACCTATTCAGATAATCACAATCATCTAGCAGCTTCAATTAAAATATTTCCTTTAACTTATCTCTCCTAAGATACAGAGAGCAAAATCATTATTTTACTGGATTAGTGTTTTAATTTTATAAGGCAATATGTGATTATTTGTACAATGCTAGAGTTCTGAGTTGTGATAAAGGCTATGGTAAACAATTGTTGTTAAACTCATGTTTCCCTCAGTTTTTGCACAGCCAGTGGTTGCTTAAATAAATAACTAATGTGCTGTGTATACACAGAAAATAAAAATTTAAATACCTATGTTTGTGTCAAATCATGTTTCTTTAAAGAAGGCAAATGAACAATTCTCACTCAGCACACATATAATACCCCCTAGTTAGATATTTTAAAGTTGCTCTTGAACTCAAACAAGGAATTCTAAAACAATCACCCAAAGCATGAAAAACAATGTCATCTTAACAGATCAGTTTCCTAAAACCAGCTGCATAAAAAACTAAAAATGGAAGAGAAAAATATTTGACATAAAACTTTTGCTATCAGGAAAAAATATAACAATTACTTTACAAAATTTGCCACAATCTATTTTATACCCATCTGTGGTCCTTGATACATTCATTGTTGCTTTTCAGTATGGAATTCCCTCTCGTTTAGTGGCCCTGCTTGGGCTCAGGTGTCCAGAGGTCTCTACGAATCAGGTGGAGGAAGATGATGGAGAAGCTGGATAGTAGAGAACATTGTACCAAGGGCAGGGCTGGGTAGTGGAGGAGAACATGCCATGGCTGTGCCCACTCAGAATCCTGAAGTAACACAGTTGTCTAGGTCAGTGGTTCCCAAGCTTGTCTACAAATTGGAATCACCAAGGGAGTTAAAGTGCTCCTGACACCTGTTTCCCACCCTGAGAAAATAGTGATTTAACTGGTTTGGAATATGGCTTGGGCTTTGGCATTTTAGAGATCTCAAGGTGATTCTACTGTGCAGACAAGTTTAATCACAACTGCTTTATATTATTTTATATTTTTGAAAAATTAGGTTCAGGTCAATTTTAGGATGCTTCTTATATCAGTCTCAGGGCATTTGGGGAAATCTAGAGGACTACTTGTTCTAGAATATTCGCGTAACTATAAATCCATGGAGGTAAACCAAGATCCAAAAGCAAAACTGCAATATAATTGAATTATTTATCATTGTCGAAGAAGAATAAAAGTAGAAAAATAAAGGCATTAAAACAAGCTAAAGTTTATAAAATGTTTCTTCAAGACAAGAATTATGAGTGTATGAATTTTTTTTTTTTTTCAAACCCAAGCCCTAGAAACTTTCTTCTGTTTGCCACTTGAAAATCAGAGAGAATAATGAGAGAAGAACACTGTCTACAATAATCTGGGTTTAAGCAATGATCTGGATTTGTACAATGTAGTCCAGCTTTCCACCTTATCAGATGGACCAGGGGCAGCTGCTGGAACAAGGAAGAAGGAATTGGGTACTACACATGAATAAACCTGCGGAGAAGCTAAGTTCATTAATGTTCTGTTGCAGGAATCAAAATGACTTAGAAGCAGCCAAGCTGAATTACAGGTTTGATTTACTTAAGAGATACATGTTATGTGGACATCAGCATTTTTTTTAAACCAGCCTCAAGGCAGCCTTGATGTCGAGACCTCCTAATCCTTCCTTTCACAGTAAGATCCAATTGTATTTCCCTGTGGCTTCTCCAACTCTTGTAGGGGTATATGAACTGTGAGTACAGAAGAAATAAAATAGTTTTAAAAGTTCAAAAGTATCAGCTTATCAAAAGTAAATATTGGAAATACTAAATATCTCTGCTCCTTTTCTTTTTTTTTAAGGTAAGTGAGTAGATTGAAACTGGAAAACATATATTTCAGTGTCAGGTTCACAATGGGAATATGTAGCTTCATTCTGATTAATGGAGCTAACATATCTTAAATAAACCAAAGTACTGAGCTGAATGTATCACTCCTTTGAAATGGAAACAATGACTAGATCATAATAGGGATATGTGGATGTTGCCTTCCCACCTCATGACACAATGTAATTTGCTGTCAGTTCAAAATTCTACCAATAGTTGGGCAAACCAAGGCATTACCTGCTTATGTGGAGCAATAGTGCCTAAGAAAAGAGTATAGTGGGTGTGAACTGTAGCCAGTGGACAAGAATAGTGAAAAGCAACATGCATGTTCAGTTTTAAAGGATTCTTTGGTTTAATGTAATGGAATGTGTTCCAAATGTCAATATAGATAATTTTCAAGATCTTCCCAGTCTCACTGAAAGCTGACTGCAAATCACCAAAGCATCAAAATAGAAGGTAGTTCTTGATTATTTCCAAATAAACCAAATCATCCACGAGGATGTGCTCTTCTGGCAAGTGACATAGCAACTGGGTTTTCATTTTGAGGGACAACTGCAACAAGTTGTTTATTCTGAGGCTTCAAACTTAACAGGTCCAAAACGGAACTGTTCCAGTTTCAGATGGAGGGGATCATTTCCCTCTGTCTTCTGCTTTTACTTCCCCCATGCATGCTGCCAAAGTTAGTTTTCCACCTAAACAATCAACAAACCAGAACTGGGAGTCATCCCAGGCTCCTCTCTTTGCTTTTCAGTGCCTCCCTCCACGTTCTGGCCATCATAGATCCTGACTAGCAAATTCGTTCGCCCCTACTCTCCACTCCGTTGGCCACCACAGGTCACCACCCCCGCAGGTTGTGTCCTCATCTTTCGCGCTTAGACTATTGTATTAGCATCCTCTTGGTCTCCAAAGGCCTAATTCTGTGTTCTGTCAACACTCCCCCTATGCTCTGGAGTTGTTTCCTGCCCCGTTACTCAAATATGAGTATACCATCTCCCTGCTTATTCTCTGAAAGCTGTGTGCCTGTACTCTTGCTTTTCCTCTGCCTGCTGACTAGCTTTTGATACACTTAAACTTAAGAAATGGCTGAACATTTTCTCTGTCAAACCTTTTCTGATTTATCAAGGTAAGTGAGGTATTTCCTCTTCTGTGTTTCTTATATCACCTTGTAATTTCTTTCTTACATGTTGGTCTTCTCTCCTTACTTATGACAGGGAGCTCCATACCCTGTTCAATACACCCAGGACTCAGAAAGTGCTAACGAGTCCACTTGTGTTAAATCAGTGATTCTTCATCTGCCTACTGAAATTAGCTGGGGAACTTTACAAAATACTGAGGCCTGGACCCTACTGCAGACCAATTCAAGTGGAATTGCTCAGGGTGAAGCCCAGGTACTTGTAGGTTTAAAAAACTGCCCAGGTGATTCTAATGTACAGCCAGGGTTGAAATGCACTGTACAAAACCACTGATCTCAAATGCTAGTTAAAGCTGTATGAAGAAAATAGGAAGTTTGATGGTTTTTTTTTTTTTTTTTTTTTTTTAAGGATACTGTGTTAGTTATCTACGGCTGGGTAACAAATAATCCCAAAATTTAGCAACTTCAACCAGCCTTTCTCTCACAGTGTCTCTTGGTCAGGAATCTGGGCACAGCTTAGTGGGTTCTCTGACTCAGGGTTTCTCAGAAGACTGCATTCATGGGGTGTTAGCCAAGGCTGCATGTGTGGAGGAGGAGAGTTTGCATGTGAGCTCACTCCACTGGCTATTGGCAGGACTTGGCTCCTCACTGGCTCTTGGCCAGAAGCTTTCTTTGGCTCTCCTGCCTTTCATCAGGGCAGCTCGTACCATGGCAACTGGCTTCCATTAAAGTAAGCATGTGAGAGAATGAGGGAGTGAGCAAGGTGGAAGCCAGAGATTATCTATAACCTGCAAGTGACATCCTTGCTTTTTGCCAGATTCTGTTTATCAAAAGCTCTAGCCCAAACTCAAAGGGAGGGGATAATACAAGGACACAAATATTAGGAAGACAATATCTTTGGGAGTCATCTTAGACACTGCCTACCACAGATATTTAATGATGATACTCTGCCTAAAAACTAATTTACCTTAAAGGAATCCCAACTAGACTGTCTTAAAATTAGGAGCATGCACATCAATGGTTTTCTTGTAGAACAAATGTCATATGCTTTGGTAGAGATGAACTAAAAGTAAACTGACAGGTTTACTTTCTAATAATAAATTTATACTTTTGTTTAGTTTTCTAACCATAGCTGCATTAATTTAAGGCCATTTAGACAAGGTAATATCAAGGCAGAGCAGCTTGCATAATTCCAGCCTTTACATGGCCTTATGAATCAGGTCAATGTGCTTTCCAAGGACTGAAAGTGCTCCTTTTTTTCCCTAACATTTTCCTACTTATACAAGTTCATAGAAAATAGGCCAGACACTCTAAGGACTCGACACAAAATTTGATTTTAGTAAAGAGCAGGTACAGTAAATCTAAAGGTAAAATATCAAGCAAAATAGGCAAGTTGATGTACTGATATTACGCTGAAGAGAGTAATCAATTTTAAGTTTATTGCTCATTTTAGCGGGACAAGCTAATGTATTGAACAACACTGAATACTAATGTTAATAACTATAATTTAAAACTTCCTCAAAGGTCCTATCAATACTAAAGGATTCATTCATCTGTGGACTGCTTACCAGCTAATGCTAAAAATGCACGTTAAAAGTGCTTAATGGTATTTAGCAAAACTACACAAACTACTAAAAGTGAAAAGAAATCCTTATGAAGGCACAAATGACTTGCACTCTTGAAACCTGATGCTGACGGCACATTTACACAAAATCCTAAACTAAATTTATATTCCAACTACAAAATGATATCTCATAAAACCAATTTGTTTTTGGTGCAGAGAGAAAGCACTGGCCTTCCAGATTCAAACTACTGCCTTTGATAGCACCTTTTTCCCTGAATCATTTTCTAAATATTTGTTCAAAAATATTTGTAGCTTGTAAAACCTGATGGGATTTCTAAAAGGATATGATCATATTGCACACTATAATAGATGTAACAATTGTGCTTTTAAGTATTTTTTGCATGCACAGAAATTACTTATGAACAATCTGTTGTCGTTTGCTTTTAAAAAAATTAAACAGCACTGTTGGGGAAATCTGCCCTTTCTTTCAGCTGAGGTAGCAATTCTCAGTGACATGATTATAATCACTAAGACCTGGAAGATAAAGTCTTGAACAGCTACTATTAGCCAACATAAATAATTCCGTGTCAACCACTGTTAGTTACAGCAGATGTGAGGATTAAAGCTAGTAACCTAAAGATTGCTGAATCCCTATAGCCCTTTAATATGCCTCTCAACCATCCAGTTCTCATGGCCTAGATAGGGTTATCTGGGGCTTAAGTTTGAATATGTTAACCTTACTTAAAAGATGGCATCTCAGCTGCCAAGCTGAAAGATGATTGAAACAGACAGGTCACCTAAAAATCTAGTAAGCTTTATTTTCACAGTAGTGAGCTAGCAATTCTAAAATTACTTTCTGTGTAGTATAGTCATGAGCAAATGAGTAAATATTTTGAGGATAATGGCAGCCAGGTTTCTTTCTGCTAAAGGAGTCACAAATACGGAAAAGGGAGAAACTAGAAAGCAGTGTTTGACTGGAGTTGAAAATATCAGTACAAATTCACGGTTTTTAGTAGCTAGAAATAAATATTTTTGTACGTATCTGTCTCTTGAGAGAGACGACTACAAGCCATGACACACCAGTAGCAATGAGCAAACCTGGCACTCAGTAGATCTTGGTTCCTGAATACCATTCTATGTGGAAAGGAAGCAGAGCTCCTTGGAGAAATAGCTAATTGCAGGGCTAGAGTGGGAACAGTACAAGATGAGCCGGAACATCTTGTACCAAAAGTAAGAAAGGCCCCAAAGAATGATGAGGACACAAGTAAAGGACATAGACATCCTGGGGCTCCCATTGGTCAAATCTGAGACAGTGAGAACATCCAAATAAGTAACAAAAGTAACGGTATTTGGTTTGTTGACTAAGAATCCATGAATTCATTCTGTTATAAACAAATAAACAAATGAATGGGGGGAGAAAGGAAAATGCTTTCTTTCAGTAGAATGTCAACTAATAAATATTGAGTTAGAAAATCAGTCACTCAAGGATAGGGGAGGAGGAACAGGTTTAAGTGTCCCATGGTAAAGCATTCAGTCTCTATAGCACCCACTGACGTGAAAGAGCTGTTTCTCAATAAGGATACAATTCTCTGCTGCAGATGGTATCACCTTGCCCCAGAATCCCAGGGACCCACATTGTGACTCTTCCACTGGACTTGCCATAAATTTCATACTACATCTTTTCCCACCACTGACACACTATGGTCTGCTGGGTCATATGATCCAAGGATCAGGGCTGCTTGCACCTGAAGCCAGGAACTGTTGCAGAGCCCTTTCCTGCTCTGGGTCCTGTTCAGAGCTGGCAGCCTTCCACGTCACTTGGTGTATGATGAGCTGGTGCATTACTCCTAGATGTGGAATGTGTTGCCTCTAGAACCCAAAGGGGCCTACCAAGTGCTGTACTTCCTATTGGTGTAGAGGCTGTAAGATGCAGCAATTTGTCGTTCACTTCGGAGAGGATACCTCGACACTGCCCTAACACTGGACCTCTAAAAACTTTACCGTGACTGGTCTCTGAATCTTCAGTGTTTTCCTCCCATCCTCTGGCACTCATGTATCTTACCAAGGCCTTCACCATACTATCTCTTCCTCATCCTGTCCAACAAGTAGGATGTTGTCAACAAACTGGATCAGTGTGGTGTTCTGAGGGATGAGATGGTCCAGAGTTCTTCATGCTATGACTGAGAGTGAGAGTTAGCGTAGCCTGAGGCAGAACTCAGCCTGAATATTTTTGTCTGTTCTACATGAAGGTGAACTATTTCTTATCCTGTTTTCCAACTCAAATGGTATAAAATGCAGTTACCAAATCAGAGTACATACCATGTACTGTATTGATCTGCTCTAGCAGTAAGTCCAGCACAGCAGCTGAGAGCAGGGTCGTATAGTTACTGTCTAGGATCTATTCAGTTTCTTTAAGGACCAGCCTGCAAATTAAAATAGGATTGGGACCACAACTCCTCCATCCTTCAGGTTTTAAATAGTGGGACTAATTTCCGTTACTCCTCTAGAATACAATATTGTGTCTGATTTACTATCTTGGCAGGAATGGGAAGCAGTTTCAGTGTTTTACTTGGCTCTCCTCACTATGACAGCTTAGTCCACGGACCCAAGCACCCTTAAAATCCTATCCCAAGAGTGCTCCCTAGTTCTTGCCAGTATGTCAGCATGTCCCAGCTGGGTTATGTAGGGATTTAATCCTAGTTACTGGCTTGGCAGCCAGTATGGAAAGTAGGGAAGTTGGAGAAGGTGGGAGAAAGGACTACTGCCTTGCAGCAACAAGATTTATCTTCCAGCACAGCAGACATGCTAGTTAGACCAGAGGGCCCAGAGGGAGCTGCAGGGGATCCATCCAGACCCCATCCCATGTTCAGAATCCCAGGTTTCTGTACCTTTACATTAATAGACCTGCCTGGTCTAAATATTCAGTGCTCCAATGTCTCTGGAGCTCTGTGACTCTTAATTAGCCTTAGAACCTGTGGTTCAACGGAATCTGCCCCTACAGGTGATAAAGCCCTCTTTATAAGTTACCACAGAGCCTCTCATACTTAGCTATTAACTGCTTAACAGTCCCATTTCTCATTTTCCATCTGCAGTGTTTAAATATGTTAGCAACAACCAGCTAACTCTGCTGTCATTGTAGGCATTATTTTCAGATGCCTGCTTCACACTTACCACCGTTATTTCCCTCTACTGGGACATGGTTCTAAGTCAACACTGGTGAAATTAAGCATTAAGCTGCAAGTTATGCTAGGGATTATGAATGCTCCATCTACCAACCAAGGTGGCATCTTCTCAGTCTGTCAGGTAATTGAAGGGACTGTTCCAATTTTGCCCCAGAAGCAGATGCCAAGATGGGATTAAATGTGTAAGACTTTTTATTAGGGAAAACACCTGTGAGAGAAGATGGGGAAGGAGCTGGGAAAAAACTGGTAGACTGTAACACTAGGATGCAAGTTTGACCCCAAATGTCAGAGAGGGAAGGAAGTTTGGGTGGAAGTGTACCAGACTGCCCTGTAGCCTAAGGAAAGCTTGTCAAAGCAATGGGGGATGTCCTTGAGCCTAAGTTGGCTATTAGAAGAGTCTTGTATCTCCTGAAGTCTCTATGATGCTCAGTTGCTGAACTGTGACAAAAGCAAGGTCTTAGCATAAACACAGTGATGAATTTCACAGCATAGCAAGCAGCTGGGGCCCTTGGTGAATTAAAGCTCCCTGTAGTTGGAGGTCTGTGAGGTACATTCTCATAGCAGCAGCATCCTAGCAAGAGGCAGAGCTGGGATTTAAACCAGGTAGTTTGGTTTGAGTTCATACTCTCAACCACTGAACCAGAAGGCATGTATTGGAATTACAGAGGTCTGAAATAAATCTATCATGTGAAAGATTTATAAGGAGTCTGGGCCAGACTAGTAGGATCTCTAGGATCCTCTAAGGAGTTTGTATCTCATTCTGCAGACAATAAAGTGGGGGATACAGGGTGAGGCCACACCACAGTTAACATATAGGACTATATCCCATACGAATTACATACATGCATGCATAATTTACAGACCGATGTGTAGCTTTGAGTTCTCTGTGGTGTAAAAGGATTAGCAGATTTAAAGACAGATGCAACAAAAAGTGATTCCTGTACTGCATATATGTCATGCATATACGGTAAAATGGTCCAAAAAGTGCTGACAAAGCATTCATACCTTCCAGGATATAAAAGTTTGAAAAAAAGGACCAAGACAAATCCATTTTCTATAACTCTTTATAAAACTTTACTGTGGTACAAGGCAATCAACAATTAATTGAATTTTTACTATGTTAAAAATTTTATTAATTTATGTTTTTGAGATGGGAGGTCTTGCCATGTTTCTCAGGCTGGTCTCGAGCTCTTAGGCTCAAGAGATCCTCCTGCCTCAGCCTCTCAAAGTGCTGAGACTACAGGTGTGAGGCACTGTGTCTGGCCACTGTTTATTACCTGTATTAAAAATTCTACCATTTTTTTACAATGGTAAAAATTCTACCATTTTTACCATTGTCACTTAGGCTGTGTGTCAAATCTGCATTTACAAGCTAAATGAAGAACTTAACTACTATTTGTAATATTAATTATGTGACAATCTATGTTAGCTGCCAATAATCAACTTACAAATAAATTCTACAGAATACAACCTTATTATCAAAAGGAAGTTACATGTTTATTAATTAGTATCACAATAAACAGGTATTATTACTATTTTATATCTGTAAGAATCCAGGCATAAAAATAAAGTTTCCTTGATCCACATAATGAGATAAAATATGAATCCAGAACTAGAGATAATATCAGAGTCCTATACACCTATATTCATTAACAGTACAACTCTACAAGTGTGGCACAGTCCTACAATAGAATATTAAAACCTAGAGTTTAAAAACAAAAACAAAAAAATTGGTCCAACTTTCTTGAAGGTAGAAATTATTATCATCTGCTTATTACAGAAAGTGGAAAATTAGTTGATCAAAGGCAAATCTAAGAACTTAGGAAAACTTCAAATTCAAAGCCTCCAGAAACTCATGAAACTCACCAGTATTACTTATCATACTTCAAGAAGACATGTATAAAAGAGAATGGAGTTTCTGATTTCAGACTGTTTCACTTCCTTACTTTAAGTCAGGAAGGCTAAAAACATAAACTCAGCAGAAGCAATTAAAAATTAAGTGAGGGACCAGGATGTGTAAGTGATGGTTTATAAATGCATATTTATAGCCTGGTATCATTAAATTTTTATTTTTTTAAACTAGATTCCAAATATACACATTATACTCTGAGAGCTTTTTAAAGACACAAACTAGCTTTTAGAATTAGACTTTGGGATGCAATTCCAAGTGATTTTTTATGTTCTACAGTTCTGAATGAGAACTAATGGTTCTGAATAGAGATTTAAAAATAAACATAAAAATTTGGATCAGTGGGAGAATTTTACTTGTAACTACTTGTTACGTATCAGGGGTCTCTATGTAAACTTCTGAGACTCAAACACTTTACCTACAGGCAACCTATATCCCACCTTATTTTACAAAGCGTTGTGATGTCTTCCTATGTGAACATATACAATAATGATAAAGGATATCTGTTCTACGAAAAGTGTATTTAAAAAGAAATGCAAGTATGCAGGTCAGGATGAATGTTAAACATGAACTTCAAATTTGGCTCTTGAGCTTTTTAACAAAATTCTCACTATCAAAAAGTGGCTTCCAAAACTATTCTTAGAATCACATAATAATATATCTTACATGGGACTTTATATAAGGGACACAGGCTGGGTGTGGTGGCTCACGCCTATAATCCAAGCACTTTGGGAGGCTGAGGCAGGACTGTCTGAGGCCAGGAGTTTGAGACCTGCCCTGGCAACACAACAAGACCCCATCTCTAATAAAATTAAAAAATTAAAAAATTAAAGGGCACAATATGACACAGAGGACTATACCCTTGACAGCATCATATAGCAAACACAGCTAAAAATTTCTGCATGGTTACTTTAAGCAGTTAGCTTAGGTGAAGGCAGAAGGTCCAAATTAAAATGCTACTTGGTGAAGGTAATCGTGCTAGGGGCTGCTTTTGCAATACAAAGTTTTTACACTGAAGGCTTCTTAAACATGAATTAGAGTCTTCCCAATGGGATAGCAATTCTAATTTAATGGCTAGGAGAACCCAGTACAGAAATAAGAAGTTACCTGACATAGCTAAAAATCATTTAGGGACAGGCCTAATATTTGATCCTCTAGACTCAGCCAGAAAGTTGTGAGTCTCTTACAATTTTAGTAGGACTACAACCCAAGGCTTCAGATTTACTGGAGATTTTACTCCTCCAAAAAGAAGGCTCTAACTACAGGGAATTAGTTTGCAGTATGTGACATTCTGAAGATTAAGCACTGTAAATATGAAGTTTTGGAATTAAAAAAGCAAACACCCAATTTTCAGTATTATGTCAACAAAATTCTATAAACTACCCAAAACAGCAACATATAATCACCTATATTGACTGTGCTCAAAAACACAATGAATTGATTTTAAAATGTATGGAAATGGCCATGGGCAGCAAGGAATAATCAACAAGAGAAGCACCTACTATCTAATCTTTCTCCTGCAATCTGCGTTGAAATCACAGGCTGCAAGGTATCCAGTGAGGGCATCTAGTCTGCATATACACTCATCCCATTTTCAAAGATCTCTATTTAGATCTCTAGTCTAGCTTGCTCTTATCTTAAATCGTAGCACCTATTGTCTAGGACAAATTCCTTTTATTTTATCAATGAAAATAATGAATCACTACTTTCCTTTAAATACTTTTACAAACTTGGACATCATTAAGTAACTAGTCTTCTCTCATTAACAAGATAACTACAATTATTTTAGCCTTTCCCCAAATATCTTATTAATCTTTAGATCTCTTCTTACTAGGCTATTTCATCAGTTTCAAAACATATTTCAACAGTTTGGTACTTTATTATGAGCTTCACAAATAACCAGGATTTACATTATTTCATAATTCCTTCAAACATTCTCAGTTTTATTTGTAAGCAGCAATGCTATATCGTGAAGTCAATTATTTAAAACAATGTTCTAGGTATTGGGGTAACTGACCTCATATAGCTTACATTCTAGTGGGAAAAATAGTGAACCAGAAAACAAGATATCAGATTGAGGTAAGAGCTGTGGGAAAAAAAAAAAGTTATAGGGATGAAGATGTCTTTTGTAATAAGTAGCACTTCATTTGAAACCTCTAGGAAGGCAGCAGCCCTGCAAAGATATGAAAAGAATGAAGGTTTAACAAGTTATTCCACTGCATATTTATACGTATTCCTTCCAAATTATATAACCTTGTATTGTTCCCTACTGAATCTTGTTTTTATTTTGAAGACTAATTCTTTTATAATCTTTTCATTATCTCCTTTAATTGGTATATTCCATAAGTTTAAGATGCATGCCTTCTAATTTAAACAAGCATTTAATAATATCAACTAACATTTAGTTTAGGAGATGTTTCTGCCAAATAACACTTAATAATAGTTGAAAAAATAATAATTGAAAGAACTTATAGGATAGGCCTAAATGAGTTTTCTAGAAAATAATCTGGTCATACTTTGCAGGGCAAACAGGCTGAAACAGGCAGAGTATGATCCATTCAGAAGATGAGGCTAATGGGACCATGAACCATTGATAGGTTGGTCTAATAGCAGTGAAAGAGCCCAACAGAAAATTGAGAGGTTTATAATGTCATGTATGTGGGATGAAGAAGCCAATCAACTGGTAAGTTAGAGAAAACCTTCCCCAGCACATTAGCTCTCTGAGACATGCTGCCACCACCTGGGCAATAGGCAATTTTGAAATTTGGGGGGGATTTTAGTTATTATCTGTTAACAATTATAGAATCAAAAAACATACTTTCATTTTATAAAATCAGCATTTTTGTCAAGAACAATAAAAGACAAAAAATGCTGATTTCATAAAACGGAAGTATGCTTTTTGATTCTACAATTGTGTTGTTTTTTTTTGATTTAAAAAGAGCAGAGATGTTGGCCAGATGTATTTTTAAAAATCCTGTTTTATTTTTAAAGTCTTTAGTTCCCAATCTGTAAAACGAGTGTAAGAATATAATCCTGTGGGGTTGTTTAGTCTCAGGATTAGTAATAAGTATGAAGCACCTAGCCCAGCACCTGGTACATACTATTAATAAATAAATAGCCTTTTTTTATTTTTATTTTTATTTTTTGAGACGGAGTTTCGCTCTTGTTGCCCAGGCTGGAGTGCAATGGCATAATCTCTATTCACTGCAACTTCTGCCTCCCAAGTTCAAGCGATTCTCCTGCCTCAGCCAGCCAAGTAGCTGGGATTACAGGCATGCACCATCACACCCGGCTAATTTTGTATTTTTAGTGGAGACGGGTTTCACCATGTTGGTGAAGCTAGTCTCGAACTCCTGACCTCAGATCATCCACCTACCTCTGCTTCCCAAAGTGCTGGGATTACAGGCATGAGCCACTGCACCCGGTCGCAATAAGTAGCTTTGAAAAAATTCTTCTTCAGTATAAACTTTCAAATATTGCTAAAATCTGATTAAAAAAAAATTACTGGCCAGGCACAGTGGTTCATGCCTGTAATCCCAGTACTTTGGGAGGTGAGGCGGGCGAATCAACTGAGGTCAGGAGTTAGAGACCAGACTGCCCAACATGGTGAAATCTAGTCTCTACAAAAAATACAACAATAAGCCAGGCATGGTGGTGTGTGCCTGTAGTCTCAACTACTCAGGAGGCTGAGACGGAAGAATTGGTTGAGCCTGGAAGGCGGAGGTTGCAGTGAGCCGAGATTGTACCACTGTACTCTAGCCTAGGCAAGAGAGCAAGACTCTGCCTCAAATAAATAAATAAATAAATATCACATAAATGTGCCTATTAAGAAATGTATTTGCATTATGCTTCAATGGAAGAAAACAACCTCACAAAATAAAATTTAGGGAAAAAACCAATTCTATCAATATAAGATGCAGGTGAGAGCACTCTCAAAGTCTTTTAGTCAAGACTAAATTGTTACTAAACTATATTATTATCTTAAAATAATATCTGAATCTTATTCTGGTTTCACTACTTAAAACTTTGACATGGGTTAGAATGAGATAAAATTTTGTACCAACCAAGGGAAAAATACTTTTTAAGCAAAAAAAATGGCATATGACTGCCACAGGGCTTCCATTCTCAAAAGAAAAAAGAATTTTATAAGGCTCTACTTATAAAATATAATTGCAATAGAGTACACTAGTGCTGAAGAGGCTGGTGGTGTGATATACTACACAGGAATTATCTTATGCAAAGGCAGGCCCTACTTAATTAACAGCACAAAGTTTAGTTAATTTGGTTGAACTTACGTAAATAAGATTTTATATTTTAGAAGTAAATAAAGCAGACCTTATTTCCTTGTTATTCTAAATTGGTATTGTGACAGACATTTGAGAGAGAATGAAAACCTGATTAAGAATCTTTTCAAAAAAATAAGATCTCAGCCTGGAACAGTGGCTCACACCTGTAATGCCAGCACCCTGAAAGGAACCTTTGCAGGAGGATCACTTCAGGGGGAGGAGTTTGAGACCAGCCTGGGCAAAACAGTGAAACCCTGTCTCTACAGAAAAATTTTTAAAAATTAGTTGGGCATAGTGGCATGCATCTGTAGTCCCAGCTACTCTAGAGGCTGAGGTGGGATGATCCCTTGAGCCCAAGCAGTCAAGGCTGCAGTGAGCTGTGATGGACCCACTGCACCTAGCCAGGGTGACTTAGTGAGACCCTGTCTCAAACAAACAAACAAAAATCACTGAAACTCATTCTCTCTAGTTGGGCTTGACTTAGAACTGAATACATTAAGCAAAAAATTAACACTGGTCATAGTTTTTAAAAACAGTGAGGATGCTAAGCTGGGCACAGTGGCTTGTGGCTTATAGTCTCAGCTACTCAGATGGTAAGGAGGAAGGATCCCTGGAGCCCAGGAGTTCAAAGAGGCTATGACAGTGCCACTACATTCCAGCTGGGCCAGAACAAGACCATGTTTAAAAAAAAAAAGACCTTAGGAAAACTTGCAATGATGTTTCTATCAAATATCTTACTATGCTGTTTATTTAAGTCAGATAAATGACCAAATCCATTCCAATTTACAGATTTTAAAGCTGAAAGGGCATTGGAGATGGCCTAGTATGCTTTCTACATACATAAATGGAAACATGCTCAGAGTGATTATCAGAGTATACATATCATTACTCAACCAGGACTTGTGAATCTTAGTTCATGAGCTCAGACTCCTCACTATGGAAAGGAGTTCACAGTATTCAAACCAATCCTGACATCACCTTTAGGTAAGGCAATGCAGACTGCAGTAAGGAAATCCACCGTGGCAACCCCTATGCTGCTCCTGGTCTTGCACACTGCCCTGTAACTTGAAGCTAGATAAGCAAACTTAGATTGTAAAGGTATGGTCTAGATCAGCAGTCTCCAACCTTTTTGGCATCGGGTACAGGTTTCGTGGAAGACATTTTTTCCATGGACAGGGTACCGGGATGCTTTCAGGATGAGACTGTTACACCTCAGTTCATTAGGCATTAGATTCTCATAAGCAGCACACAACCTAGATCCCAAGCACTTGCAGTTCACAATAGGGTTCGCACCATGAGAATCTAATGATGCTGCTGATCTGACAGTAGGCAGAACTTAGGCAGAAATGCTCACTCACCCAGTGCTCACCTCCTGCTGTGTGGCCCAGTTCCTAACAGGCTACAAACGAGGTACCAGTCTTTGGTTGGGGACCCCTGGTCTACATTACAGCTAAAGAGCTACAGAGGCTTTCTCCTTACGTGCCCTTTCTTCCTGCCCAAGGCTTCTGTGCTTTTAACCACGGATGCAGCACTGCAAGTATCCAGAGGCAGTAACTGGGAAAACCATCTACCATGATTAAAATAAAACACGTGTTGGCCTCTGGAACGATGAATGTTAAAATAATACATTCTGATCACATCTTGAATTCACGACTTGGGGAAGTTTCAGAAAAATCAGTTACCTATAGTAAGTATTTAGTGCACACAATCCAGTGACTGAGTCTGCTTTTTTCTGGCTATTACAAGTACAGGCTAGGCCTAAGCAGCATAGGCTTTGAAACTATCACCTAGGTTTCCAAATAAAAATGAATAAGAAAACAACTGCTGGTAATACAACATTACAAACATTAACATATGCCCAACAAACTGTCATAGATCATTAGATTATCTGCCAAAAGCCTGTTCCCTAGTAAATAATACTTATTGTTTTACCTAAACTAGTTAAACATGTCGTAGCTTGCTCCTGAAAGAGAACATTCTATAGCCTTTGGAGAATTAAACAGTGAAGAGGTCTTGCAACATTTGTCAGAGGTAGTCAAACAGTGCAAGTAATCACAAAATTTGGTCACCAAGCAAACCAGAGCTAATCTTTCAGTTCCTGTAGATTAGAAGACAGTATTAACTCACTCTTTCTCTTTCTGCATGTTGACTTTTGCATGCCTTTATTTGTGTAATGAAAGAACAAGCACCTCTATGGGAACTCAATGCCCTGACAGTTTAATTACGTGTCAAGTTTACTCTGGGCAGGTATTGATCATTCTTTCGTGAAATGAGTTACTTACTAAAAACAAATAACAAAACCCCCCATTTTCACACCGCATGGCGGCATTTCCCTTGGTAACAAGGTTGAGTGGATCCACCAAGGCCCAGCAGCCTGCCCCCTTTACCTAAGAATTGTAACTATTGTCCACCCAGGAGAGGCGTGAGGTGGGATGTGAACCAGGATGAACTCTTCGGAATCGTCAAGAGTCGTTGTGTGACCCTCACCTTGACTTCGGATGGTTTGTGGGGAACCCAACTGCTTTCTTGCCGCCGCTTGAGTTTGCCGCAGCCAAACACCTCACCCACCCGGGACCCTCCAACTGTCCAGCTAGAGCAGGGGACGGGGGTTGTCTCTCATCGACCTCGGGGTCAAAGGCTAAAGTCCATAGCCGCTTCGGAAACGCTCGAGTCCTGAAGCCGCTCCACGCCTCCTCGCTCACCACCTGCTCCCCGCAGGACGCGGCAGTCTCGGGCTCCAGCCCGGAAGGGAGCGCGGGGGCCGTCACCCGCCCCGCGCGGCCTCACCTGCCGCTCCCCGGAAATCTCAGCGCCGCCCTGTCCCCGCCTCGCACCCTCCCGCGTCCTCCAAGTCGAGGTCCGTGACCCACGCAACAATGGCGCAGCCGGAAACTGACCCCTCGACTTCCTCACGCTCGGCTGGCGGGTCGGGACGCCTGTGGGCGGGACGCAAAGGCCGCGACTTCCGCCTTCCTGTTTCCGGTCTGGCGGTGAGTCGGGAGTGGGATCCGAGCCCTAGGGGCGATGTAGATGGGGCAGGTGGGCGCCGCTGCCGTGCTTTTCTCTGGGTACCCAGCAGAAACGGCGGCGGCGCAGGGTGTGGCGGGGCCAACCCAGGATCCCCGGGCTCTGCGCGACGAACTAAGGCCGAGGGGCAGGGTGAACGTGGCCCCCGGTCTGCGGCCCGGATAGGGTAAGGAGGAAAGAGTGAGCAAGGGAGAAACGTAAGAAAGAAGGGAAAGTCAAAGGAGGAAGTGCGGATGGCCGTCAAGTGCCACCAGCTGCAGCTGCAGGGCCCACGCGGATCTGGTTGGGAGATCGAGCCGGGTCTATGTGTTTTGGGAGGAAGAGTAGGATTTATTCCTGAAAGTGGGAGGCGCGGGCGTTTGGGTCCGAAGTTGAGTTGCAGGGAGATGTGTGGCCTGTGGAGCATGGCTCTTTTACTGCGAAGTTCTTTTGCTTATCTCTGAAACTTACATTGGTTATTCGCTACTGGTCTGGAGAAGGTGAAGGCAGGTCGATCTCAGTAGTACCTAATTCTGACTGTATGGGTGAGGTCGTATGAAGTCCGGGAGCTAAGATATTTAACGTATTAAAATAGCACTTTCATATGCGTTCAGTTGAAAATCATGGAAAGATACAATAAAACCAGTTTTCCTGGGGTAATAGGATTGTGGGTGAATTATTATAATTTGTTTTGGTTATCTCTTCTCAAAGTAAAGGACATAAATTGTATAAGAGACCCCAAAAAACTTTTAAAGAGTAAGGTGAGGTGTTTGATTTTTTAGTGGTGTACCTAATCTAGTAAAGGAATGAATGGCAACATTTTTAGTATAAAAAGTTCAAAATCTAGGAATGGGTGCGGATCAGTGAGCCAACTTGTCTCCTGTATGTCAGTGAACTAAAAAAATTTATTACTGAAATAAGTAACTTAGTAAAATACTTGATTTCCAGGAATTAGGATTTTCACACAGGGCATTTGCAATTGTGGTAAATTCAAATGAGGAAGAAACAGATACGAAGTTACTATAACGTACAGGCAATTTTACATGTCCTATAGGTTGCATATATAGAATACAGAAATTTTCCATTTAAAATTTTATTACAATTATCCTGAAAGTTGTGACTTAAATTTTGTTTTCTTTTTTGTGTTCTCTCCAACTTACCAATCGTACAGAATTTAAACCATCTCTCAGATGTGTACAGTAGAACTCAAGAAGACAGACAATCGAGGGTCATCTGAATCGTGATTGGGTCACTAATAATACCAGGACAAAGTTAGAGATCACTACTCAAGCATAAGGTAGATGATTCTTTAAAAATTCCAGTTGAAATTGTAAGAAGATGTATATACACTCATTCCCTACCCAGGTATTCTAATTCTGCACTTTGAAAAGAAGTTGACACAAACATGAATGGTAGAAAAGCCCTGGGGCAAAATAGAAAACGTCACTCAAGTCACATAATCCTCATTTGCCAGATGCCTTTTTCTTACACTCAAAAAGGAACAAAACACATGGCATCTGTCAGGGCTACTTTTCTCATTTATTAAATTAGGCTTATTTCAACAGGGGGTCCTCAAAGCTGAAAGGGCATAAAATAGCTCAGTACTTTTTGCTTATTTGGCATATTAATGTGATGTCATGACTCGCTTACCCTCTCTTTCCCATTCCTGGAAATAACCATCTCTCCTCCTCTGTGAGCATTTCACATGCTTTGTGGCTTGTCCTTTTCAAACACCAAATTTGCTGATTTGTATTTTTGTTAATTAGTAATACTGAGGATATGTCAAAAAGTGACAAACTGTATTAAGCTGTTTCCTGGAATGACCATAGAAAACTAAAGATTCTTTTAAAAGTCTCCTGTTAAATAAAGTTTGTCTTGAATATAGGAGGCACGTGAGAATGCATAGTCCTTACGATAAAGTCAAATGGCTCTTTTTAATCTTCTATAACTTTACGTCTTTGAAGTGTCACTATTCTGGCTGTCTAGATGAATTACTTTTTCCTAACTGGGGATACTAGTCTTTATTACATTAGTACTAATTAGTACTTTTTAAAAAAGCAAACTGAGTGATAATGGAATTCTGAGTTAACTGGTTGTATGATGAAACTTTTTCAAAATTTGATTAACCACAGTCTTTTTTTTTTTCCCTCTGTGTTCTCCACCCACTTCCCCCAGCCCCAGTTTTCATAAGACTGCTATGAAGATGTTTGATATAAAGGCTTGGGCTGAGTATGTTGTGGAATGGGCTGCAAAGGACCCATACGGCTTCCTTACAACTGTTATTTTGGCCCTTACTCCACTGTTTCTAGCAAGTGCTGTACTGTCTTGGAAACTGGCCAAAATGATTGAGGCCAGGGAGAAGGAGCAAAAGAAGAAACAAAAACGCCAAGAAAACATTGCAAAAGCTAAACGACTAAAAAAGGACTGAAGGACTGAACAGGCTCTGCAACCAGGGAAAATCATTTGGAAAATTATGCAGCTTTGGAAGAACCCACTGAAGTTCTTCTTTGGATTTCTTGACAGTATTATTTAGTAAATGAAATTTGACCACATGGAAGAATCATGTTCTGACCTCAATACTGTAGTGACTTTTAGGCTTGGGTGTAGAAATTTATAGGTTTCTATTGACAGTTATTGTAAATTAGCATTTATTATGGTACAAATTCCTTAAAACCGACTTAGTAATTTGCTGCTTAGCAGTTTATGTACTGAAATGAAGACATCCTGTAGGGAAAAATGAGTTTAGATTATGAACTCAATTCAGATGAACTCTGTTTCAAATTAGGTCCTGTTTTGGACAAAGGAAATTAAGAATGTAAAAGTAAGAACTGTCCTGTCTGAGGTGAAAAGTATGCTTTGGCTTAAAAGAGATACAGTATATTAATTACATCTTTTATGATTATTATTGCTTATTTCTTAGAATCATTTCTGGCTTTCTCAAAACAAAATATTATTAATCAATGAGTACTTCTATTTGCTGCATTTTTCTTATTTTAGCCTTTGAGACAGCTGGTAATTATCAAGACATTTTGCATTTTTTAAAACGTAATTTTATAAAGAATTATCTTTATAGAATACCACCTATTGGATAGAACAATTTTTGTACTTAAAACATTGCCATTTTCATAGGGATGGCTTTTTGAGAGGAGTAACACTATGGTTAGAGCTTGCAGTAAAAATGCCAAACACTAGAGTAACTTGGAACCAGGTTATTCTTATGCTAAGCAGAACTGTAAAATAGCTAGTGTCTTATCAGGTAATTCGCTGATTACATAGACACCACTTTTGTTTATTTCGTTCTTTAACTCATGTAGTAGTGATATTTAATACTTTGTGATCAAACAGGTTCAAAGTGAAACTTTAAATTTCTGTTAAAGAACTCAAGAGTAACAGTGAAGTCTACTTCATAAGTGGTAAAGAAAGGTATAAAGTTTGTAGACATTTTGTTGGGTATAGCAGTAATTGGGTGAAAAGGATAAATTATATCAAAATGAGAATGTGCTGTAATTGGAAATACGGAGCTAAAGGATGTTTCTTTCAGTTAGTAGTATAACTGGAACATTTTACTATTAAACATGGCTTTTGTAAATGCATGGCCCAGTAATTTTTTTTCACTGTTAGTATTTAATTCACTGTCAGCTTATTAATGTTTTCTGTACCCCTGATAATGAATTTTAAATTATAAAAAATTGTCCTGCAGCTACAGGTTAAAAATGAAACTAGATATTAAAATAAATTTGATAATTTTTTTATAAAGAGATCCTGGATTTTGTTTTGTTTTTTTTTTTTTTTGGAGGGACTAACATCTTAAGTTACATTATGTTATGCAGGTTAGAATTTCAGTTACAGCTAAGCATACTTGTAAAACGTTAGGGCTATATTCCTCAGAACCTAAGGACCACTGAGAATGTTTATGGACGAGTTTGAATAACAATGCTATTCTTTTAGATTATCAGTCTCTGCTTGGTGCCAGTGTGAGCAACACATTATAACTCAAGGCACTGAAATAATTCAGTGTTTACTTAAGATATATCTAAAATTCATTTGGTTTTCTGCAATCAAGCTGTTCATGGAAAGAATTTATATACATGTTTTACTTATGGTCCATTTTAGAGTAAAAGTATTGAAGCAAAGGATATAGTCATAATTCTTGTTTATCTACTAAAGTTATGGTTTCATCAATTCTGTTATAACAACTTAAAGATATTTAAAAGTGTTTTTCTGTAATTTGTTAGTCTTAACAGATGCCAGTTTTGTATTTGTTGTATACTGTTTTTGTTTTTTTCACTTTTCCCCATCATTTAGACAGCCTTTCTATATATGTGAGATCAGTATTTTACTCTGTGTGTGTGTGTGTGTGTAAGGGGTTGGGGGAGTATAGAGAATATTATGAGGTTTGGGATTCTTCAGAAAAATCATCTCCCCCTGCAACAGAGCACTGTTGTTAAAGAATCCCGTTTACTATTATGTGGAATACTAGAAATTATATCTCGTATTGTTTAATATCTAAAGATTGTTTACCTATTAGTTGTTTCTGAAGTTCTGGGAACTAAGTACAATCAATTACCTTTCTAGCTGGTTTTGGAGGAAAAAGCTGTCCCCAGGCTGCCTGTCACAAACGTTTTATCAAAAATAAGCAAAGTTTATGTGCCAGAACTTGAGCCACAATATCCATATGATGAATTTCAGCATGTTACTACTTACCAGATATATAAGGACATTTAAAATTTTACTTCTTTATAATAAGCAAACTAGAAATAAGCACAGGAAGCTGTGGGCTGGAAACCTGATGTTGAAATAGACCTTATATTTTATATGGTTCTAAATTGGAGGAAATTTGATCCTATTTAGGAATGATTGCTTCTATATTTGCTACTGGTTATAGAATCATGCTGATTTACTTCATATCTGGAATAAATGTTTAAGGATAAATTCACATTTTTCAAACATATTAAAAGAGATTACATGGTCAAATACCCAAAGTTTGGGAAACCCATGTACAACTTAGACAAATTTCTTTTCTGGATGATCTCTTGGAGTCTTTTAACTTGACTACCATAGATTGTCCTCTACACCTCTCTTTCTCCAAAGAAATTAAATACAATTTGGGAAAGCCTACTCTAAATAAACTCAGGTTACACTTAAATAGCATAGTTAATGATACAGCATTTAAACAACATAATGATAATTGATTCAAGGTTAATTAAATAAATGACATCCAGAGATCTGTTAGTAAGAATAGAAATGGAAAATGATTATTTCCTCCATTTTTGTTGGTTTTTAACTTCAGATCTAAGGCATAGCTCACAAGCTAGGTTTATGTAATTAAACCTAGTAGCTTTTCTGTACTTTGTCAGTTTGTGTAATGCTAAGCTATTTTTGTAAAAACCAAAAGTATGCTACATGTATGTATATATAGCAGAGGCATAGAATGGAAGGCTTTACTTCTGAGAAAGTACTTAAGGTATATAATACTTTTCATGTTAACATGAAGTTTTACCTTTGAAATTAAAGTTTTTTTTTGGCATAGGTTTAAAATCTGTCCTGACTAGACATTTTCATAATAAAAACCTTATAAATATCCAGAGTATAACAATGATATGAAATATGGTGGGCAAACTAATATTTACTATTTTTAATTTTCCTTTGTGTCTGGCCTAAAAGCCAAGTTTTTAAAGAAAATTTCTTTAGAAAGACAAATATTAATTAGGCCAAGATTATTATTTACTTTTTATGCAGGATATTTAACTTTGTGCCAACACCACCTAACTAATGTGACCAGTCATCCTTCACATGTTAGCCTGGAGGAAAGGGATGTGGATAGGTTATTACAAATTCATTTCCACCCCAGAAATCGCCTTGAAAGTACAAGCTCTACTAATAATGGTGGCTCTGTACCATCATCTTTAACACAGGCATTTTTTATAAAGGACTCTTGGCCAAGATTTTCGTGTGCTGCTTATGCAAAACATATTTTAAAATGAAAACCATAAAAATTGGTAGTTAATTTCTGCAGTATCTAAGATATTTATAAACAGACTATATGGCAAACATTTGCAAAAGGTGTATATGGAATGCAGTTAATGAGCTAACAGGCATTTGGCAGTAGAAACACTACTGTGTTAAAACATTTACAATTTTCTCTGCAATCCAGTCCAGGAGTTAAGTACATCTTAATTTCAATTCACAGTCCCTCCTATACCACAAATTATATAATTATATATCTTTTTTATTTCCTTGAGATAGAGTTTCACTTTTGTAGCCCAGACTGGAGTGTAATGGCATGGTCTCGGCTCACTGCAACCTCCGCCTCCAGGGTTCAAGCAATTCTCTGGCCTCAGCCTCCCAAGTAGCTGGAATTAACAGGTGCCTGCCACCACGCCCAGCTAATTTTTGTATTTTTAGTAGAGATGGAGTTTCAGCATGCTGGCCAGCCTGGTCTCGAACTCTGGATCTCAAGTGATCTGCCCGCTTCGGCCTCCAAAGTGTTGGGATTACAGGCGTGAGCCACCATGCCCGGCCTTTTTTTTTCTTTTTTTTTAGAGACAGTCATGCTATGTCACCAGGCTGGAGTACAGTGGGAGTACAGTGGCCTCATGATAGTTCACAGCAGCCTTGAAGTCCTGGGTTCAAGTGATCCTCCCACTTCAGTCTCCCAAGTAGCTGGGACTGCAGGTATACACAATCATGC
Organism: Ateles fusciceps; assembly: GCA_036589455.1. Taxonomy (NCBI): domain Eukaryota; kingdom Metazoa; phylum Chordata; class Mammalia; order Primates; family Atelidae; genus Ateles; species Ateles fusciceps. The sequence goes on from JAZHEH010000904.1 coordinate 4,196,707, forward strand.
CCAGCTAATTAAAAAAAATTTTGCTTCAGGGCATGGTGGCTCATGCCTGTAATCCCAGCACTTTGGGAGGCCAAGGCAGGTGGATCACCTGAGGTCAGGAATTCAAGACCAGCCAGGCCAACATGGTCTTGAACTGGGTCATGAAACCCTGTCTCTACTAAAAATACAAAAATTAGCTGGGAGTGGTTGTACACATCTGCAATTACAGCTACTCGGGAGGCTGAGGCAGGAGAATCACTTGAACCCTGGAGGCGAAGGTTGCAGTAAGCTGAGATGGCACCACTGCACTCCAGCCTGGGCAACAGATGAGACTCCGTATCAAAAAAAATTTTTTTTTTTGTAGAGATGGGTCTCATTATGTTGCCCAGGCAGGTCTCAAATGCCTGGCCTCAAGCACTCCTCCTGTTTTTGCCTCCCAAAGCACTGGAATTACAGGTCTGAGCCACCCTCCTGGCTGTATGTATCTCCTTTCACACTACCTAGTGGCTCGTTCCCTTTTTGCCTCTGTGGTAAAATGTAATACCACTTTGAAATGATGTAGTAGAGATAAAATATTTCGACCTGGTATTATATGACAACTGCTGGAATGTTGGGCTTTTTGTTATTAAGTGTGGTGATTTTGTCACTTGATTACTTGTTTTAGTATAAATGCTTTATTTCTGTAGTGTATTTCTAGGCAGTTAAATTTTTTACCTGCTATTAAGTAAAAATTTTAATCTGTGTTTTTAGGAATTCATTGTTAATGCTCAACCAAGGATTTACTCATATTCAGAGCATAAAAATTTGGGTCATTCATTCAGTAAATACTGAGCATCTATTGTATGCCAAACAGTGTGAGGGTTTTAGAACAACAACACAAACTTGGTTGTGCACTCCAGAAACTGTATGACCCTTTTAATGTACTTTTGTAGGTAATGTTTTAACATGTACATTGTCTTCTGTCTTCTAGTGGAATTGATTTCTGCTTTTTGAGAGCTTTCCCCAATTGTCTATTTTTTCAAAGTAATTTTCATTCTCATGGAACTCCAGTTATTGTATTATTTCTTTCTCTACTGTTCTTTCAGACTTTGTTATGGATTGTATACTTCTATTGGTCCTAATTCCTCTCCAAATTCCAACTGCAGTCCTACCATAAGCTAGCTTTGTCCCATCTTCTCATCAAGGTCTTAATGGCTTTTTTCACTTATCAGCTGTTTTCTTTGCCTCCACGTGTTTTATCCAAGTTCACATTTTTGGTTAGTCTTTTAGAATCTCTCCAGAAATAAGAATATTTTCATTCTTTTTCTCCTATATTTGATTAGCTGGGACAGCTCACTATTTTACCCTCATTATTTCTACCAAGTTATATCTATGAGTGGTTCCCAAATGATCATAAAGATCCAAAATGTACTGAGCATTCACGGCTACAGGATCCTTCTCAAGGGAGTACTTCTAGGAGGGAAAAACAAATCTAAGCAAATTCATAAATAACAATGACTAAGTCAAATGAAGGAATCAGGTCTAAAAGAAGTTAGGTTTCTGTAGTACATACTCTCACATTTCTTGTGCATACTAAAAATGAACTCTTAAGATTAATGGAATAGGATACTTTGTACATTCAGAAAATACAAGGCAATTCACTTTTGATTTCTTTTATTTGTTAAAATAGTCACACCCATATACATGAAAAGATCTGACCATGATGCATTCATTGACTGGGACTCTTGCCATCTTGTGGCATCCAGGATCCTGGCTGATAGGTTTTACCAGTGCTGCTGGGAGCCACTGAGGGTTCTTCCTTTCCGAAGTATGGAGCAGAGGCATGCCCTTTAATTTGAGTGTCAACTGGTGGAGCCAAGAGTTCTTCATTGGTCTCTTTACTAAGGAGTTTTTCTTTTTCATAAAACTCTTGGCTTTTTATTTTGATTTCTTCTCTGTATTTTTCATTCTTTAGTATTTCCTGCATGTATATATAAATGGAAGAAATTATCAAATTTCTAGTTAAAAAAATCAAAAATAGTTTTTATGAAAATGGCCAATAAAAACAAAATACATATCATATACATATACATACATACATACTTTGCATTTAAATAATAAACAGATATGTATATAAGTTTGAAAAAGCTGTATGATTACATACTAGTGTTACATAAACAGTTCTGTCCTGATTTTATGCTCTAATAGACATGAAACACCACATAGTAGAAACATTTACTACCCAAAATATGAAACAAACAAATGTGAAATATTACACGAGAGCCTAAGAGACACTGAAAAATTTCCTAAGCCTAGACACTGATTTCTGCCTTAAAACTCAGCAGTGACTACACTTTTCCACTGGTGAGAAAGAAGTGCTCTGACTACCCTTTTTTTTTCCTTTGCTGTTCAAATGTGTGAATGCTAACACCACCTTCTATAGTACCAGAACCAAGCCCTATCTATTAATATTTCCCTTTCTCCTCTGGGGTGGTATGGCAGGAAAGGAGGGAGATAGGAACGGAATCAGGGTTTGGCATGCCCTAGACACCGTTACAGAGAGGCACTGTGCTATTGGAAATACTTTCTCAAATCTGTGCAAACAGTTTGTACAATGCAGTTCTGTTCCTCGGAATTCTATCTAGGAGGATCTATGCCAAAAATTAGAATCAGTCCTTTGTTACTGTATTTCCTTGAATAAAAGACCATCACATTTAAGAAGTATCACTATAGCATTAAAACAGGCAAACTCCACATGCAGTTTCAAAGATGTTAAAATTTGAAAAGATACGTACCTTAAAAACAAATGCAATACAGTAATTACATCTTTGGTCTTTATTCATTCCCTCTGTTTATACAATGCATTTCTAAATGTGTGCAAATTTTTAATGTTCTTTTTGCTTACCTGTATTATCTGATTTTTAAGAACCTGTTATTTGTAATGTGAAATTAGAATATTAATGTAACTAATATCTTGACAACAGTGACCAAAACAGAAGTTCTCTCAAGTATTTTTAAGATTTTAAAACTTTTTACAAAATGACACTTAAAGGGCAACATCTGAATATCTAAATGTATGATATTACCTTTCTGTTTCTCAAGTGAATTTCAAGGAATATTGACTGTATAGTCCTTTAAAAAGGTAAGCTCCAATACTAAAGTAACATTTAAAATAACAGTTTGGGCCAGGCGTGGTGTCTCACACCTGTAATACCAGCACTTTGGGAGGTTGAGGCAGGTGGATCACCTGAGGTCGGGAGTTCGAGACTAACCTGGGCAACATGGTGAAACTCCGTCTTAAGAAAAAAATGGCAGTTTGTACTTAATGGGGGGAAT